>CM046658.1:79189648-79789648 GCA_025594165.1 Tamias sibiricus | reverse complement strand
TTTTTATACACAGTCATTATTATCCTTTGTTGTATGCTGTGCTTTCTATAACAAATACATAAAATCATAGTTAGTAAGTTGACAATGTTTTTTCCTTTTTGGCTTCTTCTTTACATTTCATGTTTTAAAGGTCCTTTTCTACTCTAGGGTTAGATATACATTTTCCTTCTTTTTTAAAAAAATAGATTGTGTGGCTGACTGTACACTATTCTATTCCTACTTGCTTTCTGAGTTATCACATCCACTCACTTTCCAATGCACTTAACAGTGATCCCTAGCATCCTTTTAAAATCTGACAACTTTATCTTGCTTAGTCACTCTCCTTTTCTTTCTAATTAAGCATTTGGGATCTGAGTAATCTTAGTGATCTGAGGAATATTTTTCTCTCTGATATTCTAGCTTGCATTTTGTCAGGATATCTCTCATATCTCTTCAAGCTCTTTGTTTAATTTATTAATGTTCTTTTCAATGCTTTGAAGAGGTCATAATATGCTGTTTACCCCTTCAGATACTATTAGTGAAGATGGTCCAAAAAATGAAGTTAAACTGATCCCCCATTATCTGATTAGCCAGTCTGCACTTTCCAACCTGACACCTTCCTATTATTATATTCATCCCACGTTTGCTGTATTCAGATATTTAAAATCTACATATCCAGCCAATTTAAATTAATTTAGTTATCAAGATTTCACAAGATGCTGTATCTATCCAGCACTTTACTATATGCATTATCAAGAAACAAGATCAGATAATCATCTACCACATTCCCTTTGGCTAATAAAATCTTTGTGACTTCAACCAAAAAGTTTCTAGTTAGTTTAATCTGTTTTATTCTTTGTGAATCCAGGCTATTTGTTGCCAGTGGCCCTGTTTTCTCAGAGTTGGATTATCTCCTAGAAGTCTAGATAAATTTTCTTCAATATAGGGCTAAGAATATAATATTGAGCAGGCCAAGAGTTCAGCAGGAACAACTTGGGCAAAGGAGAAGTCTAATTCTAATATCAATCAATCAATCAATCAACAAGTTTTTATTGAATCAGCCATGTGCCCTGCACATTCTGAGTACTTCAGGGAATATAGACATATAAAACACAGACTGCTTTTGTGAAAGTTCTCTTGGTTACAAGTCACAGAAGCACAACTCAAGCTAGTTAAAGCACGGGAGAGAATTTATTGGAAGATTCTGGGTTAGCTCACAGAATTGAAGCAAACAATACTATAGCCATGAACTAGGAACAGCAGAAATGAAATAAAACCCCAGGGCCTGATGCCTTAAAGTCATGTTTCTCTTTCCCTCTACCTCTTATCTTTCAATGTCAGTTTCAGTCTCTTTTCATCTATTTATTTATTTATTTGTAAGTGGGTCACATGAATGTGGAGATTTGCAATTCACAAGGTCTCTGGGGATTGTCAGCAAGCTGGAGACCAAGGAGAGAAGATGGTTTTGTTCCAGTCTGAGTTTGAGGGTTTGTGGACCAGGAGAGCTGATGGAGTTTCAGTTGGAAGGCTGACGAGCTGGAGATCCAGGAAGAGCTAATGTTGCAGTTTGAGTTCAAAGGCAGGAAATACAGTCAATACTTGAGTTCAAAGGCAAACAGGAATAATTTTCTCTTACTCAAAGGAAGGTTCATCTTTTTGTTCTATTCAGGACTTTAGTTCTTTGGATGAGGCCACCTCACATTTGGAAGGGCCATCTGTTTTACTCGATCTATCAATTTAAATGTTCATCTAACCCCAAAACACCTTCACAGAGAAATCCAGAATAATGTTTGACCAAATATCTGTGTCCACTCAAATTGACATGTGAAATTAACCACCATAGAACATACCTGCTATCAGCTATGAAGTCCCATCCTAATAACTTGATACAAGAAATCTTCCCTTCCTTTTTAGTTTCTATTTGAAAACCCCTAGATATGAACATTTATTAGTCATTGACAAATCACTGTGATTACCAAAATGAAGGCTTACAATTGATCCAGACTTGGTGTTTTAGTCAGATTTTGGGTTATATGACCAAATACATGACAAGGGAAACTTAGAGGAGGGAGAGTTTATCAGGGCTCATGGTTTCAAAGGTCTCAGTTCACAGATGAATGACTGACATCATGGCTCTGGGCTCAAGGTAGGGCAGAACATGATGAGGTAGGACATGATAGAGGAAATCTGCTTCCCCTGTGGCAGCAAAGAAGCAAAGGAAAAGGAGAGGGGCTTCAGGAAGAACAATTCTTCCAGAGCTTGCCCTCGGTTACGTACCTCCTCCGGCCCCACTGTACCTGTCCACAATTGCCACTCAGAGGGTCCACTCAAATGAGGATAGACTGATTAGATTATAGCCCTCATAACCTAAGGTTTTACTTCTGAATATTCTTGCATTGTCTCACACATCAGCTTTTGGGGGACATTTCACATCCAAACCATAACCCTTGATCACCTGTCTATTTTTGTGATGGAAGCAACGGGGTGAAATATTTTAACTAGAAATCATGGTTTCCAACAGAAACATATAGCTTAAATTGTCAAGAGCACTGCCTCCATAGAATGGGAATGGAGCAAAGAAGTGAAGCCAAAATAATAAATAGCCACTGCACAGATCATGCTCTCAAAGAGCTTGCAAGCTATTTAGAGGAGCAAAGCCAACACTGTGATTCATGAGCTGCTTATAATGATGCACCCCACATTGATACATCCAAAAAGCACACAGTAGTGCATAGAAAAGTTGAGAAAGCCAGTTATAATCAGGAAATGCTTCAAAACAGAGATAGAATTCAAACTGGGCCTTGATAGATTTAGAGGTTAGTAGAGAGATAATTTGAGGTCTTTGAGGTGAGAACAATGAGGTAGAAATGAGTATGACATGCTACTGAGGAGAATTTTCAGAGTGCAAAGAAAGGAAGTAGTATTGTACAGTCAGGGAGGGACTTGAGGAGCCACTTGTACAAACATACCCCCAGAACATCACCTAATTAACCTTCCTATTTCCTGGACCTACACACAAAACGTTTTACCATCTCCTTTCTTAGCTGAAACTAGGTGTTTCTTAAAAATCCATTTTCCCTTTATGTAGGGTAACTGTGTGCCTTATCAATCAGGCTGGGATACTTCTGACTTAAGATGGATATTCTTAAGCTTATGACTTAAGCTCAATATTCTTCAATTTTATGTGACTTCTCAACCAATGTTCCCTTTTTGTTAGTAAAACTTCAAAGTCCTTTGGGATTATGACCATGGTTGTTTTTACCAGCTCACTTTTTCCTGGCTCTTGGACACTAGAGACTTTGAAACAGTCCTCATAGTCCTCCTTTCCATCCCAAGTTCAGTAATATCATGATTCCCTGTGTAACATTCATGCAAAAAACTCAACTCGTAGTTTCTTTTCTTGTTCTTCTCTAAAGATGTTTGTCTACATCACACGTCACCTTCCCATCACTGTGGCCACTCTGTCCACCCAGAATAGACTGCGCTACTTCTACAACCTTAAGTTCAACAAGGCAGTATCTTATTCCAATCATATCTTCCTATTTTTCTAATATTAAATCACTCACTAGGTCCCAGTTCTTTAAGTTGTTAGGGACCTTAAAGACCTTGAATTCTTCATTTCCTCAGGCTAAAAAACCACTTCCTGGCCTCAAACCATTCCTTCCCAAGCCCTTTCAGCAAATTGTCTCTGTCTGTAACTTGACTTATCTCCCTTTTTCCAGTTGGATTGGGTATGGAATCTCTTCTGACCTAAGCCATTAACTTTATTTTTGACTCCAACTCCTCATCTGCCCTCCGAGGATTGATTGAATCACCTCTATTCATCTTTATCAGAAATATTTTCTACCTTTCTTTTCAGGATTTCTTCTAAAGCTTAAACATAAAAAATATTTATTCCACTGGTTCCATATAGTTTTCTTGTTATTGGTCTTTAAAAATATGCAGATTATTCTCTATTTTAAAAAAATATTTATTTATTTGTTTTAGTTGTACAATGCCCTTATTTTTACGTGGTTCTGAGGCCGGGCTGCTCATGTGCTAGGTGAGTGCTCTACCACTGAGCCACAACCCCAGCCCCATCTATTTTTTTTATTTTATTTCCAATTCTTTCCTAATTCCTGTGACAATCTTCCTGATATGGTGTGGATATAAGGTGTCCCTCACCCCCAAAAAAGGCTCATGTTAGACAATGCAGGATTGTTCAGAAGTGAAATGTTTAGATTATAAGAGGCTGTAACTCAATCAGTGGATTAATCCATTTGATGGACTAATAATTTAAAAGGACTACTGTACTGTGTAGTAATTGTAGGTTGGTGGACCATGGCTGCAGGAAGTAGGTCACTGGGGGCATGCCTTTGGGGTTATATTTTGTCCCTGACACCTCTGCTTGTCTGTCTGTCTCTACTCGTCTCTCTCTCTCTCTCTCTCTTTCTCTTTCTCTCTTCCTGCTTTCATAAGCTAATGAGCTTTGCTCCTCCATGTCCTTCAACCATAATATCCTGCTTCACCTTGGGTTCTGAGCAATGGAGTCAGCTGACTATAAACTGACACCTCTGAAACTGTAAACCAAAACTAAGCTTTTCCTCCTCCAAGTTGTCCTTGTCAGGTATTGTGGTCACAGAGATGAAAAGCTGAATAACATAAGTCCTTATGATCAAATCCAGTGGACATTTTCCACATCATGCCTTACCAAATCTCTGCATCTAACTATATCTAACACTTGTTATCACTTTTATTATTACCACTATGCTCTTTGGCTGTCTTTTATCTTCCCTGTTCTTTTTTTTTTTTTTTTTTTTTTTTTTTTTTTTTTTTGTGGTACTGGGGATTGAACTCAGGGGCACTCGACCACTGGGCCACATCCCCAGCCCTTTTTTTATATTTTTTTATTTAGAGACAGGGTCTCACTGAGTTGCTAAGTGCCTCGCCATTGCCGAAGCTGGCTTTGAACTCGCGATCCTCCTGCCTCAGCCTCCCAAAGTGCTGGGATTACAGGCGTGCGCCACCACGCCCGGCTTTCCCTGTTCTTTTTATGTCTAATTTGTTCTTAATTTTAATGTTCTTCATGGACACAGCTCTTCCAATGTTTTCCACTTGATCTCTCCAACATTCATGGTTTTAGCTGCCACTTACAAGCAGATGATTCTGAAATTTGTAAATCTGTGTTTTCAGGTTACAATTGTGCTTTGAGTTTCAAATACAAATATCCATTTTTTTCACAGACAAATCTATATGCATATGCCCTTCATGTTTTAACATCAATAAGTACAAAATTAATTACCTAAACCTGCTCCTCCAATAATATTATTCTCAGCTTTGGGATCTCAGTCATCCAAGTTAGAAAACTGATAATCATTCTTTGATTGTCTCCTTTTACACTGCTGCATGGAATTGTTCAACAAGTATTATTACTTGAATATCCAGAATATTTTGTGATTTGTTCCTTAATCTGATCTCTTTTACTACTTCTTTAGGTTAGGCCTTTATTACCTTTCCTCAGGACTACTATAATAGCCTTCTAAATGACTTCTCAGTCTTCATTTTATTCACTAACTCATCCCCAAATATATCAGTCATGTAGTAAATGAAGAGATTTATCTAAAATTCATGTGTTATCACCTCTTCTCTTTCCCATTTAATATCCATCAATGACTTTTTCCTATTGCCTTCAGGTAATGTAACTTCATGAACCTAACGTTGAACATAATATCTTCCTTCTCTAACCACCTTAATGGGGTACAAAATTTCTTATTTATCTCCCCAACTTTATTTTCTGTACCTTCAGCAGTTGGCATTGAATATAGATCCCCATAATTTTGTTCCTTGATTCTGTACTTCTTATGATGCTGTAAACTTTGTCTGGAATACCCCTTCTTCTTTACTTCACATATTCTGTTCATTCTTTAGACAGAGCTCAGGTGTCACGTTGTGCAGGACCAAACGTCCCTCTCAACCCTACCAAACATCTTCTGATTGAGTCAGGCATCTGTATCAGTCAGGTTTTTGAAGAAAATAGTAGTCATTCTAGGTATTTCAAAGAGGAAGTAGTTTAATATTAGGATTTTGATGATTATAATATCACTACCAATTTTTATATTAGTCAAGAAAGTCTAGGTTATATAGTAAAACAAATTAACCTCAAAATCCATGGTTTAGCATAACAAAGTATTGCTTCTTCTCTCATGCAATATCCAGCTTAGATCTAGCAGGAAATTGTCTCTGCTCTCCACAGTTACTCATAGACTCAAGCTTGTAATAACCGTGCCAATTGAAATGTGTGGTCTTCTCAGTTGCTGCATTTGGGGAAGAGAGATCCTAGAGAATCTCACAGGGCTTATCCTGGAAATAAGTTCATTTTATTGGCTAAGTTTTATCATGTGGTTCCAACCAACAAAGTGTGCAGTTTTCTATGTGCCCAGAATAAGTGGGCTCCTTTTGAGATTTTGATATTGAGATTTATTACTATAAAGATGCAGAAACTGAAACCCAGAGAGGTGAAGTAATTTCACCACATTTGCACAGTTAATACTTGGCAGAACTGGAGTTTAAATTGCATTGTTATGCGAAGTGCCTGCTGCCCCTCTTGTTTCTCATTGCCCTATTAGGCTCCTCCCGGGAGGAGAAGTCTGCTTCCAGCTGCTCAGCTGTTAGGCTTTCTGGGGCCAAGTAGAATGAGGGGAAATAACACACGTGGCTCCCAAGCAGAGGACTTAGCAGGGATCATGTGATTGCCTCACTGCACTTTGCTATCTGCACAAATGTGGCAATTTCCCAAACAGAAGTGTCTTCAACCCAGAGCAAAATGTATATAAGAGGAGCTTCAGGCAATTACAGACCACATTTAACATGGGAAACACATGGACTTCCTTTGTTGTAAGCCATTCAGACTTTGGAATTATTTGTTACTTGAGCATAACCTAGTACAATCTAATGAATACAAATACTGAGAACTCAAAAATCCAATGAAACACTGAATATCCTGGATTCAGAAAGGACTGGAATCTAGGAGACTATCATAAATCTTAGTCAGGGCTTATGGACATACTGTATGTGGCCAAAAATTAGAATGATTTTTTTTTTCCTTTTTTCCACCTTCAGTATTTTATTTTATTTTTGGTATTTCATTATTTTTACATTGGAATATTACTCAGCATTAAAAGAGAATAAATATTGGCATTTGTAGGTAAACGGATGGACTTGGAGAATATCATGCGAAGCAAAGTAAGCCAATCCCCAAAAAACCAAAGGTCAAATGTTTATTCTAATAAGTGGATGATGATCCATAATGGAGGGGGGGGGCATGGGAAGAATGGAGAAACTTGGATAGGGCAAAGGGGAGTAAGATGGGGGGAGGTGATATGGGGGTAGGAAAGATTTTGGAATGAAATAGACATCATTACCCTGAGTACATGTATGATTGCATGATTGTATGATTACGGTATGACTCTACATCATGTACAACCAGAGAAAGGAATAGTTGGTGCTCCATCTGTGTACAATGAATTGAAATGTATTCTATTGTCATATATAACTAATTAGAACAAATAAAAAATAGAATGATTTATATTAAACTCCCTCTGATTCTGTCTCTGATTTCTCTTCCCAACTGAATTCTCAATATGGGTAGGAAGAAAGAGACAGAGACCATGAGAGAAAGAGAGAATGAGAGAGGGGGTGGAGAGAGAGAAAAAAGAGAGAGAGAGAGAGATTGAGACTGACTGCCTTACTGATTCTGGTCCAGAAGGGTCGCATTTCCAGCTACCCCTTTGCCAAGAAGAATAGGACCTGCTGGAGGGCAGACCAAAATAGCTAATGATCCTACAGGGACCACAGAGATGTGGTAATTCCCCAAAGTAAAATAAGATGCTGACATCCAAGCTGAAGGAAAGAAATGGAATTATTAATAGTAGTCCACTGAAATAACAGTAATTATTCACCATTGGCATGCCCCCTTTATCCCTCTCTTTCTTTCTCCTTCATAATCACATGAAACCATCTTCCCCCTCTCTGCTTCCCAGATCAAGCATCTTTAATAACCTTGTAGAAGTCTGTTATTTGGCAGGGCCCAGCTTCCTGTTCCCTCTGCTCGAATCAATAGGAAAAAATAAAGATAATCTACATTAATTTGGTTGCAGTTGTTTTACCATCCCCTGAAACCTTGAAGTTCAGCAGTACTGGGCCAGCTTGAAGAAAACCTTTCTGACAGGAAAGCGAGTTTCAAAAAAAAATGTTCCCCAGTTTGCTAGGCTTATAAGCCTAGGGCAAGTTTAATTAAACTCAATGGAGCATTTTAAAGTGAAGAAAAAATTAGGACAGCAAGAAAAACGTGTTGATTGTTTCCTAATTATGCTGTGGACTTTCTCTCTAATGCATCCCCCCTCCTTTCTCTCCCTAAATAAAACAACTGGCACGTTAAGTTTGCACATAGAAGATTACATCTCAACCATGCATTCTGCACCAGCCAGGCGCGGTGCTTCCCATTCCACGACTGCACTTGGTTTTTGGAAATTTTCATTGTTTTGTTATTTCATAGAGATATTTAACAGAAAACAGAGAGGGAGAGGGAGAGGGGGAGGGGGAGAGGAGGGAGAGGGGGAGAGAGAGAGAGAGAGAGAGAGAGAGAGAGAGAGAGAGAGAGAGAGAGATATGGGGGAGAGAGAGAGAAAAATGCAAGGAGCACATAAGATTCTGGCAGATCTCACCCTTTCTATCAGTAACGCTCCCTCTGATTAGCCTCTGTCCAACAAGAACTCCACACTATAAAAGATGTAGGCTACTGAACAATCTGTACTTTTTAGGACATGATTAATTTTCTTCTCCATTTTAAGTCATAGGAAACATGCATTAACACAAAGTTATCTTCTTTCCAGTAGAGTGTAGACCCGGTGCGGATAGAAACTCATCCCAAAGCAAAGAAACAAGACCGGCAGTTACAGCGCATTCGTTTCAGTGAAGATGGCCTACTGTGTTCCAGGTGCTGCACAACTACCCTTGTTAGGAGGAAGTGGGGGATTTATATTAGGATTTAAGAAATGAACTCATGGATCTTGGGAACTCTGGAGACCTTGGATGGGAACCAGTGTGCTGGAACATGTAGTGACTATTGTAGCTGCCGAGACTGGTGAAGGGCCAACCACAGATCTGGATATAACTAAAGGGAAAGCATGATTTTGTGTAAAACCCTCTGGATCATCAGCACATAAAGAAAAATCAATGTGCCTCACAGGGTGTTAAAAAATCCTTTAAAAAGAAATAATAATAGTTAATCCTTAAATAGTACTTACTCTGTGCCCACGACTGCTCTAAGCAATTGATATATATTAACTAATTCTATCACCACAACATTCCCACAAGGCACAGACAAGTTACATGATGAGACTATGGTTACATAGCTCATTTTTACACATGGAAGACTGTTAACTAAACATGCTCTGTTAGAAAAACACATAGAAAGCACATGAAACTCAGCAGATCTCAACTTTCTCACCACTTAGAACTCCTTTGTTTCTTTTTGCCAAAATTGATTCCTGTGTTTTAAAAGATTTTGACTATGACATCACAAAAGATGGGGAGAAGCACATAAAGTAAAAATAATTTTATTTATACATAAATACCTCACATAGAATTTTGGAAAACTCTAGAAGAAGTGCATCAGGAAACTACATCAACAATTATGCAGAGCTAAAACTATGATGTACTTGACAAATCTAGATAAGTTGAACTATAAAGACTTTGGAATCTGGTATGCATATTAGATTCTCTGTTAGAGCCTATACTATTTCTCTCAAACATTTTTCCCTCTCGATGATGTTTCTCTAATGCAGTGATTCTTGAAAGTTTCAGATAGCAAAAGATGCTATATTAGAATATCTAAGGGAATATGCTGAATTTGAAGAAAGCCCTCTGGTGATTCGGAAATGCCTACCACTGGACATGGATATGAGATGCTCCCTACATGGGCCTCCATACTCTAAGAGACCAGTAGACAATCACCGGACTGGGTTCACCAATGACTGCCAGCTGTTCTTCCTCTGATCTAACCCATGTGAAGTCCTACATCTGAGCACTGATTATAGCCAGGCAACCCCATGTAAATCAGAGCCTGAAATGTGCATATAGTGATGGCTCCTGGAGTCAGCATAGAATAACAAAAAAGAACTGGGCTGAGAGCTGACTGTAATCCCCAGACCTCCCACTACAGGCCCTGTGGGTGTGGCCAACCCATACATCTTCCCTGGGCTACAGCAACCTTCCTCATCCAACATAGACATTTTGTCCAAAGAAAGCTATGATCCATTTCCAACTCTAAAGTTATTTGACTCTGAAATGACCAAACAACATGCACATCAGGGCCTAAAATTATTAGTTAATTTAACATTGGCCAGACTTGGTGCTTCGAAGTGATAGTCTCTAACAAGGATAAAGCCAATCCTCAAGCCTGATATTTGAGACATTGAGAATTTTGTTTCCTTCTTCTTTACTGTTGGAGCTACCCTTAGATCTCAACACATTCTTAAAACTACGCTTTTTCTTTTCTTTACTAGAAATTTATTCTTCACTTCCCCTTACTCTATAATCTCCACCTTGCTAACTCTCATCCAAATTTCACAACACAGTTGAAAGCTACTGTTCTATTTTGGACCTTCCTAGATTAGGTTAACTTCTGAGCAGAAGTGAATTTTACTCTTCCACTGCTTTTTTCCTTTGCCCTCTCTATCAAGTGTGGCTTGGAATGCCTTACCTTAGTTCCAGTTTCTCAATCGCAGTGCTATGATATGTAGGGTCAAATAATCTTTCATGATTGGGATCCATCCTCTGCACTGTAGGATCTTTAGCAGTATTTATGACCTCTACTCTTAGATGTCTATAACATCACTCTACCAGTCACAACAGTCAAATCCTACTTTGGATTTTGCCAAATGTCCCTGGAGGCAAAATTATACCCTGGTAATAACCAGCTATTTGTGTATCTATCATAGCTTCTCTTCTCCACATGACTTAGGACCGCTGTAGAAGGAATGAATTAATAAATCATTGTTGAATAATTATTTGTATAATGAATGAATTTCTGTCAAATCATTACAATTCAGCTATCTGTTCTATTAAGTCCTGGGTTAAGAGGCAAACATTTGTGGTGGCCGGCAAGAAAAACTAGATGCGGGACTGATATTTACCTAAAGTTCATCTCAAACTTGCACTCTGCCTGAACTTCATGCTAAGGAACAAGTATCTTGAACTTGTCCTTTGGTTTCCCTTTAGATTCCCACTAACACCTCTTCTAGTTCACGTAGTAGAAGGAAGTGGGGCCCCTCTTCAAAAGACAGTTCCTTTGCACTTATGGTGCTAGCCAAGGCTGAGAAAACATCAGGATATCTCAGCTACGGTAGGAGGAAGGGTTGAGCCTGGAGCTAGGGAATGTGAGATTCAGAAGAAAGGCCAAGCCTGGGTGATCATACTAGCTCAAGTAAATTCATATACCTTTAAGATATGGTCATTCAAAAGTAGGTTTTGTTTTAGGATGAATAGATATTGTAAGCTGCCTGGTACCGTAAACCGGGATAAAAAACTCTCGGGGGCAGAGTTAAGCTTTTACTACTTTTACTTCTACTTTCTTAGAGCTTAGAGAGGGAAAGAAAGATTTTTCTTAGAGAGAAAGATTAAAGAGAGCTTTTCTTCTTGTCTTCTTAGCTTAGAGTCTTAGAGAGAAAGAAAGATAGAACTTAGCTTAAAGAAAGATAGAGCTTAGCTTAGAGAAAGATTAGAGCTTCTTTCTTCTCTCTTCTTTCTTCCTTCTTCTTTCTTCTGTCTTCTGTCTTCCTCAGGAGCCTCGGCCTAACTCTGACCAGTCATTACTTCTTCTATCTGGTTTCTCTTCTGTCTTCTATCTGGTTTCTCTTCTGTAACCGCTCTGCCTACGTTCTGGCCGCTCTGATTCTTCTGACCGACCGAGTGACTGCCCGGCTGACTGAATTCTCTGTTCTCCTAACTCGGACCGCTTTCACCCGGTTATATACCTTCAGGTTTGCGGGTGCCTACAGGTGCGTCACATACATATCAGGTGGAACCCATGGCTTCCAGCTAGCTACAACAGCCCTTCCTAATTAGGGCTCCTTCATATATTATGGCCTTAATATATTGGGGAACTGGGAAGGGGTGCACACTTGGGGCAAAGGGTGGTGGTGAGCAATGCATGTGGGGTTGAGTCACGATGAAGCTCTTACATGGTCAAGACCTCTGTGAGAGTGGCAGGTACATCACCAGGAAGGTAAGGTTCTCTCTCTCTGAGACACAGTCAAGTCTCAGGGACCTGCCAGCAACCAGGACAAAGCAGAGAGCCAGGATGTAGAGCAAAATCAACAGGTGATACATCTGGCTCTCATAGGAGTTCAATTAATAACAAAACGGCAGCTTGTGAGTCAGCTATTGTTTCAGAGTCTTCTGCTCCCTTCTATTGGCAGAGATAATTGAGAGCTGACATTTTCTGCAGCAAAACTGATGCCTTTTGTAAACCCACTGCCTCTTTTCCTTTTAGCTTCAAGTTCAGTCACTATAATGAAATTTATACAAATAGTGTATTTTGTTTCCTTCTTCTTTACTATTGGAGCTACCCTTAGATTTCAACACATTTTTTAAAACTACGCTTTTTCTTCCCTTTACTAGAAATTTATTCTTCACTTCCCATTACTCTATAATCTCCACCTTGCTAAATCTCATCCAAATTTCACAACACAGTTGAAAGCTACTTTCCTATTTTGGACCTTCCTAGATTAGGTTAAACTTCTGAGCAGAAGTTTCTTTCACTTATACTCTCAGCATTTTATGGATCAGTCCTGGACATCTTTTTATATTTACATATGCAGTTCTTCTATATTATTTATAAAATAAGAGTAATAGTTAACACAAGCACCAAAACAAGTAAAAACTTCAGAACACTTAACTGTGAGATAAGAATCATGCAAAACCTTCACATATATTAGCAATAATTATTAGTACTATACATAAGGGTTTTAAGCTATTGTTCTCATTTAGAGGTTGAGCTAAGTCTTAAATAGTTTAATGAGTACCCGATATATCATTGCTGATGGGTAGATCTAGGATGTAAATTCCAATCTACTTGGATCAAAACTGTGTTCCTAACCAGGAAATGGCACTCTTCTCCATTGTTTCTGACTTTGTGCTTTTGATAGGCAATTATCCCAGTGAAGACCATAATCACAGAATGGTATGCAGCAATGTCTCAGCACAGCTATCACTCCATGGAGGGCTCCCTAAAGCTTTCCTGTTCTTTTTGTAAGGACAAATAGTACGCTGCACATAATAGTTGATATTCCATGAATTCTTTTGAACTAGTTCATCATTGGACCTGGCATTCATGGGTTAAAAACTTGAGATTGTGAAACGATAGCTTGTAGAGTCACCTTGCTTGTTATGCTTTATCTTTGCTTCAGTCTCATATATTGTTTTTAATTTTGCAAAAGAGAAAAATAAGTGCCACTGGAGTTTTGAGGCTGACTGGCTTCTGAGAAGGAAAAGAGAGACCCTGAAAGAATTAGAGTCCTACCTGAGTAGATAGTTAAGAGTAGCAGCCCTCATAAACTATGCTTGTCTCAAGCCTGACCTTTGTCCCAATCTTGGAATCAAAGTCCGTGGTGCCCTTCTTTGGTTCCTACTTTGAATCTGGCCCAGGTCAATAGCCAGTAAAAGGAAATTGTGCTGAATTATCACAAATTTTATTTGTGCTGACTTATTGGAAATAAGGCAAGACAGATGAGTTGCAGCATCTGCACACTTGATTACCCCCTTCCCCAATTTTTCCGAGGCCTCATTTTGGATCTTTTTTGCTACAGCATTTTAGCTCTAACTTTGGGCACTGAATCATGCTCCTATGTCCCATCAAGCATCTGGGTAATGTGATAAATCCATCCAAAGTCTTGCAGTGCCATCCTGCACGTGACAAATGCAATAACACGTCAGGCTCAGAATGATACCCGTATTAGGCAGAGACTCCCTCTGCTGACAGCAGGTGTTTCTGCTTTATCTGAAAATAATTCACTGAATAGATAATTGGTGAATCCCCAGTGGGAACAAAACTTGATTCTGTCTGAGCATAGGTTACCAAGTGTACCACCATAAAATAATTGATTTTGTGATATATTAAGTGGGGACATACTCAAGACTACTGAACTTTTCACTTAGGGCCTCGGGCTGAAGTTGAACTAGGCTCCCAAAGGTGAAGAACCCATGCATGACACGGGCAGGGCTTCACACTCCAACAGCCAATTTAACTTTCATTTTCTTTATTAATCTAATATGTTCTACCTTTCACCAGGACGTGATGTGCAGGGAGTTTTATGAAAACGGTTGAGTTGTTATTGGAGATAATCACCGAAGGAATGCATCGCCAAAGTCAGGAAAGTGTGAATCATTTCTTTGCGCTGTTGTTTTAGGGAAGAGGTTTCAGATGCTGATAGGGAAGTTACTCTAGCTATAGGGCAAATTTAATTGCATTTTTAGAAACTTCTTTTAATCCTATAATAACAAAAAATTAAATCAGTGCTGACATTTTTTGTTGCCAGAAGAAGGTAGTAAAAGGGTAAAGAAATAATTGTTAGTTCTGAGAATATAATTAGCAACTTTAATGCTTTAATCTAAAAAATGCATATTTTGAGCCTGGGTGAATGATTAAAGAAAAGATATTGAAAGTCTTTGAAATTTCTAACTGTGTTTGTTTTTAATTGTGAGTTATGATCACTATAATTAGCTCATTTAGTGCATTTATAACATAAACAAATATGAATTTCTACAAGTTCAGGGATATTGCAGGGCAAATAAGATCGACATCCTGACCTCTAGATTTCTCTATGAAGCCTTTCTTCTAATGTCTGGCAGAAGTTTCCTCTTTAATTTGGGGGGAGAAAGTGGGGCTAAAGAAAACAGGATCTAACAATGAGAGACAGTGTCAAGGCTGGGATGTGTTTGGAGGCCTGTTAAAGGGGCAGTTAAGGACCTTCCTCCCAGCAGTCTGGCTTTTCCGGGCAAACCAGGTAGTAGGCCTGATTACCCACAGCCCAGTCCCTTGGACGTAGCACAGACAGGATCTGAGTTAAGCACTGGAGGAGGCGCAGATTCCAGATAAAGGAAAACTGTCTGGGGCTGAATGTGAACATGGAAGCGACTGCACTGCTCTGCCTTGACAAACCCTGAAACCTCATTACTATGCACTAGAAAAAGGAAAAGAGGGGAAAAAAAAAAAAAAGAAAGAAAGAAAAAAAAAGAAAACCCAGAGGGATCTGGGGAATGAACTTTTTGGGGGTCTTATTTCTCTCAGAGGTGCACATTAAAATTCTCTCTTTCATTCATTAATGTGAATACAAGCTGCCTGAGAAAATAGCTGGTGGGACCTCCCTTAATGAATAGTGGGGCTTTTCTATGCTCTGGAGGCTTAAAATTGGGTTTCATCCCACTGAGGATTTCTTTCTTTTCCTTCTCCTTCTCTCTTCTTAACACTGCATGTTTGGTTATATTTCTAGCACTCACCTAGGCTGTGACCTGCCACATTCAGTTCTAATCGCTCATATGATTAGATTGGGCCACCCACAGGTAGGGTGGGAGGGGCTGGTGTCAGAGGCTCCCAGAAGTTCAGGGATTTTTCCAACATTATTTGAAAGTTTCTACTCTGTCAATCACATGCAATCAAACTTATTCTTGTGAAGTTCTTTATACTGCTTGGTTTTGTATAGGCTAGATGTAAATATAAATTTTTTTTCTCTTGCTTTCAGGGTTTATACTTCAGTTTGAAATAGGATTAACCCCCTTTTTGGCATTGTATGGTTTTATTCCTTTAGGATTCTGATCTCAAATATTTTTGTCCTACTTGGTAGAGATATTGTGGCCAGCAACTCCATTGAACTGTATCCCCACTCTCCTCCAGCAACTATTGCCTGTGTCATTCATTTGGGCTATTTTCATGAACTACTTCATGTTGCCGGTTATCTTCCTGTGTACATTGCAAAGTGTTCTAAGGAAACATACTTTGTTTTCTGCTTGTTCACATCTCCAGGGCCCAGCAAACAGTGGATGTTCTATGCACCTGTTAAGGAGAATGATAATTATTGACAAGAAGCCATGTCTCCAACCCATTTGCTGATCACTCCTACCAGAGGGAAGCTACAACAACCATGAACTTCAGTTATAATTCCAAAACTAGGATTTGTCTGGGACTGGTAGAGAGAAAAAATGGCTGTGGACTGAGCTCTACTAATCTAGACAAGATTGTGGTAGGAAGAGAAATGCTGAGCTATAGCTACCAAGCAACTTGAAGATGGGATAACAACATAACAGTGATTTTGATTTCCAGAGCAGCCTGTGTGGATCATCCCCAAGAAGATGGCATTTAAATCCTCAGGCTGGGAACACAGACAGTTGGGGGTGGATGGTCACCTTGTTTCACACCAGACTAAAACACAGAGCTGTTTTTCTGGAGGTCTACTTTAAAGGATGTTGGGGGTTTTTTTTTTGTTTGTTTTTTTTTTTGGTTGTTTTTTCTCCCTAAGAATTCTCTTAACTCATGGTATTTAATTTATTTTTATTGCACCCCATATATTTTAAGCACAAACAAATAAAAAAACAGTGTATCATATTATTCAGAACAGAATTAATTAACAAGGTGTACATAGAGAAAGGTAGAATGGTATTTAGGGTTAGAAAGAGAGGGGGGCAAGTAGTAAACACTTAAGAGCAATGATACAGTTAGCTCAAGCTCCGGAAATAGCCCTAGAGCATGAACGAATCATTTTTCTAATATTTATTGAGTGTCTACTATTCCAGGTATTATGCTAGACATAGTTTTATCCGTTCCTTGTTTAATATTGTAGAACTGCTCTATATACTTATAAATCAATGAAATTTATAGTCTCATAGACTGTCCAGTATATTGGGTCATTTAAAAATTCTGTGGCATATTTATAATCATGATATTCTGGACTTCACACAGTTGATAAAGAGCTGCTTTGTCAGTAATTGTCTACCAATTTGCCAGTAGGCTTTTAAAAGCCAGGTAAGCTTTTCTCAATGGGAACCAAGAAGAATTTGGTGACAGAAACACCAGGGTAGAATTTGTTTTTTCAACTGAGCTATTAATGGCCTATTCCACCATGGGCTTTATTTTGTATCTTAAGGAGACATCAGTCTACTTGAAAGTTAGCCTGCGTGGTATAAGGAGTTAACTGAACAGCCCAAGTGAGCAAACTAATAACAGCAAGGTGGCGCCTGCTCTGTAGGATCAGATCCGTTACCCGTTATTTGGTTTGGCTGCTGAGGAGCAAAATAAGTCCTGGATATTACAGCTGTCACTGTGACATCTGTTGTTTCAGGATCCGTGACTGCTTCAGTCACCACCTGACCCAGATCATCACCATAACATTCTGTCCACTATTAAACAGCGAAAGGCCCTCTCCCTCCAGGTGGTACTTCAAGGTTGACACACCAAGGTGTTTGTCTCTGTCCCCCCGACTGCCTCTCAACTGAAAAATACAGCCTCACTTTGTGCAGAATTGATGGCACACCAAGTCTCCCAGGGTTCAAGGGGAGCAGCTGAGAGCAAGAGTTCTTGAGGCGTAGCCCCGTTCTGCTTTTAATCACTTGTCACAAGTACTGGAGGGCCTTGGAGCATTCAGAGTTGTCACTTTTCGTGATTGTTGGTGGTGGCTATCGTCTTCCTTTGGACAGATGACTCAAGCTATTAAAAAATACGACCACAATAACAACACATACATATATCCCAACTCACAAAACAGATGCATCCCCCATGCATGAAAAATATTTTATTTTTGGAAAGACCTCTGAATACAGCTCTATCCCTGTATATACGTGTTTGGTTCAGATCATTAATGACCTGCCAGAATGGTCATTGATAATTTAGATGCAAAGTGAGCATATCAACAAAGTAAGAAAGTAACACGTGAGTTACCAAAATCAGGCCTGCTTATACATTTACAGGAATGTAATAAATATGTAAAGTAAGCCACATGTCTGCTGTATAGAGCTTTGTATAGGACTCATTCACTTGTTTGGTCATTTATTCATTCTTTTATTCAGAATCTATTTGCTGAGACTCTATAATATTCCAAGCCCTGGGCTAGGAACTAAGGATAGAGTAGGAAAAGGCACACTATCCACTCTCACGGAGCTGAACTTGACAAGAAAAATCAAGGTCCACAACTGTATATGTGGCAGGGAGTTTCCCAATATAACTGAAAAATTCATGAAATCCAACCACTCCTGGCCATCTAGTCATTGGATAGCATCAAGCAATTGACTTGCATTGTACCAGAAGGCGCCAGCTGATCTAACTCACGAAAGACAACATCAGAGCCATAAGATGCTGCTGGCCTGGTATGCCTCCATTTACTTTATTTACTTTCATTTTCATATAATTTACTGCAACAATCTAGCCTTAATTCATATACTAATGAAATGTATGATCTTACACAAGTCTCTTAACCTTTCTAAATCTTGATTTTCTCACATGCAAAATTCCTTTAGAGAATATGTAAGTTCTTTTTCTTTATTTGAATGTTCCATTGTGCTGGACACGGTGGCACATACCTGTAATCCCAGTGGCTCAGAGGGCTGAGGCAGGAGAATTGCAAGTTCAAGGCCAGCCTCAGCAACTTAGCTAGGCCCTAAGCAACTTAGCAAAACCCTGTTTCAAAATAAAAGAAACAGAATAAAAAAGGGTTAGGGATGTGACTCAGTGGTTAAGCACCCCTGTGTTCAATCTCCAGTGAAAGAAGGATAGAAAGATGGATGGAAGGAAGGAAAGAAGGAAGAAAGAGAGAGAGAGAAAGAAATGCTTCATTATTTGTAGCAGTTTTATGTTCATAGCAAAACTGAGAAGGAGGTACAGAGATTTCCCTAAGACACTGTAGTCCCATGTATATACAGCCTCCCTCATTATTAACACCCCCCACCAGAGTGACACATGTGTTAGAGTTGACGAACCTCCATCACTATCATCCCAAGTCCATAGTTTATATTAGGGCTCACCCTTGGTATTATACATTCCAGATTTGGACAAATGTATACATATATTCACCTTTACACAATCATATCAGAGTACTTTCACTGACCTAAAAATCCTCTGTGCTCTACCTATTCATTCCTCTCTCTGTGCTAACCACTGGCAATCACTGTCTTCATAGTTTTGCCTTGTTGAGAATATCAGACAGTTGGAATTCTACAGTTTATAGATTTTTCAGATGGGCTTTTTTCACTTAGTAATATGCACTTGAGTTTCCTCTGTATCTTTTCATGGTAAAATATTTTTCTTTAACGTGAAAGTGTAATGTTCTCTATTGGACAAGAACAATTCTCCTTTAATTCACTGCCTTCAAAGTTCCTCGGGGCATTTGCAGTGGCACAGTCTTGGTACTGTGCTAGCAGAACAAAGAAGATGGGGTCTGTGCTGCTCAAGCAGTTTGAGAGTCATGAGTTCCTCACTCACCTGAAGTCTGTGTCTGAACAAAGATGTTACTTGCACTCAACAACATTTACCCAGCTAATAGCACAGCAGAAGCCTTGGGAAGACAAAAGGTAAAAGACAGCACTTTGGGACAAATGCCCTTGCTTTATAGGTGTTTTAGTCAGGTTTTTGTTTGTTTGTTTTTTGCTGCACTGACCTGACAGAACAATTTTAGGTGAAGAAGTTTATTTGGGGGCTCATGGTTTCAGAGGTCTCAGTCCCTAGAAAGCTGCCTCCATTCCTCAGGGCTCAAGATGACTCAGAACATCATGGTGGAAGAGTGTGGCAGAGGAAAGTGAATCACATGATGATAAGGAAGCAGAGAGAAACTCCACTTGCCAGATACAAAATGTATACCCCAAAGGCATGCCCCAGTGACCCACCTCCTCCAACCATGCCCTACCTGCCTTCAGTTACCACTCAGTTAATTCCTATCAGGGGATTAATTCACTGATTGGGTTAAGTCTCACATAATCCAATTATTTCTCCTCTAAACTTTCTTGCATTGTCTCACACATGAGTTTTTGGGGAACACCTCACATCTGAACCATAACAATAGATTTGGTTTTGCAAAGCTGAGTCTTTTCTTTCTCTAGTTGTCACAGTGTCTGCAAATTTATGTATTTGCCATCAGGTAAGTGTTGGCATCTTATATAAAATGGCATGGACCCAAATGAAGTAATTGAGAGGAAAGAAGAAGGCACTAAAAATAAATTTCATATTTTATGTTTTCTTTATAAAAAAATTTATTCTAGCATTTAATTAAGTAATAAATAGCAATAATAGTATAAGAACAGAAAAGAAAAGAAATTGTGGATAAAATTGAAAAACTAACACAGATATCTCAGAGCCTGTGAATACCTTTATCAGTAAATATAAATTTTTGACCTCTGCTTTAGCTACTCTTGGATATTTCTTTGCATGATCTTTCCTTCACAAACAATTAATATTCTCAGGCCTTTGCTGAGCAGATCAAATATTTCAAGAAATTTTATATCAAAAGTCCCTCTTTAGAAGAATGGACTTCTAAAGTAGCAGGGCTCTAAGCATAATGTGAGTTTGATAGTATATTAGAATATTTTAGAATTCTAGAATGCTTTTTAGAAATTTTCTTTTCTGAGAGCAGAAATTTGGAAAGGAGTGGCCTCAATTCCATTTGCTCTCTGGTTCTCCACCTCACAGTTCATTCTCTGAAGCTTTCAGGCACTTTAATGGGAGGACATTCGTTTACACTGACGGAGACTTTAAAGATCACATTTGTGGACTATAAAAAGCCTTTTCTAGGGAAACAATTGCAGAGACATTTTTTATACTTTTGTGATTGGGGTGGGGTGGGATGAGAGAAAGGAAGAAAACATATGTTAGGGAAATTTAATATATTTTTTAAAGTTTGGACTTAAAAGCTACCCACAGAGTTCTTGATTATCTCAAGGTGAAGACAGGGGTGAGTTATTTACAGTGACAGCCTGTCAGATTGAACATGTAGCAGAAGGACCAGGAGAGTATCAGCAAGCTCAAAGATGACTGCGCGCAGCAGTGCGTTTGAAACTGCCCTGAAGGAAGGAGATGGAGACGAGACATAGTGGAAACTGGTGCCATGCCTCAATAAAAAGCCCAATTACAGAATGGGGTGGGTTTCTTTTTGCTTCCCATGATAGGAGCTCTTCTTCTCAGTGGTAATTTGAGTGTGCAGATTGGGGCTTCCATGAACACACGTTAAGACAACAGACATCTTAAAGGAAGAGGACTCTGTGTTCTCAGAGTAAACACTGGAAAGTATCAGATTCACTTCACTGGAGATCACAGGGGCCTGTTGTTACAGGATAAGTCCCTGGGTTTACTCAGAAATTATAGGACATGTGAGGTTTTAAAGCATGTGTAGTTGATAGGAAAATAGTAGCGTTGATATCTGCCAAAGCTAATAAAGAGTAAGATGAAATCAGCTAAACTCCTTAAAGAATTACAAATTTTGAGCATCTGGGCTGCGCTGCCTAATACGGCAACCACAATGTTTAGGGAGTCCTTGAAGTGTGCCTGGTCCAAACTGAGATGTGCTAGAACCGTAAAATACAAAATGGATTTTGAAGATTTATATGAAAAAGAATAACAAATATTAGTAAAATTTTTATTCTGATCATATGTTAAAATAATAATATTTTGGATGGTGGGGTTAAATAACATATTGTTAAAATTAATTTCACCTGTATCTTTTTTGTTCTTTAATTTGGCCACTAGAAAATGTAAAATTTCATATGAGGTTTGCATTTGTGGTATGCATTGTTTCTATGGGTTCCCACTGGCCTGAGGATATTTGCAAGAAGAAGTCCTATAGATCTGAATGTGGGAGAAGACAAGATGGATACTTGTGTTACAGATTTATAAACATGTTATTAAAACAAATCCTAGAGAACCATGTTCTACCACAAATTATCGCACAGATCTGGCTATGCCACGGGTCAAGTAATACATCTTAAACCTTAATAACATTTTTTCCATAAAATCCCATTTACCATACTGGCTTGTATAGAAGCATCCTGTACCTAACAACATAAAAGAAAAAAAGGAAGGAGTATAAAGGAACAGGGTTAGCACTGGGGAATAGAGACAATTCACTCAATGTACAAAAGTTCTTTTCAGCAACTCCTACAATCAGAGAAATTCAGAACAATTAAAGGATTTGGAAGTCCCTGAGGATTCACTTTAAGAAAGCCTATTGTTTTAAAGAAACTCTCCAGAGAATCAAAGAAATGTGTTGCTTTAATGGGATTTTGCTATGTGAGGGCCGCACAGTGTTCTAGGTAAGTTCCAACATGCTGGACTTTTTTCTCCATTTCGTTCCAGAAGAGTTTTATGTGAATTGGGTCTTCAAAGAGAAGAAAACCCTCTTTGTCCATATGAAGCCACCTCAAAGACTCCCCCACCTTAACCCCTCATGAAAGGAAAGACCCCCTTCTAGAAAGACCATTCTATATCGTTCATCCTCATCGTATAGGTGCTCCTGAGATGTTTTCTAATCCTAGTGTAATGATCTCCATCATGGAGGAGGTTCCAGATGTATTTATTTGCCCCTCTCTATGACTGGAAAATGTATTCCATATTCAGTTGAAGTCAGTAATTAAAACAACCTAATCTGCACTTATTCTGTAAACCCAGCCTGTGCCTCCTTGGCCCTCAGCCCCAGAGCGGGAATGCTGCTGCTCTTAAACCTCACCTGAAGATCTCTGATTGGCTGGTGAACAGTTAGGACAGGTGAAATAATCTAATCTGGAATATTGCTCTCCTCACCTTTTTTAATAAACATTTTGCCTTACCACAGACCTTCATATAACACCAGTAAAGGCAGGAGAGGAAATTGGAAACACGGTCAGGAGTGTGCCTTATGGTTCATAACAGCCCCAAATTGTGACTGTTTATTAAAGCTAACACCCTTTTGTGAGGGTGTGGATCAAAATATCCAGTGATTTCTCTTCTTTGATATTCCTTTCCTATTTTTTATTTTAATGGTACTGAGTTTCAGTTTCAGTTTTAGGGTTTAATTAAGTTTCTAAAATTGTTTCCAACTGAAACATAGGCCTAAAAATGTCACCTGCCCATGATTTGCCCCCATCAGATCTTTCACCATTTATTTCATCCTGTAGGTGATCTGTGTGGATGGGCTATGGGGACAGGAAAGAGTTAAAGCACATGAAGGAAGGGAGGAGAGTGGCCCAAGAACTGCCTCACAAAATACAATTACAGGCCTTTCCCAGGCCCGAGGCTCTCTGGTGCTGCCAGGGAAGACCAAGCACAATGCTCCCCTTGTCCACATACCTCCCTTTTGTTTCAGCAGCACTTTGGCTCCCACACATGCAAAAGTTTGAATTTCCTGTTGGCTCTGAGGTGAGATTTATTAACATTTATTAAGGTCGCTATTCATTGTGAGTTTACTGGGCAATAAGCCTAAGAGCTTTTAGGGACTTAATTGCCTATGTTTATGGGGGGTTGCAAAGCTCCCCACAGCGTCACTGTCAGCTAGATTGGCCAAATGTGGACTTCTTGGTGTGTCCAGGGAGTGTGTCCTAGTCCAAAGGGAAGGTCAGGGGAAGGCTGAAGGGCTTAAAAAGGAGGCAGTTACCTTGAAGTATTAGATTGGCTTTCTGCTCTGGCTGTTTTCGTTCATTTCCCTCCGGCTCATCCACCTCATTCTGGCCATGTTTGAAGCCGCATTTGAATTTTCCATTTCTCCAGGAAGAAAGGAGAAATAATTTGAAATAATAGGTAGTGGTGGGGTGGGCAGTGGGGGGTGGTGGCAGGAATGGAGGTAAACATGTTGCAAATGTATTATGGGCCAAATAAACATTTTCACATACCCGGGCACATGTGATCTTCACAATACCCCTGTAAGGCAGATATTAGTATTATTATTTTACAAATGGGGAAATTAAGGCTTAGAGAAGTTAAATAACTTGCTAAAATTGAAACAACTGGCCAATGGTGGGGCTGGAATTTAAACCACTTGTGAGCCTTCCCTGTCTCTGTTCACAGGTCCCCAATGCAGCCACTCCTCACCACTCGCTGACCCCAAGCAGCCAGTCCAGTTGTATCCTGAGGGTATTTAAAAGTACAAGGCGAAACTTTGTTTTGTTATTTTTTATGACGGTGGTTTTTTTTTTTTTTTTTTTTTTTTTTTTTTTTTTTTTAGTTACAAAAAGCAGGCTTTCCACAGTTAAGGATAAGTCTTATCCCTTAACTTGGGCAAACCAGGGAGGCTTTCCAGTGTGGGATGGGCACACGCAGAGTGAAGGCAACTGAGCAATACTCTAGGTTGATAAGGTTCAAGAAATGCTACACAAAATGTGACACATTGAAATTTTGGATGTTTTAAACTAAAGGGATTTGAGAAGGTGTAGGTGCAGGAAGGACACTCTGTCCCTTTCCTGAGGCAGGTCAAAAGGCCTTCATGAAAGGTGCATCCCTATGCCTAGAGGGGAGGAGCATCCTCAGCTCTGAAGATGGAGGCAGGCCCAGCAGAGTCTTCAGGAATAGGCCCTGCTCGTTTCCCCAGTTTACTACTCCCAGCTCATTCCCCTTTGGCCTGTTCCCTGACTCCACTCTTCATTAAACCTTTCCTGAAAACACTCAGGTGTAACTGTTTCTTCAGGTCTTCTTTCCCTTGTGAAGTTTCCCATGTCATATAGAACTTATATTAAATACATTTGTATGCTTTTCTCTTGTTAACTTCTCTTTTCTTACTGGGGTCCCAGTCAAGAACCTAGAAAGGTAGAAGGGAAAGATATTTTTCCTCCTGAATTGGGCTATGCAGAAAAAAGGGACAGACCTCTTGCAGTTGCTGAGAGTGGCAGCTACTGAATCAGCTCTGTAATTTCATGACAGCATTGGAAAGAAAGATAAGTTCTACTGTCCATTTCATTGGTTTATTCATTTATTTATTCAACAAACCTTTAGTAGGCATCTAGTATGTGCTAGGCACTGGGGACACTAGATCTCTGCACACTCCACCTGCTTCTTCCTGCTGTGCCCATGTTGCCCATGCCCTGTCTCTTAAAGGCTCTCTTAAGGCTCCCCAAGGTCTGGTACAGAGACAAACTTCCCAGATTGCTTCATGAAGAAAGTCTTTTCACAGGGAAGAAAAAAAGAAAAAGAAGGAAAGTAAAAGAGCTAATGGAGGGGCAGTGTCTTCTTCATAGGAAATAAGAAAGTAAACAAGTATATAGACCTACATATGCATGTATGTGTGTGCATGTGTTTATATATGTACGCATATGTCAGTCTGACAGTCCAGTCAAAATTGTCATTACAAATTTCTGTTTGGACTTCTAGCAGGCAGAGAGCCTTTTGGCACAGAGGATGAAGCAGTTGAGCCATTATTGTTGGAAATGTATTGTTCAGGCCATTTACTAATTTATTGATGCAGCAGCAGAGGTAGAATCAGATTCCGAGGTTGAAGAATAAATTGGAATATTTTGGTGCGTGTCTTTAAAAAACACTTTAATGCCTATGTATTAAAATGACAGAGTTTTAAATAGGGGTCTCTTTTTCTAAACAAAAGATATGCAAATTGCAATTCAAGATTTATATTATGATAAAAACTGAAATACAAAAGAGTCATTATCCTGAAAAATGTAAAAGTACATTGCTTCATGAGTCTATAATGATATAATGGGATGTTGATGTAGTAAGAGGTGTCAGAAGGGAGACAATGACCTTAAAATTTTAAGTCAGAAACATTAGAATTGAACACTAAGTATCTATCTACCCACATAACTACCCATCTATCTATTGAATGCTGCAGTTTTGAAAATTTAGATGAAGAACCATCTATTTTTATCTCTTAATGTTGTAGTCATAATAAGGGATGGAGGTAGGGGTTGGGGTATTAGTGTTCATATAACCATTCCACCTCCAAAACAGCATAAAGATTTACCTTGAATTTCAGGTTTTTAAATTTACTTCTCATGAAAGTCAGTGATGTGTTATGAGGCTTGGAGACCATTCCTGGCCTGCCATAGGGCCAGTGCTTCAATGTTAGGTGTCCTGGATGCTGTTGCTTCCTGCAGAAGAAGACTCAGTTTACAGGGACTTCCAGTTTTTAAAATTATAGGAGCAATTTCCAGCTGGTCATGTGCACCATTGAACAAGGGAGTGTCCACTTGATAGATAGCGTCCACATGATAGATTTATTTTATCGAATCACAGAGAAACTGCTGCAAACTGGTATTTATATTTGAGATTATTCCACTGGCTTATTCTAAAAAGTAAAGGGGTGCGTGTGTGTGCGCGCGTGCACGTGCATGTACATGTGTGTCTGTCTCCCGACACACAGTTTAAGTAATCAAGTGATATACCACATGTGAGGCAGATGTACCGGATTGTTCCCACTGCTAAACAGAGCAGAATGCCTGCTTTCCCTTTATTTGGCAGGAATTTATATACTTGCTTCACCATTTGATCTTAACTTAAACAAAGGACGTGGGTCTCAGCCACCACTGATTTCAGGGCAACAGCTCTGTCTTATTTCTGAAAGGCAGCAGAATTGTGACACTTTGAAAATCAGATGGTTGCACAGTATGGAAGTATCTTAAATGTTTATTTATTGTTTTAGTGAGCCAACCCTTCATTTTCTTGTTTTCCAGTGTGCAATTGATTGCACTGAAAGTTGGAGGCAGAAGGAGGGTACTTTCAGGCAGATGTCAGAACCACCATGGCAAAGTAATTCACAAAACTTCAGGACAAACCCAAACAAGCCGGGGACTCTAAATGAGGCCCAAGAAAATGTTCTCAGACCAACTCCTGATAATTTTCCAGTTCAGAAAGTTGCTGAGGGTCTCTGTCAGGGCGAGCTCATGGTTTATGGGTTTTGAGCCCGTGCAATGCTCCTTTCTATTTCATCTTGACTTAATGTCATTAGTCTTCCTTCACAGAAACCTGAGCGTTCATTTTCTAATCTATCTAGATGATACGCTGACAGCATTTCCCCTGATCGGGACTTTACCATTGATGTCTCTGCCTCTGTTAATCATTTTCAGAAATGAGATTTATAGTAAAAAAGGATTAAATCAATTCTGACTACCTCCAAATTTCTAGGATTTCAGGGAGTTTTGATGAACACAGAAACCATTGCCCCTTGGAGAGGCTTTACTAAGAAGATCTTTCTCACCTTTGTGAGTTGGCCTTTCAGAGCTGGCCTCCTCTCTGTGGACCATAGCAAGTCAACTTCTCTATGTTTTGGTTGGCGGCCACACTGCAGGAGCTGCCCTCTGAGCAGCTCAAGCTCTTTTTGATTGGAAATAGATTAGTGAGCTATCAATTCTATTCTCCTTCATTCTCCATCTTTCCTTCTTTCTCTTCATCCAAGTCTTAAGATGAGTACCCTTAGGAAAGGTGTCAGCCTATTTCAATTAAGTGTTTATCTTTTAAGTTTTTCAGCATGGGATAAGTTATGACATTTTCATCAGCCAGGCAAAAGAGAAAAATTGTGCTGGTCCAAACTTAGTCACAGCTTATTTTCTTCCTTTCTAATTTCTCTAATATTCCACTGACTTCAAATACACTACCATGTATCAGGCCTTGTGCAAAACAAGGAGTTTCACAAGTATAGTTATTTTATTTCTCTTCCATTCTTCCATTGTTGCTTCCTAATTATTTTTCCAGATTTATTCTCATCATTTTTCTTCATAGAGCAGATTTTTATATTCTTCCTTAGTGTCCCAGGATCTCTTCAGGTACTCACTGCGACATGTGTACAGAGATAGCATTCCCTGACTTCCCAGCCATCCTGAAACCCGGCCTAGCTCATCAGGTATGCAATCTCAGCAAAAGGACCATGATCACATCCTCTTGTACTTGATCCTTGTCTAGGTGACCAGGTTTAGTTCCTTTAAACTCGGCTGAACCGCTTACCCTCCAATAGTTATCCTAAAGCATCTGCTCTGTGGCATTCCATTTGCCATCTGCTCCAGTCTAGAGCATGCCTGCATCATATCTCCTTAGTTTAGCTTCCTGTGTCTGGCCTGGTACACATCCCCTTGATTTCAGATTTTTGACTTCCCAAAATGCCTTGATCTCAGCATTTTGACTTCCCAAGCTCTCACCCATTCTGCTAACCAGATTCTAGGTCTTGGAAGGCAACCTACAAATTCACTGGGCTTTCCCCTGTGGGGCCACTTTGGACAACTACCAGAGATATAATCAGCTTATACCCCCAGAAAGTTTCCCCAGCACCATCCTACTTGGTGGTGCACAACCCCGAGTTTGGAGTAAGGATGGGAGTAGGTAATGTGTTGAAACTTTTTGCTTCAATTCTGAATGTTTTGTTTTTACTATGGTGAGCTGGTTGTGTCTGTACATTCTAAAGTCATTGTGCCATTTCTCTTTTGTACTAAAGAGGGATAAGAACTTGCATATAAAAGATTTCCATCCTCCACACACAGATTTTAGTGACTTAGGATTCTGTACTGCTTCTACATAGTAGGATTACCTGGAGGTGGTGAATCATCCTCCATCACTTTGGACTGAGACGGTATGTTGCCCTGCACACTCCGAGCTCTCCCGTCATCATTCTTTGTGCTGGTCCAGGCACCAGGGAATAGCCAGAAGTTTTACTGATACTAGGAGAGTGGATTTCTGGCAATGCTTCAAGATATGGCAGGTTACAAAGGAAATCAGAAATAATAGCCAGGGTACCTTACACCTTTGTCAGTTGATAAGGAGGGATTTAGCAATAATAACAAATATTATTAACTCCCAATTTCAGATCCATGAGTCAGATAATGCCCCTGTAGCATGTGTAGTGCTTGCCATCATCCATACTCACAAAAGGCACCTGCTGCATACACAGGACATTCCACAATCTACCAAAGATTCAAAATGTGATAAATGGTGCAAAATATTATAAAAGACAGTCCTTCCTTTCTAGGGACTTAGAGTGAATCGAAAGATACTACAGGATAGAAGACACCATATAACACTTCTTCGGAAAATAAGTACTGAAAGTGCTCCAAAGAGAACACAATGACTGCATCTGAGACTGTCAAAGTAGAACTTACCTGGGGTCATAGCTGGCTTCATGGATGGGAGACCTGTGTAGTCTCATGGGAACTCACACATTGTTTAAGCCTCTGCTGTCATGATCTTGAAATTCAATCTCTGAATTAGTGTTTTGGAGGTGAAATCTGTCCAAGGGAAAAATGAAGTTTGCACATAAGCAGAGGAGACAGGTACACCACAACATGTGGGTCCATCTTTCCTTGCCGCTGTGTTCACGTTCAGTATTCATAATGCCCTATGAGCATTATTCTGGTGGACCCACACGTGTAGGAGTTTAGGGAGACTCCAAGCAACTACAAGGTAAGCATCTTACATCTAGGACTGAGTTATTTGTGGAGGAAAACATGGGGTATAAGGGACACCAGCATCTTCCAGAAGCCAAGCTTTCCATTCCAGTATAATTGGCTTCCAACCCAGACCCACAGAGAAAAGGCATAGAGTTCCAGTAAATACAAACAATCGATCAGACCCTTTCTTATTCGAGTTATTCAGTTTGTTAACCCAACCACTATGCTGGAAACAATGATAAAAAAGGAAGAAAATGATAGGGCAACGTTTCTTTCGAATCTTTCCTTATTTATTAGGAGACTGAAGTAGAATTTGTAGAATGTCCATATTAAATAATGACAGCTAAGTGTATTTGGTGTAGCATTTCCATTGTTTTGGTGATGTAATGAGTATGCACGCACAATCAAAATCACAATTGTGTATGATGTCAATATTCCATATACATATTTGCATTTAAAACTAGCACTGCAGAGTATACAGATGATAGTAAAATTCATGCTAATAATTACAAATCTTAATCTTTCTTTACTTAGAATAATATTAAATAGACATTAATATACATCATGACAGTTTAAGAGGGAGACTACAGGAGAAAGGAAAAGAGCTTCATAATTTAGTACATTTAATGGCACTTATTTTCTGCTTTTTGAATAAGAGCCTCTAAATTCTCTTTTTGTATTGGGATCTACAGAGTGTGTAGCACCTAAATGTCTTGTTGTAAGCTGGAAACTAGGGAAGCAAAAAACCTCTATTGGAAGTGATTTCTTTGTGACTTGAAATGGTTTTGGCTCATGGGTATCAAAATGAAGACATGCATACTGAAAAATATTTGCTCAATATAATCACATATGAATTTTCTTCAAATGGTTCTAAGAATGGAAAATTTGCCCCCAATTTTTGTTAAACTATCAATTTTCTTCTTTTCTGGTTCCTCCACGCCCTTTAATTTTCTGTATATTTAAGTCCTAAACCTTCACCTGTAATTGACTTTGAGGTAGAGTGTAGTACCAGGGAAATTATTCTTTTCTCAAAATGTTCAACTTAAGACATTGGTTGTCTGCTGACTCTTATTAGGACTCCTGAGTTTCATTTGTAAGCTCCTTTTCTTTAGCTGACTTCCAACCATGCCTGTCTCTGCTGTCCACACTCCAGAACACTGCAGTCTTCCTCCATCTGACTCTTGCTGCCCACCTCTATATTTTCTTTATGAATCTTGCCTCTTGTACCTCTTGGTCACATAGACCACCCTTCCAACTGAAATAATCTCATACAACCATTTGGTTACTCCTACTTATTCCTTCCCTTATTGAGAAAAATGGAGATTTCTCAGTTTCACTCCATCTAGCATTGACTACAGATCCACCAAAAAGAACTTTTAAGCACTATACAAACATAAATCACAATTATTTGTGTCATTTTAATTATATTGAGAACACTTAATACTTTCTTTGGGCTTAGTTCTGAACTTAGTTCTGAACAGCTAGGCACTGTTCTAAACTTTGCATTAGTTCATTTATAATCTTACGACAATGCACTGAGGAAATTACTAGTATTACCCATTTACAAGTGAGAAAACTGTAGCACAGAGGGGTTAAATAACTTGACAAAAGTTAGTAAGTAGCAGAGGTAGAATTCCAACCCAGAAATTCCCATTTTGACTTCCTAAGGAGAAATGCTGGGGAGTCTTATGACCTTATATCTTAATGTGATAGATTTACATTTAAAACTAGCACTGCAAAATATAAAGATAGTCTAATAATTACAAATGTTAATTTTTCTTTACTTAGAATAATATTAAATGAAAAATAATACTGATAAAGGGACATGCATTGACAAAGGCCCTGCTTTCATGCACCTAAGGAGAGTGGGAAGCAGAACCTAATAAGCTTCACTTCAGGAATTGCCTACTGGAGAAATCTACCCATTCTTTGCCTCTATGGGTTTGTTCAGTTTCATTTTATAATTCTGGAGAACACATTTTTCTAGGAAGTTTTATTTCACTTTGATTTTCCACCCGAGACTGGAGCATGGAGGACCTGCATGCCTTTGCTCCCTCCCACAGATGATTGTCCTCGCTGTGTGACCGCCAGGGTACATGCAGCACGGCAATCCACTTGGAACTTCCTAGCAGGACCACCCAGAAGCTGCAGCTGGTGCAGAGTGGTGGCTGCCTGTTTATATGAGAATGTGAAGTTAAGGAAGTGGACAGTACCTGCTTTCTGGTGTCAGTCAAAGCTCCTGATCTCCCTGGAAAGACACAGGGCGTCATCTAGAAATATTCCTAGATTTTAGGCCCTCACTGTCTTCCAAACATGGAGGTATCTCCTTCCCAGAATTGGGACAGAGGGAAGCTCCTGCCAAGGTACTGTCGGCTGCCCTTTGTCCAGCAGAGCCAGCTATAGCTCTGGAAACATGGGCCGGACAGACTCCAAATGTGCTGATCCTCAGATAGGTCACACTGAAAGAACCGTTTTCTCACACAAAGACTTTCCGTTGAATCATATCCTATGCACTATCTCTGGCTTCTCAGAGAGGAACAACACTGGACTTGTAAGGAAAAAAAACACGTCTTTAGAACCCTTGCCTGTATCTTTTGTGGACAGCCAAGTTCACGCCTGGCCGCCACCCCAAGAGGGCATTTGGCACCACTTGCAGCTGAAAGCTTTCTGCTGGATGAATAACAGTGTCCGGAAGAGCGGACATCGGGGGCGAGGGTGCCCGTGGAAGCAAGGACAGTTGTGCAGTGCTGTTAGTAATGCCTTTATCACGGCTTTAGGTAGCAGATCTTTCACTGAACAAGTTATTTGACCTCTCAGTTTTTGTAAATCAAATCCCTTTCTACAATTTTGTTTTGGAACTCTCCAGAGAGCTCACAATTTAAAGCATGTCTATAGCAGATCACTTTATAAAATAGTGGTAAGAATCACTCCTAGGACATCTGCTTCACAGCAACTTCAGATTGTCAAAGATTGAGTTTCCTTAAAATGAGGGGACATGTACCAAAAGCTTTGTCCTTTTAACTAGGCCACCCCACACCCTCTGTTACATGCTGCAAGCAGGCTCAGGAATGAGGATGCAGAAGTCAAACTCAGAGACAAATGTCACCAGTTTTTGAGACTTTTCCTCCATTATTAGGCAGACAGCATGGATCCTTTGGAGACGGAAACTTGAGAGGGAAAGAAAAAATAAACTAAGATTTATTGAGTTGGTATTGTGTACAAGGCACTTAATCACACAAGAACCTCATGAGAGAAGAAATGAACAACACAATGAATATCCACTACCTAGTGGTTTTAGGGTGGCCATATTTACAAATAAAAAATATAGGGCATCTAGTTAAATGTGAATTTAACTTAAGCAGGATAATTTTTAGTGTAAGTATGTCCCTCACAATATCTGAGACATAGTTGTACTAAAACGAAAAGTATACCTGAAATTCACATTTAACTGAGTCCCCTATATTTTACCTGATAACCTTAGTTTATAATAATTCTAAGAAGTAGCAATTGTTGTTCTCATTTAATTGAGGAAACTAAGACTCAGAAACATTAAAAATTTGCCCAAGATGGTAACTAATTTCAGAGTTGGGATAAAAATCTGGTTCTGCTCAATTATAAATCCTATACATCAGCAGCTATACCAGTTATCTTAGCCAACAAAGAGAGTTCATTTTTATTTAGTTTTTATTCAGTTAAATAAGCTGCCCTAGGTGAAAGAGCTAACATCAATTTTAAATACTAAATATTTATTAATGGTTTGTCTATCTCATCCAAAGTTCTCTTTTAGGACTAGGGAGAGGAAATGATACATTACCAAGATAATTTAAGAACCAAAGCCTGTCCTGAGAGAAAAATACAATGTCATGGAGAAGATGAATGAGAGAGAGAGAGAGAGAGAGAGAGAGAGAGAGAGAGAGAGAGAGAGATGAGAAGACAGGAGAGGAGAGGAGAGGAGAGGCGAGGAGAGAAGAGGACAAGAGAGGAGAGAGGAGGGGAGGGGAGGGGAGGGAAGGAAAAGGGAGGAAGAAAATGCTTGATATGTTATTAGCTGCTCTCAAGTTTTTAAACAGGGACATGGTGTTAGAGTTCATTCTACTGAGAGAGGGAAATGATGACCATCCCCAGTGCCTCTGAGGAAGAAGACCCCTCTGTGTAGACCAGGCTCTGCCTCTCTGTGGTGTCCCCAGCACCTTAGTCCATGGCTCCATGTCAGACAGCAAATTTAAGGACTCCACAGTGGTTTGGCTGTCACATGGCTTATGTCACTGATGACTTGAATGACCTTGGCCAATCTGTCCAATGAGGAAACTGCCCTTCCTGCTGCCCTCATCTAGCCACAGTTGCCATCCTGGGTGAAGAGATAACCAGGAAAGATTCAAAAGAAGGCATAACCAAAGGTAGCATATATTAGAAGCTAAAAAATATTAGAAAAATCATAAAGTAATATTTGAGTATGTCCTTTGTGTCAAACACTGTTATCAGGTGCTTTATAAGGATTGTTCCTAACCATCACAGGAAAACACCAAGGTAGGAGTTATTGCTTATTATCTTACAGATGGGAACACTGAGGCTCAAAAATGGTAAGAGACAGGATGAAGGTCACACAGATAATACAAAGGTCTTTCTGCTCTGCGTCCCTGCACTTCTGTAGCACTGAGTTTCTTCTTAAAAACAAAGGGAACCAGAGCTCTTCTTTCCTCCAGACAGGCAGGGAACTTCCCCTGCTACACAGAAAGCAGAAAGAGAGGATGTTCAGGACCTTAGTGAAAAAAAGCAGGGCTAAATCCAATACCATTCTCTCTTATCTCTTAATTGAAGCCAGGGGTACAGAGGCTTGCTTTTGTAACTAACATCAAAAATAGAAATTGACACTGTACAAATGTATATCTAATAGTATAGCTTGCAGTGTGACTCCTTTCCCTATATCATTTTACAAAATAGAAAAGATCTGGGAAGAGAAACTTGGACATCCACACACAGAAAGCTTATACTTTGATAGTAAGGGTCTTTTTAAAGTTCAAGTTCTGTTTTTGATAAGAAAAAGCTCTTAAGAATGCTTTTTATATAGCATTGTATATCTGTATTTATAGTCAGTTCCTTCCTTCACTTTGCTTTTCCTATGCTACAATGCTAAGTTTCCCTTTATATCTTGCAACGGTTAACATTCTGCTTCTGAAAATTATCCATTAAAATTTTATCAATTTTGTATTTTGGTGAGACAGTATGAGGAAATGCCATTGTGAAATTAGATTTTTTCTTTGACATCAGGCGCCCAGTCAGCAATCCAATCCCATGTTTTTCTATTGAGACATTAGAGTTTGATATAATTTTGGGCAGAAAACATTTTAAAAATGAAACAATTGAATTTTCTAGATGGTCTTGGGGACCACTTAGCTTAAGAGAATACACTTCCAAATCAAAAGCCTTTCAATCATCTTAAATATTATTTGGATGATATTTGCTCTGTGTGTAGTAGCAGTTTGAATTTGTATTGAATGTTTGACCGGCTCATGCACACATAGATGATGTATGAAATTATTATTTCATATTTTTCTAGTGTTTGCATTGCAAGTGACATCTGGCTGACAGGAACTTGGAGAAATGGGATACGAAGTGAATGCTGCAGTTACCACGAGCATCATATTTATCAAAAGGTTTAAGGTTGGTCTGTCTTTGTTTAACATTTGAAACCTGGAACAGTGACTGAGAAGCACCATATTTCAGTGTGGTGTGCATTTTTTAACTGAGTTGTTTAGTAAGGGAGTAGTCAAAGAATAAACACTAATTGTATTATTTGTTCTGCTCAAGAAACTAAGTATTACACATCCGAATTTTACTACGAAAACACACTTAAATTAGATTTGATATAATTTCCATACATTTTGCTTGTATTCAGAAAATGTACAGATTTCGTGTTAGAGGAGCATGCATATTGAGCACTGTTCGTCATTACTCACAAAAGGCGATGTGGGAGGAAAAACAGCTCACTGCATTTTAAATTTTATTTTCTAATTTGTAAATGTACAAACTGGAAGTAAGACATGTGAAAACATGTAGTGTAATGTTTGCAAGCACTGACTCTGTTGCAGTTCACACATATAAACATATACATTCTCTCCTATTATTCCTTTTCTTGGAGGTCATGTACAAGTTCTTAATTCAGTCCTAAGAAGTACCATTCATTTAACAAAGGTTTATGAGCCTACTAGGTGCTGGAGATATGCCAAAGAATCAGACAATCTCTGCTCTTAGTAAACCCACAGTCAGGCAGCAGGGTAAACCAATATTAATGAAATAATTAAGTACAATACAGGCTTACTGGCACCATGATAAAATTGTAGAGTCATTGATAACATGGGTGCAAAATGGTGGTAGTGGGCCACTGCCACAATCAGATAGGGAAGCAGAAAGGTAACAAGCAGGTCATTGTGAAATCCTTTCAGACTCACTTGTTTTGTTTTTTTTTTTTTTTTTTTTTTTTTTTTTGAAACTTAAAAATTTTAGCAAAATAAAAAGATGGTGAAAAATATTCACTTTTTATCACTTCAAGACAAATATTATGAATATCTACTTCCAGTATTTTTAAATAACTTTTTAGTTTTGAAAGCATTATGGTATTACAAATATACTACATATTTTAAAATACTATATTATGTTCATTTTAAAATAAAAAAACTACACACACATCATTATTGAATATATTTCTATGTAATTCAAAACTCTTCCCATGCACAGTTATTAATGACACATAATAATCTGATTGATATTCAATAACCATAAATTAACTGTTATTCTGTTGGGATGCTTGCTCTGTTTTCCAGCTCTCAACCAACAATAAGTTGGTGACTTCTGAATAAAAGGCACTCAGGAGAAAAGAGATAACTTTCCTATGGTGAGATTTCTGGCATTAGAATAAGACACGATTACAGCAGTAACATTCACTAGGCATCTGTTGCTGGGCTATGTGCTTTACATGTGCTCTCTTGTTTTCTGCCACAGGAATCCTGATTCAAGTGTAGTGTAGAGGAAATAGACTATGGATTATCTTGGAGCCAAGTTCAAGTTTAATTCCTAGCTTTGTCCTGATAGGTGATTTCCAGAAACTAGTTAAATCTCCCTGACCCTTAGTTTCTTCTTTCATGAACTGGTATAATTTCATCACTCATTTATTTAATAATATTAAGGTCAAATGATGCATAAAGGATCTTGATAGGCATAGAGGATGTAAGATGGGAGTGACAGGTCCCTCATCTTTGAGGAACTTACAGCCTAATGGCAAAGTCAGACTTGGAACAGGTCTGACAGGTCCCAGGGGAATGCATTCTTCCTGATGGAGGAGCATTTGGGCTGGATCTTAAGCAGGTTTTTACTTGCTGTCCTTTGACAACAGTGCATGTCTTCTGTTAGTCAAGCAATCATATGCCCAGTGTCATGCATATTTCCCCTGCCCTGAAGAAGTTTATTAGTTAGTTTCAAGTCTTAAGGCCCAGAAGAATGTGGCTTCTATTGTATAGATTAACATAGTGACCCTCTTTTAAATGGAGGGTCCTGTAGATGTATCAGTGGCCAGCTTTTAAGATTGTATTTTTAAAACTTCATAATATGAACAAAGCATTAGTAAAATGTTCAGAATTTTACAAATGGGCAATGATATTAAGCAATATATAGATGTACCCTATAATCAGTTTGGGGTCTGCACATATGCCACTACCTGCTAAAAATCCTCAAACCTAAAATTAAAGCTACCATACTCAAGACCTAATGGCAAATTTTTGACTATTCATAACCTATCAATTTAAAATGCTTTGGACACCATTAAAACTGTTATTGGAACCAGAAATATAATTCGAGCAAAATTTTATCTTCCTCTCCTAACAAAATTGAACCCAAAACTATAAGAGAGGTTTCACCACATTATAGAAAGTAAATATATTTTCAGAAGTCACTAATGAACTCCAATTTTAAAACTCCTGTTACAAACCCATGGTGTGTCAGTTATATCTTGCCATAAAAATGATGCATAACAATCCATCCCAAAAGTCATTGGTTTCAAATAACCATTTATTTAGTTTTTGCAGGATAATGAACTAGAATTTGGCTTGTCTAGACTGGTCACAACCGATGGTAGCTCTGTCCCATGTCTTTTATTCTCTTCTTCAGATCTGTGTATTAGGTATGTCCTTCTTTGGTCTTCTCACCGAAGACCAAGTCCAGTCATTTATCAAACCTTGGTTTGCATCATTTCTGCTAATATGCTACTGGCCAACGTCTGTCATTGAGTCAAACCCAAAGTCAAGGCTTGGAAGAGCACTGCGTGGTTACATGCAGCATAGATATAGGAAGTGGACCAGAACAGGGATCATTAATGTATACTGCCCAAGGGCCATAATAGTTTTCTATGAGGAAAAATGAAGCCTAACGTTGGTAAGCTTTTATCTTTTATTTACTATGTATTCAATATGCCTTCTGTATTTCAGGCTCTGACTTTTTACCTCTGCATCTTCCTGCAATCCTACAAAACACATTTCAACATCCCGACTGTACAGATGAAAAACGGAGGCTCAGAGATGTTGAGGCACATGTTTAAGCTCCCATGGTTGGTCAGCAGCAGTCAGCAGCAGGAGCTAAATCCTATCTATGGACTCTGAGCTTTGGCATCTGTTCTTTCTACTATGTAATGATGCCTGGAAGTACAATTTCAATTGTGAAATTTAAAAACAAGAAGGAATCTAAGAACTCATCTAATCTCATTTTATAGATGAAAAACTGAGCTGTAGAAAAAGTATTTTCATACTTTTATCATACTAGTTAATAGAAAATCAAGGAACTAGAACCTGTGTTTCTTGACTACTCATTTGCTCCCAAGTCTTATGTGTTTTTGTCACACTGGACATACGTTCAGTGAAGATCTGCTGTGCCAGGCACTGTGTCAATCTAATCCTCTGTTGCTCAAATCCCATCCTAATTATAGAAATGAAGAGAAATGGAAGATCACATGAGTACCTACTCTATGACACAATGGATGTCTTTGTTTTTGTAAAATTTGCTAAAAGTCAGATTCTGAATTCTTACAACCATCTATCCACTAATGTATATAGAAGATTTTCTCTTTGGCAATGACCAAACTCCAACATTTCCCAGAAGCCAGGTGGGTCCAGGGATCTGTGGGGTGCTATGCAGGCAGCCCGAGTCCCACTGCTGATGTGGAAGGTGGGCATCTAGTGCATTTTGGCAGCTGTATAAAATCACTGAAATCATACCACTGCCAAACCCAAACTGAATTAGAGCTGACCTTAAGATGGATTTTGAAAACTGTTCAAATAGATCTCTCTTTTTGGAAAGTTTTCAGAGTAAAAAAGGAGAAAACAATAAAATGCCTCCAATTTGCAGTCCCTCCCTCTGAGATGTGCTACATGCAGCCTCCATACTCTCCCCAGCACTGAGTCATTATCCCCAGTAGGTCCTGCAATCTGAAGTTGGATGGAAAACAAGGGAAATATGGTTTAGAGCTGCTTGCATGGGATCAGAACTGGACTCCACAAGGTGCTGGGCTAGTTGCATTAGCCTAGAGAGGTGGACAGAGGTGTGGAGGAAAGTTGGGGGGTACCTTGTCTGGGTACAAGGGTTACTAGGGCAAGGCATTCAAGTTTTCCTCTCAAAAAATAAAGAACCACATAGGCCAGGGCCTGGAACATAGTAGATGCCCAATAAACATTTGTTTGTTGAATGATGACTGAAGTCATAATTCTATCCCTTAATTTTATTTCCTGTCTGGTTGCTTTTCCCTTTATTTTGGAGAGAAGCAGTTTGTTCAGATTTAATATTGCATAGAGGATGATGATTTAGGCTCTGTATTTAAACACTCAACCGATATGTTTGAGTGCTTACTGTGTTCTAGGCATTGATGATATGATAGTTGGCAAAATCATACGTGATTCTTACTCATGTGGAGCATGCAGTTTAATGAAATAAATCAAACATGGGTTTTGAATCCTGACTCTACCATTTATTAGCTCTTAATTTATTACCTTTGTACCTTTGTGCCTCAGTTTTCTTATAGGTAAGAAAAAAGTATGCTAGTGGTACTTAATTCAATTTACATACATGTATATTTATCTAAATATATGTATATGCATATATATGTAATATTGTCTGGGACTTAATAAGTACTACATAAAATGTTTGAGAATGTGTCATGTATTGCTATGAAGATTAAATATGAAAATTTATGTAAAGATCTGTGTATGATATGGTCTTATATCAAGAACTTCATAAATGGAGGATAGTATAATCTATTATGGGAAGTTTTAAACATCATGGCAATTCTAAGCTTGATGTGGAGAAGGTGGGAAAGAGTAAGGAGTGAATTGGAGGGAGTGAATTCAATTAGAATTGAATCTAACTTATTTTCTTATTCTCAAACAGATGCTTTGAGCAACACATGGATACACACATACTCACACACATAATTTCTTCAGCACTTTTAAGGATATATTTAGAAGGAGTGATGCCTACATCCTTAAATTAAATCCTCCTAAAAGTTAATATAGTGTTCTGAATTCATGTATGATCTTATAGGCACAGTTGTTCTACCTGGCCCTGTTAAAATTTCTCAGAAAGAACAGAAGAGGCCATGCCAGCTAGGGTACCTCTGGTGGTGGTGGAGAGACTCCTTTCTGCTCTCAGGGGATTCTTCCCCATCCACAGAGCACGTCAACATCTGTAGATGACTTATTTTTCTTCACACTCAGCTTCCTTTCCTAGATGAAGTGTTTCTTATTCAGTATTACCATGTTCCTTTGCCTCCAATGAAACCATTAGAGATCTGCCATTAATCATTCTTAATTTTATCCCTTCTTCCTTTCCCACTGGACTTGTGCTAGGGCCTCTCCTCTTGTATATAATCACTCCAACCTGATGTTCCTCCTTCTCTGTGGGTTTCTTCCTCCATTTGAATAGCTCACTCATAAACAGCATCCTTGAGACTAGAGATAAGTAGATGTACAAGTGCCTCTGTACTTGAAGCTTCCCATCTGGGCACATCCTCATCCTCTCGCTGAAGCACACCTAGGACTCGAGTTTCCACAACCCTCTTCAGCAGAACAGGAACGTCAGCTCCCTCCTCCCTCCAACTACACACCAGTGAATGTGGCACACATGGAATCACACTCTGGCTTCCATAGGGACCCACCTTGATGGGTCAACGGGCTTCCACTGTGCTGGTAGAAGAGGGGAATGGCACTTGAGAGAGGAGGGGGAGCAGAAGAGACTATCAGAGCACTTGTGTTCTAATAGCCCAAGAGTGACTTCACTGTCAGAACAAATAATAAAAGTTATTATGAGCAAAATTCCAAAAAGTTCTCTGTTTTCACAAAAACCAGAAGGAGAAAAAAAAAGTGTCTTTCTATTGCAACAGGAGAGCAGAGCATTTTGCTAAACATACAAAAGATCCACTTGACAGTGGGGGGGTGAGTAAACCCAGGAACAAGCAACCAAGTCAGTTCCTGAAAGCTGTGTTATGAAGTGAAAGATAACAATTTATTTTGAACAGTTTAGAAAGAGACTTTCCTGGAGATGAGGTTGGGAGTGGGGTGGACTTGGACTAGACAAATCTTGGAACTGGAAGGGGTGTTAAGGGCCCACACCATCTGTTTCACAGAAGAGGCACAGAATAAATTTGCCCAAGGTTACAAGGCTAGTTAGAGTTTGATATTCCAGGCTTCCTAACTCCAAGTCCAGCACTCTTTTCAGAGCCCCAATTTAACTTTGAGATTCTGTCCCACTTTGAGATTTTTTTTTTTTTTTTTTTTTTTTTTTTAAAGAAGGGGGAGAAGGAGGAAGAGGATTCAAACAAACAAAAATGGTGGATGGTTGGTTTACCATAATGGTTCCTGGTAAGTTCAGAATGTGTAAAAGATTATCCTCTCCAGGGAGGAAGGAATGGTTAGCGGATAGCCATTAACCCTGAAGGTGAATGCTAAACCAGAAGACTTTTAGTTATCTCTTCATTTTGTTGTTCAGAGGACTAGGTTCCACAGGCAGAGACAGAGCTGTGTTGAAGAGCTACACTTACCATTTGCTCCTCCAAACACATTCTGTAGGAAGGCGTGGGATTTCACAGCAGTGAGAGCAAAACTATTCACAGCAGTACCATATGCTCCCCACCATCAGGAGCGGCGGCACTGGTCACTGCGCTTGGCAGGCAAATCAACTGAATGGAAATTCTGAAGACCACAGTAGGAGTTTTCTCTTTGTGGGTTTTGGATGGTAAAATCTTCAATCTGTTCCACAGGCAGAAATCAGAGTGAAAAAATAATTCTATACAAATGTGTGTGTGGGTGTGTGTGTGTGTGCGTGTGTGCGCGTGTGCTCACTCACACAAGAACATGAATATACTAGAAAAGTTAAGGGGAAACAAAGCCTCGATGTTTATCTTGCACACTATCCTATAGATGCAGGAGGTCACACACTAAATACAAATAGGAAGAGTCTGAGAACATAGAAGATGGAGAAGGATTATTTTTGGTTTAAGTACCATGTTTTCATTTTTTTTTCCTTTCTTCTAAGTAAAAAAGTAAGATTGAGAAGAATTTCCCAAATGCCAAGACCATTTAATAGCAGAATTACAACTGACGATAAATGCAGCACTTTTTAAAGCTTGTCCTTTCTCTGTTATTAACTTTGTTCTTTCGGTTGTGCCAGAGAAAGCACAAGAGATAGAAATTGGCAGAAATATGGGTCTGAAGAACACAAATTCAACTCAAATGAAAACACCTTGAAAACCTCTAGCAAAAAAAAAGTCTTTTGTTTAATAGCATAACTTTCATCACCAAGAAAAGGTTTATTTGAGTTAAAAGTAAAATTTAGGACAGTCTATTATCTAATCGTTATTAAGTCTGTGCACGTATGGGGTATTTTCTATTTCCAAAGTGGTTTGCAATCATTAGTTAATCCACTCAGCATGCTTAGTCTAAATTGTGTTATATGCATATAATAGATAAGGAGAGCTGTTGATGGCAGGCAGCGGGACAGCGGCTGAGTAATGGACTGCTAACTCAGAGCTGGGAGTTCTCATCTTAACCACTCAGTCTACACTGGGAGCCAAGCCTTGTACCCACAGGACTTCCAGACAAGGATTCTACTTGTTTAAAAAATAAATATATATTTTATACAAATATCTTTTTCAGCAATTGTTCGAAGGCCCCAAGTTTTAATTTTCCATGGAATTCCCTTAGTATCATGTAGGCCCAATCTCAGTTTTCCCCACAGGTAGAACATATTTTATGGGGCCAGTCTTTCTGTGAATATGTACGTTGAAAGCCAGAATAATGGTTAACATAGGTTCGTGTAGATGTTCACCATCTTTAACATCAGGAAATTGTCCAGAGAGTTGAAATACATTGGAATCAATCAGTGATTAACTTCCTTTTCTTTTCCTTTCTTTTTCATTCTTTCTTTCTGGCCATCCATAATACTGGTCTATATTATTAAAATTTGTCAGACAATTTTTCTCTTGAGAAGGAGAATCCTCTAAGCAAGATGTGTTCTAATGTATACTGTTCAAACGTGAACCAAATGCTGGCCCAGCAGAGTTAGCCCACATCATGCCTGGAATATACTAGCATAGCTTTTCTTTATTTTCATTTGTTTGCTGCCACCCTACACAAACACATTAATTTGTGGCTCAGATAACATATTCCATATGTTTAATTAGCCATTGCATGAAATGTAAAAAAGGTGGAACTTTTAATAATGCAATCTACTTTTCTCTCAGTTTCCTGGGAGATGTAAAGATGTTTACCATCTTTATACATTTTCTGATTGTCTTTGTTTGTTTAATCCTTTTCACAATAAAGAGTCTATTCAGACTGAATTTGTCTGTTTCAAATTTTAGATTTTCTTTGATAATAAAAATTTAATTGGTTCTAAAGACAGATCAATTTAATTCTACCCTACCTTGTACAGTATGTATAATGTAGTCATTGCTCAATAAGTGGATATGCATAATAAAAATAGTATTTCAATAAACTAATGTTAGGGACTTCCCTTTTATAAAGTTTCTAGATTTTTCAAATGCATTCAAATGTCCATAAATTCTCATTTGCTTGGTAAGATTTTGATTTCTTGAAGGATGTCTTAACTATAATGTACTGACCTCAAGAAAAAAAAAAAAAAAAAGACCAGCACTTCATTTGGACTTTTTTCAGAAATTCTTGCACTAATTGATTAACAGAAATAGTGTCCTCTAAAATTCCCCCACAAACTTACCCGCCAGCCTCAGGGTGATTCACTGTGACGTCACTGGGAGACATGCAGCCCAGGACGACGATGGTGCCAGTTCATAACTTTTCAGTGAGAAAGCATTCAGGTTACACAGAGTGTTAATCTGGCCACAAAATGGGAGACGGCTGAGTCTGCCTGGAATGTCTGGCTGCTGGTTGGCAGACGCAGCCCTTTCCCCACCTTGGATCTGCTGGGCTAAGGATGCTTTCATAGTAATTTTCCAGTGTCTTCCTTGATCAGTAGACTGCAGCATTTTATCATTTTGCAGATTTTGTTTTCTTCATGGGTTATTACTTCCACTGAACTGCACTTAACATCTATTAGCTTAGGTCTCTAGAAGATCAAAGTCCCTCTGTATCTGATTATTCTGCTCTTTGCAATTTGTGTCTCCCTCTCACCCTACCCCTCCCCATCAATCCAGGAGCCTTGCAGATTTGGTTTCAGAGTCTTCTCCTAAATCGTTTATAGACATAAAAGCTTCATAAAGAGGACATCGTGCTTCTAGAAAGAAAATAAGGGGAAAAAATGTGAAGACAGCAATAGTAATTCTTGTATTATTTCTAGCTCAATATGAATCTTTTTAAACTCATGTTTTAAATATTTTTTTATAATGGGATGGACGAGGAAGAGAGCAAAGGAGCTAACGTCATAGTCCATAGAATTATGTTAATATCGTAGAAACTAAATGCCTGCTGAGATTTATTCCATCTACTAAATCATTCACTCTATTCCTCTCCCTTTCTTTCAAAGCCCTGTCCTGCCTCCCCACATTTTATTTAAAAACATTTGCATTGTCTTTTTTTGGGAACCTGTCCACAGGGCCAACATTCCATTCATTTTATGGTTTACTGTTAACCCTAATGACTAGGTTCTGATGGAGGATTTTATTTCCTTTCTGAGCCTTTAGCAAATAATAATCACCCTCTAAATTTCTTCTCACAGCTGTGATGTACCAAAAATCCTCTGTCAAATGTCGACCCACTCCTACCAATATACCAGAGATGGCCTGAGCAGGGCATTCACACTGGTCTTAAAGGGAGTATTTTTAGAAGCTACATAAGAGGCCTAGTGTACAACTATCAGCAGACATGAAGTGGGCACTTGTGAGTTGAGACAGGTATTAGAAACTCAAACTAAGTCTGGGCAGCGGAAAAAAATTAAGGAGATTTGAATCTGAAGAGATTATTGAAATAAAGACCTGGAGCCTTTTTTTTTTTTTTTTTTTTTTTTTTTTTGCAAGGATATTTCCTTGTTAGTAATATTCAATACTATCTATGGTAAATAAAAGAAGCCAAAGCAATAAGGAGGAGGAGGAAAGAGAAGGAGGGAGTTTCTCAAACTTGAACATGCACACTGACTACTTAGGGACTTGTTTAAATGAAGACTATGATCTAGCAGATCTGGGGTCAAAAATGAAAGTCTAAAATACTCCTAGGTAATCAGATGCTGGTGGTCCCAGGACCATGCTTTCACATAGAGTGTTTCCCTGTGCCCCATAGCTAGTTCAACACTACAGAACCCCCACCCCCACCCCATTTGGTACATCTCATCCCCTTGAGAGATATCTCTGAGGAAGGATCGTGAGAAGCCCTAAACTTGGCTGAATTCTATAAATTCTCTGGCATCTTTAGAAACTCCCAGGCCACACCCTAAGTCAATCAAATCAGAATCTCAATGAAGAGGACACAGAAATCAGTATTTTAAAAATTTCTCTAGATCATTTCAGTGTATAGCCATGTTTGAGAGCATAAAGAACACTAATATTAACTAGACTAAAAACAATAGCCAACATGTGTTGGCTGCTTCTAAAGGAGTACCTGGTATTGTGATAAGTGTATGCGTTTTCCATAATAATGCCACTTGAAGATCAGGAAAATGAGGCAGAGATTATATCATTTGCCCCCAGGTAACAGCTGGTGGCAGCGATATTAGAAGACAAATAGAGCAATATCATCTAGGAGAAAGCCCAGGAACACAACTTGCTGGTTAATCACATTCGTATGTGAACCCAAGTTTCCTTTTTTTTTTTTTTATTTTTTTTTTTTTTTTGTATATTTGATTTTGACCAACAGTTTTGTGGTGCCATTTTAAAAATTCAATCCCTTTGCTTGTTCTACCCCCACCCTCAAAGACCTAATACTGCCTGCCTAAATCATTCATCACACTGGGCATGCTTAAGGCCCTAGACTCTAGAGCTAATTGCCTCCAATTACTGCTGGCTCCTGGGGCTGACTAGACTCCAGGTAGGCTCTGCTTTGTCTCATTTCTGATTCCTTTGGCCTCTCTTGCCCCTAGCTGGGCAGCAGGGGGAGCTATGGCTACCAGGAAAACCAGCCTGTCACCTGCCCCTGAACAGATAGGATTTTCATGTTCTTCCCTGAAGGAAGTTTTTCCTAACAAGTCTTCACCCCAAGGCTAATGCCTACTGCCCTAAACCCCAGGCGCTGGACAAATCACCCATCTGGGCATGCTGACAGCAGAGAAATCAGAAAGTTGGCTTTCATTAGGCCCAAAGACACAGGGACCCCTGAGGGGGGCCACAGGGATGAAATAGTCCCTGTAGTTGAGCTTAGTTCAGACAGTCTCCATAAATAGAAAACTGTATCTTCCTGAATGATGTTCTTCATTCAAAAAGGATAAGCCACTATGATAAAAATCGGTAAAATATAAACATGGACTCCCCTTTTTTTTTTTTTTTTTTTTTGACCAATGACTTGAATGGAAATTTTTACAAGGCCTCAGTTTTGCCACATTAAGTAGGTGTATGTCAACAAAAGTTCATTTAGCTTAGGTTGTAACTGTGTCATGGGACAAAGTGTTGGGTGGGGAGCCAGGAATCACCAAGATAATCTTATCATGGCCTAATATCTTGAGGGAAATTTCAAAAATCTAAAATTGACTCTAAAGCAGGGTATCAGTTTACCTAGGCCTATAAATTCAGAAAGGCTGTTTCCAAGCAGAGGATATTTAGAATTGTTGAGTTCCGTCCCTTTGACTACAGTGTTCTCTGAGGAGATCAAGGTGTGCTGCTGTAACCTCATTAGAATGTTCCAGCAGGACCATAAGTGAAGTACATCCACTCATTTTGTGAGAAACCCCTGCTTTCCCAACTACTCTGCACCTTTGTTTGTTCACTTCTCTCCCGACCCTGACAGGGAAAACTACAAGAAGAGGACTGATGAGTATCCAATGCTCTTTTATTCACAATGAAAACCTCTTCAGAATTCCTGCTCTAACCTTGCTTCTGGGAGTATTTAGGTGCCATCTCTGCAGGATCTGAAGGATGATGGAACCTAAACTTTTTTCCTTTAAACAGGTCTAAGCAATCATGATGCTGGGACCTTGAATGTGTTGCCATGGGTTGATGGAACTCTTGGACAATTGATAGGTAAAGGGGGCATCATGGCATCTCTGCGATAGTTTTCCAGAGTGTGAACTATGGTTTTGAGTCATTGAAGCAAGTGCTAGCAGTGTGGTGTGAAAATAGATTCAGTGCTTATTAACCTTAATTTCACTTTCTGCATTGTTCACAAATGTGTTCTAATTGTGTGTGAGCTTGCTTCTCTTCTCCTGGATGCACTCAATCTAGTAAAGGAGCTGGGCTATTGCACTGCAAACAGACAGATTAGTTGTGGCACAATTGCATGCAAAAATACACAGACGAGACTTCCCTCTGTAGCTGGAGCCTCCCTGGTAATTCTCCTTGCATGTGTCCTTGAAATTGAGTTGCCGTTCACTTACACAGGCTAAGAAGTCTGCTTTTCCTCATCAAGCTCTGTCTGGGTGCCCCTGCATTACCCTGTGTGAGAGTTACATACTCTACCCCTGCCCTGCTGATTCTAGCGGGGATCTTGGGCCAGATGGGACATTTGAAAACACATGCAATCTTCTCTCCAGGAAAACAATTCATGGGAAAAAAGAGGAAGTGACAGTCTTACTAAGGAAACTGACTTTTTAAAACAGATTTTTTTTCTTTTTTTCTTTCTGTGACTACAGAAGCTTACATAATGGTGTAGGCACAAAGGAAAGGTAGTTTGAGAGTCTTCCTTTTTACAGCCCAAGGTGAACTCACCAGTTTGTGGGATCAGAGTCTAAGGAGGAGAGGGTGGCAGGTGGTCAGGCCTGGAAGCCATTCTCCCTCTCTAGGAATACAATCTGCAATTCTATACACTTTGTTTTCAGGTTAAAACAACAACAAAAAAGTGGTGGGCAGTTTTCCCTAATGTCCTAATAGGCTGCCTGAGGCACATAAGCATTAACAAGAAAACTTGTCAAATGATAATCTGAAAAAGAAAATTGAGGCCTTATTCAAATTTGGTGGAGCAAAACACAGAAGCGTGATCCCTACGGCCTTGTCTTAAGCAGAAGCAATATTTCTCCAGGGATGCTTGGAGGACTCAGGAACTTTGGAGGAACCAACAAACATAGGAATTGGGAATATTTATTCAGCTTACTCTTATGTCCCCAAATGCTGGGCCAGCACCCCTTTCAAGGGCACCACACAGCTATGTAATTCCTGGACTTTGTTTCTCATCATCACCCCCCATAATAAGTCAGTCCAACGGTTCCCAGACAAATGAGGTTTCTTTAGGAATCAACTCCCCTTCCACTTTTTTAGATATATGTTTCTCTCTTGTCCCTTCAAGCATGGGCTTTTTATTCAAAGTCAGTTCTATCCACTAGAAAATCAGATTTTCCTGTAGTTCACTTTCTGGGGTGAGCTAGATTTCCACAAATTTGATCCAAAGAAATTACTCAAAAGCTTCCACCCAAGTGGTGGGTGTCTTTTAAAAGTCTCTGCACCAGCCCAACTTTTGATCTTCTACTTCCAGAAGAATGACTCACTCTCCCACTTTTGGAAGGTGCTCTGCTTAGCAGGTGTGACAGGTGCAGTGATGCATTCACTCAGTACCCATCCTCAGCCCCTTTCTTTCTTGCCCCCTTTCACTGTGGAGGTGGAAGAAGCTCCACAGTGCTCTCCCACTCTCATTCCCTGCTTCCCTGGGATCTGCCAGTTCTGTTCACAAGATTCCAATGAAGCCATGATATGACCTCTGGAAAAGTGGTTTTCTTTCTCATGAATGGGAGGAATGAAGTGGGCACCAAACTTCTGACTTTCTTCCTGCCCAGTGTGGAGCGGATTGTTGGAGGTGCAATTGCTATCCAGCTATAAGCAATGCCAAAGAGAGCAAAGTGAGAAGACAGAAGGTTTCCGGGTCGTTGGTGTGTCAGTTGAGTTGCAGTTGTTCCATGCATATTGTATGGATGTCCTTGTTGCCCTGTTACACACACACACACATATACACACACACAAACAAAAACAAAAAGCAAAAAACATACATTTATATACTCACCATAAATATTGGATATTCTTTTGCTTTAAAACTAATATGTCCCTAAGTAAAATAAAAAACAAAAAGTAAACCCAAACTAACACCCTATCCTTGCCTCCCCTACCTCTCCCCTGCCAAAAAAAAATCTCTCAAAAGACAAACTATTAAGTTCTAAATCCTGTCTAAGGGGACTTATTTACATACTCTATCATGTAGCCATCTTCTTATTTTTGCCATTTCACAGATAGAACAACTAAAGGTTGGGGACTGAAAGTAACTTTACCAAGGTCATACTATAAGCTGCTAAAAGCTGGGGAATGGAGCCAAGAGCTCCGTAATCCCAGGCGAGGCCTCCTCTGCTCTGTCTCTCCCACTCAGTTGGGAAAATGTCAAAGGATTTATCAAAAATAGCCTGAAGCTAGATTAGGTATTTTAATACCCAAAGCACTTAATTACTAATACAGTTTAAGGTACATTAACCTAATTGGAAACTTTCTGCATATGGCATAGGCTTTTTTTTTTTTTCCTGAAAAAGATTTAATAGTAGTCTTTTTTAAACTTTTCTATGATCCTACCTCATCTTTATATGCTATTATTGGTTTCCAAAGTTGCAAATATACCACCATCAAGAGCTGACTTAATGTTATTTTCTCATGTGAAAGAACAAATACAATTTAACAATAATAAAATAATGAGAAGAAAAGGAAAGATAAAATTTTACCTGATAATTGCATGTCTCACCACTTAGCAAGCTAGGCAGCTGGCAGGATGCCATTGCCAGAACCCAGGGGTCATCTCTGGCTTCTGTTTCTCCCTCACATCCCACATCCAATCAGCACCCCCACATCTAGTTATGTTTAACCTTCCTCACCATCTTGAAAAATATCTGAATTACCTCAGTGGCCAGCTACCCGTCTCTTGTCCAGTTCCAACATGGTCCTATGCTGCCATTGGAGAGATCTTTGTAAAATGCAAATACGATCTGTCAGTCCCCATTTAAAACCCTTCAGTGCCTCCCCATGGCCCTCAGGATAAAGTCCAAGCTCCTTAATAGGACTTCAAATGCCCTTCATTACTGGTTCATGTCTAGTTCTCCAGTCTTACACTTAATGCTCCTGCCATATTGAACCACTTGCAATTCCCCAGACTGGCTATACTTTTTCTTCATTCTAAGCCTTTGCAGAAGCTTTTGGGAATTCCCCCTTCTTCCTCCCATCCTCCCACTAATTCCAAAGTTAACTCCTAATCATCTTCCACTTTCCAAGCACCACTTCCTCCAGAATTCTTCCCTGACCATCTCCTCCCCAGACTGAGTTAAGTGCCTCTTCTATGTGTTCCCATAGCAACTTGGCATAGAAATACTCTCAATAATGCTTAAATTATTTGCTTATGTGTCTGTCTTCCCAGGGGCATCTTGAGAGCAGGGAATGTATTTTGTTCACCTTTGCATCACCATCGCCCAACGCAGTGATCTTAAAAAATAGATACTCAGTAAAAACAATTGTTGAATGATTGGAAGAACATGTGAATTAACCTTTTATTGAGAACTATGCAAAAAGACTAGCAGGTAGGTGGGCCACAAAATGAGAAGACTGGGGCAAAGCTGGGAAGAAGGGTGCCTTTAAAGTTCATGAAGTCACAAAGAGCTTCATTTAACCTGGCACTTAGGAAGAATGGCACAGGACTGGCATCGGATGCACAGGGTCACAGGTTGTTCCTAATTAACAAAATCCAAATAGAGAGAACTAGAAAAACTGGAAGCTGCCTGATGCTGCATGAGGAGGAGTGGCTGAGAGGCATTCTTCCAGATCCTAAAAGTCACATGGAGATGGAATGTGCATAAGAGCATTTCTAGGATCCTAATTTTATATGCAAAGTTTTGAACTCTTCTGTCCCCTTCCCGTCTTCCCCTCCCCTCCATCATTCCTCTCTGTTAATGTCATCACCCAGATGATTTTAGACCAGAAGCGCCTTCAGAACCCATTTCTCCCTTATAAGCCAGATAACTTCATAAATTATCCACACACACATAACCTGTAGAAGCCAAAGCTGACATTTCACACTGAACATTATGTATGAAGAAGCACTAAACGGGGAACTGATGACATTTCTCTGCACTCTCTCTTAATGTACTTTGTTACTTGTAAGTTTGCACTGTCTGTACAGATGTTTGCCTTCAACCAGAACCATCTTAAATACAAATGGGACACCTGGGGTAAAAATGCCACACCCTTAGGACCTTCCAGTGGATGTTCTTCATTCATTATATACAGCCAATGAGGCAAAATTTGTTTCTCGCCTCACCTATGACAGCAGACAGAGACATGGAAACCTGTGGTAATCAGAAGTCTGAGAGGGGACCTCCATATCCAGAAAGCTGCACATGCTCTTCAAAGAAGCTGGCTAACCCCCTCCCAGAATTGTGCATCTGGAACTGTGATCTGAGCAGGAGAGGGACTCCCTATCAGAGGGTGCAGTGAGTGACAAGAAGGCTGTGTATGTGTTGGGCATAACCATCTTCTCTGTGTGTTTGTCTTTTACCACAGTGGCTCCTGATGTCAGCTGCCACAGCTAACTTAGAACAAAGAGTTGGGTTCTGCAGAGGTGGGCACCTAGAAAACTGATATATAATCCAAATAAGTGATGAGAAGGCTAAAAACAATATAAATGGAAGTGGTAGCTGCAGGGGTTCATGAATTCTTTCTACCCAGAACTTGGTGATATTTGCACTTCAGTCATTCAATAAACATTCATGGAGGGTTTAATATGTGTAGAACATAACATGCTGTTGTATGGATACTGCAAAGCAACGCATATAGTCTCTGCCTTCAAGGAGCTTTCCCCCTATTGTGCGTGTAAGAAATTTACAAAAAGAAAAAAAACAATTACACTGGCAGAACTAATATAAAGAGAATCAGAAAAGGGGGACATGACTGCAACCCAGGGTTACCCAGAAGGCTCTTTGGTACACTGGTCATAAGTTGTGGCATTACCACAAGGACCTGGCTCTCTACCTCTCTTCCTCGTAGTTTGGGCTAAGGTTTGGCCTGCTGTCCTTGAAAACTCCTGTGGTAGGCACCAAGGAATGTGGGGAACAATGGCCAGTTTTTAGTAACTTATTTAATGGACCATATGGGTTCTAGATATTGTATCATCTTTTCTTTCCTGATTGGACAAAATCACTCCCACTTGAGGAAAAGTTTCAGTACTCTCCTGCATCAGGCTTGTTTTTTTCCTTAAAAGTGTCCTTGGAAATGCTGCCTAGGTATGTTTTTGCTTTATTCAAAGGTCACATGTAACATCGTCATATGCAAATATGTACACTATTCATGTTACAAACACCTAACTTTATCAACCTAATTTTATTTTATTTTTTCTCCTTAATTTTTCCTTCCTCTTAACTATGTGTACTTCCATGTTTGGTTTGTTTTATTTTCTAATGGTTGGAACATGCTTAAACATTTTCAACCAACCTTGAGCACCCTATGTCCCCAAATCATAAGGCTTTGTTCTTTATTCTTCCCTCGCTTGTAATGGCCTCATAAAAACCTGTGAATCATGTGTGGCCTCGCTCTCCAAATCCCTTTCTCACTTCCTTTACACTCCCAACTGTTGGAAAAATTTTGCCCCATGGCAGAGGATATCTTTTAAAATCTCCCTGATTTTAACTGGATGCACAGGGGTCCTGGGTACAAGAGTAAGATAAGGAGCCATTGCTTTGTGGCATTGTAGTATAAATTGGCTTTCTTCTAGGATTCTTAGGGTTTGTTTTTCCTACCACTTCCATCCATGAATGCAAACATGTAACACACACACACACACACACACACACACACACACACACTCACAGCCTTGATCCGGGGATGGGAGCTGAGCCACAGTTATGGTAAAACACCCTTAATAGTAAGCTCTGTGGGGGGAACTAAGATGAAGCACCACAATAGCAGAACATAATGTTGATGAGCATTCTCTTTGTTGTCCTTTATTTACTTAATGCCTTGATTTATTCTGTTTTAAAATGAGGGTAACAACAGTACCTGTCTCATAGGGTACATGAATTACTGCATATAAAGCACCAAGGACAAGGTGTGGCACGTCACAACTGTTACATAGGTGTTTAGTAAATTGATAAAATAATGTAAATCAACACACCTTCACGTGTGTTACTGAGCAAGTCTTTAGTTATTCTCTGAAGATTCCTTACCCCCTTCAAGGAGCCACCAGCTCAGGGTTCTTTCAGTAAGCTGTGGCTGGGTAGTGACGGTTGGTTCCCTGTTCATACCTTCTCCATGTGGTACTGCTTTAGACACCCTTTCGGGAATATTTAAGTTAAAGCAGATACAACTTTTCTCAAACCTGGAGAGCACCCCCATCCTGAAGTTGGGCTAAGGCTTAAATACATTGAGTTTATAAAAGTGTAAAGGTACCAGCTCTTTCCCTGAGTTCAGTAGACCAGTGTGTAGCAGATTTTTTGATGGTGACCTACAGTAAGAAAAATGTTTTCTATTGTGATCCAGGACCCTGGTACATATGTTTATGGCTGAGACAAAAACTTTCTAAAGCAATGCTTGTGCTATATACACCACACTTGGATAGTTTCCATTTCTTCTAGTTTATTTTTGAAATACTGCCTTTGACCATTAAATTGATTTCATAGCCCACCAATGGGTCATGATCTGCAGTTTGACAAACACCAAGGCAGACCAAAAGTATCTTTAGGAATGGGCTAATAATAAGAAATGGGATCCTATAAAAGACCCTAAAAGTTCTTTAATGGAAGAAAGATGGCTATTGATTTGGGTCTGTGTATCCATGTTTCATTCTCCTTGAGAATTTAAATTGCAAAGATAAATTCCCACCTTCAGGTGTATTTTTTTAAAAAACGCTTTTCCTCATAAAATACAAGTTCCAGTAGTGACACTTCAGGCAGAGCTCTGGGACACACAGGTTTCTCTACAACAAGTAATTATAGTGAGGATTATCCAATTGAACTCTAAATAGGCATAACCACATAATAGAGCATGGTGGAAACTGGGATGTCAGTTGCTTCTCCTTGGCCCTGTTCCTGATTTACAAAAATCTGTGAAATACACCAGCACTTTATAGCCTGCTAGCATTTCTGGCAAATGACATGAAAATGCAAGGATAAAGTCCCATTCCTACTGGACAAGTTGCCATGGCACTCTGGTTTCCTCTATATAACAAACATCAGTTATGCTTTACTTCTGTAGAGTACTTGACAATTTATGAAGTGTTTTAATGCATATTATCTCAACCTCATAATAATCCTGTGAGGTATACTGGGCAGGTATTTTCATACATTGTATTTATGACCCTAATGTCATTTAAGACTTAACTGTTTCCATTTTCATAATAAGAAGGGATCATTTTGAAACATGCTATTGACTAATAGCAAAGGGGAGCATAATGTGGAAAGAACACTAGGTCTGGCCTCAAAGATATGAGTTAAAATCTGCCGTGTGCTCATTATTGGATGTGTGACTTTAAGCATGTCTCCTAAGCTCTAGACTCTTGATAAATGTTGTAAGTATAGAGACAGAAGTCATTCTCACAAGAAAAAACTGATGCAGTGGAAAGTTACATGACCTTGAATAACAGGAAGAACAGAATTCAAATCCTGGCTTTGGCACAAACTATGTCAACTTAGGCAATTCTAAATTTTATGTTTTCTTCTTCTGTAAAATAGGCATTATCATGAAATATCACTGGCCAATTAAAATGTTCTCCTAATTGATATACTGTATCTTCTTCCAAATGCCTTTAATTTATTCTTCTACTGCCAATTTTTGAAAGTACATCTATTCTACTCTCCTACTTAAAAATCTTCCATGGTTTCTCATTGCATTTGAGATAGGCCTTTGTCTTTGTCTTTGCCTTTGTCTACAAGGCCCTAAGTAACAGAGTCCTTATCCATCTCTCCAGCCTCACTTCAAACTACTCTTTCTCCTTCTATCACAAACATTCAGTTCATACTGGTTTTCATTGAATTTTTGTGGCGCTAGGTATCTTGCCCTTAGAACTCCAATCCCACTTGCTCTCTTCCTGGAAGTCTCAATGTAAATGCTATTACCTTGAGGAAGATGTTCCTGAATTCCTCCATCAGGTCAGAGCTTCATATTTTGTATCATCACAAGAGCCTATTCTTGCTCATAGAGCCCTTACCACAGATATAATGAATTAATTGTTTGTATAACTCTTTGTTTAATATGGGCTCCCCCTCAAAGTTTAAATTCCAGGAGGGTTGCAACTGATTATTTTGCTCATGGCTGTCACCTGAGGATGTGGTTTCAGGAATCAAGACTCCCTTCACTTGAATCTCTGTAGCTGGGTGACCTTGAAAAAGTTACTTCTCTCCTTTGTGCCTCACTTCCTCTTGGTAAAGTGGAGATATTAAGAGTATCTAGCCTATAGGATCACATGAAGATAAAAAATGAGAAAATATAAGATGAAATGCTATAGTCCCATGTTCAACATGGAACTTGTTGGAGATAATAAGTGTTGACTGAAGTAATACACAAAGTAGTTAATTAAATAAAGTAAAACTTGTAAAGAACCACATATGAGGCCTAGAAAAATAATAGACAATAAAATGTGAGTAACATCCTTCCTTCAGTCTTGAAAGAATACCTTAAGGCCAGCTGTCACCAAAGCTGAAGGAAACATTAAGTATATAAAGTTATAGGGAAAAAAATATGGCAGTTTGCTACTACCCAAGTAGCTGACTCAGCTGCTAATTGGTCATCACTGGTACCCCCGAGTGTAAATTTCAGCAGTGGATTGGGAAAGGAAGGGAGCCTGTAGTGGGCTGAGGGTTTAGGGACCAGTCTCAGCACTTGGCTAGTGTGGGAAAGTAGCAAGCTGAGTGTGAGGGCACCCAGGTCCCTGGAATCTGGTGACTGATATGAATGAGAACTTGGAATAGAAGCTGTAAGAAGAGCTGGGTCTCTGCAGATATTGAAGCACTGGAAGTAGGAAGAGGACAAGCTTCTATGGGAGTCTGAAGAAAAGAAGTAAAGGTAATGGAAAGTCTTAATCCCTGCCAGTTCCCAAAAAAGAGAAGGAAGTTTCTCATGATAAAAAGCACAGAATGAAGAATGAAACTAGTTCAGCCTCGGCTACCTGAAGCATTTCTTTGAGCAAGAAATAATAGCAAGTGTGTGCAGAAATTAAAAGAAAAATCACAGTTGTTAAGATGCTGGTGTGCTGACATGGATAGGGTTTGACAGCGAGAGCCATCCGGGGCTTCAGCTGAAAATCATGAAAGATCATAGCTCATCAAGGGAACATGAGGAAGTGGAGGTGCAGCTGAAGAATTGCCAGTAGGGATTAAATGTAGATAGCAGCTTAAAAAAGCAATTGATGTGCAAATAAATAAATGAATGATAATAAATATCAGTCAAGAATACATAAGAGAGTAAGAAAAAAACAGTTGGTATGTTGCTAAGATTCAGTGTAAAGGTTAACATACTCACCTCCCCCCAAGATATTGGACTGGAGGTGTGTATATGAAAAGGCTTTGGATCAGGTAAAACTCATTCACACTTAGATCTTCCTACCTGGCCTTCAACTCCTTGCCTCTACCAGCAGCCCACATAGGGGACTTAATTTCTCAAGTACCATTTGGCAGCCAGGAAGGAAGGGGTTAAGGAAATGATGTTTGTGGCACAGCTGGGAGCCATTAACAATTAAGTTCTTGGGCAGAAACCCAGCAGGAAGCTGAAGGGGAGTTGAAGGAGGCTTGATGGCCTCTCAAAAGCAAAAACTTGATTCAGAAATGAATGAGCTGCCTTTACTAGTGAGCCTTCAACAGAACCCAAATCCCTCAACTAAGAATGAATAGCAGTTATTAGTTAAGAGCCTGTACCATGCCCAGCTATTAATCAGGTTCTTAATAAGGGAGACGATGAGAAAGTTAGTGATTTCTAGAAATAGATTTTTAGCACGATATAAGTTAGAGGCTTGATACTGACCTGATTTTAAAATACTACTTGATGAGGCAACATAAAGTAGACTAGTATCTCCAGCCATTTATCTCACAGTCTGGTTTATTTTTAATGGCAAGAAATTCAGTTTGGGAAGATAGAATAATAAATGCAGACTTCAGCATGATACCATCACAGAGCTGTGAGGTCCCAAGATATTCCCTTTGCTTTCTCTGCTCTCCCCACATTGAGATCCATTCTTCCTACTGATTTCTGCTGTTCACTTTCTACTCCACCAGGATCCAGAGTGGACATTCATGTTTCCCTAATTTCCTCTGATGGAACTCAATTCATGACAATGCAAAAACCTTCATGTAGTTTCTCACTAGTACTCTGAAACTTTTATGTAAAATTCTAGGCCATCCTCATTTCTCCTGTCTATAGTCCTTATGGATATATTCCCTCTCTACCATTCCTACTGATATAAACTGATTACATTCAGCTTGGCACCTTATTTTATGTTGTTGTTGAGTCATTCTGTTGTCTAATATGTAAAGTATTACCATCTACTAAAGATTACAAACCACTTGGTGTTAGGGACATGCATCATGATTTATTTTTATCTTTCATGCAGCTTTACATAGTGCTATTTACACAATAGATCCTTTAATGGCAATAAGTCCTTGCAGAACTGAACTGATCATCTGCTGAAGAAAACTGTGCAGGCCACCTTAGAAGGCAGTAAGCAGAGAAGGCACAAAAGAGTATGCTGATGCATAGGATAGGAGGCTTGGACAAGAAGTCTTCTTTGGATAGCAACCTCACAGGAGCATATGAACTGAAAAGTTAAACAGAAGAGTATTTATGCTGCTTTCACAAGACTTAACAAAATGAATGGGCAGATGAGGATTCCATACTTGATCACCATCATTACCGGTTAGTACAAGACTTGACAATGTAGAGAAACTTAATCATATGTGTTGAATGAATGAACAGATAAAGATTATCAGTCAAGGATCAATGATAATATGAATAAGTGGTGTGTTATCCAGGGACTATTTCCTGGATAAATTGGGGAACATATTAATTAAATGATGAAAAGGGACTTAGTTTGAGGCTTCACAGTGAGACTGCTTAGGCAAAAGTTATGATCTAAGAAATCATGGGGAAGAAAAGGTAGTAGAAACTTTTTTTTTTTTTTTTTTTTTTTTTTTTTTTGGTTGTTGTTGTTTTTTAAGAAGGAAGATGAAGGAATAATGATGAGGAGAGGGTAATCATGAGTCCCAGAGAATTATGGACTTTGGGAAGGTGAATATAAAATGAGCCTAAAAGAGAATAGTTTAAGTTGGTAGAGTCAGAAGTTTGAAAGGCCATCAGGAAGTTATAGTAATTATGTAAAACAACCCCAAATACATTATTGTAAAGACATTTTTCTGCCTTCATTTGGGAGGTGAAGCCATTGAGTTCAAAACCTATGAATGTGTTTCTTTGTTCTCTTAATAAAAGGGAATTTCCCCAAAGCTCAGGGTGTACAAATGCAAGATGCCTGGACTGAGTTGAAAGAGCTTTTCAAAATAGATGGTCCCAATGAAAACTTGGAAACTTGTGCAATGAGACCAGGTTCTAACCAACAAAGCTATGTCATCTGGCTGTCTTTCCCACTGACTAAGAGTTGAAAAGTTCAGATGAAGAGTCCTCTGATGATTAGGTGGTATAAGAGTGAAAACTACATAAGGAGCCACATTTTACTAGCACCAAGAATCATCTTCACACTTTACCTCTTTGGAATGTCAATTACAGTTTTGTAAGTAGACATAAAGAAGGATGAAACTATATAAAGCAATTATGGTTTCATGAAAAAATGGTCAGGATATTCTATAAGAGGTGTAAATAGTGCAGATAAAAAAAAAAACCTGAACAGAATCCTGAGCTGGAAGGAAAAGATGACCACATCTCTAATAATTTGGGTTCATATTAATTTTTCTTTATGAATTTGACACACATTTTTTAAGCAAAAATATTTCACTGAAGCATTTTTTTAATGTTGAAGGTAGGAATTGCCTGTGCTTTCTAATTAGACCCTATAAAAAGCCAGTTCCCACATGCATGAAAGTTCCCTTGAGTTACCAATAGCAGACCTCCTAGGAATTCTGGGAAATTCAGGCAGTATCGTTGAGGCTAATCTCATGCCATCTGCTCAGCATCCTCAAAAATGCTATTCCAGAAGGCAGTTCTTCAAGTTCTTAAGCATCTTTTTGACTTGACTTAGTGTGGCTGATAAAAATAAACTTCATATTTTGAATCACAATCCCTTGCACACTTTCCTAAAAAAAAAATTGGAAAAAAATTTTTTTCAGCCTCTAGTCTCACTCATTGTCTGTTTCATAAACAGTCCTTCTCTCTGAGACCCAGTCTCCTTTCTTAATGATTGGATATTAAGAGACATTACTGTCTTGTTAAAGAGGGTGCCAAGTGGATGTCTCCCTTTGATCATTTGTTCTCTGTTTCTGTGGACTTAGAGTGAAGCAGCCTCTATTGTGTGAGTGGTTAAGTCCATATCTGCTGAACAGAGAAGCTGTTGATGTCAGGGTGAGAGGAATGTCTTTAACTATTTATTATCTGCTTTTTGTAAACTCAACTCAAATATAGAAGGAAGCAGGCAGAAACCAAAATGATGTCTTTTTAAGATTCATAGTGTTTTCTCTGAAAAGAACACATTCTTTATCAAGGACTGAAAAAAGTGTCCTTTTCCCTTTTCTTTCAGCATATGAAATATTTACTTGTTAGGCCGCCTCTGAAATCACCGTTTTCCATAGAGTTATAGCGACCCAGCCCATCAGTGTGCTGGTTAATTAAGTGTGACCTAAACCAACTTGACTTGAGCTCTGCATTAAATGCACAAAACCCATTTGAGCTGACCAGCAGCAGAAGTGGTACTCAGAGAAATTGGAAAGGATTTCTCCCAAATGCTTTCTACTTACTTACAGCACTCAAGTAATGGTTGAAGATTAGCATATGACATGACAGATTACATTAAGTCATGTCTTTCCAGTGCTTTATGACAGCACTATCACATTAGCTTCTTAGCACTGGCACATCGAGGCATGCAAATGTTTTCAGACCCTCTTATTCAAATCTACAAGCTGACATGGCAGCCCTGATATGATTATTAGTCATTTGAGAGACTTTAATTCACGTCATCAGATAACAGGTTCTGCTAAAAGGTTAGAGAAACTGTCTGCTTTTAATGAAGCTCTCAAAAAAGACCCTCAAAAACCTTGTTACACACCAAGAGCCTGATTTGACTTTATTGACAAGACCCCTCTAAGAATGAACTTGAGTGGAATAATTAAATAGGCCTCCACACATTGGAAATATTGTCTGTTTTTCAGAGAAAACCATGTTGGGTGGTTGTGTTTTTCTCCTTCCTAACTACACTCCCCTCCAGCCCATTCTAATTTGACTGTGGCCTCCAGTATAGTGTTGGTGACCCTTAGACATTTTTAGAATCTGATATCCAACATGACTCCAACATGCATGTGAAGAATTATCCCCAGAACATTTGTTGCTGCTTAGGTGTGCATAGTAATGGGTTAATGGTGTCTGGCCAAGGAGCTTACCACTAAGGGCTGATATGACTGAAAGTCATCAGAGTTTGCAGTTTGAAGTTTGATTGCTATTCATCAGTTTGTAGTCAAATGTTTTGTTTATAATGTAGTGATCTGCACTTAGACCCCAAGAGAAACCCTCTTTTCACAATGCTTCCACAAGATCAGTGTGGTTTGACACCATTCGAGGTTTTAACAAAGCAAAATGGTGCTAGGAAAGGCACTGGAAGATAAGCAGAGAGCCAGAGAGTCCTTTACAAGTGGAAAACGAGTTTGATGAAGGAGCAAAGAGAAAAATCATTGCCTTAAACATGGAAAAGTGCTATGTTGTTCTTCCCTCTTGTCTTCTTGTTAAGGTCCAAGACAGTGAATACTAAAACTTCACTGCTCAAAATTTCTGAGGGATAAACAGGAAAAGTACTGAGCTATCTCTAAAGTGTGTTTTTTTTGTTTTGGGTTTTCTTGTTTAAAAAATGTTCAGTGTCAACTTGTTTATGCAGATTTCTGAAGAAAAGAAAAATATATTTGCAGTTTAAGGTAAAGTAATTTATAGTCATTCTGCTCTCTAAGAAAATGTTCAAAATAATTTAATTTGTTCTGATTTCATTTCTTTCTATGTATAGATGTTAGCATATATTGCCTTAACTGAATTAAATGTGATTTTAATCTAATTCGTACTTCCTTTTTCTTTCTTTTCTTTCTTTCTCTTCTATTTAACAACCATTCTTGTGATCTCATGTGTGCTCTATTTTGGTCCTTGTAGCTTTTCTTCTAATCTAACTTATGCATTTTAAAGTAATCTTGGCTGAAAAGGTAAGTAAGCTACTGAATATGGAGAATGTAAAGGGGCATTGATAAATGCTACTGTAAACAAGTTCTTACTTAGCTTCTCTAAAAATGATCTGGAAGAAAGGAAAGAATCCCAGAAAAAGATGTAGAATTATATAAACTCTTCCCTGCCCTCCTATTTTCATTATCCTTTCACTCCTTAAGCACCTTCACCTGCCACCAGTTCCAGCCTGTGATCGCACATATGCATCCCATGTGTCTGGCCACTAGCTGACTGAAGAACTTGAGGGGCCATTAAGAAAATGCTGCTGATCTGCCCCTCCTCACCCTCTGTTTCCTGACTCTCCAAGCAAGATAGGAGTAGGCATGAACTGAATGTCTGCCCTAAAGAGAAGAATACTCTTGTCTGTGCTGGAAACTCAAGCCAAATGCACAGCAAGTGTCCCCAGTAGCCTTGTCCATCCAGGTCACAAAGCAGGGAAGGCGAGCAACTCTCTTTTTCTGTAGGCTAATTTGATTTTGTCAAAGCCCTGTCTTTTCCATGTTGTAAAAGCAATAGCAGACCATGTTTAGTTTTCTCACACTTTTCATCTCCATCCAGGTCTCTTCCTACATTTTCATGCTTTCAAACATACTTTATTTTTCATCTTTCAATGACAGCCAACCTCCTCTTCACTTTCAATCACCTCACAAAAAAAAAAAAAAAAAAAGAAAGAAAGAAAGAAAAAATACTTTTTTTTTTCTTTTTTCTCTTTTTAGTATGATTTTCCTGAAAACAACTTCTCTAGATTCTAAGGAGCCCAGGGATAGTGGCAATGTCTTATTCATTCTTGCATGCCATTTTTATATGCACAGAGTCTGAAATGTTATATCTGATATGTTATCACAGAGGTCTATATTCTCATTCCTGGTCTCATCTTCCTTTGTTTCCTCCAGCATAACAGTCTTCCTGTACTGAAGACCTCTTTGCCTTCATATGTACGTATGAAGACATGTATATGAATGTAGATATTGCAGGTTGACTTCAGTTTTAATGTTTCCTCTACATGACACATTAGGCATTTAGTAATGTTTTTATCTTTGATTTATAGGTAGACACTTACCCCATGATTGTAGTGAAATTATGAGCACTGTATGACCAGCCCCCATTGGTATTTTAATCTCCTCTGCATCCTAGGTACAGCAGCCACCACTGGAACCTGGATTTGTCCACTGTCACAGTCTCACCTTTGGTACACATTCCTGTGCCTCCAAATATTTTTGAAATAAAGGAATTAACAAATGTTCTGAATATGTTCTTGGCTCACCTGCCTCTTCTATGGGCCTCAGAGAACAAATTCTGGTTCTCTGGGCTCCAAAACATATAAAGAATATACAAATAATTTTAAAATATCGTTTGGATGCCAACATTTAACATCCCACAAAATTTGCAATGGCTTAAGCCAATTTCCCAGCATAGTGTTCTCCCATTTCTGTTCCTCTTCATCTCAGGGTTTTAAAAGAAAACAAACATCTGCATGCATAGATTAGAGCCCTCCCATAAACACATGTTCCTATCAAAACCAATCAAAGTGGAAAAAAGAAAGAACAGAATATTATACATTTTTCTTTAGATCTAATGTCTGATTTTCATTAGGTTTAACCTTATTTCTTTTAGATCCTAGGCAGTGACCCAATATTTCTTTTCCTGGCCGGGCCCTGTTCTTGCCAATATTTCACTCTAGCTCCTGGAGGAGTTCAAGGTTCTCACACTGCCTTTTCTCTTCTGCTGCCCTTTGGAGACACAATGTTTTTCACGTGCATCCTTCATTTCATCTCACAGCTAATTCTGAGCCCTTTCTTTCCTTCTATTCAATAGTTCTTAATTTCTCCCTTTCTTGTTGGATTTATGACTGAATTCTTTAATTTATTCATCATATAATGTCTTTATAACTCATTTTTTTCTAGTAATTTACACTGGACCATATGCTTTCTGCTGCTGCCTCCTATTATATTGATCTGTAAAGCTTCTGGGGGCTCTGATTAGCATGAAAGAAGCACTGCAAATGATAGTTATATAGTATCTTATTTGTTCTCTTTTGAATAAAATATATTTTCAGAGTCCTCCATGTGGTATCAGATGTTTTTTAATTTTTCAAGATTTTACATGTATATCCTCCGAAACTCAAAAAAAAATTTTTTTTTTCAATGTGGACAATGGCTGGAAGCTAATACAGACTTCAGATTCAGTTCACTATTTGCATTTTGTAGGTTGCACTGGTCCACAAAGCCACAACTTCTCCTTAAGTTCTTTATAAAAGGAGCTTGACCCACATAGCAATTAGCTTGTTTTCAGAGGACATTCTCTGCTATACCTGTTTGATCTGTTTGCACAGCTCACATGAGATAAAATATGAGCTAGTCCTTTGTGAACTGCAAGGATGGTACAAACACCAATGTAGAGATTGTACTCAAGGAGTGGTGCTCGCCTTTCTGATTTCTTTGTGCACATAAAGCAAAGATGACATTAACACCAATCCTGGTGGTATTGTGAAGATTGAAGAGACGCACATGTGAAACAACTTACAAATAGAAGTGTACAAAGTCTTTGTTCTTTGGTTTCAAAGGGACTAAAATGTTTATTTGAGTTCCACAAACTTAGTTTTGGCTAAAGATATTTATGCTGACAAATAACTTGCCTTATCAACTTAAAGATATCAATCAACCCAACCTATCCAATGCTACTATTTCTAAAAAAGATCTTTAAAAGAAAGTCTGTGGTTTCTTCATTGAACAAAATAACACAAGCAATAAATATTCCAGTAATTGCTTAGTGGTTCTTCATAGCCTAAGACATATTGAATTTGGGAAATTTGCAACTCCTGGTTATTTTAAGAACTAATCCTGGGCCTGGTCCTTAAAATTGACCAACTTCCTCAACTTAGAGGGAGCCAGCCAGTGGGAAGGTTAGAATACCAATCTAAACTAGGGGCTCTGCCGTAGCACAAAGTACTATTTTTCAGCCAGTTTCCTCTACAATTCATTTTTTTTTTTAAAAATGGATTGGATCATAGGATTACAAATTCTTTATTAATGGAAACCTATGTTTAAATGCAACTTACACAAAAACTTATTTGCTATCTAAAGTCCTGCTCATATGAATTCTGCCCATGCCATTCCATGTCAACTTCCCCTTTCAGGGTCACTGAAGCACCTTGAACCCCCTTTGGATGTAATGGTTTCTCCTAATCCTTTAGGCTTCTATCTAAAAGGCCATTTCCACTTTGTCCTATGTTGTCAAAGGCTTTCTTATCCTCTTTCCTTCAACCTAGAAGTTCCTGTTCCATTCTTCTTATTTATTTACTTTTAATTTTTTATTACAGCATCATAATTATACATAGTATTAGGGGGTTATTTTGACAAAATCATACATGAAAGGAAGTTGATTTCAATCCCAATTTCCCTTCTTTTCCCTTCCCTTCTCCCTCCCCCATTCTTCCTCCTCTCCTCTACTCAATTTCCTTTCTTCTAGATATAAATATGAAATTCCTTTTGGTGCCTTTTTATATTAATATAACATGATTTTTTAAAAATTCATTCCTTTTTCCTTCCCCTCTCCCTTCTTCCTTTCTCCCTCACTCTCATTCACCTTCTTTTACTCCACTGATCTTCCCTGTATGTTTATGATATTTGATTCTCTCCACAACCACCTTCTTTCCTTTATTTTGCTCTAGTTTTTACATGTGAGAGAAAATGTTCCATCCTTGATTTTCTGAGTTGGATTATTTCACTTCGCAAGACTTCTCCATTTCCATCCATTAACCAGAAAATGCCATTATTTCATTTTTTTATGGGTGAGTAAAACATTATTGTGTGAGAAATTTAAGACATATGAAGAATGGAAAGATAAAAAAAATGTTCATATTCCTGTCATTTTATAGCAGTAACATTTTTCTTACTCTTACCATTTTAAGAGATAAAACTTTATTTATATACAACACATAATATGTAGTATAAAATACATTACTTAATGTATAGATTCATTAAATTATATATTATTCAATTAAATATTAAATATTTATTTTTTATTCTCCCTATGGGTGATCATTGTCTTTAATATGCTATGGCTTTTTCCCACCATATTTTAATATAAAAATATAGTGAAACTTGTATATGTTTCCATGAATAAGTGACATATATGTGAAAATTATGATTTTATATGACTCACAAACATAATTTTTTAAACTTATGACACATAAGTGAAAATTATAATTTTATAATAGATATAATATTCTGTGTCTTATTTTTTACCCCACTCAGGGAATGAGTAATTATGTAAATGAGACACAGCCAGGTGGATTACATTTTTTAAAAGTTGTATAGTTTTTTTTTCATATGATTATTCCATATTTATTCACTTATACATTTCTCTATCTATGAGCTTTTATGTAATTTATTCCCTCCATTGAAATAATCCTAAAATATCTACTATTATAGCTCAGTTAACTCCTGTAAGAGTCTCTACATTGTGCAGCTAGAAGTTATATTTTTGAATTCTAAGGTATTTAATTTTGATCAATTCCAGTGAACCCATAATTAATTTAAAATAAGAAATTTAAAATCATCATGTAGTTTTTTGGAGATTCTTATTTTAATTTTCATATTACTTGCTCTTTCTGTTATTGGTTCTACTGTTGTTTGTGCATTTTTAGGGACGATTGCCTCCATTGTATTTAATTCTCCCTCTATATCTTTGCACCTCTTTAGAGCTCTTCTGACTACATTATCTCCCTTATTTTTTATTCTTTTTTCTGACTATATAGTTGCCATTCTTATTTCTTAATCTTACCATTATGAGTTATCTTCCATCTCTAATTCCCTAGGTGAAAAATTTTCCTTTTGTTATACATTTTCTATCATTGCTAGTGGGATTCTTCAATATCCTATGATTGTTTTCTCCCAGGTATGGCCTAGATTACAGTAGTCCAGTACGGGGTGCTTTTGCAGTTACCATGTAATCAGGTCCTACAGTTTTCTAATTAATGTCTGCTCTGTAGACATCAATCATATAGTTCAAATTCAAGCCTCATTCCCACATGTGACACATTACTATTCCCAGATCTGTCACAGATTACTATTTTTATTTGTGGGCCCAAGAGGACAGCTAACTTTAGTCTTGAACCTAACCAGAAGGAAAAGATATTCAAATTTCTCTCCATGGAAATTAGCTTGTTACTGGATTTCAAATTTAGGTTGTGATCCCTATTTCATCTTCTTTTATATTCTGGTTGCAGTTTCAACAATTAATGCTGAATGGATATTAAAACCACACCCCTAATATTTTCTTTTATAAGCCATTTGAATTTCAATTACTACTAAGATTTCTTAGACTTGTTTCATACTTTGTGATTTCCTTTTCTTGCATTCAACTTCAGATACATATTTTGAAAAGAAAAATTAATTTTTTTCTTAGCATTTCTAAGTACTTAGAAGAGAAGGGGAGTGTGTTTAATATGTTCTTTGCATCACTTTTTTACCCCAGAATCCTGCCTTCTACCGTGTATTCCTGGGCTTATCTGAGGTCTCTTTCTTTTTTTAAGGTGGGAAGAAAAGCTTATTAAATTTTGAATCCTTCATGACACCCATGATATTCCCTGGCCCTGAGTAGATTCTTGTTGAATAAATGCATTAATTGAAGGATGAGATGAGTGGACAAAGATTTTTTTCCACACCCCACTTTTGATGAATACCTCTACTTAGACATATAATTCATGAAAGATTTATTATCTCTAGGTGTCTGGGATTCTGTTAATCAACTTGTCTAGTACCAAAGATGGATAGTGGTAAATAAGAACACAACAAAAATATTTAGTGAGTTATTCATTCCATCCACTCCCAAGTCTCTACCCTGGTTTGTGCTGGCTCCATGCTTTTAAGCTGACAGCAGTCTTAAGAGAATTTTACTTATCCACTAATAATGCAGAGATATCACATTTCCTGATTAGAAAAGAGAGGATCTCCTGATTCCAAGGAAGATCCTTATAAAAAAAAAAGGGGGCGGGGGAGACATGGAAAGCAAGAAAATGAAGAACTCATTCTGTTTCTTTTTAGTGGCTATGAAATTTAACTTCAACAAGTTTTTCTTAGTGTACTATAATTACTGAAGATTTTCTCCTCCTCTAAAATATTCATTTTTGGGGGTGGTACTAATAATAAACCTAATAGTGGGATTGTGAGAATATGCTGAAGTCCTTGTTATTTTTCAATCATTTCATTACATATAATAATCTTTAGTTGGCTCATGATTATTCTGACCCATATTAGCTTTCCTTACCAGACACAGGTAACCTCAGCCTCGTCTGTCATTCATCAAACTACTCTGTTTTCATAACTGATTCTCAAATGTTCTGAACAAGTTAGGCCTCCTGCCTGTCTCTATCTTCCTGCATTCATGCTGGAATGAACAGTGGTCTCCTGCTTATGTCCCCAGCAAATGCCTGCCCGGGTTTCAAGCCAAACACTAAGCCTATCCATTGCTGCTTTCTTCCTGGAAAAGTTAGATTTTCTTGGAAATTCTTCTACAAATTTTGATTAAAACCTCAAATTTAACAACTACAATATGAAATGAATTTAGCAATTATGTATAAAATAAATTTATGGCTCTTGAGTCGTAGACATTTTTGAAGTCAGACACTTTCAAAGCGATAACTGGTACCCAGAAGATTACCCAAAAACATTTGATAAAAAGCAATTATTTCCAGAAATTTCATACATGTGGACATTTTCTCCACAGATTCTGACTCTCTACGGAGCATGTGATTGGTATAGGAGAGAGCCCTGTGTGGACCTCAGTGTTGAGGTCCACTCTGCTTCTTTCACTAGGACCACAATTTCCTGTTGCCCACTATCCACTTTTTCCTGCGTTGACCAATCAAGGACTAATTTGGGCCATTACCAGAACGACCATATCATCTATCACAGAGTTAATGATTATGCCAAGAGAACAGGTATCAGCTGGAACTGTCCAAAGCAAACTGGGATGTATGACCACTCTTACCTAACACTGCCTAAACTAGTATTTTTGCCTGATATTTTGAGACCAGAATTTTTCTAACTGAAGGTCATATTCTTTAGTAATAACCACCATTTCCAGTGTACTATTATAGAGTACATTACAATAAACTACTTCTTTTTGACAGATAAGGAAATCAAGACTGATAAATTAAGTGATTTAACCAAGACCACCCAGCTGTGAGTTGGATTTGAACATGAATCTGTCTGGCCACGAGACATCTTTCCTTTTTGCCACACAGTTCTTATTCTATACCACACCAAAGCATCGTGTAAATTCCATTGCTGCAGGCAATTTTTACAATATAAAATTTCCCTTAACATAAGCAAGACATTTGTTAGGGCTTGGAAATATTTGGGGGGATTGAAGATTTTCTTTGATATGATGAAATCTAACTGAAACAGCTTAGATTTTCATTTTTCACTATGCCATTTTCTAGAGCATCATACCTGCTTATTCTCTTCTATGACATCTTCATCCTTCTCATTCTTCTTTATCCACTTTTCTTCTTACTATTAAAAGTCCATGAGCTAGAGTTGTAGCTCAGTGGTAGAGCGCTTGCCTTGCATGCATGAAGCACTGGGTTCAATCCTCAGCACCACATAAAAAATAAATAAATAAAATAAAGATTTTTTTTTTTTAAAGTCCTTTGCTTAACTGAGATTCCATGAATCTCCTATTCAGAGAAATAAGCTTAGGTGTTGATTCAGCTCTTCAGTATGTTAATATACGTTGCTCACAGAAATTTAACACTCCACGCCTGATGAACTCAAGAGTCCAGCGAATTGCAGTTGTCTAAGATTTAATACTTATGGACAAGGGTGCAACTCCTGGGATATGACCAGCTTTCTCAGGTGTTAGAGAATCTTGGGCTTGGTTTAGATTAATCCTCCCTGTTGGCTGCACTTACTACTTACTCTTGCAGGCAGGGCAACCTTGCGGTCCAGAGCTGCCCACCAACAAGAAAAAGATCAGGGACTAACTCAGTGGCTACAAATTCCAGGTGCAGTGTGGGAGCACGTCTGAGATAAGAGACAATAAAAGTGGTAGGAACTGTGAAAAATCTATTGTACAGGAGGTGAAAGGGGAGAGATTAACTGAGTAAGTTGTCAGCTCATTTTCTTACTGTGCTATCATGAGCTTTAACTAAAAAAAAAAAAAAAAATCTGTTTGATCTCCTGTGTTGGAGATGTATTTCAAGGCCTGTATCTGTCACTGAAATCTACAAAGTGTGCTTCAGCTATAAATCTCTATCCTTGAATGTACACATGCAATTATCTCAGAGAGATCTGACTTCCATAAAAATGACAATTGTCATTCCTGGTCTTGCTTTCCTTCAAATAAATATAATGTTTATGTTTAAAAATAACCTTCAATTGATAAGTAACAGAGAAATTTATGCCATTATCATATTAAATGTCATACCCTTAAATGTCTCTTAGGAGTCAGGAAAAATAGTCCTTTTACTTAAACTTTATTCCTTCTGGTAGGGCAGCTCCAAAAAGTCATCAGTAAAATTACTTTATAAATTAAATGTGGTAAGATTCCATAGGTTAAAAGCATTATGGATTTGCATGCCCCTGACTGTGATGTTGTTACTAATTATGATAGTGGTTTGAAACCACAAGTGTTGCCTCCAAGAAGAAGTTGCCATGCTACTGTCCGAGAATTGCATGGTTCCCCCATTGCCAGGGTGGGGTTTCATTGCCAGGGTGGGGTTTCCAAATCACTCCAAATTCTTAATGACTGTGCTCTGTATTTGAGAACTGCTGGTGCTTTTCAAATATAAGAGGCTACACTAAAAATATACTTTATCAAAATGATATAATTGACTACTCATGACAAACTCAGGAGTTTTCCATCCATGGAAGTCTCTTTCCTAGCACCTTCTGGGGCTGAGCATAGGTATTTAAAAAAACAATCCTTTAATGAAGTTAGCAATATTTATTATGACAATAATAATAATAATAATAGATAATAGAGTACTCATGAGGCCTAGACCCTGTTCTTTGTGCTACAAAACATCACCTTACCTTTCCTTAAAATTCTATGAGATATCAGAAATGAGAATGTTGGAGCCCAAAGACATTAAGTAGCTAGCCCAAAATCTCAGATGAGATAGGAGATAGAACAAAACAACTGTAGCTTCATTTCTAAACTCATTCTCTCGTTACTACATTACACTGAGTGAATATTTTCATGTTTCTGTGTTAACTAACTCAGCTTAATAGCCTTCATTCCAGTGTTGATAGTAATACTAATGAGTGGTGGTGATTATTTTTTTGAAGTTGTTATTGAGTGTCAACCTCGGTACAAGGTACTGATCCTACTTATTGCACTTTGACTTTTCATCAGCTCAGAAGTTGTTATTCTGATGCTGCTGATTAGGGAATGAACTGTCAAAGAAGTTGGGAACTAGCCACAGGTCATATTACACAGGGAGCATCAAAACACAGGGTCTGAATCCAGGTATATCATGTTCCAAAGACCATGTTCTTCTCACCATGATAATAGGTAACTTACATGGTTTGACTATGCTTATGTGAACTAACCACATAAGATGTTGTTAACATCAGTTTTGTAAGAACCAATCACCAAAGAGGGGAGGCTCTCAAATGTGTGCATCAGCAATGTGATTCAGATTAGATATCAAAAATTATCTTCAGGATTCTGCAGAGAAAATGAACCAATAGGCAACACACACACACACACACACACAAATACACACAGTTTATTTATTGTGGAATTGTCTCATACTATTGTGGGAGTGGGAGCTGTCAGGTCTGAAAACTTGGCACGAGATGGCACTGCAGTCTTGAGACATAGACAAGGAACTAGGATATAAAGAAATGACTTTGATATCCACTATGTCCCACCAAATTGCATCCAAAAGAGATGCTCAAGGATCCATGCAGGTGATTTTCAAACTTTATCTAATCTGTACCAGTCTCAGACTTGAGTGAGAGAAGCTTTGGACCAGGTTTCCGCACTTTCCACTTTGTAGCACCTTGACTTGTGGGTCATAATGCACCCCATCCCCCACAGGGTTGTGGTCTGTGGGGCAGAGGTGTGGGCCCATTAGGAGCCTGAGTCGAACTCTAGACTATGTCTCAGTACCTGGGACCCAGGATTTCTCTGAAAAGAATGGTTTGAACCTAAACAGTACTTTTCCTGAAGTTTTCTATCTCAATGAGGTACCCCAGTACCAATTGGTTAAGATTGTGAACCACATTTCTTTTTTTTCTTTTAATTTTTTAAATTATTATTATTTTTTATTCTAAAATGATATAAATGACAGCAGAATGCATTACATTTCATATTACACATGTAGAACATTTTTTTACAAATCTCTGGTTGTATGCAAAGTATATTCACACCATTTGTGACTTCATACATGTACTTAGGGTAATGATATCCATCTCATTCTACCATCTTTTTTTTTCTTCACCCTTTTGCCCCCTCCCTTTCCCTCCCTCCCCATTGGACATTCTAATATTCCTCTAATCCTCCTATGCTCCCCATCCCAACCCGACTGTGAGTTGGCCTTCTTATATCAGAGAAAACATTTCTAATTGTGGCATGGAGCTGGGAACAGGATGAAATTTGGGCAGACCAGGTTGGGTACCAGGGCAGGGACCACAAGTTGGTATTCCTTATTCCAGAATTTTCCATGAAAAAGTAAGGAGTTTTAAGAATTCAAGAATTCTAGAATTAAGACAATAGCTTTCTCCACCATTAATAGGATATATTTGACAAAGTAGGAGGATAGAATATATCTTACATAATGATTTTTTTAGTTTTATTTATAAGAATTCATTTAAAATACTTAGCCATATGGTCTCCATTTATCCTCTTGTCTTGGGCTCCATAAATATTAAATATGAACCTCTCTGCAGGACTTCTTGAAGATGCCTCTGGGTAACCAGAAAAGATGAGGATACTGAGAATACAAAGATTGGGCTTCTCAGTCTTACCTTCAGTTAGAATAGTATTTTTATTTATTAGCTTTTCATGTCAGATTTTCTTAGGGAAACAATGTTGCAGGTTTAAAAATAAATGTTTAAAAACCACAGGCAATTATATTAAAACTTAAAGGGACTTTAGAAGTCTTCTACTAAGATTTCCTGATTTTTGCTGAAAAGAAAGCCAAGACTCTTAGAAAACAGAAGAACTCCAATGTCCTTACCTACTGTTTTTTGTCTTCTTTGTTATGATTATGTCTGATCTTGATCAAATTCCTTGAAGACATGGTGTAAGAGGCAGTGTTGAACAGTTACTTTTTCTTGAAGATAACTGGCATACCTTTTCAGATACCTCCTTATGCCTAAAACAGTGGCTTAGTTATCCTACATTCTCTCCTTTTGCACTAATCCTCATTGAAATCTGGGGACAAGAAGGTACAATCATTTAGTGCAAATGTAAATTATATGGCATCACTTTCAGAAACAATAATACTTCAATCCTTTAATTATAAAATGAGGTATTTCATGGTGATCAAACTAAGGAGAAATTTTATGTATAAATTGGAGTTAAACTTGAGGTGGGGTGGGGTGAGCTTTAAGGTTCTTCATGTTTCCCGATATTTGTACCATTGAGGTCCCTCTGAAGGTAAAGAGTGATTAACATAATATAGGCTACCTAGAGAGAAGTAGAAATTTCTCACTTTTTATTTCTATCCCTTCAACTTGCAGAGAGAAAGTCTAAGAGCAATAACCTTACTTAGCAATTATCTTACATTTGCATCCTCGTACCCACCAAACGGTAGAATCTTAGTAGAAGATTTCTGAAAAGCCAGAAAAGAATCTGTACAGTAGAAAACAGGAGTGGAATCTTCAGCTTCTTACTTGGGAAACCAGGGATTTGGAGTCCATCCTTCCTGGACAGAGCACACCTCCACAAACCCTGCTATTCTCAGGCCATCTCTCCTTCTGGGCTTGATGCCCATCAATGTTTTTCCCAATTCTCCCTCCCTTCTCCCTTTCACAGTTTTCAGTCCCCCACTTCCCACTCCACACAGGGTTGACCCCTACTTTCTACAAGGCTCTGGGGTGCTCGTTCTCTCCACATCCTCTCCACTAGACTTTTTTCATTTTGCATTCAATGGCTCAGTTTGTTCTTACAGGTAGGTGGTGGTTGATCTAACATGGGGGTGATGCTGATGCTGTCTAGAACTTACATCTCTGTATACCAAAGTTCATAAAACCCTTGGCCTGAAGCTTTGGGGATACAGAGCTCCTGGTGGATGACTTTTACAACCTGGGTATAAAGCAACTCCATATTTGCACTTAGGAAGTCAACAGTTTGAATCCTAGAAGAACAATAGAAGAACAAAGCACAGAGAACTCTCTGGGTTGAAACAAATTCTGCATGCAGAGGAAACATAGCTACCAGTTTGTCAAGTTCAGGATATTGCCTCCTAACATGCATGTCAATATAACTCAGAAAACAGAGACTAATTATATATGTTAGAATAATCTGCTGCTGATAATGATGATGCAGGTATACTGTAGGAACAAACAAATGGGAAGAAAAATCATAGAGCATAATTTTGCTATGTAAGGGAAATAACCCTTATAGCAGCTATAAGGTGCTATTTGGATTTTATACCTTACTTTTCAACTAAAGGAATTATGCATTTTCTTATACATAGTTTATGTAAAAATATTATGTTTGCTTATGTACTATTTTTCTTGGATTATATCATTTTCAGAACTAGTTGCTCAGTTTTTTTTTTTTTTTTTAATATAGCATGATTAAATGCCCTCGACTTTCAAAAAATCCTTGAATATATATCCAAAGTTTAGTGGTAATACAGCATAGCCTTGACAAAACCACACATGTGGTTTATATACACATTTTGAAACTCCATGATATTTTGCCTACGGTATTAAAATATATATAATATTAATAACACAAATAAAATAATGTATACTTCATAAATAGAAAACGAGCTTGTTCTCTGAATTTGCAATATCTTTAAGGATGAGTTTGAAGACCACAAAGACAGGTAAATAATTCAATTTTCCCTCAGCATTTCAGGTAGAAAAAAACAGGCTTTTTCTCCATTGTGGAAGAATCAACTGGATTATCAGAGAGGTTGTAGGCCCTGCAGCCCTTGTGTCTTGGTTCAAATCTCAGTTCTATTACTAAACAAATTACTTAACCTTCTTATGCCTCCCTCTCTGCAACTGTAAGAAAGAAATAATAGCAGAACCTACATCACTGGGTTATTACAAGGATTAAATTTCTTTCTGCATGTTTATTTACTAACCTAGTGTTTCTCTTTCTTAATATAAAGTGGTAGAGCTGGGAATGTAGGTAGTAAGAAAGGTCTTTGATAGTTTTGGCAAAGAAATGTCATACCATATTTGTGATGAGTTATAAACTGAAACCAGTAGAAATGCACACAAAAATTGTGTACCTTTAACTGGAGGTTTCCAAAATGCTACACTCAATCGCTATCTATTCCCCTGGGCTCCAAGATTTAAGTTCAAAGTTATTATAAATGTGGCTTTCTATTTAAATACATGACGAAAGTTGAACTCAGCTGAGATTGCTTCTCAGTTCATGTTCAGCTGCTCTAACAGAATACCTGAAACTGGGTAATTTATAATGAACAGAAATTCATTTAATTCATGGTTCTGGAGTCAAGGAAGTCCAGGATCAAGAGGCCATATCTGGCAAGGGCCTTCATACTATGTCATCCCATGGTGAAAGACAAAATGGGAAAAGATTATGAGAAAAAGAGAGCAAGAAGAGAAAGGAAGGGGCCACATTCATCCTTTTATCAGGGATCCACTCAAGTGATAACTAAAATATCCCTGTGATCAGGGCATTAATTCATTAATCACCTCTTAAAGGCCTTACCTCTCAACATTGTTGCATTGGGGGATTTAGTTTCAAACACAAGAACTATGAGGGACAACACCAAATCATAGGAGATTATTAACAATTGTATTTATTTGTACTTTAGCATTATATTTTTTTGCATTGTAATCATACACACACACACACACACACACACACACACACTTAAAAGTTTACTTCATATTAAAATAGCAGAAGGTTAAAATTTGCAAGAAATGGTGCATGTTTATGTGTGTCTGTATACTTATCCATACACTTTACATATACACACTCACATGAATGGAAGCAGACACTAAAACCAGATAATCTATTTGGGAAACCTTTCCGTTTATGCAGAAACCTGCAGTCTAGGGACCATCATTCACCTGGTGACAGGTACCCAAGTTGTAGATGTGGTATCTCAAAAGAAATAAACAGCCTTACACATGCAAATCTTGCAAACCAAACTTGAAAGTGATAGCTGTTGTCACTTCTCCAGAAAATTTAACAAAATTCTTTCATTGCATTGAATTAAATGAAAAGAATACCAGGATCCTAGATTCTTAGCCTATCTCTGCCTTTGAGCATCCCTGTGGTCTGGGACCTGTTACTTCACCTCTCTGTGCCTCCTTATGAGGAGATTTGAACCAGTGATTTATAAGGCATCTTCTCATGCTAAGATTATATGACTGAGTTCTGCACATTTGAGGAGTGTGAAGGAGAATGGAGACAAATCAATTTTGACAGGAAATAGAACTTGTAAGATTCTAAAAGTACTGAAATAAATATAAACTCCAGATTAAATTCCTTAGAACTTTTAAATTATATAACATCTTTTTAGAAATGCTATGTACTCCTGCCCAGTAATTTCTAGTTTTATATATACATTTTCCAGCAATATGTAGAGCTTTGCTAACCACAAGCAATTGTCATCTCTCCTATAATGTTGACTGCTTCTCTTTTTAAAAAACTTTGGTGTAAAGGAATTTTTAAAAACCTTTCATTCTCATGAGTGCCATAGTTTGATAGCTACAGTCCAAAAATATGCCACAAAAGAAAAGCAAATTTGAGGCTTTGGTTGGTCTTCACTGTCTGAGTCCTTGAAATTTCTGGGATTTTTATGCTTTTTGAACTCTATTTCTTGATAACTGGAAAAGATACTGGAGTTTCATGACCAAAGGTGTTTTATGAAAAAGCAAATTTTCTATATTATTGTGTGGTTACTATATGTTAAACACTAAAAAGGAAGAAAGAGCAAACAAACAAAAAATCACTTTACAAGTATTGTTTTATTCAGTCCTTGCCATAACCTATTACAGGAAGTACTATAAAAACCCATTTAACAGACAAGGAAAGAAAGTTGTAAAAATTTTAATAACATAGTTTGTAAGCCTCAGAGTTAGAATTTAAAACCTTTGCAAGTTTGTCTCTAAACATTTTCTGATTTCTTTAAATTGGCATCATTGACAAGGATGTTAATGCTTAGTTTCCAATGCTTTATTTTAATTTGAATATTTACCATGGACAGGAATACTTCATGGTTAATGGACTTAGTTCTGGGCAATACATGGATTCTTTCCTGCCATGCTGCTTTTGGATATGATGAAGAAATAACATGCTCTGTGCCATGACCACATCATGAGTATTTTATTCAACCAACATCTAAATGCACTTATTTTCCAGGCACTAAATCCTGTATAGACATCAACCCAATTTATTTTAACGCTAATAAAGTGAATAAATACTATTACAATCCCCAATTTTACAGACGAGAAAACCAAACCACCGAAAGATTAGGATATGTGCCCAACATCACATAGCTAACAAATGGCTAGAACTGAAACTCAAGTAATCCCACTCCAACGTCTGGGATTTTAATTAGAATGTTGCACTTAATTTCTTGGTTTTGTTTGTTTGCTTAATTTTCAATACCAACTTCCCACTTCACAATTTTAAAGGCATGAACTTGAATTAACGGCTTTGCCTATTGACAGGTGTTTGCCATCTCTCCCAGAACTGAATGGTGAGATAACACAGATGTAACCAGAAATAATCCCCTGAACTTGAAAATCTACTTCCTTCTAGACACTGTACAGAATGCCACGAGCTATACCAGTTACAGAAAAGAAATAAATATGGGATACATAACTCATTTATTGCATTTGATTGTTGTACAGTTTTGTGGTGATCTTCTTAGCTGGTTTTGCAATGGCAAGAATCCTAGGAATGAAAGCAGAAAGAATGGAATTCAATGTTGAAGTTTGTCCATGCTAGTTCATAAGGGTTAACTTAGACCATATCTGAAAAGTTAGCCTTTCTAAGCATGGCAGTTTTTCCCAAAGACTTATACTGGAAGCTGGAATCCTTCTTGGCTCCAATCTGCAGATGAGCTCCTTATTTTAGAAAGCTCAGCTAACAGGAAGGCCATCAGCTCACTGTTGAGTGGGGGGTCCTGAAAGGTGGAGAAATTTGGCAATATACCAACTATATCAATTACACACCCACACTTTTCCTACCCCCTACCTTTCTTACTCCCCACAGGGTGCCTAAGAAAACAATCATGTTATATTAGCTTAGCTTTATGGAAAAACTCAACTAACATATTTAACACACTGGTTATGGGTTCATTAAAAACTGCCTTAAAAAGTTGGCCCCGATACTAAGCAATATGAAGAGGAAGAAGCAAATTGTATTGAAAATCAGGAATTTCCAGCTGTTAGAATGAAACACCCCAAGGGCTGCGGAGATGTAATGTCTCAAGAATGGAAGGAAAGTGCTGACAACATTGCATTTCTGAAGGCACCCACAGTTAGTAGATATGCAGGTGATCCTGATGAGCTAAAGCTTCCTTCCCAGTTGGGGGACAGATGCTGCAACTGTAGTAATAATGGGTGCATAAAGAGACCCCAGCAAGAGTGTAAGTGAAAGGGATGGAGTTTTCCTGAAGACATGAATATCAAAGGCGGATGCTGGTAGAGGACACAGTCAATCAGCTTAGCTGGTGATGGCAAGCTCCCGCGGTGATAAAAAATATGAGGCAAAATATGAGGAAAATCTGATAAAAAGCATATTTTTAAACTGCTGTGCTTGAGACAGCATGGTTTAGTGCTTCGGCTTTCTCCGTCGTTCAGCCTCAGAGTGAACTGGCTCCGAGTACCTCTCCCTGCTTGGGAAGGCTGCTCCTCCAAGACAGGGCTGACATTTTTGGCTTGGGAGTCTGGAGAAGTTTGCATTGGCACCCTCTGGATTGAAACTGGACTCTGGATAAACAAAATTCTGCAGATCCCAGTGCTGCCAGACCCTGAAACTCCATAAATATCAGTATTCATCCCCCTCTTCCCTCCCCAGTGAAAAGGAAAAGAAAATGAAACTGCATTCGAGATTGTTTTCCTTGAATAAACACCAAACATAGTCTAAAAACCAAAGCTGCTTTCCTCTCTGATATTAAACCCGGTAATTACACTATGAAACCTAAGCCTATAAATTCAAGTTTGGGAAGGTAAAATTATGGAAAAGAAGAAACCTAGTAAAATGCGTTCACTCTGCACATGCATAGACCGCTCTCTTTTGAATGATACTCAGTATGATATAGACCTCACTCTTGCTCAGTGAAAAGCATTACACCCCACTCTTTCTACCACGGACCTCCCTCTCATGTTCAGAATGCTCAGCCGAGAGTGTCAGCATTCCAGGTATAAGGAAATCCATGTTCTTCAGTGTGTTAGAGTTTATTTTGAATGTCTAGGGCTGTGTTTTTCCCTGTTTCTGAACAGATGAAATATTTGAAAAGATATGCCTAGGCCATGACATCCTGTCTAACAGCTAAGCTAGCTGGTTTACAGGCTGAGCAGAAGCTGCGCATTTCAAAGCATCCCCAATTTGGGGCTGTGTGTTTGTTCAGGTGGCACTGTCTTCCTAAATGAAATACTATCATCCAGGCCTTCATAGCACCCTGCTTACAGTGACTTTCCTCCTCTGGTCACGCAAGGTGAAGTTCAGGCAACAGTTCTTTGGAACTGAAAAATTAGGTGGAAACGCTGAGATTTTTTTTTTCCCCCCTTCACTTCTTTGTCCTTACTTTGCCTCATTTTGAAAGTGGCATTGGTGTGCTAATAATGAGAGAAGAACCCTGAGTTTCGGTTCAGAATTCATTAATTTTATTGAATGTTTTAATATTAAGAAAGATTTATAATACTTTGGACTATTAAAAAGTACACTTTTTAAGATAAAATTTGTCTTATGTTTTAAATAAAAAAGATCTCATCCTATTTAATGGATTGTCTTATATACCAGAGAGGATAAAGATAATATAGCAGCAAAATAAATGAACTCTCAGCCCACTTGGCCAAATTTATCCTGTAGAACTGGATTTCTCAAGTTTGTATTTAAAGAGAACTTGTCTACTCTTCAGGATATTTCTTTGTACTTTTGTCCTTTCCCCCCAATCTATTCTATTAACAATATCTTTCTCTCTCTTTCCAGAAAGATGCGATTAGGTTCTTATCTTGCTTTTTTTTAATGTCTTTCTGCTTCCTTAATTTAGGTCACAGCTACATTTGTGCCAACCAGGGCCTTGTCCTGGACCATCTTGCCACATCTACGGGTACACAGTTGCTGGATTACAAGGTCAATGGCTTGTAGCTCTATGTGGGGCATTCCCTTCGACTAACCCAAATTGAAACAATTTAAACTTTGCTTGTGGCCTTTTCTTCCTCTTCCATGTTCTATTTCTATGTGTTCTCAAGCCTTCTCTTCCCTCAGGCAAAGATAGATGAGAGTCACCACTTTTTATTGTCGTGGTGCCACAGGGTGTTTTATTCTGCAGACGATAGTCTCTCACACACCTGTGAACACACAGATAAGCAGGCTGGTGCATAAAAACTCTTTTATTAAAGGGTAAGATACGGCAGAGACACAGCCATGTGGGGTTGTGGGCTCCCATCCCAGAACAGCTTCCTTTTCTCTTTTCCTTCAATTGCTTGTGTAGTAAAGACTCATTTTAATGTTCAATTTCTACAACTGTTTGTTAGGTTCTATGATAAAATGATATACTACAAAATTCATCTTAAGAACAAACGTAGAGCAGAATAAGAAGCCCCAGCTGATATAAGCCACGTTTTTGAGTTGTATAGCAAAAATGGAGTCCCAGTTTTGAGACAAACACTTGTTTATAAGTTGACAGCAATTAGAACTAGAACTTTACTCATGTGAGAAAGGAGCAGTAGGAGTGGTGGGTGCAATTTTTAAGAATTATGTTGGCCAGTGACAATTTTACCTTTAGACGATGGAAAATGAAGGGGTATGTTATCATGGAGAACTAGAATTGGTTAGGACAGGAGGAAGAGATGCAGAAAATATATGATTAGAATGACCCACAGATAGTTAGTTAAGGCATCAAGATTTCTGTGTTCCATGGTAGTCACCCAATAAATTCCTACTGAAAAGTCAGGTGATTATTTGATGGGCTTAATATGTGTAATGTGTCATACATCATGTTTAGAGTTGGAAGAGGCAGTGTTCCCTGGCCTTGGAGCCCTCCAAAGCTGAATTGTGTCTGGTGTTACCTTAACACATGGCTCTTGAGAGGGCCAGCTTCAGATCTGTACCAACCAGCTGATGTCAACATTTTTGGAACCCTTTCCCCAGCCTTTCTACAGTGCTCCCACAGTGCTTTCTTATGTTGTAAGTAGAATGTTTAGCTAATCATACTATTTTCTTTCCATCTCTACCACTTGTCTATAGACTCAAAACCAGCAGGAAAACTCTATTCAACAAGGTAGGATATGCAAAACACCGAGCTTACAGTCAGGGCACATAGTGAATGCCCCCAAATAATTTGCAAATGGAAGAAATAAGACTGATAACTTGATACTTATAATAGAAAGTAAGAACAGACAAATATGAGGGAGCTTGTCTAGTACATACAAAAGTAGTAACAAACTTCTCAAGAGATTGGAGGAACATGCCAAAGGCAATAAAAAGAAAGGGATAATGAAAGGTAAGTATGAAAATGATGTCTAGCCAAAAATACAATTTCAATAAAATGATACAAATTATAAAATGGAACCAAATTGAAATTCCAGAGTTGAAAGTACAATTACTAAAATGAAAATATACTACAAGGGCTTGAAAGCAGATTTAAGCCTGCAAAAGAAAGAATCAGTGAGCTAGATGATAAATCAATGAAGATAGTCCAGACTAAGTAAATGAAAAAAAAATTGTTGCTATATTAACAAAGGAAAAAAAAAGAGGAAGAGAAGGCATTCAAATTTCCAAAATAAAATTGTAAGAACATTCATCACTAATGACCTTACCAATAAATAAAAACGATTACAAAGAAATATAATGAATAATGATAGATCCCAAAATTAGATAGCCCAAAAAGATATTAAATACTAAAACTGACTAAAAAAAGTCTAAAAATCTGAGTACATTTATTACCAGTGAAGAGACTGAATTAATAATAATAATAAAAACTTTGCACAACAACAGCATAAAACAGGCTTAGATGGTTTCACTGGCAAATTTTTCTAAATGCATAAACAGAACTAACTCCAACCCTATACCAACTTTTCCAAAAATAAAGAGGAGAAAAATTTCTCAGTTCATATTATTAGGGGAGTATTACCTTGACAACAAAGTTAGACAGACTTCAGGAAAAAAAAAAAAAAAAACTACAAACCATTGTACTTTATGAGTAATATCACTAAAGTCTCAACAATACACTAACAAGCATTTTTTAATAACAACCCATTTTTTAAGGGTTGTATACCATGACCAAGTGGATTTTATCCTAAGAATTCAGACTGTTTAAACATGAAAATTAATCAATACCTTATTAATACAATAAGCTTTTGGCAAAATACAATACCCTTTTGTGATAAAAATCTTCAACAAATTATGAATAGAAGAAAAACTTTCTCAACCTATGAAAAATATTATATATTACATATAAAATGATTCTATATGTATATGTATGCTTATGTATGTGTTTATATATGTATTATATATGTGTGTATATATATATTCATACTTAATGGTAATAGACTAAAATCTCCCCTCCCTAAGACCGAGAGCAAGACAAGAATTTCCACTCTTTTCTTCTGTTCAACATCATATTAGAGATGCTAGCCAGAGAAATTAACCAAGAAATTTAAAATAAACTAAAAGTCATCCAGTTTCAAAAAGAAAATATAAAACAACCTCTGTTTATACAAGGCATAATCTTATATGTAGAATATCCCAAGAAACCATAAAAATCACTGTGAGAACTAATAAATAAATTCAGTAAAGTTGCAAGATACAAAAGGAACAATTTTTACTTCTGTATAGTAGCAATGATCAATTAAAAAATAAAATTAAGAAAAATACTTATTTATAGCATGTTAGAGAATAATACTCATCATTAAATTTAACAAAACAGATTTAAAACTTGTACACTAAAAAGTAGAACCCAACATTGAGAGAAATTAAAGAAGACATATAAATGAAAAGATGCCTCATTTTCATTGATAGAAGGCTTAACGTGGTTAGGATGGCAACAATTCCAAAGTTTATCTGTAGATTTACCACAATCTGTTAAATCCACATTGCCTTATTTGATAAGCTGATCAAAATTTCACATAGAAATCAGAAACCCAGACTAATAAAAGAACCATAAAAGGGAAATGCAAAGTTAAAGGACTCATATTTCCCAATTTCAAAACTTACTACAAAGCTACTGCAATCAAGACAGTGTGGTACTGGGATAAGACACATAGATCAATGGAATAGAACTGAAAGTCCAGGAAGAAACCCTTAAATTTGTGATAACTTCATTTTCAATAAGGGTGCCAAAACAGTTTAGTGGAAAAAAGAATAGTCTTTTCAACAAATGATTCTGGAAAAACTAAATATCCACAAGTAAAAAAATGAAATTGGACCCTGACCTAACATCACACACAAAAATTAACCCAAATAAACCACAGACCCAAATGTAAAAGCTAAAACTGTAAAACTCTTTGAAAACAACATACATGTAAACCATTAGAACTTTGGTTAAACAACATGTTTTCAGATACTACACCAAAAGCACAAATATAAAAAAAAAATTTTAAACTGAACGTCAAATGAATCAAAATTAAAAAACAAATTAGAAGCATCTGTTCCTCAAAGGATGCCTACAAGAAAGTGAAACAAGAACCCACAGAATGGATAGAAATATTTGAAAAATGGATTTTTATCCAGAATATAGAGAACACTTACAAAACAATAATAAAAGGACAAATAAGCCAAATAATTGAAAAAATGGGCTAAGGAAGTGAATAGACATTCCTCCAAAAAGCATATAAAAAGATGTTCAATATCACACTTATTATTAGGTAAGCGTAAATCAGTCATGAGATACCACTTCATAACTGTTAATATGGCAGTTCTCAAAAAGATGAATACTAGGATGTTTGCCAAGAATTTGGAGAAATTAGAACACTCATACATCATTTGTTGGAATGTAAAATGATGCAGCCTCTTTGGAAAATAATGTGTAAGTTCCTCAGAAAGTTAACATAGAGTCACCATATGACCCAGCTATCCCATGTCTAGGTAGACACCAAGTAAAATAAAAATGTGTCTGCACAGGGATTTCATGGCCAAAGCATTCATAATATCCCTAAAGCAGAAACAACCCAAATGCTTCTCATATGATGACGGGATAAACAAATATGCACAGAATGGAATATTATTCGGCCATAAAAAAGAAGATACTACTGACATCTACTACAAAGTCAATGAATTTTGTATTCTAAGGTGAAAGCAGCCAAACACAAAAGGTCACATATTACATGATTCCATTCATATGAAATGCCCAGCACAGGAAAATTGATAGAGAAATTTCATTAGTAATAGCCAGAGGATGACCCAGCTATCCCACTCCTCTGTCTATACCCAAAGGACCTAAAAACAGCTTACTACAGGGATACAGCCACATCAATGTTTATAGCCGCATAATTCACAATAGCTAGATTGTGGAAACAACCCCAATGCCCATCAATAGATGAATGGATAGGGAAACTTTGGTATATATACACAATGGAACACTACTCAGCACTAAAAGAGAATAAAATCATGGCATTTGCAGGTAAATGGATGGAGTTGGAGAAAATAATGCTAAGTGAAGTTAGCCAATCCCAGAAAACTAAAGGTCAATTGATTCCTTTGCTATGATGATACTGAATTATAGTGTCAAGGGAGGGGGATGAGAGGAATGAAGGAATGTTAAATAAAACAAAGGGGAGGTAGGGGAGAGGAGGGGGCAAGGGGATAGAAATAATGGCAGAAGGAGTTGGACATCAATATACTAAGTGCATGTATAAAAGCTCGAAACAAAGTAAAAGTCAGAGGATAGCAGGGGGAAGAAACAGGAAGTATTCCCTTCAGGGCTCTGCATTTCTTTTGGGAGTGATGAAAATGTGATCATGGGGATTGTGATCATGATTGCATACTTTTGTGAAAATATTAAAAAAAACACTGAGTCATGTACTTTTAAAGGTAAAATTATGTGTGTGAATGATATCTTAATTTAAAAATATATATTAGTGCAGAAAGGTGAACATACTCAGATGGTAAAGACCTCTCTGTTAATTTTTCTAGTAGATATTAATGAGATCCTACTATTAGCCCGTCATGTGACCAAAAACCATTGTACTCTTTTTTTAAATTCTATTACTGATTTTAAGTCCAGTGAAGTTGATGAATGTGAGATAGTAATGAGATGGTGACCAAGGAAATAGGTGGCAGAGGCCAAGGTGCATCGAAGACTCAGTGAACACACTTCTCCTTTTACATCTTCCTCCTGCACAGGATATACAAACTGACGTAGGAATATAAGAATGAGCACAATGTGAAAAGCATTGCTGTAGTCAATTATTGTAAACAAGGTGTTCCTGTAAAATAAAACAAAGAGTGACTAAATATGGGGTGAGTAACTCATAAGGGGTGGTTTTTGCAGAGATGGAGTTGGGCTAAATTGACAGGTAAGAAAGTGAGGTTATGCAAGATGATCACAAATTGCTAACAGAGAGTACAGAGATTCCATTAGTGAAAGAAGTTGAGTACCAGATAGGGCAGGACAAAGTACATGAGATTAGATGTAAGCAATTTTATTTATTATTTAACAACACTCTTATCATTTCATTCTCTTAACAATTCTATGAGATAGGTGGTATTATTGTTTCTTTTGCAGATAAACCTATGCATAGACAAGATAAGAAACTTGGCCAAGGTTAATTAGACCTTATCCAAGGTCTGCTCATGAGTGGTAGAGTTGGGATTTGAACCCAGATGACAGTCTAGTTTCAGGGTCCCTGTTTTTAATCACTCCACTAAGATGCATCGTGAAAAGCAGATTACAAAAAATAACGGGTAGTAATGATTCCATATATGTGCTGGTGAAGAAGCTGGGTTAGAGGTTCCAGAAATGGTGACCCTGGCTGACTGGTAGGTTCTAATGCTGGCCATACACCAGCCACGCATTAATGTAACACCAGGGACAATGTATTCCTGGAGGGCTTCAGGGGCTCTGACATCTCTGGACCTCTGTGCAGGAGACACTGTCTCTCCCCACTCCAAAAATGTTACCCTTGAGTATAACTCCTTTATGTATTGTTTATGTACTGTACAAGTAACTTATTCTTGAATAATGCAAATTTTGCTATAATGTATATGATGCTATATGTGAATTAAAAATTTTCAGAATCTTGAAAAGAAGGAAAGAAAAGAAAAACGTCCTGAGGCATGATCTAGAAATAATTAGGTCTGCCACAAGGTGAATGCAGAGGTTGGTTTTTCATCTAAGTGTGTTAATCATTTGCTGTCTCCCAGTTCATAATACAGATTCACCCTGTTCTGAATGTTTCATTTTCCAGTATTCTTTGGATACTAATCACGTCCTTCTTTTCTCCTACCCAACCCAGTTGTCATTTACCTTACCAGATGCATATTCAGTTGTTCTAATCTGTCCCCAGAAGTCAGTCCCTTCAGACCAATGATCAATTGTTTGCACATCTCTGAACTCCCACTAATTTATCTTTATCAGGTAGCTATGAAGGTGTTTGGAAATAAGGACGAAAGTTGAGGTGTGGTGTCCCCCATGCCACTAGTCTCACTTGTACCCTGTGATGACACTCATATGTGTGATTGGAAGGGCTTAGAATGAAAGGGGAGGAATGGAGAATCTTTGATGTTTAAGTTCATTCTGATTTACAAGCTATTATTAAAACTCATGTGAAAAGTCCTTGTGAGATCCAGTGCATTATACACCTATCAGAGTTTTACCAATGAAAGGGACAATTATTTCTTCTTTTAATTCTGTTTTTTTTAACTACAAAAGTAATCTCAGCTTGCTGAAAAATAATTCAAAGTATACAGAAACAGTAAAACAATTCCAATCTTCATATCCCTCCTTCTCCCACATGGAATAGTTTGTTATACATCTTCCACACCTTCTACCATGTATTTATAAGTTTTCAGCAATGGAGGTTACACCATTCACAGAAATTTGCAACTAACTTTCTTCACCTGACACCAAATCTTAGACTTTTGTGTATGTCATTACAAATAGGTACAACTTATGCTTTCCAACAGCTACATATTTTTCCATTCTTTTTGATCTACTATAATTTATGTTATTATCTGATTAGTTTTCCTTTGCAGATAGATTGTGGTAAGAGCTCTGAGAATTCTCATTCACATTATTTCAAATTTTATTTTCTTTTTTATAATTGCTGTTTCCACTAAGATCCATTTTTCTCTCTTTCATTTTTTTTTTTTTCAATCTTGATCCTTCTCTATAATGGGTTGGTTTTCCTCAATTGCTTAATTTTCCTTGGTTGTTGGATCATTCATAATAAGTGATCTACAACTAATCAGGATGGTGTAAGATTTCTTTCAGATTTGTAGGGATCCATTTCCCAATAATCTTATTCTTTAAGAGGGAGAATGGGCTCTGGACCTTGGATTGGTACACAAAGAGTGTTAGGGATGAGAAGCCAACAGAATATGAGCATATGACCTAAATGAGGACTTAACATATGTATGGAAAATTCAATTCCTAGACACTCTTAGACACACCGGCTGTCCTGCCACTCTTGCTCAGTGTCTGATGTGGCAGACAACTGAACCTCAAGCTTCATGTACTTGCCTCCTGTGCCTCCCCACAGGAGGCTTGTGTTGGAGAGATCATGCACTATATAGTGTTCTTTCTTCTCCTCTTTCCTCTTGGTGTCAAAATGAAAGTCACTGTCCTCTGTGCTCTCGGTAGCAAAGAACATGAAGAGAGAAAGATACTGTTTTCTCAATTATTCTGAATCCTTCTGTATGAGAGCTCTCCAGAGTGACACAGCCAATGAGAAATGTATGAAAATATATGGAAGGGGATTTATTGGGGCGTGGCTCATGTGGTTACCAAGGCTGAGAAGTACCATGACACGTCATCTGCAGGCTGAAGTTCCTGTCGGGCTGGTAGTGCGGGTCATCCCAAATCTAAGGGCCTCAGACTGAGGCAGGTTGGTTCAGGATGGTGTAATTCTCAGGTTAAGGCTGGAAGCCTGAGAACCCAGGTAGGGAACAACTGGTATGAGTCCTGGAGTCCAAAGGCTGGAAAGCTTGAACTTTTGATGCCTAAGAAAGGAGATGAGTATGTTCTAACTCTGGGATGGAAGTGGGCAGGGAGGAATGGAAATCAATTCATCTTCTGTGTTTTTCTCTCTGGGTCAAGGCCTATGGAATGGTGCCTACCCATACTGACAGTGAGTCTTCCTAGTTCGTTCCTAGTTCATTCCTAGTTCTTCATAGTCTACCTAGTCCACTCATGCCCACATGCTAACCTCTGGAAACATTCTCACACATACACCTGAAATAATGCTTTGCCAGGCTTCTATATATTCCTTAAAACCATCAACTTGACAGCTAAAATTCACCATTACAGCTTCCTTTAATTTATTTCTCTGATATTTATTTACCCCATTCCTACATGACAATTTTATTTATTTATTTATCTAATGGTACTAGGGATTGAACCCAGGGGTGCTTAACTACTGAGCCACATCCCCAGCCCTTTGTATTTTTTTTTTTTTTTTTTTTTTTTTTTTTTGAGATAGTGTCTCATTAAGTTGCGTAGGGCCTAAGTTGCTGAGGCTTACTCTGAACTTGTGATCCTCTTGCCTCAGCCTCCTGAGTCACTGAGATTTCAGGCATGAGCCCAGCTCCTACTCATCAATTCTTAAAACTTGAGACCTACGCTTGACACCTATTCAGATGGAACCACTTTTACCTCTTAGATTTGAAGTTGTGGATTTCCTTGGTCAGTCCAACCCCATCTACTTTCTGACATCTAAGCTTCCCTCATTTTCTATCTGTTTCTGTTTCCTCTTTGTTTGTTTGTTTCACTAGCACTATTGGGCACATATACACAGCAAGCCTTCTGTAGCCATAGGTTCGTCATCTATAGATGCAACTAACAATAATTTGAAAACATCCAGGCAAAACATTTTCATCCGTACTGAATATGTACAGACTTTTTCTTTTTGTTGTTGCTGCCTAAACAATATAGCATTTAGGAAAAATATTTAAGAAAAAAAACTCTGCATGTACTTTGTTAAGTTTGTTTCTAGGTGTTTTATATATTTCTTTCCAAGAAAGAATTATATATCTCTTTTGCCATAATTTCTGAATTTTTAGTTGAAATATATAAAAGTTACATTTTTGTATGTTTACATGCAAATAATCAAATTATCAAGGAAATTTATACTAATTTGAATATGTTTATTGGTTTTTTGTGTGTGTGTTTTCTAGGTAAGAACTTATAGGTGAAAAAGTTTTCTGTTTCAATATTTAAGTCTTTCATTTCTTTTCCTTGGTTTTCTTTTTCTTCTTCTCTTTCTTTTAAGTTGTCAATGGACCTTCGTTTTATTTATTTATTTGTATGTGTGTAGTGCTAAGAATCGAACCCAGTGCTTCACACATGCCCCGCAAGTGCTCTACCACTGAGCCACAACCCCAGCCCTTTTCCTTGGTTTTTACAGAGACTAAAATTCCTAGTGGTAATAGTTTACAACTAGTCTCATTCTTTTGTCAATGACAATAACTTTAGTCTTTAATCTTTAAGCACAATTTTGACCAGAGGATTTTGATTTGGTTTTGTTTTTAAAATAACTGTCTTTTACAACACAACTGAATATTAAGAATTATAGAAATACAAGAAAAAACAGACATGATTGACAAATTTAATAAAAGTGCTTGTATAATTATATTAAAATGAATTATGTTGTTATTTATAACGAAAAAGAACCAATTTTTTTAAAAAGCCAATGGGAATATAAGTGATTCTAAAATTTATGCAGGGAGGAGAATTCTTTAAAATAAGAAAAAACTGGGGTTGAGGGTGCAACTCAGTAGTAGAGCACTTGCCTGGCATGTGCCTAGGCCCTGGGCTCAATCTCTAGCACTGAAAAAAAAAGAGTTAAGAAAATGGTCAAAAATATTTATAAAAGAACAATGACAATAAAAGTTGCCAATTTTCACTTAAGAACAAAGTTGAAATTATTATTGTGCCTGAAATAAATACTTACAAAATAAAATTGAAATTATAATTACATTAAGACAGTGTATTCATTCATTTACCTAATATCTGTTGATGATAGATTTAGTAAATAAAAAGATGGTACTAAATGTGTATTTGAAATATGTTTTAGTATGTGTATATTCTATGTGATATTAGGGACACAATAATACTAAAAAATTTACTGTGTATGTGAAATTAAAACTTAACTGGAAGTTTTGTATTTTATCTGTCATCTTAATTGAGTATGTGCTATGTGTCACTTGGGTACATCAAGAGAGAAATGGACAAAGTCTGCCCTCATAGATCTCTCAGAAATAGCAAAAACAGATCAATGATACACTGCTCAAAAGAGATCCGGGTGTATTTGAGTACCTAATTTATAATAAAGATAGCATTTCAAGTTAGTGGGAGAGCAGATAAACTAATTTTAAATATTATTGGTATATAATTGGCTTCCCATAGAAAGAGAACTAAAAAAGCTAGTGCACACAAAGTTTAAAAATACTTGATGACTAAAATAATAAAAAATAAAATTTTAAAAAGTTGAAGAAAATGTAGAATTTTTTTTTTCATTTTCTAAGGGTGGGCATGCTTTACCAAATAAGAAGCAAAAATACAAATAAGTAATGGAAAATACTGGCAGATTTTATATTAATTAAAATTTCAACAAGTCTATAAGGACCAGTAATAGAGGAATAGACAACACTTGTAGCATATGTAAGAATAAATATTAAATATCTATAAATAACAAGAAAACTTAAAGATTGAAATAAGAAATGATAGGAAATTTAACCCTGTTAATAAAAATTTAAATAAACAAGTTGCCAGTTTTCACTTTTAAAATAGACAAGAACAAAGTTGAAATATGAAATCTTGACAAAAATGTGTGAAAAATAGCTTCTCTATCAATTGTTTTGGAAAGTATACAATAATGTAGTAATATACATATATATGTACATGTATGTATGTGCATGTATATGTATGTATGTGTATATACATATATATGTGTGTATGTATGTGTATATATATACATATACATGAATGATTCTGTTGGTATTATTTAACAATATTTCTTTGCATGTATTTTTGATCCAGAATTTTCACTTTCAACAATCTCATCTACTAAAATATTTATACAAGTGCACAAATACAAATGTTCAATGATCATAAATGTGCCATCATTTGTATGCAAAAAACAAAAAGGAACCATTTAAATGGTCACAGAAAAATGCCCCCAATTTTATCATTTTCTAATCCCTGGTACCTGTGAGTTCTGTTGTATATTTTTAAAACAAGGACTTTGCAGGTATAATTTAATTTAAAAATTTAGGGGCGGTGAGTTTATCTTGGATTACCTACGAGGGCTGTAAGTGTAATAGCAAGTGTTCCCATAACAGGGAGGCCAAGGGTGATTTGACACAGGTAGAGGAAAAGGCAATGTGAATATAAAGATTTGTAGATGCTGGCCTTGAAGGCTAGAGTGACACAGCCAGGAGCCAAAGAATGCTGTCAGGACCCAGAAGCTAGAAGAGGCAAGAAATGGGAACTCCCTGAAGCCTTGGAGGGACGGTGGACCTGCCAACACCTTGAATGCAGCCCAGTGACACTGATTTCAGACCCTAACCTCTAGATATGTGAAAGAATAAAAATGTTTTATTAAACCATCTAGTTTGTACTAATTTGAGCAAATATACCTATCAAAGGAGGATGATTATATAGATTACATTATGCTCATATATGGGAACCAAAAAAAAAGTCTATATATTTGTGTGGAAAACTTTCCCAGATATAATTTGCAGTTGCATAATATTTGTAACATAATCTGCTTTATGTAAGAAAGGAAGAGTAAAGCCATGTGTGCACACATGTCTGGATGTGATTTTTAAATGTAAGTACAGTAGTTTCCTATAGGAAGGGTATAGGTTGCAGGGAGAAGAGAGTTTCTATAGTATTGTATTGTTTTAGGTATTTTGTAACATGAATATATTTGTTATTTGCATTATATTTTAAAGGAGAAATGTGGTAGGAATTTTTCTTAAATTTTATTTTTACAGATCCCAAATATTTCAAATCTTTGAATTCTTATGTTTTTCTCCTTCACCAGACTTCAAGTTCCTTGAGAGTAAGAACCTCACCTGTCTTGTTCATTTTTGTCTCTACCACCGAATGAATGCAATGCTGGCACCTATTAGACTCTCAAAAATATATGTGTGGAATGAATGATGGGCTGTAACAGCCATCAGCAGCAGTCAAAGGTGAGCACACCCATGAACTGACAGCAAAGGCAGTCATGCCTTAAGAAATGACAGCACTTACCTTGTTTCTTCAGTCCTTCATCACCAAAAATATGACAGAAGTAGCAGCTTAACCAGGAAGATACACCCAAATGTCCCACCTCTACTTCCGTCAGATGACTAGCTCACTGTCACCGCTTGGAATATTCTATGGAGTCCCCGCTGCTGCTGCTGATTGCAATGCTGAGGACACTCTTGTCCTTCAGAAGCAGAAGAATGATGCAGTCCTGGCAGACACAGGGCAAACCCAGAATGCCGTTTTTAGAGTACAGCTCCTTTCCCGTGGAAGTTTCCAGGGAGATGCCAATGTCTTTGCCATCGATTCACCCTTAAGGAAAAGATTTGCTTGATTGAGGCAAGAAGATTTGAGCCTTGGGCGGTTGGCATCTCCTTCTCCTGATCGCTGGCATGGACAATGTCTGTGAGAGAAGAGTGCACGAAGGCTCTAGCAAAATAATGAGTTTGAGGAAAAATTAGCCTGAAAAAAGTCACTTCATTCTCAAATGTCTAGTGATATTTATAAAAGTTGTGGGTTAAATTTCACTTCACTGACTTTGTCCTTTACATGGACAAGCTAGATAAGATGATTGCATTTTAAATAATCATTCGTATTTAGGTATTTCACTGGCAGTTTTGTATTACAATTTAAAAATAGACTAGCCTATGCCTATACTCATGTTGGCTATGGTATTTTGAACTTGATTTCTGAGGCTGCTGACAGCTTCTGAAAGATTTAAGAACTGGCAGCAGGAAAAACTCTCAGAGAATCTGTTCTATGAAATTTTTCCTCCTGGAAAAAAGGGGGGCATCATTTAGCAGGTAATATATTGCAATAAAAATATGGTTACACAATAATGGTTCATTAATATGATAAATCATAACATAACCTTTTCTATTAAATCAAAAAGGCAATTTTTGAAATGAAGACATTTTCTGTCCTATGGCACACTTCCACAGTTGGTTTCAAAGGATTTTATTATTATTATTATTCAAAATAGTCGTTTTGATTTGCACGGGAGATAACAGTTGTTCATGACATTTTTATTTCTTCATAAACAGATTTCCATTTTGGCGAAGGTTAATACAGTAGGAATTTGTTTTTTCTTTTGGATATACTGTGATACCACTAGAGCACTTTGTTCGGGATGGAACGGCTAATTTATCCTTTATGCCTTTACGATCTTGTCAGTGCTGCATGTCTCCCTTAGTTTTTCTAATCTAAAATAATCCCAGTGAAATCCTTTGATTGTCCGTTTGGACCTGCTCCATTCCTAAAGCAGGAATGTAATGGGCTTTATGGCACTTACTTGGGAGTCATTTATCCAGCAGAATGACTATAGATACTTGTTTTAATAAGAATATGCTTTATGGTAAGTGGGGACTGCTATTTAATTAGCCAAAGGGAAAGTAGTTCATGATACAATCTGTTCCAATCATCTTGGACATTAAACAAAAAGTCAGGCTAAGTTATTTATGTACATGCACTTTATTTGTAGTTGCTTTGAGCAAACCTCTTCTCTGAAACTTTATAGCATTTTCAGAGTGAACTGCATTGTAGGAGGAGGAATAGGGGAAGAAAAGGACATGAGAGCATCCTATAAAATTTTTGAAAAAGAAACAGAAGGTTTACTTATTGCTATCAAGGTTGTGAATACAGGCATGCCAAATGGAAAACAGGTAGAGAACTATGATTTATCCTCTGCTATTTGGTAGTTTGCATCTTTAGTGCACAGCTGATGGAAGAATGTTGCAGAATGTCAGTAAGATATGAGATTCTGTGTGTGTGTGTGTGTGTGTGTGTGTGTGTGTGTGTGTGTGTGTGTGTGATTTCCTGTGTATTTTGCTTGGATTTCCATTGCCTTTGTAATTATAGTCCTATATTTTTCTGATCAATAAAATAACTTTAAAATGTTCAGTGCCTATCCAATAATTTTTAATTCTTAGAGCAAAATGAAGCACATGAACAGATTTTAAAATATCTTCCTTTCTTAATGAAAACTACAATGATGGTATAATAGAGGTAAGTACTATTAATTTCTAATTGGCCAATATTTTGGGCAAATAAGTAATGTTCTCATGAATGGATGAAATAAAAAAGGAAAAAAAAGGAAAAGGAATATGAGATTATCTTCCTCCTTAATTCTGGTTAGCTAACTAGTTAACATACCTGTTCTCCTTTCCTAGGTGTAAGCTTCTCAGAATCACCTACTATAAACATGAAGAGCCAAGGAGCTGAAATCTGAAGACAAACATGACTCCATTACACTTTATTCTCATGGCCTTAGGAAACATCACCTAAGCAGGCTGGGTCTATTGCCCTCTGTGCCTTCAGTTCACAGTCCTACAGGATGGCATGAGTTAATATTTGTGAGCGCCCTTTGTAAAGTGAATGTCTAGTGCTAGTTAGCACTTGCCTGTAAAACTCCTCAAGCAAAGGGTTTGGGTTAGAATCATGTTTGCACATCCTTGCACAGGGACCTGAACATGGTCCAGGCTTGCCAAGTAGCATCTGGGGAAAGTGATCTGTGCCCACATTTCCCTCTTAGCCTGTAGCATTCAGCTCCTATTCCTTATGTGTCCATTATTCTATCTCTAGTACTTATCTTGCTCTTTTCAAAATGACTTTAGAATCTCAAATTCAAACTAAAGAGCTTTAAGTTATGCAGTTTATCTCCACCATCAAAGTAACAAAAGCATGCTCTTTTCTCAATTGACCTACCTCTCGGTAGTGGCACAAAAACAGGGTGCATGGACCAAAGTCACAAAGAGAACACTGCGGGTGAAGGACTCCAAATGGCCATCCAAGGGTCAACGTTAAATGCTTCCCTGTGCTCCGCTGTGTAATTTTTTATATAATTTTCATTTTGCCCTTAGTTTTCCTTTGCTATCAGCAAGTTTTCTCCCTCTCCCTTCTGTCTGGGGAAATCTTTTAAGCTGCCTGTTTTAAGCAAAAGCCCCAAGGATGTTGCATATTAAGTCATATCCTAGACCGCTTGGGGAGATTATGAAAGGTTTTGGAGTCATTACTGCTAACAATTGACTGCCACACAGTCCTGGTCATCGGGAAACACAGATGGTACAATCAGCCCATGAAGTGAGAGCCAAGCTGAACTGTATTTAGTACTTTTAACATAAAGAGACAGAAAAGGAAATACTAAAGACCGAACTTTCCTTCAACTCTGTGGTCTCACACATCCCTTGGTGACTTGGAAACTTTTCTGACAAGAGACAGTGTGCAGAGACAGCTAGCCACTCCCCTTCCTCCTCCTGACCATGTGTAAACAGCTGGTGCTGCAATCCCCTGGCTGGAGGGAAGCAAATGTAGACTGATGTTAAACAAACACAGGCCAATATCAGGAACTCAGAAAATATTATATATACAATGTGATAAAGAGCCCTGCATGGTTCATGATCTTTCAGGTATTAAGTGTCAAAGGTTGGGGGTATCAGAGCCAATATGTTTTTAAAGGCTGTATATATATATATATATATATTTTTTTTTTTTTTTTCATTTTCCTTTGGGGGACTCTTCTGGCTCTTTTGCTACAGTTTTCTTAGCGTGGCATCATACGATTGTGTAAAAGTTCATTTACCATAATGCTATTTTTAAATCCATTTTGGTTGATTTTAACTCTCAAATTTAATTCACCTGCAAAAGTCATGTTATTAGGGGGAACATGACAAATCAATGAGACATTAGTTTTCCCTCAGCCCACGTTTGTGACTCATTGACACTAATGTGAGAGTGGGGATGGGAGCATGAGCTCGGCTTGTTAACAATACGTTCCTCACAGCAGGCACATGGTCTTCGAGGCTCTTGGCTATTTAATCAAAACCTCAGATACACAATTAAGAGCTAAATGTAGAAGCCTGATTCGTCAAGTGACATTTACAAAATGAGTCTGAGTGGCACTCATTCCCACTGTCCTTGTCCTCCAGGACAGTGTCAGACACTGAGACTGAGGAAGGCAGTCATCTTTATCTTGTGATGTGGTAGCTATTTGCTCAATCCATTGGCAAAATGGGAGGAGAATTGTAAAATGAAACTAAAAATGAACCAACAAAGCACACCTGGAATGAATTTAATGGTCTGATTTCTTTTTTATCATTGATTTTTAACTGCTGGAAGCTCTGGAATCCACAGGTATAAGAAGAATAGACATCTATCTCTACATCAGGATTTATGCCATTATAGTCACCCTTGTGGGATTGGATAGCTTACTTCTGTCTTCTACACCAGACTGCATGTTACTTGTGGGCAGATCTCCTGTCTTATTTCTCCTTTGATCTCTGCAACTTCTGTAATTTCTACAGCATTCTCAGTAACTGTTTCACGTGGGTGAATTGTGAATGAATGAATCAACACAGCTCTGTGTGCAGTAGAAGCCATGGGAACTAACTCATAGTTGTTCTTTCTGTTTTACTGAGGTCATTTCACACTCCAGATGATGATCTTTCTCCCACAAATAAGCGTACCAAAAACCTTTATAATCATACTCAAAATGGAGTTCAACCTGAAATTGTAGCATTAAATGATTCTCAATATATCTGAGTGTGTTAATAATAATTAGTATCCTGTGTCAGCTGGTGATCTTCTAAGTCTTCTTGACTGAGAACCTCTATTTACATTTTCTAGCTTTTTTAAAGGAAAAGGGAGAAATATAAATAATTGGAATTTAAAATCCTGGTGATTATATTTGTATTATTATTCAAAATCCTAACACAATTCTTAAAATTCTGGGCTAAAAATTGAGTAGAAGGTCATTTTCAATGATAGAAAATACTAGACAGATGGGCTGAATTTGAGGGTGTTGTGGGTGCAGTGGTACACGCCTGTAATCCCAGTGGTTTGGGAGGCTGAAGCAGGAGGATCAAGAGTTCAAAGCCAGCCTCTGCAAAAGCAAAGCACTAAGCAATTCAGTGAGACCCTGTCTCTAAATAAAATACAAAATAGGGCTGGGGGTGTGGCTCAGTGGTTGAGTGCCCCTGAGTTCAATCCCTGGTACCAAGAAAAAAAAAAATCTTTGGGAGTGTTGACATAAAAACAATTCTCTGACTATTTTAAGATTGCAGTGCTCATGTGAAGATTTCAAGAATGCAGTTGGATCTTTGAATCTGAAGCTCAGAAGTAAGGTCTTGACTAAACAAGTTGAATGCTATCCGCATATAGATGGTATTTAAATGCCTTTGCTCCTGGAAGACATGAGTGTAGAGAGAGAAGAGGACCTGAAAAAGCAGGCATACTGCAGAAAGGGCAAAGAGAAGCAATAAGTAGCCTTTGCATAGAAGTCAGAGCCCATGTGCAGAAGACTTGACCAAATGATCCAAGATAAAACATGAAAGGAATTCCTTCCTTCACACCCTGAACTATGCCAAATCAAAATATGTGTGAGAGGTTGCTTCATTGTTCTTTTATTTTTAAATTAAACTTTCAATTTAAAAAGCTAAAAAGAGTAAACTGATCTGTGCTGAGTTCAACACACATGCACACATACAATCTAAACTCTGTAAAGGTTTTGCTATTTCTTGTTCTGAGAGGGCAACTAAAACAAGTCATTAACTTGTTTGAGAAACTGTTATAAATAATTTTGAAAAACTCCAATTCTTTTTACAACATGCTTGCATCATTTACATCCTCTCACATCAGCCATGGAAAGTAGAAAGGAGAGGTTTCATTGCTTTTATTTCTCAAGGAAAAGGAAGGTTTATAAACTCATTTATTCAGTCCCGCTCATATTCATATAGGACACTAACCATGCATAATCTATAGGAATTGCTGCCTCTACAAATTTGGATATGGTTTTCCTTCAAGTAACCTATAGCCTAGTTGAATCTCTTGCCATTGGACTCATCACCAGGGCCCTTGCATTAGACACTGAATTTTAGAGGACCTCACCCGTCCCTCCTCTGACTGCTATCTTTCCATGGGGCAAAGAATCCACTGGGCAAAGGAGAAAGCTCTGAGAGTTTGAGCAACTTCCCCCTGTGTGTCCCCACCCTATCCCTGTACCAAACTCCTCCCACGTCTCAATCCTGAGGTTCAGTATTCCCCACCTAATGGGGAGATGCTTTACTTCCTGGGCTTGTGAAGTGCCTCTTCCCAAGGACACAACTCACCACCCAGAGAGTGGGACTAGAAAGGTAGAGAGCTCCAGACAAACATAGGGTACAGGTCTGAGAAGGAATACAGAGGCGGTGAGATGAATGATGGAAGTGAACAAAGAATCTAATGAAAAGACTGAAGAAGGACACCTCACCAGCTGGGGAGTGAGTGTGAGAGAAAGTGGTGTGGGCAAGGGCTCTTGGGAAAAAAGCTGAGTCTTGGAGGCTGGGCCAGGATTGTTATAGGAGCAGAAAAAGCAAGGATAATTTAGTAGAGGGAGAAAAGGGTGTGGAATGGCAAAGGAAGAAAGGATGCATGGAACTGCAAGAACTGAAGTAACAAAAAGAGAGAGAGGCAGAAAATAAGTCATGAAAGAGAGGGTGACAATTACTGCTACCATTTATTTCACATCTGGAGGGAGCTCTTTCTCCCCACTGGACAACATTGGGTGGTATTGATCTGATGCACTTCTTTCTGATAGCTTGTGTTCAAAGAGTGACAAAGGATATCTCAGGTTCTTATGCTTTCAGGTTCTTGTGCTTTCAGTTGCATTCCCACATAGAATGATCATGCATCTCCTGAACTTCAACTCTTCTGAAAGACCCTGGGCCTTGCCAACTCTGAGTCTTGTTCCACACCCTATTCCAACATGTCAGAATTGCACATCTTTCCAATAAATTAGATTTTTTATTACATAAGCTATACTCAATGTTAGTTGATTGAAATCAAAGCTTCCTAGCTGATATTAGAGGAAAGCAAAGTCATGATTGTCAAAGGGTCTTGAATGCTATGCTATGAAATTTGACTTTACTTTGATTGTAATGAAGATGATAGCATGAATGAAATGATTAAGTGACTTTCCAAAATATCTGGCAATTCTAACTTACCAACTTCCTAAGTCTCTGGAATTTTCCATGGGAAGGGTATGTTAAATAAGAGGCCATCAGAAAGGAAAAAAAAATGCTGTTGTTACTCTTCCTATTACTGTTAAAGAAAATGTAGCTCTCCGAATAATTTAATTTTGCTCATTAATAATTGATCATTTCATATTTTTCTTTTCTGCTATGAAACATGAGATAGTAATCCTTACTTAGATTAATACATTTTTAAATACATGGTAGTACTGTGCATGCTTTCTTCTTTGTGGTTTTCATATACTTTGAAAGTTCTGTGCAGGAGTATTTAGGATAAATTCTTCTAGAATTAAGTTAAGTGAGAACAAACTTGTTCATCCTGAAAGCATGTATTAATATGATTCATCTGGCCACTATAATCAAGAAATTATTTTTGCATGTCTTAAAGGGGAAAAGTTTTGTAATATATTTAGCTTTTGAATTAATCTACTCATTCATTGGGCACTTATTAAGGTAATTTGATGCCAGGTGCTATACCGGGCACATTTTATGATAACTCATTCTATCAAGAGTTCTCAAATATCCAGTGAGTGCCAAAATGATTGTGCACTGTGTATTGTTTTGCAATAATCACAACAATTCTAAGATTAGTCTTTTCAAATAATTCTCTTTAATCCTTTGGAAATACAAATATTCCAGTGATCTGGCACATCAAGAAGTTCTTTTGTGACTGACTGTATGTGCATGCAAGTATCTTTGTAATTTTCTTTTTAAGTTGGGGGGCCCATAGATAAAAATCAGCCCTGATACCCTTGTGACCTTATTTGCTATCTTACTCTGAAGACAACAAGACTACCTGTTCTGAAATTTACAGTTTCTTGGGGCATTTCCACAAACAGTTTTGACGTAGTACAGAATACTTGATCAACTGTCACCCAAGGCAAATTGAAGGAAATACAGGAAATACAAGATCTATTTTGGACCTCGAAAATGCAAGTTCTTCTTCTTTTGCCATGATGAAAAAAAAATAAATCTTTCCCTTACAGAGAAGATCTATGGAACACTGAGGATGAAATTTCAAGCTCTGCATTACTGAGATTTCTGGAGATTGTCACAAAGCCGCTAAGCCATCTTTGTATGTAGCTCTTTGCAAAGCTTGGCAGAGACAACTTTAGTGAGAGCTATAATTTTATGATCACAGACATTACACCTGACACAATCTCCTTGTTAAAAAAAAAATGAATTCAGAAAGATACAAGGTCTCAATTAACAAGCAGTTTTCCAGATATCCTCACTTTATGATACTTTATCAGCTATAGCTATGTGACTTTAAGAAGGTTACCTAAACTTATTCAGTCTCAGCTACCTCATGTTTAAACAGAGCTAAGAATACCTACTTCATAAGATTACTTCAACAATTCCAGGAGATAATGTATATAAAGCCCCAAATGAAATTCCTGGTGCACACCACAAGTTGAATAGATGCTCTATCTTTTGCTCTTGGACTGTCTCATATGATTTACTCTCAGGAGAAGGTAAAATCTTTTTAAAAATAGCATTCATTTTGTCACTGATAAGAATGAAAAAATGTCAATTATTGATCCCATTTCATTATCTCTATATTCCACCATTATCTCCATTTTGCAGATGAAAAAATTAAGAGCCAAAGAGGTTACGTGACTCAACCAGGGACATACAGCTCATAAGTGAAACTGCAAGTGATTTTACACCTGATTCCAAAGACTTTATTCTATTTTTTCACACATATTAGATAGGAGATTGTGACTTAAGTGAATGGCTTTAAGAGGTGACATGCAACATCAAAAATGTTTAACCACTAGAGATGTCTCAATACTATCTGGGTACTTGTTTTAGTCATCTTTTTCACTGCTGTGACTAAAGAACCTGACAAGCACAATTATAGAGGAGAAAGAGTTTATTTGAGGGCTCATGGTTTCAGAGGTCTTAGTCCATGGAAGGTCAGCTCCATTTATCACTGCTAGAGGTGAGGCTGAACATCATGGCAGTAGAGAGTGGCAGAGGGACATAGCTCACATTACAGTGATCAGAATGCAAAGAGAAAATATCCAAGATATAAATATATACCTATAGCCATGTCCCAATTCCCACTTCCTCCAGCCACACCTTACCACTTCAATTGCCACACAGTTAATCCCTATCAGGAATTTTGAATTAATTTACTCATTCGTTGGGCATTTATTAAGATAATTTGATGTCAGGTGCATACTAGGCACATTTTAAATTACTGATTGGGTTAAGACTCTTAAAACCCAATCATTTCTCCTCAGAACTGTCTTGCATTGTCTCACATGTGAGCTCTGGGAGACACCTCACATCCAAACCATAACAGTACTCTTTCTTATCCCTTTGACTTTTATCAATGATAAAATTGAATTTCTTAATTTTCTTAAAATCCTTTGGTTTCTTAAAATTGATATTTACAAACACATTTATTTGAATTTTTAAGGAGTAACTTTTCTCATGATGCTTCATTTGCTAATGTGCAGATACTCTCCCTACAAGCACAGATTAATGCAGGACTTTCTGGTCAAATGGGAGCAAGCAGCTGGAGGGATTGAAGCTAGTATTTTATACCTTAATTCCCTGGTTGGAGTCTTAACCCAGAAAGATCTCATATGAATATCACTTGGCTTCAGGGCGCAGTCTTACCAGGCATTCTCAGTTAATTTCACGATTTGATAAAGAGTCAGGAATGTCTTATCCCAGGTTCTTCCACAGGGATTTGTCTTCCTCTTCATGCTCGCTGTCAGTAGACTTGATAAGTTCTTGTTAGTGATCATGATCCATTGCATTTAAATTGCATGCCAATAATTATGTATATGAATATATTTATGGATGCCCACCTGCACCAAATAAGAAGGCTACAGGTTTATTTTCCTAAATGATGTTTCTGAAAAGCATTTTTCCATGCTGGAGTCATTGCACAGATGACTAAGTGTGAAAGGCATTCTCCTTCTCTTCCTGCTCTCTGTTTTTACTTACTTGGTGAGAGGCTGCTCCATGGTGAAAGTGGCTATGCTCAGTATCTCAGCCCTAAGCACTTTGATACCTTGTCAAAATTTGCCATTTTCCTCTTCTTAAAAAGTTTTTTGTACTATATTATGAATGCCTATAGAATTTTACTACAAAAACACATAAACTCCTGCTATTTTCTTTTTAAAGACTTTATAGACGGTCGGAACTGTTTTAGGAGAGAGGAGGAAACAAGAAAGAGTATTGTTTTCAATTTCAATTTCTCATTGACCAATATGTTTCCTGTGGGTAAAATTAAAATATATTTGTTCCTGATTCTTCACCAAGTCATATATATATATATATATATATTATTCTTCTTCTTTTTTTTTTTCTTTTTTTTTTTAACAGTAGGCATTCTAGGATATATATCCAACTTCTTCCAAGAGTCATGTTAATGGACAGGTCATGATTGCTTGAAGATACAGTTCTAACTACCATCTTTCATGAGCATTTACTTATGATGACAGTTCAAGTTTAGGAATAAATGTTTTCTCTTTGATTTTTCTAGGGAGAGAAAGTGAATTTTGTTCTTGAATATCTGATAAATGTATATGGAACCCAATCGATGAGTCCAATTCAATGGGTGATAATATCACAAATCAAGTGAAACGAATGATGGAGCTGTTAAGTAAAATAGAGAGCTCACCAAGTAAATTAATGAATGAATTCTGGTGAGAAATATGTCAAGGCGCTGTAGTACATTAAAAAAAAAAAAAAACAGGGATCCAATTTCTAACGAAGGTATTCTGTTTATGTTTAACAGTGATAATTATGACAGCCCCCAAACAGAAGTGATATGAGAATGTAGAATTCACTAAGAATCAAAGCCATGCAGGGTTACTTCTTGAAAGCATGAATCTCATTCTTTGAAATTCCTAAAATAATAATAAGTTGAACAACCAAACTTTTGTTTTGTTTTGAATTGGTTTAAGTGCTCTTTAGACCAAAATCAGATGACTTTTTTGGAAGCACACACACACACAAACACACTGCACTTAAAAAATTAAAACATTAAAGAGTAAATTAGAGTCCCTTTGAATCCCAGAGGTAACCACTATTCTGGGTTTGGAGTGTATTCTTCTAATCCTTTTTTGTTCTCTAATCCCATTGATTGTGTGTTGTGCCTTTTTGACTAAAGGTGAAGTGTGATTATGGTAATATCATTGATTTTCAGGTGTGGCCTGTAGAATTGGTCTCATTACTTTAAAGTCACATCTTGTATAATTCATTTTTGTAATTCTGTTTAGTATTTCCCCAGGCCTTTCAATACTTAAAAAGAAACACACAACAGGGGAATCGCTCCTCGGGCAGCACTCGGATGGCGGGAATTCTACAATCACTTATTAAATTGGCCTCCTAAATCCTGAGCGGATGTGGTAAAATGGAATTTCAAAGAACTTCACAATGTACTGAATACCATTTTACTTTAAAGAAAACTAGAGTTCAGAAAATTCGATCTACTGGGGTCCTATGGGAAGCTTCCTTTCTCTTCCAACTCTTCTCACCTCCCACTTTTATTATTATCTTGCAAAGATAGGGAAGAAGAGCCATGGAACTAAAGAAATTATCAAAACTTTTGTTCTTACTTGATTTGAGCCACTAGGTTCTTTTATGATGCTACTTGGTCAGAGAGTTATTATTAGGATTTATAAGCAGTCCTGTGATAGACTTAGATTTTTTAGGTGTTTATAACTGTCATAAAAATTTAGTGTGGCATGCAAGGTCTCAACCTGGCAGTAAATTTTGCAATAATATCTCTCTATATTGTAAGAAAGTTGCCTGCCCATCTTTAAGGGATGGGATGAAGGGTAGAACAGGACAAGAATTCCACTGTGCTAGGAAAATGTTGACACCAGGAAGATGCCTAATTTTGTATGATGCATTCTAAGTACCATGAGGAATGGTGGTGTATGGCCAAGTAGATCAGAATGCCAGGGCAACTTTTGCATTTAGCAACTGTTTCACCTTGGGCAAATTATTCAGCCTCTTGTATGAAAATTCCTTACTTGCACAGTGAGGTTACTAATAGTAATTATCTTACAGCTTTTTGAAGGATTGAGTCAATACATGGAAAACAACTAGAATGGTGACCAGCACATTTATAAAGAAAAGAAAACTCTCTGTATTTGTTATTTTATTATTTTCTTAGGGGACTGAGTAATATTTTAAACTTTTGTTTAGACTTCCTGACTGATTATGAAGCAGCATTTTAAAGCATCTAAAAATTAACATATAATATAATCATTAGAACTGGGCATGGTGGCATATTCCTATAATCTCAGCAACTTGAGAGACTGAGGCAGGAGGATCAATATAAGTTGGAGGCCAGCCTCAGCAACTTAGTGAAGCCCAAAGTAATTTAGTGAGACCTTGTCTCAAACTAAAAAAAAAAAAAAAAAAAAAAAAAGGTTGGGGATGTTGCTCAGTGGTTAAGCACCCCTGAATTCATCTCTAGTACCCCCCCTAAAATGTATAAATATGTATGCCCAGCTTTTATTTATTTTTATTTTTGCTAGACACAGTGTAAAGAAATGGATCAGGGTTGTTTGAAATGCCATATTACTTACAGATAAGGAGGTGAAGAAAAACTTGAATCCCAGGTGGGAAAAATATGCACATTGTACAGGAAGGTGGCATCCCTGGCAAAGAGCAAACCTTTGATCTTGGGTAACTTGAGTCTCAAGCAGATGTTAGCCTCAGATCTTAACTTTTCAAAAGTCTTATCGTTTAGGATTAGGCATGTTAAACTCTAAAGAAAACCTCAAGTTTCTTCTAAACAACTTTCCCCAGAGATAAGAATCAGCTTAATGGATAGACAGGGAGATTTTTTAGTAGCCCCTTGGTAACCTGTTTCTTTTAAGAAGCTTCCCTGTGAGCTCTGTGACTGTTGAATAACATCCTCTTCTCTCAGGATCATTTTAAATTTTTAGCAAAGCATATAAGAATAAATAGGGTCCAAGCATAATGTTGATATTTTCCATGTGAATGGCGCCTGTTTCCTCTTTTTCTCCTAACCCAGTGATTTGTGCATGTGCCTGTGTGAACTAATTGCCTATAAATGATGCATTCATTTTATTGTGTGATTTCTTACTGGAAAGAAAAAGAACTGAAGTTTACAGAGCATCTACTGTGTCTAATACCTATCCTGGGGTTGTTATGTGTTACCTCTTCAATTCTCAAAGTCATTTTGAAGCATATTATTTTCATTAAAACAGAGGTTCAAATAAGTTAAGTTTGGAAAGAAGTGGAACCCAGATTTGAGCATAGGCCTAACTTGAAGACCTTGCTCATCATAAAAAAAAAAAAAAAAAAAAAAAAAAAAAAAAAAAAAAACACTTGTTTCTGAGGTGTGAATAGCTTTAGGTGTTTGAAAGTTGCTACGTCATAAAAACAACCACAGGAAATAGATAGAAGTAGGCAGACTTTGTTTTTGGTTCTACATCATCTGTCTTCCTATCATCATTCTTCTCAATCATCCACTCTCATTTCCATTTTTCTAATTCTGTCCTAAGCTCACCAAATCTAAATTCAATATTCCTTCAAAACATGATTTCCTAAGTCTCATTCATCATTGCTATGCTTGGTAACTACAGCTAACCTGATAGACCAGTTTATACTAAATATATTAATCTCAAATAGCAGTGATATATTTTTGGCCCTTCCATACAGTCAACTCTGCTGCTTCTGAACACCAGGACATTTTAACATTGAACATACCAGCATGAATTTAAAACTGACATGAAGCAGAGGCAGAAAATTGTTTATCTATTTCCCCACAAACAATGTCAACAATAATTATTGTGGTACTATTTTCTCTTCATTCTTCCAGAGCCAATGACAAGTTCTTACTTGGAACTTTTTGAGGTGGAAGAATGACGAATTCCATGATCAGCTCGCAATTAGCACTTATTTCCTCTTCCATTTTCAGCTTCTATTGTATATTTGTGCACATTCCTCATCCCAGTTGATTATAGGTATGTTTGCAGACAGGTTTTGGTGGTTTTTTAATGCGTGCAAACCTCACTTTAAGTATTGGTGTCCTGAACGTGTTTCAGCGAAGCCCAGGTTAGGACTGAACATATTTCATGGCCAAAACGTGTGAGTTCAAATTCTTGTTCTGGTATTTATTAAAGTATGACAATAGGGAGATTGTTAAACATCTAGAAATCTGTTTCCTCATCTATAAAATGGAAAGAGTAATATTGCCAACTCATGGAGTTGTTATAATGATTCAACAGAGACAATTCATGGAAAATACAGTGTGGGATCTGGAACATAGTCATCCATCATTACTGTATCTGGAAAAACTTTTGAAATTGTCAAAGCCACAGCATCAGGCCTACAGACCTGTGATTTGGGAAGATTGAAGTAGAACACTGAGCATCACAGGAAATGTGTGTAGTGAACATGACATCAGCTCTGGATTATTCAATTGGTCATCTAGTTATATTCCTTGAAAAGAACTTAGAAAAATCTTACAGGTTCTTGATCTCGTTAATTGGTTAATGTTTATTTAGTCATGTGCACAAATAACTGCTGAGAATCTACTTTGTATTCAGACCTTATTTATCAGAAAAAATGAGTCTTGAAGGGTGCAAGATAGTAACCAATATTACAAAAGACATTGTAGGCAGAATGAAGCTCAGTGGCACTGAAAAAAACAATTAAAAGATAATATTCTTCATTATCTATAAATTTTTCCATTTTGTAATTTTGAAAAAAATATTATGCCATGTAAATAGTATTCAGGGAATAAGAACTTTTCTAGATCTGATTTAAGCACTGAGGTTTTTGTTAGAAGGCAGAGTGGATTTTCAGTTTATGGTCAGATTGGTGACTCCAAAGTGGTCTTTACTACTGTCACAATTTAACTGAAATCAATGTGATATAAACCATAGTGTATTGTTACATAGATTATAATATCAACAAAATCCACTGCAACTTGTATGTTGCAAGAACTCAGAGATTTTTGTATGTGAATTCTCAGCTCCTAGACCAGTTCTTGACACACATAGTTACTGACATCTTGTTGCACATAAGAGATTTTGTCTAGATTGTGAAAACATTAATAAGAAATGACTCCTTCTAAAACAGTGATCACCATCAATTGGGGGAAAATAAGTAAATCAATTAAAGTAGAGTGAAATAGATGTGACTGGTATAGAATAAAGGCAATTCTACCTGCAGCAAGAAAGCTCTGGAGGTGGAAAGTTTGGGTCTTTCAGGAGTAAGAGTTTTCCAGATGAGCATGAGTTGAAGCTGGAGGGCTTTCTAGGCAGAAGAAAAGCCTAGAATGGACAGATTTATGTCACATCGTGATGCCTTTAGGATTTTCAAATAGTTTGGAATGAATTGAGTCCACAGTGTGAAAGAGTGTTAAGGAGTAAGGCAGGAGAGAAGGGCAATAGCCAGATCATGGAAAGTCATCTGCCTTGAGAAAAATTCTTTTATCTTGTGGGCAAAGGGGAGCCATTAATGTGGAGTTATTAAATAAAGTAACCCAATTTTTTGCCTCCTAAAAAGATCATCCAGCAATAGTATGAGGATTTGTTGGATGATATTAAGACTGGAGGAAACAACAGGCAAATTTCTTCACTTAGGATAGAAACAAAGTATGAACTAAGACATGCCCAGTGGTGGCAGCTTAGAGAAAAAGAATCTATTGACATAAATGTGGCAAACAAAGAAAGGGAGGTTGAGAGTTCAAGGGCATTAGTAAAGGATTGGTAATAGAATTGTTAATCACAAATGAACACTCAGTTTTTTTAAATAGTTTTATATATATATATATATAGAGAGAGAGAGGTATCCAGTCAATAGCTATTACATATGTGAGCTATAGCTCAAAAGAGAAGTCTGGGCTGGTGGTACATCTTGTATCTTCAGAGTATCATTAGATTATCCAGAGACATTAAGAATTAGAAGAGGAGAGACATAAAACCAAACTCAGGTCTATCTATTAAGACAATGGCCTCCAAACTTGCCTATGTAGACAGGATCTACTCCACCAGGTGACCTATTTGAGGTAGAAAATAAAGCAATGAAGCTTATATGTATTTTTATAGTCTATATTATTAATAAAAATGAAATCAATCTTTACTAAGATTCAGTAAACAGATTCTTACTCAGTCTAAGTTTCAGAGGACATGTGTCCTTGGGAAAAGGATAATAATTCTATACAGCAAAATCATTAACAAAGTCACCTTTAATTTATTTGTTTATTTTCAGCATATTATGTATATTCTAGGTTATGTGTGGCTAGTGGTGGCAATTTATGGATTATGTTATCAGATTTTAACTAAGAGCTAACAAGAGGCCCACAAGTTTCCTAAGAAATAACAATGATGGAAGGTAGTACCATAATGCAAGCCCAGTTGAACATGGGAAAAGTACACTTCAACTGATCTGACACTTCAACTCACCAAATAAACTTTTTTATAAGTCAAAACAATGAAGATTTATTTGGATTTTTCAATATTTTCTCTTAAATAAATCTTTAAAAGATCAAGAAAAATGACTTGATATGTGGGTTCATCATCCCTCACCATAGCAATAAACCTCAAATGGAAAATATGCCTGGAGATATTAGCTAACAATCCTTTAAAATAACATTTATTTAATTTTTATCTCAATTCTACAACTTTATACTTTGTGTGCATGTATGTGCATATATTCATGCATCCTATTGAGAGATAAGGGGCAATATAATTGATAAAGTCTGCATATAAAAGGTGGTTGGATTTTTTATATTTTGAGGTTTTTTTTCCAGATAGAAATGAATAATTAATAAAAGTTGGACCACATTGAGTTAAAGGGTAGAGGAGTCTCTCAGTAGGATTAGGGAGAGTTGAAAGGGATTGCCATTGCTTATATCCTTTTCCCATACTAGCTGAAAAAATGATTCCCTGTATTTCTCTGAGAAATGCATCCCTGGGAAAAAAAAAAAAAAGGCCACACTCTCCTCATCACACTATTGATTGCATTATTGAAATTTAATCTCTGGACCATAACAGGGTACAGAGGCAAGAAAAGAAATTTCAGCAATGTGATGATTTTATTAAATGTTTGAGAGTCTTAGTGCCAGAAATTAAAAGTGCAATCATTGGTCCTAGTTTCACAGACCATTAAGCAAACAACCTGTTTCTGTTTGGACTATTTTATTTGATTCAGGTAACATAAAAGACTTTCATAACAAGAAATCCATGAAGAAAGTTGACTTATCCCATATTTGTCAATATGCCTCTATTTAATCATGCAAACTTTCATATAAATAATACAGCTATATATTTCATGCTGTGACATTTATGCCAGAATATTGGTCATCCTTAACATTCATGAATCTTCCCCTTCTGCTCATAGCCTTCTGTTGGTTCTGGGTGATCAGAGAACATAATCTTCACCAGAAATCTTAGGTAAAAGTTTATAGGGGTAAGTCCAAAATGGAAACTGTAGACTCAACTCCATTTATTTCAATGCTTGAATTGCTTTGGTGTATTGCAATTCCTAAGATGTCAAGGGCTAAGAAAAAATAATAGCAGTACATTCCATATAAACAAAGATTAGACTTTCAATGACTCTGTTACTTATGCATACATAACAAATATCTAAGATGACTATGAAATGACTGCAAGGTTTAAAGAGAAAGACTTAGAATAGAGTAAATTTGGGTTACATTAAAAGAAATTAGTATTTTTCATATTTGTGGAGAAATAATAAGACTTAGGAAAACTGATGTAAAAGTGAATAGCAATTGACTGGTGTGTAGCATACTACAGAAATGTGTTAGGCTCAAAAGATTTTTGATTGGTGGACCAAAGGTGGGTAAAGATGGAGAAGGAATATGGCCCTGACAGGGCCCCTTTTTTTTTTTTTTTTTTTTTTTTTTTTTTTTGTTTGTTTTTGGTGGTAGATGAGGTTAAGACTCTAAGAAATGCTGACAAAACATATAAATGTATGAATATTGAGAAACTACCTTCACTGACCCTTTCTAATTCTTTCTAATCATTAACTACCACCAATGACACATGCAGGTAGTTACAAGAAAAATATTACAGTCATCACAGGAATTCGGATTTTCATCTAACCATAAAAATTCTTCACTTGCTTCCCAGTTGGCTCTAGAAGTTAAGGTAAACAATCTCCATAAATAAAAGATAAATAGTACATCTACAACTTGTACTTCGTTTTTCCTAGGATCCAAATTTACCTCTGGGCAGTTTCTACAGTGAGTGATAAGGAGCTGCAGAAATTGTCATTTGGGAAAAAACCTTAGTTGCTAGACCAAATATAGGAGCCACAAGATTATGTACTTATTCTTACTAAAGGGAAGAAAAATGGTTTGTTGAATTAAAACATTTTGAAGAAACTAACAAGATGAGAAAGGGGCAAAATAGATGAAGAAACCCACAATCTTCTTATTTGAGAAGGGTTTAGGAAGTAATATAGAAGGGATATCTGTGTTATCCAAAGATTACCCATGAAAAGGCCCCAGATGGAACAACTTTAGGTGTCAAAAGGCCTCTTGTGTTTATCTAAGCAGGAGCTCATGAGCATCTGGGGGCAATTTTGTAAGTCTACTGCAAAATTTGCATTATGTGCAAATCAATTGTAATCAAATGGCAATCAATTTCATCTTCAATCTATCTTGAACCATTTTGTAGAAGTAATTGGCTGTGATTTACTTTGCGTTTAAATATGGACTATTTTCCTTCTTATCTTTGTCATCATTTTCTACCCTTACCAATAGTCCCTACACTAAGTTAAATATAGCAAAAATAAAAACACCTGCACTTGGTACGCCTTTATACTGAGTTACTAACTAGTTCTTCTTTTATTGGCCTTTGATCCTAGGTGTTACCCCAGCCTCTGGACCCTCCTTCCATTACTTTTCTGTCTTAAGACTTGTTCTTTCATTTTCTTGCATTTATGCCTCCTCCTTTCCTATCTCTATTCTCACTAGCATAAGAAGTCTTCTAGAAAGATTTCAATTTTCCTGGATTTTCTCCTTCTAATATTTCTCTTGATTCTGCACCAAATACATTTCTTGGACCTGTTTTACTTGGTCTCTTTACAGATCTATTAAAGAAATCTTCTTCTTACCAAGGTTTTATGAGCCAGTTCTTGTACTTGCACCTCAAATACTAATATTACACTTTACTCCAAGACATTACCAAAGCTCTAGAATTCATGTCTTAAAAACAACAGGCATTGGTTTGAGCAACTTCTGCATACTTTTTTTTTTTTCAAATGGGCAATTTCCCTTTTAATGTAAAACCCTGCCTTCATTTTGCCTAAAATGGAACACATCATGCAAACAGTATTTATGGATGCAGTTGTGAAGAACTCAACATCAGGAAGCAGATAGAAAAAGTAAAGGGAAAGAGAGATAAAGTGCTTGTCCTTTGTGGATGACCAAGAGTTTAAAAACAAAACAAAAACTGCCACCATTTTGACAGTCATTATTCTGAATGAGTATAAAAATAACCAACAGGGATACATCCAAGTTTGGGCTTTTACCACACCTAGATATTTTGTTTCTAAATCTGACACCTCTGCTTTTGATCTCAAAATGGTAATAAGAGTAGTAAAGTCTAGTTTGAGCAAATACTCTTCTACAGCAACATGTATATTCTAGATGCCGACAGCAAAGAGAGAAGGTGGGGGAGGTAGCAAAATAAGATTTGGTGGAAAATATTAATTAACAGCTAATAAAATGTATGCTTCCTGTATGTCAAAGGACTGTTCTTGATGGTATGCATAGCAGTTCCTGGACTTGGTAGTAGAGAACACATATCTCTGGGAATCAAACAACCTAATTATGAGTGACGCTCAATAGATTTTCCCTGGTGACATGGTTCCATTATTGGTGATGGCTGTTTCTTGCTATCCATTAGGACTTTGGGAAGCTAGCTGCATAATAAGGGTTTTGTGAGCTCAGAAAATTATGAGATGGTTGGCGTGTCTGCCTTTCTGTCTTCCTGTAACAATGCACTTTATTGTTTGGAGACTGCAGGAGTAAATTTACTTGAAATAAAAGTGATGAAAGCCTCTAGTGATTTTATGGTTATATGTGAATGCACATTTGGCAAATTCCATTGCTGAATGATTTTTGGTATGGCCATAGTGTCATTCCTTGCTTTTCTTCTGCTGATAACTACTTTTCTCTTCTTGCTCCCAGTGGCCATGTTCTTTCCACCTTTCTAAGCCCTTCACTCCTACCTCTGAAGAATAGAAACAGGTTGACTGCTCTGTCCCTTGAGGGGATGGGAACTTTCCTTTTTACACATAGGTGATTAACCAACAAAGGGATGTGTGCCACCCAATTTCTGTATCTATGCATATGGGTGGCTGTATTACAAAGGTGATCTTCCAGGGGACCCAAACCAAGGCACTTTGCCAAAGTCACACAGCTAATATCTAATCAGGGAACCTTCAAAAGGTTTAGGATTAGACCGTTGAAAAATCATCATAAATTAGGGCTGCTAGTTACCCTCAGCCCATTTCTGTTTTTAATCAGGTAGTCTGAACAATAAAAACCAAATCAGCTCAAAGCTTCAAGTCCTGGATGTGTTCTAGAACCAAAGGAACTTCTCCTTGGAGCTTGCTAGAGTGCTTGGTCCTAACAGGTGTGAGTGAAGAAGTTATTAGCCTACATCTTTTATGATGCTTGTAGACTAAAAGGCAGTGCTGCAGTGCTGTAATTCTAATAGAAGGGATGGTGGTGGTGGTGGTGGTGGTGCTGCTGCTGCTGCTGCTGCTGGCGTGGCGGTGGCGGTGGCGGCAGTGGTGTGTGTGAATATTTATTGCAAACTTATTCTTCACCTAGGAAGTTCTTGGCAGGAATTTTAAATGTAAGGGTTATAAACTAATAAATGTGCTTTGAACAGTGCCAGCTTTACAGGCAAGAGAGGGCAGTACATGGCACTATTAAGGATAACAAGAAGAATTCTCTGATGGGAACTCTAATAAATGTAGTAGCATGCTGTAATAAAGAGCACTAGAAAATGGATGAGGTATAACAAAATTATTCATAAAGAGAAATGGAAAAGGATGTCATGCTGAGTGGTTACATGCAGTTATATAGACACTAACAAGGTTATCACTAGAAGCTGAGTGCTAGTACGTTCACATATGTTTTCTAACTAGCACAAAGAGAGACTGTTTTTATCTTGAAGAACAGGAGAGCCTGGAGTTAGAGGTGTGCTAAATCTTGCTACTGATTTTTAATAATTCAGAGCCAAATAGCAATAATGGTTCATGTAGGGTCAGTTTAATGAACAAAGCAACCTCACTTCAGGTTGTTTGATGGAAGGTTCTCTGCCGAGTTGCTAACTGGTATACTTTACAGCTATCTCCAGGGTTCTTTTTGATATGATATTATCCTCCTCACATACTGTGCTTTCTATACACCAAAATATAATGTGGTGCCACGAGCTAGGATGAAAACACTAAAAGAATTTTCAAATGAGCCCATGAGCTTTGCTCTGATGCTGCAGTAATACTAGAAAAACAGAGGCAGCTACCCTGCTCACATACCTCTCCAATAAGTTTTCTAGGAAGCACACTAATTCAAAGAGCTGATTAGGAAGTCCTTGGAGCTAAGGAGAAAAGTTTACCCACAATATGTTCATCATGCATTGCTAATAATTGTTCAATGGCAACAAACTTGTGTGATATTGGACACACACAGTGATTATCATCAGTTAAGAGGAGGCATTGATAAGCACGCATCTTACTGACAAGAAGGAATCTCTATTTCTGTGAATTTTCCACTGATGATAAGTTTAAATAATGCTTTTATTACACCAATAAGTTTTAAATTCAACCCATAGGAAGAAGTTTTAACTTAGAGATTTGAGACATTTGAATTTTTTATTATTTTTAAGACTGGAGTCAGGTCAAGACATGACTATGAGTATCATTGGCAAAGTCTCAAGCCAATAAAAATCACTGACAGCATTTTATTTTTTTCTAATGAAATTGACCCTTGGGGATTTTGCTTTTAGATTTTATTTTAATTGAAACTTGGAGTCAATTGTACAAGACAGAAGGCCAGAACATTCATGAACATTGGAATTCCTTGCTGAATTCTGCATTGCTAAGCAGGTAACCCTCTGCACTAACCTGAGCCTTATGAATGAAGACTTGTCTGAGTTTTGTTCCTTTCCCAGAGCCTGGCATGATGTGAGGTGCACTACTCAGAGATACTGACATAAGGATTGCATAATGTGTGGGTTGTTCAGTGTTTTAGCTTTTGAAATATTTTTTTTCTTCTTTGTCTGCTCTTCTCTGGCATCCCAAAACAGAAATTTACATGTTTTGGAAACATGTAGGAGGCACAGACATGGGTGAGAGGATGCCCTCTGACCCCCATTCTTAAGAACTTTGTGCATAGAGGGTTCCCTTGACAACTTGCTCCACCTAGATGTCACATAGTGCCGCACAATATTCAGTTGTGCCCCACTTCACTTACCTGAGGTTCCTAATGAGTTTGAGGCATGTCCCATATCTCCAAAGTGCCACTTGCCCTGAATTTATTTAGGGAGTTACAGACCTGGAAGAGAGGAAGGGTTCTTACTCCCATGCTATAAATTCTATCATTGTGTGCACCAATTCTCCAAGGTAAGTCACCTACCCAGAGAGGATTGGGTTTCTTGGAGTTTTCACACTGATGGCAGACTGGAGTTAAAGCATTTATGAATGAAAAGTTTGGAAGCAGGGGGCTGGGCATGAGGTTCAAATTGAGAAGTTGGGTGCTGTTATGGTTCAGATATTAGGTGTCCCCCAAAAGTTCATGTGGTAGACAATGCAAGAAGATTTAGAAGTGAAATTATTGGGTTATCAGAGTCTTAATCCAATCAGTGTATTCATCCCCTTACAGGGATTAACTGAATGATAACTGCAGGCTGGTAGGGTGTGGCTGGAGAAGGTGGGTCATTGGGGGTGTGCCTTTGGGGTATATAGTTGGTGAGCTGAACTTAGTTTCTCTCTGGTGGCCATGTCCTGAGCTGCCTTTCTCTGCCACATGTTTCCGCCATGATATTCTGCTTCACCTAGAGCCCTGAGGAGTGAAGCCAGCCTTGTATGCACTGCGACCTCTGAATTTGTGAGCCTCAGAGTAAATTTTTCCTCCTTAAAATTGTTCTTGTCAGGTATTTTAGTCACAGGAGTGAAAAAACTGGCTAAAACAGGTGTTCGTTTCTGAAATCATAAGAACAAACCATCCTTTGCCCTCCAGCAAGAGCCCTGCACCCTGCATGGTGGTGGAGCAGGTCACAACCTTCATGCTGACAGTAGAGAAAGACCAAGTTTTTCTCCCATGTCCTCAGTTAAAATAACATTGTACAGCTGGGAAATTTACAATTTGCAAGCATATTCACCTACTTTAACTAATTTGAGCCTTGTAACACCACAGAATATGTATTGTCAACCCAATTTTATTTTATAGGTGAGAAAACCAAGGTTTATAAACTATGAGATTTGTCACCCAAACCTTCAGGGGAAAAGTTGGAATGTGAATTGAGGCCTTCTCTCTCCAAGTCTGTAGATATCGGTCTCCAAAAACATGGATACAGTAGTTCCTCTTGTCTGAGGGAATGTGTTCCAAGGCCTTCTGTAGATGCCTAAGACTGCAGATAGTACCAAATTCTTTTTATACCATGTTTTTTTTTCCCTCTACATATATACCTATAATAAAGTTTAATTTATATATTGACACAATAAGAGCTTAGCAAGTAATAAAATAGAACAATTGTAATAATATATCTCTATTTCCCTTCCTCCCCCTCCCCCCCCCCCCCAATTAATAATTTTAGACCACAGTTGACTGCATTTAACTGAAACCATAGAAAGCAAAGCTCTGGTTTGGGGTGGGCAACTACTATAGACCCTTTGTCAGATGTGAACAGCTGGTGTTTCCATAGCTACCTTTGGAAACAGGAAACAGAAATCTCAGGCGGGAGGACATAGGCAGGTGAACTTTGAGGGAATATGGGTAGATTTGTGCCATAACATCAAACCATGAGGGAAGGACTGGGTCAAATTCCAGATCTAGGGAAGCTGGTGCTTGGGGCCTCAGGGAAGGAGCAGACGGCAAATATCCTTAATAGAGAAGAGAAGAAAGAGGAGAGAGGCAGGGAGCTTGGATAAGCTCTAAAGACCAACTTCTCCTTCCCGAGCTTGCCTTGGGGAGCAATACAATGAAAACCGATTAGTGCAGGCCTTAATGCTTCGTGCATGAAAGTGAGTAAGACTTATTGAGGGGAGACTAATGCAAGCAAAGCCTTCCATTTCCAAGGAGTAATTAAAATTCTGCTTGTAAAAGTACCCGATTCCCCCATCTCCCTGGGTCACACAGGGCGACAGTTAGCAGGGTAGAACCAAGGTACAAGTTCTCCTGGAAAGAACGTGTCAAAGAAATAAGTACTACAGAAAGAAAGGAAAATGGGAAATACCAGGAAATGTTTCAAAGACACTGCATCATTGTTACTGGGAGGAAATGCCACACGTAACTTCAGAGTAACTGTTCATAGGGTGGAAAATCAATTTTGAAAAATGTAAGCAGTGGCCACAGTGGGACCCTAGCTAGAATTTGAAATAAACCACCCTTAAGTAGAACATAATTATTTTCTTTGGTTTGTACAACATTGGCTTTCATAAGCAATAAAAACATTTATTTAATGTAACGGGCCCTAACGTGTTTCTCCAATGTAACCATAGCTGGAGACATGAAGTCCTGACATAGGCACTCAGGCCCATGGGTGATGTATGCTGCAGGCAGAGGTGGTCTCTTACTGAGAGGGTTTACAAAGCTAAGAATGCCAGAAGCACGCACCACCTCCTTCTCCAAGCTGCATGCCCATCAACCCTGCCAGCCACACCTTCTCTTTGAAACAGATTGATGCTGTAAAATGCAGAATACATTCATCACACGAATTTATTTTGAATAGTGGAGCCAAACTGAAATCTTTTTCATTGCATTTGTGACTTTTTACACTGAATCTGGATATAGTATTTTACCCACTCTCAGTCTGGAAGAAGATCTGTCCCACCAGGACTAAGTGTTTGTCTTATCCACCTTCCTGTGAACCACTGGGAAGACTTCAACTCTCTCATCTCAAAAAGGCTGTCCAAAATCTATAGCTTTGTAGGTATTCTAAGGGCCTCAAAAGTTAGGTTGCCCCTTTCTTTTTTGATAACCAGTTAGCCCCAAGAAAGTTATCATCTAAAGAATATTCTGCCCTTAAATTTATTTGTACATGGTAAGGACAATGGAATAGTCACTTAATAGAGATTTTTAGTTTGCAAATGAATAGTTAGATAGTTACTTTGCTATGTAGGTAGAGCTTTGGAAACATAGTATACAAAGATTTTGTTGCAGCAGACCATTTTGACCTTGGCAGTAGAAAACTATTTTGTATGGCCAGTAAATAACTAATATAATGTGATTTTAAAAAGTCTGGGAGATTTTTGTTGTTGTTGTTTGTTTTGTTTTGTTTTTGTTAACCTTCCTTTTTGTTGAGTATAACACATACCCAAAGAAACCCAAAAATTGAAACATATACAGCTCAATGATTTATTAGAAAGTGAACACCTCTGTGACCACCCCCCTGGTTAAAGAACACAATGCATGGTAAGGTGTTCCTTATAATGTTCAATAATTATTTCACCAGATACTTTATTGTGTTCCTAGTTTGTATCAAGCACTGCCCTCGGCATACTTACAGCACAGTGAGAAAAACAATATGCAAATGAGGCAGATGAATATGTAACATGAGGTTATAGGTGATAGGAACAGAAACAGGACAGGCAAGGGGCATAGGGAGTGGAGGAGCAAAGAGGGCAGTTATTTTAGACAAAGTTTGCCAGGGGAGTTTTGGAGCACAATTTGACTTTGTGTCTCTGGGTGCCCAGCCCACAGAATCAATTGCTAAATGTCTGTCAAGTAAACTGAGCGATGATAGAATCATCTATTCAGGACAGAACAATGAAAGCACAAAAACAAACAAATAGGAAATAGCAAAAAATGAGTTGGCTAGCAGAGCTAGGCAAAAGTCATTTTGTCAGGGTACAGAAAAAAAAATGACCATTCAACTTCAGACACTGTTAGGACAGGAAATGTGATTCATTTTCAGCCACTTCCTTCTGAAACTAGTGCACTGAACTAAGATTTTACAGGTTCAAGAGAACTTTAAACATAGACACTGGACTATTAAATTTGGCCCAAACAGTGTTCACACATTCAGCACTGGCTTTCAACTTCAAATTAATTCAATTTCAATTTAGTTAATTTCAATATAAGAAAAGCAGGGAGAATGAGCATCTCAAAAGGTAAAAAGGTTAAGAAACCCAGCATTTAATTTTAACACTGCCACTGCTAAATGACCCACCAAATATTACCCTAGTGCTCTAAAGATGAGGAAAACTGACTAGAGAGGTCAGAGTCCTCATTGAGTCCTAAAGTACAAGTCAGTCATGACTGCCATGGCCAGTGCTGTGGAACTCTGGAAGAAATTCCAGTGGGAGTGGGCTTTGCATCTCTCTCCAGAGGTGGGAAGTCACAACAGCACCTTGTGGAAAATCTCAAGGACCAGCTTCACAGAAAGATCAACATTGCCAGGGTTTTACATTCTCTCTGTGTTAGTTAGTTAGTCTAAGGTATCTAAGAATGTGGTATTTAAGAATGTGGACTGCTGAGAAAGAAAGAGAAAAAGATGAAGGAGAAAGAGAAAGGAGAAAAGGAGAAGGAGAGGGAAAGAAAGGAAGGAGGGAGAGAGGATGGGAGGAAGAGAAGGAAGAAAGAGAGAGAGACAAAAAGAGAGGGAGAGAGATGGAGGGAGGGAAGGAGGAGGGGTAGAGAGAGGAACTTGACATTGACATTTTGAAGTTTATTAGATATTTGCAAAAAAATGCAATTGAAATGTCTATAGAATTCTCACATGGCCCTTTTTTAATGTCAATTATATATAATACATATATTATATATTCTAATAATATATACCTAATAATAATTAGGTATGTGTATGAATAATTAGGTATAATATGTGGGTATGTATATATATAATATATATAGTTATAATCTAATATATAATTAGAATATATGTATAAATATATATAATTAGGTTATATATATAATATATTTATTTGTGTGTGTGTGTGTGAAACTAGTGCATTGAACTAAGATTTTACAAGTTCAAGAGAACTTTAAACATAGACACTGGTCTATTAAATTTGGCCCAAACAGTGTTTATATATAAAAAACTATATATAAACTCTCTCTACATATATATAGAGAGAGTCTTCATGTTAGGCTATCCTCTGTACTTCGGTTTTTTTCTACCCATTACAGATCGATACTCCAAACACTGTGTTTTACACATAATAACCCCTCAATAAATGTATCCTGATGACACTGATTTTACCAAATGTATTTCCCTCTTCTTTTTTAATGACTCCTAATAATCCTCATAATTAAGTTACATCAATAGTAACACAAGTGTGGAATTCAGCATTTAAAAAAACTAATGTAATCATTCATTCTGTCAATCAAAAAATATCCATTGCAATTCCAGCTGTGTGCTTAAATGCTGGGGTTTTAGCCCTAAAATAGGCAGATGTGATCCTTACTATGGATTATAAAATCTAAGTGACATTAAAACCCATCATTATCATCATCATCTTCTTTTTCAATATCATCATCATCATCACCACAACCACCCGCACACCTGAGAACTTCCTAGGTGCCAAGCACTCTTAGCATTTTGCGTATATGAATTCATTTAATCGTCATAATGTTGTAAATAGGCAATACTACTAGACCCACTTTTCTGATGAGAATACTGAGATCTTAAGAAATTGAGAAACATGAAGAGTTTTCTTCAATACAGTACTGTGATTTTTATGAGTCATACATGATGAGTGAAATGCCAACTAAAAGCAGTTTTCAGTAATTGATACAAAGGATTGAGTCCTCATCCCTACAACACTTCCTCCCTCTGCTTACAAGAAAAAAAGAAAAAAACAGCAAAGTTTTCTGAGTCTCTAAATATTTTTGTTTTCAATTTTACTTTTCTAACTTTTCAAGGACAGAATCATGGGTGATAATAGTTCCAATTGCTTTATATACTTGATGTTTTAGAAGCTATTTGTGCAGATAGAGAAGGTAATACAGATTATGTGATGTGATCCGGAGCCTTCCAAAACAAGGGGAAAGGGCACACCAATTGAGACGTAAGCAAAGGAGCTCTCCTTGGGAATTTAAAGCCCTGTTTCATTTTCTGACCTCACTACATAGACTTTCACACCATCCAGGCCTGCCATTGGATAATAACTGTGTCCAGCAACCCCAGGGACCCAACCAATTTATCATCTACTCTGCTGGAGAGATTTTTGGTTCCTTGCATCCTGTCTTGTGCTGTGGGGTCTAGCAAAGCCAAAGGGTTGCTAATTGCCATGTTAAATTCTCCTGGCCTCAGCTATTCTCTCCCTTGTGTCTCTCAATCTCTCAGTCCAATTGGGGACGTCCATAGGAATTTATCTGCACGCCAGGAGCTCAAAAAGCATTTACTGCTAGTTTGTCTGTATCAGCAGAGGAGAAAGGTGGTTTTCGTCAGGGTGGCTGTGCTCTGCATTTTATGATGCTATTTCATAATAGGAGGTTACAATCTTCTGCCTACTGTAAGATAAAAGGGAAAGGAATTCACAACAACTTGTGTTTGGGGAAACATTTTCTTGAATTTAAGGTTATCCATCAAGATAACAGTTATTACTAATGTCCTTATCTGATGTTGTCTAAATAAAGTCCATTAACCGACTTTACATTCCCAGGTCTAGTTGCTATAACTTTATTATAGCTGTCAATATGGTGTTCAAAATAATAATTCTAACATTGATTTCTACTTCTTCTTTGCTTAAAGATCCTTTGGCATCTCCACAGAATTTCTAGTGTTTAAAAAAAAAATTGTCACATTGGGTGGGGGCAGATTTTTAAAAGTCATCATATAAAAAGAGTCCATAGGGGGCCTTCCTTATGAAATACTTTACACAATTTAATTTTGTTTCACAAAATATAGAGCCGGTGACTTGGAGTGAATTTTTTTTCTCTCTGCACTTTCAAGTTTAAAAATATTTCTAGACAGAATGGGATACATTTGCAGCATTTTCACAACATTTTACAATGGTTAACCATGATACCTTCCCTTATTTGAGCTATAATTTTTTTAATTGATCAAAGAACACAAAAAAGCTCTTCCTACAGATACAAATGTGAAATATTAGAATTTCTTTTGGAAATAATATATCTGTAGAGAGTGGACTTTGTTTCTCAAAAATTAGGGGAAGAATAATGTTATTTCTATCAGCAACCAAGGGCAAAATCAATATATCTTTTCTCTCTGGACAGAATTAGGAAAAGCAGTTTGATGATGCCAGGTGTATTTGAATATTATATTACAGAATTGTGTGGTAAAGGTGTAATATAGATTGCTATGGTTTGCACCTATGAGGTGGCCCCCTAAAGCCCTTGTATTCATGCAGGAAGGAATATTCAGAGATTAAAAGATTAGATTATGAACACTGTGATTTAATCAATCCATCTTAGTTTGAATGGTCTGACCAGATGGTAACTGTAGGCAGTTTGGATATGGCTGGAGGAGGTGGGTCACTGGAGATGTGTCCTAGAAGGGTTCATCTACCCTGCAGCCCTTTCCCCTCTCTCTCTGCTCCCTGCACCATGAGGTGAGCAGCTTTCCTCCACCTTACCCTTCTACCAGGATGTTCCACCTCATCTCAGGCCCAGAGCAATGGAATCAGCTAAGTATGGAATAAAAGTACTGAAACTGTGAGCCAAAACAATAATCTCCTCTAAGTTGCTTTGGTTGGATATTTTGGTCACAGTGTTGTAAAGCTGACTGACATGCAGGCATTATAACCCAGCCACAGGACTGTTCCAAAGGTATGTAGATTTGAAAGACCTGTTATTACTCTTGGTTGGTCCTTTTTGTCTCCTTCCTTCTTTGTAACCGCTTGTTCTTTCCAAACCAAGTGATGGAGGCTATTTTCCAGTCACTAAGAGGTTTTAGAGATCTGTATTTTATTCCCAAACCAGTCACACTTTGTTTTCTTCCTTAATTATATTTCTTCCCTTTCAGGTAGAATAATAGCTCAGTGTCTCTTCCAGAAGCCATCTAACTTTTTGGAAAGGGTGCCATCTTTGGAGACAGAAATACCTGCGCTGTGATCCAACTCGTGCCTTGAATAATGTGAGACCCTGGACTAATTATTTCATCTTTTGAAGATTCAGATTATTTCTATGAAAAATGGAATAAGATTGCCTACCTTGCAGAGTTGTTTGTGAAAATTTAATTAAACTTCACCAATAACTGTGTGGCTTCTGTGTTTTTGGATCTAGTGTCCCTCAAAAGCTCATTTGTCAAAGGCTTGATTGCCAGCCTGCAGTGCTATTGAAAACTTTAAGAGTTTCTAATTTTGTTTTTCCAATTTGAATATAATTTCACAAAATTAAATCCTTTTAATTTAAAAAAAATTAAGAACTTAAAAAGTAGAAACTTTAAGAGATGGGGCCCAGTGGAAAGAAGTTAGGTCATGGGGCAGCCCTAGAAAGTGGTATGCAGAACCTGACCTCTTTCTCTTTTTGCTTCCTGACTGAGAGAGGTGAACAGTTTTTGTGTTCCCTACCTGTCTTACTACAGGTCTGAAGTGATGGGGCCAAAAAGGAATCATTGACTGAAATCTCTGAAAGCATGACCAAGTTAAACCTCCCCTTCTTTTGTTTATCTCAAGTATTTGTCATAGCAATGGAAAGGCACCAGCATTGTAGGACTTACATTGTAGGGACCCAATTATAATTATAAGGAAATAAAAACAGATAAATGAAAACATGGGTATTGTGATCTGATTTTCTCTACAGTGGATATAATGTTACTTTTGGAGAAATCTTACTTGTTAGTAAAAGAGGACTTAGAACTGAAGTGAGGTATCATCACACACCTGTTAGAACTGCTATTATTAAAAAGACAAAAGATAGCAAGTGTTGACAAGGATGTAGAGAAAAGAAAATCATGGTACACTCTGAGTGAAAATTTAAATTGACAAACCCCCTATGTAAAACAGCATGGAAATGTCTCAAGAAATTAAAAATAGAACTACTGATATGACCCATACCATTTCTGGGTATACACAGAGGAAATGAAATCTAGATCTCAGAGACATTGTCCCCCTCCCCATGTTCATCCCAACATTGTTCACAATATCAAAGATGTGCAAACAACTTAGATACCTGTCAAAAGATGAATGTGTCATGAAGTTGTAGCAAATATCAGCATGCAATGGAATATTATTCAGCCTTTAAAAAAAGAAGGAAGCCATGCATTCATGACATGAATTGAACCTGAAGTATGTTTTTCTAAGTGCAATAATCCAGACACAGAAAGAAAAAATACTGCATGACTCACTTATATATAGAATCTCAAATAGGCAAACTCATAAAAGCAGAGTATAATGGTAGTTGTCAAGGGTGACTGTGGTGGTAAGGAACAAGGACATGTTGATCAAAGGATAAAAAGTTTAAGCTATGAAAGATAAATGGGTTCTGGAGACCAATGTGCAACATAATAACTAGTCAACAACACTGTATTGCACATTTCAGATATTTTAAGAGGTAGAGATTAAGAGATCTCACCAGGAAGAAAGAAGAGGGGGCAGGGAGAAAGAAAAGGAGAAAGACAGGAAGGAAGGAAAGAAGGAAGGGAGGCAGGGAGGGAAAAGAGAGGGGAGGGGAAGGAAGGGAAGGGAGAGAAAAAGAAGGAATGAAGGACAGAAGTGATAAGCATGGGAGGTGCTAGAAAGGTAAATTAGCTTGATCATGGTGATTATTTGACAAGTTGCACACCTTAAACACATACTATTCCTATATATCATACCCAAATAATGATGAAAGATTTATTTTATTCTGAATTAGTTTTCAGATGCTTTCCTCCTTTACCAAATGACAATGAAGTTTACATCTATTTCTCCGCTTCTTTGCTGTAAACATTGCATGAGATAGAAAGAAAATTGAATTGCTGAATAAGTCCAATCAAAAAGCCTAAAAAAATAAAGGTTTTATTAGCAATTCAGGAAATGTAGTGATTTGGCTTTAATATTCTTGTTTCGAGAGCACTGTGCACACCAATAAGCCTTTGGTGTTGCCTCTGTCCTTTCACATGAAGACGTGCCTTATGCTCCTATGACATGTGGAGTTAGATCAACTTGAGGTTCCAGATCCCTTAGTTTTGGAAACATTATGATTGTGTGGAATGCAGAAAGGGAAATAGGATCCTGGGTCCCTAAACCCTGGGAAGGAGCCTTCTTTCTATTTAAGTCATCTCAGAGTCATGAAATGTGCCTGTGATGTTGTACATTCATAGATGCTGCCTCAGTCAACCCCAGAAAGAGGGAAACCTGCAGTTTATCCCAGATTAATTTGTTTCTGAAGATTGATGTGAAGCAACCCATGTACTTTGACTTTCCTGGCCAAAGCATGATTTTATAATTTAAAAACTGATATTCAATACAAAAACAAATGACCATACAATATACTGAATTTACTCAGAAGTCTTAGTTGGTTTAAGTGTGTCACCTCCCAAATTCAGGTGTTGAAACTTAACAGCCAATGTGATGGTGTCAAGAAGTGGGTCCTTTGGCTGGGCCTGAGACTCAGTGGTAGCACACTTGCCTGACATGTGTGCACTGCATATAAATAAATAAAATAAAGGTCTATCAATAACTTAAAAAAAAAAAAGAAGTTGGTACTTGAAGAGGTGATTAAGCCACGAGGACTTATTGTCAAAAAGGATTCAGGCTGTGTTTGGCTGCCTTGTGCTTCTGCTTTCTGCCATGTGAGAACATAGCATTCTGCCACTCTGGAGGATGCAGCAATAGGTGCCATCTTAGAAGAAGAAAGAAACCTTCACCAGACAACCAAACCTGCCAGCACCTTGACCTTAACCTCTTGACCTCTTAATTCCCCAGAATTGTGAGAAATCCCTATTCTTTACAAATTTCCCAGTCTCTGGTATTACAGATATTCTATGACACTTTCGCACTTTTTTCTCTCCAAGTGTCTTAACCACTCAACCCTCTGATCTTTTCTTTAAAATAAGGGCTTTAAGTAGGTGATGTCAGATATCCACCGATAGTAATAGTTATAACAATAATACTAAAAAAAGGAAGAATGATAGCTCTGTTGAACTAATTCAGTATTGTGATTATAGGTGAGACCTAAAGTCTTCCTGGGTTCAAAGAACTGGCTGTGACCTTGGATACTTTAATTTCTTCACCTGTACAATGGGAACATGTGGGGTACGGACCTCAGAAGGCTATTACGAAGATTTATTGAATAATATATGTAAGGTGTTGGTCACAGCTCAAGAATGAAAGCCCATCGATAATAGTAGTGGTAGTAATAGAATTAGTTACTGGATCTGATTCTCATTATTCTACTACCTATTGATTAACATCACTATTTTATAGAAGAGGCAACCAAAGTTCAAGGTGGTTAGATAAGTTTTAAAATGTCATATGACTAGGAAGTAACAGTCAGATTTTTCAAACTAGTTCTAATTTTAACCAGTGACATACTTTCAAGCTTTATAATGCTATGAAAATCCTATTTTGATTAGAATTATAAAATGACACTTATGAGTTAGTTACTCTGTCGTTTTTTGCTCCCAAAGCACTTTATACACATAACTAGAAAAGCATTCATCATGTCTTAGAACTTCAATTGTTTTATTTGTCTCTGACTCACAGAAGACAGGGAACTTTGTAAAGACAGGATCATGGTTTTCAAGGCCAAGGGATGTGAATCCTCACATATAGTAAACACATAGGAAAAGTCTTTTGAACAAAACATTTTAAGAAAATAAAGAGTCTCTAGCAAAACAAAACAGAGCCAGACAAAAACAATTTCACTGGGTTAATTCGGCTTTATGGAATAAAAACAGAAAAACAGAAAGTAGGGAAATAACATTTAGTCAGGACAATAGTGTAAATAGACATCCAGGGTAAGATACTATTTAGCCTCAAGGCAAGAAATGGGTTTCATTGTCAGGTAGTTCCTCCCAAAACAATTACTCTGAACAAAGGTTTTAATGGTTCTTGCAATGAACATAATTAAAATCAATCAAAATTTTTTATACCCAAGAAGTTTTAAATTTAGAGACCTGACTATTAAATTCAGACCAAACAGAGACTGTTCATTTCAAAGACATTCTAGGAGAAATTCACTACAGTTGATGTTTCATATTAAAATTTATACCATCCATCATCCTAATAGATCATCCATATGATTTGTCCATCACATTATGAGAACAAAATGCTATCTTGTCGACTTGATGGCATGTCTTTGAAAAAAAAGAAAAAAAAAAAAAAAAAAAAAAGAAAGAAAGAAATGAAGGAAAGGAAAGGAAAGGGGTGGGGAGAACACCACACAGTTCCTTTTCTAGTTTTTTTCTTTGAAGTTGTTCATAGCACACAAGGTCTGGCATCGCGAGTAATTAGAGTAAACCATGCAGAAATCCCAAAGGAAGCGGGCAGGTAGGATAATGTTTGCTGCATTAAAAACTTAAAAAGAAAGCTCAGTGTTTTAGAGGACAAGAAGGTGAATAAATCTTTATGAGGACGATTAAATGAGTGAATCAGTTCTACCTGCTTAAATTAAACTCCCTTGGTCACATTCTCAGATGTAATCATAATTTTAGAAATTAGCAAAGCTGTACACAAAATAGGTAGACCAGTGTTTCTGAAGATTATGACCAGTAATAACTGTAGGAGAATCACTTGAGAGGCTAGTCTCTACCCCAAGCCCAAGAGAGGAAGCTAAAAATCCAGTCTTGGGCTGGCCCCAGCTTCTCCTCCTAACAGTTCCTTAGGGAGATTTGAAGGTTTTGACTGCAGCAGGAGGCCTGGCAAACAGAGTCCCTTTACAATCAAAATCTTTATTTTCTTAAAAAAATATAATTTTTTCAGTTAATTATATTTGTGTCAAATTTATCACAGGTATGATGCTTCTATATTTCCTTTCTTTTTAAATGAAGAATGTTGAAAATTATTTAAAACCAAAAAGAGTATGAAAATAGGTTTCCTGAATTTAATAACTAAAACTGGTCCCAAACTGGCAAGGAACATATTTATAGCCATCTTATATTTTAACTATTTTATCTATGCAAGAGGACTAATTTTCAGCCTGAAGACAGCACATCATTCACAAAGGACTTAACATGGGAACTGATGTGGAAAAAAACTACATTTGTCCCCCAAATAATAAAATTAATCTAAAATTTTAAAACATTTTCTTTGTTTCAAAAATAAGAATTCAAAAGCAGTCATAATAATCTAAAAGCCTCTATTATAGACATTTTTATTCCTTTTCTTGATCTAGCTTTGACTCAATGCAGTAAGTGTTGTTGTTGCTGCTTTTTTATAAAGAACTAGGCTTTTATTCAGTGAAATAGTCTAAAAGAAATTCAACTGTCCTCCAAACTAAAAGTTGTGCTTAATTTTTCACCTAAATAAGTGCAGTCTCTTAAAAAAAAAAAAAAAAAAAAAATCACCAGTACTAAAATGGACATAGCCAGCAAGACCTCCTGAAAGTCACACCCGCAAGTAAGAAATGCTGATAAGCCTCCCTCCAGAGCTGAGCTGGGCCAACAGGTGTGGCCACAAAGTGAGCAGATGTTTCCATGTGTGGGAGTTGGAGGTTGACTATCTATTTGCTGCCTTTGCCTTTTCCTTCATGTCACTCATTGTGGTGATGTATGTTCTCAAGCTGTCCAAATCCTTTGCCTCACTTTATGCCTCTATTTGGTAGAGCTGTGGGTTGTGGTGTGCTATTTCTTTCTTGCATATTTTTAGATAATTGTTAAGATTTTTTTTTTTTTTTTTGTCTTGCTGTTTTGGGACTTTCAAATCAGACTTTCTGGTCACCGTTTCAGTGTATGATTTTCTAGCAAACAGAGACAGAGAAAGAGAGAAGTGGTGGGGGAGGAACAGTAGAGGCATTATTTTTAATAATAATGCCAAAGACAGATGACCTTGCCCTTGCTCTGCTTTGACCCTGGAAGTTGAACTGCCCCAGGAAGTCATTAACAGAACCATAGTGACTATTTTGTCAGGTCTTATTGTTTAATTAGATCACAAGTTAGATCCCAATTTTAAAATCCTTTTGGCACATGCCATAATTCTCAGTCCTTAGCATCAAAATACTTCCTAGCAGCTGCCTGCTAGGAAAAAAGAAAGTAAATTCAATATTTGAACCTTTTTTGGGGCAGTGGCGGTATTAGGGATTGAACTCAGAGGTACTCTTTATTTTTATTTTTTATTTTTTGGTAATAACAGACCCTTAGAGTAAAAAGTTTCTAAGTGGTCAATCACTCAAACACTTTATAGAATTACACCCTGTGGCTCTCAAATGCTCAATTTAGTACAGGCTACCCCAGAATCCCAGTAAGTACCATATCTGGAGAATGGAAAGTCCTAGGTCCTCCCAACATCATCTCCTTCCTTGAAGATGCTTCCTGCTTGTGTTTATAGACTGGGACCTGAACCTTTCTAGATAGAATGAGGAATCAGAGTTCTAGACTTGGCAATGAGAAGATATGTGGTGAATTTGTAACAGGGATTCACTTGATGCTTTGACTGTATCCCTTGTCGCTTTGAAACTTACATGTTTTTTTTCTTTATCCCAACCTTCTTCTCCCTGAACTTCTCCTCCCTGATCTTTCCCCTAAACTTCTCTTTCCTGATCTTCTCCTTCCTGATTTTCTTCTCCCCCATATTCTTTTTCCTCATCTTCTCCTTCCTGATCTCTGCTCCTTAATCTCATTTTCTCTGAACCACCTCTTTAAAAACCCCCTGTTCCTGCTGATGGGCAGAATTACAGTCTTTGGGACAGAAGTCCCCTTGTGTTTCTCCTTTGCTAGCAAAGCAATAAACCTTCTTTTTCTGTTTTCTCAAAATCATGTACTTGGTTTTGGATTGACATCAGGGACAAGGACCGAGCTTTTGGCAACAACTTGTCTACACTTGGTTCCAATAGCTCTGACCCATCAGAGTTGTGCTTTCTCAGGGGACATCACAGAAATTAAAGCCATCCAAAAATTAGAGGGGAAAAATCTGTAAAATACCAAAAATCCTGGGTCCAAAGAATGTGTTTTCTCCTCACCCAGTTTATGTTTCAAATGCTAGATATTTTTAGCATAAAGTGCATCAAATATTAGAACTTACAACTCTTCTTCCAAGGAGATCACACCACTCATCAGTGGATCTTCTATAAACAGGCTTATCATTTTTTTTTCTTTTCTTTCTTACTCCTTTCTTCTTCCTTTTTCTCCTCACCCCCTCCCTCTTTGATGTTAAAATCCTTTAATTACTTTTACTGCTAGTGTCTTCCTCCACAGTCTTCACTGAACCAAGCTCAATGTGTTGTGTTTATATTTTCCCTTACTTTTCTCTCTCCAGGTCCTATGTCATACGGTTGTGACTTTGCTTCTCCAAATGTCATTATTTATTTTTACTATTTTTCCAAAGTGTAATAAGTATACAAGTTGTATGAAGAACGTAGTATAGCAATAGTTAAGAGAGATAACTGCTCAGATTGCTGAGATCCAATGAGGTTTTGGCAGGCACAATGTTTGAGCCTAGTTCTGAAGGACAAGAATTCAGGTGGAAAATGGAATGGGGGAAGCAAATTCCTCCGCTGAGATAGCATCTATGCATAGGACCTGAGGGGCATGGGCAGGGAACTAAAAGAATGCAATTCCAAGTAGTGAGTTCAGCATGAAAATAAATGAATTATAAAGGTTGAGAAATAGGTGATAAGGGTGAGAGAAAAAAAAAAAAAAAAGAAAAGATCAAGTCAAAAAATATTAAAAAAAAAAAACATTGTACATTCCATTGGAGTTTGGTTTTTATCCTATTGGTAAAGAGAGTAATAAAGAAGAATCTTAAGAAAGAAAAATGATAGGATTTCTGTGGGGGGGGGGGGGAGGCTCGGCGGAGCAAGAGAAAATAATCAGGAGCCTGTTTTGATAATCTAAGCAAGAAATGGTGGCCTAAACTGAGGTAGTAATAAGAAAAGTAGTTGGAGTCCATACAACTTGGTGATGAAGACGAGAAAGATAAGAAGTGGAGAAAGACTTTCAATTTCCTGGCTTGGAAAAATTAGAGAATTGTGAAAGTGATTCATTTATTTACTGAGAAAGAGAATACAAAGATGAAAATTCCAGACAGAGGGTCAGTTCCCTTTGGGACATGTTGAACTTGTGGTGCCTGTTGTGTGCTTAGATGGTCTAGTTGACTGAGTCATAAATTTGGGATTTATCAGTCTACAGATAGTCATGAAGTCTTGAGAATAAACAAGATTATCCAGATAGGATTTTGAATGAGAGTAGAAATTCCAAGACAGAATTTTAAGAGAGGAACTACACTTTAGGCACAGACAAGAAAAAAGTAAGTCATGGAAAATAATGATGAAGAATCATAATAGAAGTAGAAATAAATCAAAGAATACACACTTTGACCAAAATAATAGAAAAAGATCATTTCAAACAGTATCCAGTACGCAAAGGTTCATTGCATCCAGTCACTACTGATGTTATCCAAATGGTGTCATGGGTGAGACTGTCATGGGTGTCAATTGCAATGAAATGAATTTAATCAGTTTTAATAATTTGTGTCTTTCAAATAATTTGTCCATTTAATCTAAGGTGTCATATTTATTGGCACAACATTTCTTATAATATTCTCTGATTATTGCTTTAATATCTATACAATCCATAGTGATGTTCTCTACCTCTCCCTGGGTATTTATAGTTTGTCTCTTTTTTATATCTTGATCAGTTTAACTATGTTTATTGGTTTTATTGATTTTTTTTTCAAAGTATCAATATTTTATTTCATTGGTTATCTATTCTTTTTCTATTTTATTACTTTCTTCTGTATTTTTTATTCCCTTTCTTTTGCTGATTTGGGGTTTACTCTGTTCTTCTTAAAACCTTCTTGATATAGGAGATTAGATTATTGATTTTAGAATTTAAGGCTTTTCCAATACAAGCATTAAACCTCTAGAATTTGCCCCTATCTTCAGTTGAAGCCTGTGATTTTGATATATGGTGGTTTTAATTTTCTTTCATTTCAAAATATTTTCTAATTTCCCTTGTGGTTTTCTTCCATGAGTGTCTAGAAACATGTTGCTTTCTTTCCTAATATTTGAGGATTTTTCCAGATATCTACTTGTTATTAGTTTCAAATTTAGCTCCTTCGTGGATAACATGCACTGAATAATTTCAATTATATTTGAAATCTATTGAAACATGTTTTTTGACCTAGAATATGATCTATGTGGATTTCTGCATGAACTTCAAATAGCATGTATTCTGCTAACATCTGTCCTTTCAGTTTATTTAGCTTTGCTTTGTGTATTCTGAAGCATTGCTATCATGTGCTTACATATGTCCAACTACCCATGTCTTTGATGAATGGCTTCCTTAGCATCATGAAATTCTAGGTAATATACTCTGTTCTGAAATCTGTTTCATCTCATAGCAATTATAGCCACTCTAGTATTTTCATTTTATTTTATGCTTACAGTATACATATGTAGGAGCCCTAATTAAGGAGATAGCTAAGATTGCGGTTAGCTGTGAGCCATAAGCATTACCACCTTTTATGGTCTCGTGAGACTTGGCCAGGGGGATTGTGGATCTGGTCGGTGTCATTTTGTGCTGGTTGGAGGAGTGTGGATTGTGTGTTGGGGTGTGGTTAGAGCCGGAGAGAGAAGCTGGCAGAATAAAGAGCCTGTTTGTTTCCAGTCCGCCTCTGAACTTATTCCCGTGGCATTGTTGCTCCAAGCAGCAATTGCTTCAGGCAGCAACATACATAAGTTTTCCCTCTTTTTATTGTTAACCTATTTGCTATTTGTGTTTTATAATGAAAATGGGTTTTTTATTAACAGCATGAAAATAGGTCTTTCATTATCTATTCTTATATTTTATGTCTTTCAGTTGGAGTGTTCAGACCATTTATATTTAATACAATTATTGATATTGTCAAATTCAAATTGCCAACTTGCTGTTTTTGTTGTCATCATTGTTGGGATTTGCATTGTTCCCTGTGTTACTGGATGTTTGTATTTCATTTTCAATGTCTTGGCTGGTAATTCTTTGGTTTTTTTGTTTGTTTGTTTTCGTGAACTGGTTTTGAACCCAGGGACATTCTACCACTGAGACATATCTTTTTATTTTTTATTTGGAAACTGGTCTTGCTAAGATGCCCAGGCTGGCTTTAAACTTGTGATCCTCCTGCCTCAGCCTCCCAAATAGCTGGCATTACAGGCCTGTGCCACTGCACCAGGCTCAACTTGACATTGTAAAAATTTTTGTTATCTTTTATTTGTTCTTACGTTATTGCTTTCCTGCCTACTCATGGATTGAGTATTTTTAACATTCAATTTTACCTCTGCTATTTACTTATTAGCTGTACTTTTTTGTTTTGTTTTTGAGTGGTTACTCTAGAGCTTACAAATGCACTTCAACTTATTACCATCACTCCTCCATCTACTATGACTAACCATTCCTCTTTGCCCAGGTTTGAGGGCAGAGTGAGAGGTTCCCAGGATATAGAACTTACTTCCAGTGCCCAACCCAGGAGAGGGTCATGCTCACAGGCTTCCCACAAGCTGACTCCCTCTCGCTCTGTGTGTGTGTGTGTGTGTGTGTGTGTGTGTGTGTGTGCGCGCGCGCTTTCATCTATGACTATGGATATGTGTATATTCTGCTTTGGGTTTGTAGTGAACTTTTTGGAATCTGTGTTGGTCATATTTCTATTACAAATACTCAAGACAATTAACTTATAAAGAGAAAAGGTTTACTCCGACTCATAGTTTTGGAGGTCTCAATGCATGGTCAGTTTGCTCTGTTGTTTCGGGGTCTCTGCAAGGGAGCATGTCGTTGCAGGGCATCTATGGTAGAGACAAACTACTCATCTCGTGGTGGGAAGTGAAAAAGAAAGGAAGAGAAGACTCTGGGGGTCCCAAACTCCCTTCAAGAGCATGTCCTCAAAAACCACAAGACCTCCCACAAAGCCCTACCTCTTAAAATTTCTACTGCCTCCTAATAGTATCAAGCTGAGGACCATGACTTTAATACATGGAGAATGGTTAAGATCCAAAAATAGCACTGACTTAATATTTTTCAGAAAGTTTGGAAGAGTTTTGATGATTATCTCTTCAAACACCCAAGATCCTATTACAAAAATTTTAAAATAATTTAATAATGTCCTATGGATTACTGAGGCTCTGGTATGGTGAGTTTTTGTTTTTCAGTCTTTTTGTTCTCTTCTATTTTTATGTAATAAAGATTATTGAGGATTCCATTTCATAAGAAGCATCTATTAACTATTGCTATTAATCATGTTAAAAAACTTTCATTTCAGACTTATATGTTTTTCATTTATAAATGTTAATTGCTTATGTCATATATTTCATTTCTCTTTTCATTGTGTTCTTTTTTTCCTTCAAGTAGGTTATATATTATAATAGTTGTTTCCATATCAAGTAGGTTATATATTATAATAGTTGTTTCCATATCCTTATCTGCTAGTTCTGCCATCTCTTAGCCTTTTGGCTTAATTTTCTCCTTATTACATGTTCCTGCTTGCAGACTGGCTAATAATTTCAGATAGTATGCTGAACGTTGTCTGATTGTTTGGATTTTGTTGTCTTCCTTTAGAGAGTGTTGGGCATTTGGGAGTGGGTGGACACTTAAATGAAATTCTAAGTAATCTTAACACTTAAGTTACTGATCGTGATGATAATGTTATGTGTCAACTTGACTGAGCTAGGAGCCACCCAGGTAGCTAAAACATTATATATGGGTATGTTTTAGGATGTCAATAATTGATTAATACAAAAAATTTTGTTGTGCCAGGCTTGTCATTAAGGATATAAAGATGGGTAAGAAGTCTACCCATGAGAAACACAGGTGATAAGGTGATCTGTTCAGTGCAATGATGACAGTATACACAGAATTTTATAGAGATCTCAACTTCACCTTTGGGAATTATTTTACATTGTGAGGCTGAAACTTAAAACTGGGCCCTATAAGGGGATTTTAAACCAAGTATAATATAGGGAAGGGATATTCCATGATTATGTTAATCCACTTTATGTCACTGTGAATGAAATACCTGATAAACAATTTAGAGGAGGAAAATTTTATTTTGGCTCACAGTTTCAGAGGCTCATTCAGCTGACTCTATTGATCTGGGCCCAAGGTAAGTCAGAACATTACAGTGGAAGGGTATGCTAGATAAGAGTTGCTTTGCTTGTAGTAGTAAGAGGGGTTGGGGGACAGAAGATGAATTTCTTCAGGACACACAACCAGTGACCCAATTCCTCCAGTCATGCCCCACCTGCTTACAGTTACTACCCAGTAAGTCCCTTCAAGAATGGACTGATTAGGTTACAGCTCTCAAAATCAAATCATTTTACCTCTGTATATTCTTGCATTGATATAGGAGCTTTTGGCATGAAGAAAAGAAATAGGTTATGGTAAGGAGAATACAAGAAGTTTGGCATTTCTGAATCATAAAGTGGGAAATGCAAGGGAGTGTCCAAGAGGCTGGTGAGAAGTCAGAGAGATCAGATCATGAAGGGGCTATCCAGCAGACTATGGGTTGGACTTTATCTTGAGGTATGGGAAGCCACTAAATTGATTCAGGAAATGGACCAATGTATAGGCAATATAGAGTGAATTAGAGAGTTATAAAACTAAAGCCAAGGCCATTTCAATGCTCCAGGAAAGGGATGCTAACAGGCTGAAATGGAGTCGTGATGGTGACTAGGATGAGAAAAAAATAGGCTTGATAAATAATAACAATTCTTTCCCTTTTTGAGTGTTCACTGCATTCCAGGTAATAAGCATTCTACCAGACAGCTTAGCTGCACAGCCCATACCTTAATGACTACACACTACTACTTCAAGATGATTGCTTGGTGTTATATTTGCTTTCTTACTTGTCTTACTTCTCTTCAATAGTGGAAACTACCAGAAGGCAAAGACTTTGTCTTGATTTTTTTTTTTTTTTTTTTTTTTTGTGTGTGTGTGTGTGTGTGTGTAGTACTAGGGAACTGAACCCACGGCCTTGTGTATGCAAGTCAAACACTCTACCAACTGAGCTATATCACCTGCCCTTATCTTGATGGTTGTAATGTCCCCAGGACAGAAAACAACCTGGATAGACAAGAGACCCATCATATGAAGAAGCACAAATAAAGAAATAAATACAAAGACTATTTCCAAGAGTGCTGTGAACAAAGAAGAAGTAAAATCAAATAGGGAGTCTCTTTTGGACAGGATAACAGAGAAATCCTCTTTGAGAAGGAGCCAATGTGAAGCCTAAGTCACCCACATATCTGGGATAGTCTTATTCTAGGAAGAGAAAGAATGCCTAGCTGTTGTAGAAACAGCGAGGAAGGAAGAAACTGGTGTATGCTAATATCAGAGAGGGATATGAAGTCAGAACCATTCCCAGAGCAAGTCTGGTAAGAAATTTGCATTTCATTTCAAGTGCAATGAAAAGTCAATGTAGGGTTTTAAGGAGGAGGAGAAGGATGATAAGATCTGATTTACATTTGAAAGGAGACATTGGAAAGTGGGAGGGAAGGAAGTGAAAATTAGAGAAAGGAAGTTTAGAATTTGAGGCATGAGATGGGCAATTCAGTAAGAATGCAATCTAAACTATGGCTGTATTTGGAGATCATTGGAGTTTCTGAGCAGAAGAAATTTGAGGTCAAGATACTTTCCATTTCGTTGTCTAAATCTTTGAGAATGCTAATTGTTGGTGATGAAGAGATGTGCTTATGTCATCCAGAAAAGGGAAAGAATATCTAGATAAAAACATAATAAGAGAGAAATTTTGGCATACGCTTATGATGCAAATGTGCAAAAGAAGGAGGAGGAAGAAAGAAAGAGCTGGGTAAATCAGTGAAGTACCAGTGTGCAAGGAGTAGAACTGAGGACTCTAATGGGTACCAGGTGGATAACGTTTGGTTTCAGTTGAAGCTAGGAAACAGATGAAGTGTTTGAGGAAAATGGTGACAGCAGGAGGTCCACTAGTAAGAAAGCAGGTGTTCCACAGTCCACATTGCAGGACTATCAGAGAGACGAAGGACAACTGAGATCAGAAAGACACTCTATCTGCTCCCACTCCAGGTCTGTCCCAGTTCTCATTCACAGATTCCAGAGTCACCTGGATTTGGAATGAGCCCACGTGGCAATCATGGACAGAGTTGATATTCCCATTCCATTTATAAAAATATCGTGAAAACTGGATTAAGTGCACCAAGATGAAGAGAAGGTGAAGGGAAGATAAAACTTCTTCATTAATTCAAACAGAACTAATGCAATGCAGAAAGTGAGTGGTGGGAACTGAGAAACAGAGATAGATACAGAAGAATTAGAAAAGGATGCTAAAACTTGTGAAAAAGGAAGAGGGCAGGCAGGGAAGCAAACACAAGATGTTGATTTTTAAGTACTAAAACATCATCGTACAACTGGACTTCAGTGAAAGAACTGAATGCATTTCCTCATCCATTAATTCCATAATCTGATCAAAAAGCATATGGGTTTGTGAAAACATAATACATAAGAGAGCCAAAACAATTAGGGTAATTTTCTGATTTTTAATATAATCTAACTTCTATACATAGGAAAAGTAAATGCCTCCGCTAGGGAATAAAACACTCAGCAAACCCTGTTTAGCGTCTATGAGCGGGTTTGTCATATGGTTACTAAAATGAGTTATATTCAATCTTCAGCCTGTATGTTCATTCTGTATATCACTAGACACTGGCCTTAGGGACTGCACACATCTGCTGGAAGTCACATGTACTCTATGAGAATCAGAATTAAAAATTATAGCTGCTTCATCTAATAAGACAATAGGGAATCTCAGCTATTACAGCCCTGTAGGAAAACTTTTCCCAATAATATTTCAATCACATTCCATAGGAAGTGTATTGGGTGCTATTTTTTTTAACAAGTGTATTGGCTCATTTTTCATGATTGTGGGCATACTGCAGCATTTGGTGGGGGGGTGGCAGCTTTCTTTAACCCTCTCAGAAGAGTATTAACCCTGAACTCTCATCAGACATCCATCAGTTGACCCTCCCAGAGCTGTCATTACTCCTCAACAGGCCTCTTTGCTCCAATCAAGCCACCCTGCTTACTATTCTTTGAATATGACTTGCTAATTTTAGTGCATATTGCTCTGAATCATAGCATGTCACAACTCAAAAGGCTCTTAGAGATTTAGACCAGCCCTCTTCAATTTACACCTGAGGAAACACATTTCATTAGTCCTTCAGAATCTAGCTCGTTCCCTCAGATTGCTTTCCCTGTTAAGTTGTAGCAGTTATGGAAAACTTCTTTCTTCATTCTTCATCTTTCTTCTTCTTTTCTTTTCCTGCTTTTTTTTTTTAACTTCTTTAGCTATTATAATTTATCATCCAAAAATGAAGTCTTAGATAAGTTAATGTGCCTTCCTTGGCCTCCATTTCTTTTGCTATGATAAGCAAGGGCTAGATTTGATCATCTCTAAGGTTCCTTTTTACTATGTTTTGATTCTCCAAATCTGTCTTTGAAGTCTATGTTTTATAAATGTTGATGGTCATCTATGCAGGCAGTGCTTGCTTTGCAAGGAACCATATTCACTGAAGCTGGTGCATGCTGGCTCTTGTTCCTCACTTGGCAGTATTCCATGATGTCTAAGGTCAAATGCCAGTTACCACAAACCTGTGCCAAGTGCCAGATCATTGCCACAACATGTGTGCTTCAGCTAACATTGCACAGTGCAAAACAAGAATTGCTGAATTCTTTCTACTCTTCCACCATGAACTTTGTCATTAGTTTGGTTATGGTTTCAGCTTCGTTTGTGTTGTTGTTTTGTTTTGTCAGGGTTATTTTTGTCTTGTTTTCATTTTTCTTCTTTTAATCCATTTTCTAGATTGTCTTTTAAGAACTAACTTTTCCTTAGTATACAAGCTCTAATTCAAGGATGTTGTCTCTCCCTGGTCATCAGTGAGCCCATGCCAGAACTGGGCCATTGAGACATATAGCAATCCCAGGACTGAAAAGAGATGGAGGAGAGTCACCCCGACAGCTCTGGCCTGAAGGAATTAGCTCCAGTTAATGAGTTCCTTTTAGAACTGGTCTGGTTCTTGTGCTTTCTGAGGTCTGATTCTGCAGCTCATTCTAGTACTAAATCCTAGTTTTCCTTCAGTTAATGCAGACCGAATTTGTGTTGTGATAGAAATACTTCAGATGTAGCCTCTGGATTTGCTTGAACTAGCACCTTTTTTCTATTTACAAACTTCACCACCCAATACAATTCACAGATTGCCCCTCAAAGTTCTGAATACCTACTTGTTGTGTATCCATTTGTAATCTGACACTTATCTCATTTAAACTTCACTTTTGAAAGTCACTTACTGGTGAATACAAAGGGTTTTTGTTTGTCCCCCTCCCCATTTCCTGGTAAATTCTCATTCATCTTTTCTCCATGCTATCCTCTGCCAGTTTCTGCCATTTCTCTAACAGCTCTTCCACTCCTCTTGTAAGTCTGATTTCTGTTTTCACCTCCTGAATGTTGACATTTCTGTCAGTATATCTAGGCTTCTGCTCCTAGTCCTTGATGTTCCACTGTGGCCTGTGTTTCTCAGCCTGGGTCATCCCTCTCCCAACCCCAGGGTATACCATAGGCTGCTGAAAGAAAAGGCTACGGTTACAGAGGAAATAGCTCTTTAGTGTACAATTTTCCTTGACACTTAAAAAAAAGAAAACATTATATTAATACAACATTAGGGATGGATTTTTAAGGTAGGAAGCTGCTTCTTTTTCCTTTTAAAAAATCTTCTGTATATTATTTGGGAGGTATCCATCAGCTCCCTCCTTACGCACAGGCAGGACAGACTGGGATCAGGCATAATCTGGAAGTGACATCTGGGGAGCACTGCCCAGGATGATCATATTCTGTCATTATAACAAAGGGCTTAAGAGTATGGGCTCTGAGATCACACAGCCAAGGTCCCATGCTTTATCACCTATGCATTTTCCTGAACTTGGGCACATTATTTGACCTGAGTCTAAGTCTCCTCACTCTTGAAGTAGGAAAATAACATCTACTTATGGAGTTGACAGAAGAATTAAATGAGATAATGCATATAAAATGAAATGTGTCCAATGAAAGTGAATTGCTATAAAGAATAGCTATTTATCTGCATAAATGACCAGATCTTCATCTCTAACCCTGAGCATCTGCTTTCAAGTGCCAGTGTGTGAATTACAGTGATTATTTAGTTATCTTATTTATTCCTTAAGTTCCAAACTGTGGTTACTTAGTCTGCCTAAAAAAATATTAACTTCAGGCTTCTCTATTTTTACCCATGGTACCACCATTTTGTCTAGCATTAAGGCATAAACCTCTGACTTTTTTCATCTAAATCACCAATCTATGTCCAATCTCTTGATTAGACTAACACTCCTAATCTTACTTTTGTAAGATCTCATTTGAGTGGTTCCCCTTTTCTGTTACAAGTGAAGCCTACATGGACACCTTGGTGTCACTCAAAGACCGTAGTTTACACTGGGCTCACTGTTGGTGTTTTATGTCCTATGAGTATTGATAAATGTACAATGGCAAGTATGCTCTGTTTTAGTATCATACAGAACAGACTCATTGATTAAAAAACCCTTATGCTCCACCTGTTTATCTCCCCTAACCCTTAATAGCTACTGATTTTTTTACTATCTCCATAGTTTTCCTTTTTACAGAATGTCAGAGTTGGAATCCTACAGTATGTAACCTTTTCAGAAGGGCTTCTTTTACTTAGCAATGTGATTTCAGTTTCCTCCATGTCTTTTCATAGCTTGATAATGCATTTCTTTCTAGCATTGAATAATGTTGTATGACCTAGATGTACCAAGTTTATTATATCCATTCACCTACTGAAGTTCATCTTGGTTTTTTCCAAATTTTAGCAATTATGAATAAGGCTGCTATAAACATATACGTGCAGGTTTTTGTGGAGACATAAGTTTTCAAGTTATTTGGAGTGTGATTGCTGGATCATATGATAAGAGTATATTTAGTTTTATAAGAAACTGCCAAACTGTCTTCCAAAAGTAACTATACCATTTTGCATTTCTACTAGTAATTAATAAGAGCTTCTGGTGTTCCTCATCCTCACCAGCATTTGATATTGATAGTGGTTTGGATTTTAATTATTGTAATAGGTGTGCAGTTGTTTTATTTTGCAATTTCTTAATGACATATGAAGTTAAGAATTTTTTTCATATGCATATTTGCCATCTGTTTATCTTTTTCAGTGAGGCATCTATTGAGGTCTTTGGCTCATTAACTATTGGGTTATTTTCTTATTGTTGAAGTATAGGAGTTCTTCTATCTTTTTGATAGCAGTCTGTGTTAGATAGGTCTTTTTCAAATATTTTTTTCCAGTCTCCAGCTTGTCTTTTCATTCCCTCAAGAATGTCTTTTATAGAGAAGATGTTTTCAATTTAAGCACTTTATCAACTTTTTTAAGTATTATGCCTTTGGTGTTGTATCTAAAGAAATCATACCCATTGTCATCTGGATTTTCTTTTATTTTATCTTCTAAGAGTTTTATATTTGGGCCCATGACTCATTCTGAATTAATTTTTGTGAAGGGTGTAAGGTTGGTGTCTGGTTTCATTTCTTTGCATGTAGATATCCAGTGGTTCCAACATCACTGGTTACAAATACTATCTTTTTTAAAAAATCTTGACTTTAACCCTGAAGACTCCTTTTAGATTTCTGGTTTCCATACTTAAAGGAAATAAATTGCTTTGGCTTAAAGCCACAAAAGCCATCATTTTTATACAGAAGCAATATGAAATGAATACAATTATATTTATCAAATTGGGTTTTGAGAAGATCAAATAAGATAAATAAACAAACATATCTGAAGTACCACTGCAATACTGTATACAAAATAAATTTACTGCATCTATGTATTTAAGAAGGTGAGTAATGCCACAGAGGCAAATGTATTGAAGGAAGATAAAGATATGTATTGGTAGCAAATGACATGTTTATAGCAGGAGGCTGGTGAAGGTCAAGATTGACCTCCAATTTCCTGCCTTGATAATCTCATCATCGGCTCTTCCCTTTTCCCTTTGGGGATCTATAGTTCACATTGGCTAAAGGTGAACTTCTTAAGCTAGATTAATGAACAAAATATCTGGCCCACTTTTCCATTGGCCTAAAACTAACGTTTTCCAGGTATCATACCAACCTGCAAATAACCAGAGTGAGCTGTTTCATGCTTGATTATTTATTTTAATTCAGCATTTATCTCCTTAACATAAATACTCATGGCACTTACAACTTTGATTTTTGACTTCCAAGTGCACAAAACTGTCACAATAACTGCAATCTCAGGACCTTCCAGTGTATGGTTCTCCACAGGGCTAGTCTCTCTGGGAGAGAACAGTCAGAAATCAAAGACCTGTCAGGCAATAAGGTACACCTTTCAGAAGCATTTGACAATGGTGTTTTGTCCCTGGGTAATTTGATCAAGGGACATGTGTGTTCAGTGAATCTCCATTTAATAAGTGGGGTGACCAGGAAAAATAAAAATGAAATTGAAAGAAAAGCCATAGAGCAATTGTGTTTGTCTGGGTCCACAATTTATGTGATTAATATTGGATATAGAATTCCTTCTCTTTTGACACAATCAATTACAGTGACTAATTTTTTTCTGATCTCAAATCAGTGCATACCTATACATTGCAACATTTTCCTGAAGACTCATTATAATCATCACTGAATATTTATTGAGAACCCACTGGGCACAGAGAACCATACTAGGCATGTGATCAAGAGAAAGCCTATTTCCAGCCAAGTCCTTTTGTTTCCACCCTGTTCTGAGAGTAATAACATACCTAAGGAAAGTGGAATTCTGCACATAATCAAACTTATTATCTGATTTGATCATTATTTTGATTGCTACTTATGATTTATAATAGAGGTCATTATTTTATTACATACTTTCTGTATATAATTAAGTTACTTTAAATGAAGACTTTCATTCAGCTCAAGTTAGTAAGAATAATATATTTCTGATTTTCTCATCATCAACCAAAGAGAAATGGAGCCACAGAAAAGATATTATACTATCGAAGCTCTTTTTTCAAAAATTTAGCATGCATTGTATATATAAATGGGAAGATTGATGGCATTTAACATGAGATAAATTTCATTGTTTCAAAAAATTATCAGAAGTATGTCAAGGAAACTAAGTTCCTTGCACCATATGGGGCTTGAATTCTCTCATCACATTACATGCTTCAAGTTTTATAGGTAAAAAAAAATCACTTTGTGAGACAAAAGAGATGAATTGATAAAGGAAGAAAAGAAAAATCAGTATCTTTCAAAACAGAATTTCATGTTTTTCATTGTTAGTGAGTTGGTTTATGTGTCAGGCAAACTTTGATCTTAAAATATCTTTCAGAGGCATGATTTCCTCCAGAGACAATTTTCTGTCTTGATATCCTCATAAGTGAAACAAGAATAAATATTTTGTTCCATAAAATATTCCTCCCATGACTATTCGTATCTCTCAAACTTGTCTTTGTCTGAAGGAAGTTTGTGGCCAGTTTTCTGGAAATGTTTTTAGCTTTCCAGTAAACTTCTCTCTCCCTTAAAAAGGAATTATTTTTTAACACCCTATAAGAATTGGGGGCGGGGGAATATTCCCAATCACATCATCTTACTTTAATACTCCATGTCCATTGCAATTTTCTCCTTGATTTCTATGCCTTTCTCCTCTGCTCTTCTCATCATTCCCTTCCTCTCTTTCTACACACTCCCTCTCCTCTGTCCTTAGAAGGGCACCTGCATCATGTGTACCATGAGAATGTCAGCAGTTGCATGCTGTTCCTTCCAGCTCTGACCTGACAAGTGGAAGTGCCTCACCCCTCTGCTGAGCCACTTAGTGTCAGAGCTGTTTGAGTACATTCTGTGCACCCTTCAGACGACAAGTCTTCCTTATTGTGCCAGAATCTTCTTGGAAACTAAACCAGATGAATTAGTGAAAAGTACATTCTCTGTGATCACAATGAAAAATAATCTGGAGTATGTTTGGGCTATATTTAAACTGAATAACAGAAGAGAAGGACTGAATGTGTTGCCCTCTCTCATAGAAGAGAGGTAATTTACTTTCCCACAGGCTCCTATTTTTGTTATCAGAATTTTTGAATTAGTCATGTCCTAATTAATTCATTCATCAATGTTAATTTGGATATTTTTACATTCTTGCCTTCTCCTTAACTCTTGTGATGTTTACAAAGATATTGTGACTAGTAGGCAAACTAAGAGGTTTAAAGAGTCACTGTAACTTATCCACCCAGGAAGTCTAGCTTATCTTCACATTATTGAGAATTCCACTGCAACAGTGGAATCCTGGCCTCCATCTAGGACCAAACTTTCTCATTTCATCAAAAAATTCATTTCCTACAGTTAACCCAAAAGAGGCAATCAACACAAGTGCTATTATTAAGGTTATGTGTTCAGGAACAGGTCCACCACATAAATGAAAACCTCACTAATTCTATTTACAGGTTGTTGTATTCACTCTGATGAGAATTTCCACCTCCCCCCACCCAACTTTTCTTTTTTTTGTAGTATTTCAAAGTGGCATAACTATCCTCATAGAAAGACCCTCACTTGGTATTCCAGGACAAATAACCTGAGAATGTGAATAAGCAACAGCAAAGCCTTGTTCTCCCTGCACCTTCCTCTTATTCCCACCATCCACTCCACCCCCATGGAGATAAGGAACTGGACTTTGTTTCACAAGTTAGAGCACCCAGAGTGTTACCTTCTAGTGTGCAAATGTGCACAGAGAAGTCACGGCTGCCTTGGATTTATCTTACCCCAAATCCAGTCTTCAACCCCTTCCAGGAGTTCCCAAAGGATTTTTACTCCTCTGATTGGAAAAGAGATATGGGTTGTTCCCCATTTCTCAAATCAAAATTCACACATTAGAAAAATGAATTTTTTAAATTCTAATTTGTTATACATGTTTACAGAGAATACTTCACTTCATATTACATATAAAGAGCACAATTTTTCAAGTTGCTGGTTTTTATATAAAGTATTTTTACAACAATTGTGTCTTCATACATGTATTTAGGGTAATCATGGATAACTCAGTCTACCATTATTCCTATCCCCTTGACCCCACCCCTCCCTCCCCCCTCATTGTTCTATTTAAAGCTCTTTCGTTCCTCTCATCCCCACTCCTTTGCCTTTATAAGTTAGTATCTTCATATCAGAGAGAGCATTCAACCTTTGGTTTTTGGGGATTGGCTAACTTCACTTAGCATTATGTTCTCTAACTCCATCCATTTACCTGCAAGTACCATGATTTAATTCTCTTTTAGTGCTGAGTAGTGTTCCATTGTGTATATATACCAAAGTTTCCCTATCCATTCATCTGCTGATGGGCATCGGGGTTGGTTCCACAATCTAGCTATTGTGAATTGTGCTGCTATAAACATTGATGTGGCTGTGCCCCTGTAGTAAGCTGTTTTTAAGTCCTTTGGGAATAGACCAAGGACTGGGATAGCTGAGTCAAATAGTGGTTCCATTCCAAGTTATCCTAGGAATCTCCATCCTGTTTTCCAGATTGGCTTCACCAATTTGCAGTTCCACCAGCAATGTAAGAGTGTGCCTTTTTCCCCACATCCTCGCCAGCATTTTTTATTGTTTGTTTTTTTGATAGCTGCCATTCTGACTGGAGTAAGATGAAATCTTAGAGTGGTTTTGATTTGCATTTCTCTAATTGCTAGAGATGTTGAACATTTTTTCATATATTTGTTGATTGTTTGCATATCATCTTCTGAGAAGTGTCTGTTTAGTTCCTTGGCCCATTTATTGATTGGATTATTATTTTTTTTTTTTTTGGTGTTAAGGCTTTTGAGAGCTTTATAAATCCTTGAGGTTAGTGTTCTGTCTGATGTGATTGTGGTAAAGATTTGCTCCCATTCTGTAGGTTCTCTATTCACCTCACTGATTGTTTCTTTTGCTGAGAAGAAGTTTTTAGTTTAAATCCATCCCATTATTGATTCTTGGTTTCAGTTCTTGCGCTATAGGGATCTTATTGAGGAAGTTGGGGCCTAAACCAACATGATGGAAATTTGGACCTACTTTTTCTTCTATTAGGTGCAAGGTCTCCGGTTTGATTCCTAGGTCCTTGATCCACTTTGAGTTAAGTTTTGGGCATGGTGAGAGAAAGAGATTTAATTTCATTTTATTACACGAGGATTTCCAGTTTTCCCAACACTATTTGTTGAAGAGGTTGTCTTTTCTCCAGTCAACGTTTTTGGCACCTTTGTCTAATATAAGATAACTGTATGTGTGGGTTTGTCTCTGTATCTTCTATTCTGTACAATTGGTCAACTGGTCTATTTTGGTGCTGGTACCATGCTGTTTTGGTTACTATTTCATCAAGAAGGAGATTAAGAAATTCTTGGAGGTAAATGAGAACAATGATACAACATATCGAAATCTCTGGGACACTATGAAGGCAGTACTAAGAGGAAAGTTTATTGCATGGAGCTCATTCCTTCAAAAAAGAAAAAGTCAACAAATAAATGAACTAACATTACATCTCAAAGCCCTAGAAAAAGAAGAACAAATCAACCCCAAAAGAAGTAGAAGACAGGAAATAATTAAAATCAGAGATGAAATTAATGGAAATGAAACAGAGAAAACAATTGAAAAAATTGACAGAATGAAAAGTTGGTTCTTTGAAAAAATAAATAAAATTGATAAACCATTAGCTATGCTAATGAAGAAAAGAAGAGAGAAAACACAAATTACCAATATCTACGATGAAAAAGGAAATACCATGACAGACACTACAGAAATACAGAAGATAATTAGAATTATTTTGAAAATTTATACTCCAATAAAATAGATAATAATGAAGGCATCGACAAATTTCTAGAGACATATGATATGCCCAAACTAAATCAGGATGATATACACAATTTAAATAGATCAGTTTCAACCAAAGAACTAGAGGATGCCATAAAAATCTTACCAACCAAGAAAAGCCCAGGACCGGATAGATACACATCCGAGTTCTACAAGACCTTTAAAGAACAACTAACACCAACACTTCTCAAACTATTTCATGAAATAGAAAAAGAGGGAACACTCCCAGACTCATTCTATGAGGCTAATATCACCCTGATTCCAAAACCAGGCAGAGACAAATCAAAAAAAGAAAACTTCAGACCAATATCTGTAATGAATATAGATGCAAAAATTCTCAATAAAATTCTGGCAAATCGAATACAAAAACATCAAAAAGAAAGTACACCATGATCAAGTGGGCTTCATTTCAGGTAGGCAAGGTTGGTTCAATATAAGAAAATCAATAAATGTAATTCATCACATCAATGGGCTCAAAGATAAAAATCATATGATCATCTCAATAGACGCAGAGAAAGCATTTGACAAAATACAACATCCCTTCATGTTCAAAATGCTGGAAAAAATAGGAATAACAGGAACATACCTCAACATCGTAAAGGCCATCTATGCTAAGCCCCAGGCCAACATCATCCTAAATGGAGAAAAATTGAAAGCATTCCCTCTAAAAACTGGAACAAGACATGGATGCCCTCTCTTACCACTCGTATTTAACATAGTTCTTGAAGCCCTAGCCAGAGCAATTAGACAGACGAAAGAAATTAAAGGGATATGGATAGGTAAAGAAGAACTCAAATTATCACTATTTGCAGATGATATGATTCTATACATAGAAGATCCAAAAAATTCCACCAGAAATCTTCTAGATCCAATAAATGAATTCAGAAAATTAGCTGGATATAAAATCAATACCCATAAATCAAAGGCATTTCTGTACATCAGTGACAAATCCTCAGAAAGAGAAACTAGGAAATGCACCCCATTTACTTTAACCTCAAAAAAAAAATATTTGGGAATCAACAAAAGAAGTGAAAGACCTCTCCAATGAAAACTACAGCAGGCTAAAGAAAGAAATTAATGAAGATCTTAGAAGACGGAAAGATCTACCTTGTTCATGGATAGGTAGAACTAATATTGTCAAAATGACCATTCTCCCAAAAGCACTATACAGGTTCAATGCAATACCAATCAAAATCCCAATATCATTCCTCATAGAAATAGAAAAAAAGCAATCATGAAATTCGTCTGGAAAAATAAGAGACCCAGAATAGCCAAAGCGATTCTTAGCAAGAAGAATGAAGCTGGTGGCATTACTATTCCAGACTTTAAATTGTACTAAAATTGAATATTTTATTTGTACTATGGTGACTGTGTCCAGAAGAAATGATCTCTAGGCAATATCTGATGGACCAGTAGTTCTTGTATGTGCTCAAGCTTTATTTCTAGGTCAAATGTCTAAAATTTCCCATAGAAACAGTGTAATAGATGGTGGTTGGTTTTCCACAAAAAGATCTTTCCATTTACCACTCACTGGAACACAATATTATTAGTATCATATTATTTTTATCAGAGAACCATGTATCACACAGATTCCATGGGAAGCACGTTCATATATACCTGGGACACATTTCCCTTCCTTTTAATATCAGAATGAGATTAAAAAGACTAAGTTCATTTTGGGTACTAGTTAACCATATATTTATTAGTTCTTTTTATTCTCTTTCAATCAACTCTTCACCTATTTAAAATAAAGCATTGAGGATGGAGATCCCAGGTGAACAGAGGCACCAGACTCAATCTACATGTGAACCTATTGAATGCAAGATGAGGGATGGATTAGAGGCTCTGCAGTGAGGAAGAGCAGACTTTGGAACTTGGCTCACAGCTTATTGGCTGCTACCCCCTTTAAACCTCTGTTCTCTTACAGGCAAAATGGGAATAATAGTCTACTGAATTAGGCTATGCAGGGGAGGGAGTTTAGATAACCTGTGAAAAGTACTTAGCACAGTGCTTAGCAGGTCTTCCCATTACTGAACCCTGACCTGACATGTGGCAGTGCCTCACCTGGAGAACTTCAGCTGTAGTTACAGAAGGCACATTTTTCTTTTTTCCTTTCTTTCTTTTTTTTTTTTTTTTTTTTTTTTTGTACTAGAGATTAAACCCAGGGCCACTTAACCACTGAGCCACATGCCACATCTACAGGCCTTTTTTATATTTTATTTAGGACAGGGTCTCTTTGAGTTGCTCAGGGCCTCGCTAAATTGCTCTCTGACTTTGAACTCACAATCCTCCTGTCTCAGCTTCCTGAGCCACTGGAATTACAAGTGTGCACCACTGCACCTGGTTGGAAGGCACATTTTGTCAACTATCTCACCATGATTTCCATCTCTCCTAACCCCACCAGCCCAATGCCCAGGAGTGGACCCCAATAGCCAATGTCTGCTATAAGTGAACCTGTTCACTTAATCACGGCTGGGTGGTAATGAACACTGACTCAAGATTAGCTATTGGAGTCTCTCTTTCAAAATTATGGGTCATGAGTCAAGAGCCTTAGACTGGAAGCTAGGAGCTGTTTGACTTTTGTGGCAGTAATCAAGAGACAAAATTTCTAGCTCAGGATCCACAGGGGCCCTAGTCCCTCTAGTTTTCAAGGTTAGCCTCGAATTCCATGTGATACTCTAGGTCTTCAATAGGTTCTCTTACCACTACTTTTTCAGGTAACTAGTTGCAGTTAGAATCTGCAGCTTACAATTTTTCTTACTATTATTAATATTAGCATTAATCATTGCTGTAGTAAGAATAACAATAGTACTAGTGGTATCAGTGGTATCATAATCCAGACTTTTATTTCTTAAACTTTTACACAAAATGTTTCCATCCTTTATGTTTCATTTCACCTTTAAGTTTTATTTACATCCTTCAGATAGACTTCAGACTTTACTCTTGAATATATAGCTCCATGAAACCTATATGATATTACAGGAAGAAATCACCCATTAAATATTTATTGAATATATGGAAGAAGTTTTGAAGGAAATAAAAGTTATTTTGGCAATGTAAGAATCTAGAGAATATACTAGAAAACAAAAGGGATTTCATCAAGTGCTTTAAAGCAAGGCATTGAAATAGGAAATTATTAAAAAATGTGTACATCTCTTTTTGCCTCTGAGTTGCAGAATAAAAGTTGAACTAATTAATAATTTTCTTTCTCTCAGTAAAACAACACTTAGGTAGCCAAAAGTTTTCGAATTTTAATTAAAAAATAAAGAAACCTTAACATTAAGTTTCTTATTAACATAAGAGTATCTCCACAAAAGCAGATCTTTCCTCTGCTTTCTAGAACACAGCCACTCCCTTTGACCTCCATAGCACTATCACAGTGGACACACGTGTAGTCACCTCTGAAGGCAGGTTTTTGTTTGAAGATTTGAAGTGAATGGCTGTTGAGTGCAGCTTTTGTGAACCACAGGGAACTGAGTTGCTGTTGGAATCTGTTAGTTTATCTAGAAGGCCCTGGTCACTGGGTGGAGGGTTCAGACTGGGGATGCTGGTTAATTAAAAAAGCAAAATATTATAATGATGAGAGGTTGAGAAAAACACCTGTAGAAAGAACCTTTATTTTAAAAAAATCCTTTCTGACAAGGAATTAGAAGCTCTGTGAACATGTTTGGTTATAAACATACAGCAGACTCCACCGTCTTCCTGGACTTTCTGCATGGAACTGTGCTGGCAGAACTTTCATATGGCCCAGTCCCGGTTCTATTGTTTGAAGAGGGCAGAGGGTTCTTTTATGGTGAAGTAGAGGAGAACAAAAATGTGCTTTAATTTATTTTTATGATAAATGTCACTAAATCAAAATCTAAAGCTATGGATTTTTCAGTTTGATGCTCATAATGTAAGATGGAGTCATTTAATAAGAGATTGAAATGAGCATTTGCTAACAATGAAGTCATTATTTTAATGAAACCTGATCAACTTTCCTGAATAATTTGGGATTTTTTTAAACAACATATTTCAAGTCAGAAAAAAAGGAATAGACCATACGTTTGGCAGAAATGAAAAATGGTTACTATGGCAGCTTGATTTGGACATGGAAAACCTGTTTCAAGCTATTCATAAACCCAACTCTTGCAAACTATTTATTATGTACAATAAATTATATGAAACATGTAATGAAAAAATGAGAGTGACTTGTTTTAGAACTCAGAGAGTTAATGAAAACTATTTGAGGAGGAGGGACTGGGTGAGGCGAGGATCCTGGTGCTCCTGCTGAACTCAATGAATTTTTATCTATTCCAAGAGGACCCCCCACTCTTCACTAGTTCAATGCAAATGTCACATTCTTGAAAGGAGGAAAAAAATGGGAATTTTTCCTAACCACATAAAGGGCACCATTTTCACAATTTAAACAATATTCATTTCGCCTCTATTCTTCATGAGTGACTGAACATTTCTCGTTACAAACCCAAGGCGAAACTTAAAAGAAAATGCTAGGGATAGGGAGGGATGCATTGACAATCCTCTGTTCTGAGTAATTTATTCTGTAAGAGTGCTATAAAAAGACAATAGGAATATATTTTGAAGTGGGGCATGTATGTTTCTGTGAGTCAAGAAAAGTTGGCAAATCTGTGTCCAAAATATGTCTATTTGCATGTACCTGGAAAAGAAAAGATTTGATTTCTGATGACAAAGATAAATACTCTAATTTGCAGCATAAAGTTTACATTCTGTAAGCAAGAATCTTAAAAGTAATACATAATCGGGTATTCAGTAATCTTGTATGGATAATAAATGACATGGAAACTTTACAATGGTGCAGAAGGATTTAGGTAGAAAGAAAGTACGTGGTGTATTGCTGTGTTCATTTCAAAAACTGAAGACTGGTGCTTTGCAGGATGGAAATAATTTGGAAAAGAAATGAGGAATAGGAATACAGAGATGTATTTAAGGCAGGGGTCTGGTGGGCAGGACAATGTGTGCTAATGAGAGCAGTGCTTAGTGTGTTTTAAAGTATTTTCCTATAAAACAGGCAGTAAACATTTCAACCTGTGTACAAAAATCTATTCAAAAAAATGTGGGTGGCAGGAGAATGAAATTAAAATCCCATAGTACAGTTACTGAATCTGTGAAGTAGTCCAAATACACTCTCTCTTCATAAGCAAGATTAAACAGAGTTATATCTCTGGAGCCAGATTGCAATGAGTTGAAATCCCAGCTATTCATTTATAAACTGTGCCACCTCAGTGCCTCCATTTCTTCATATGTACAATGGGTGTGGGTAATGCCATATGCACCCCAGCAGAATTACCTACAGCAGTAAGTAAGTCAAAGCTTATAAAGCACTAAGAATAACTACGAATACGTAGCATCAAGTGAGCACTGTATCAGTGGCTACTAAGTGAAAATTTAAAAATTTAAATTGTTTGTCTAATTTTTTAATATTAAAATATCTACATTGAGCAAATTTTAGAGTTATCTTCCTTATTATATGGCATCTTGTATTTCAATTTTAATTCAACTTAATTTTTAACAGCTCTGCTGAGAAACAACTGACATATAGTAAACTGTACATAATTAGGGTGTAAAATATGATAGATTTTGACAAACACATACAACTGTGAAAACATCACTACAGTCAAGATAGTGAAAATATTCAATACCCCTGGAAAATCTCCTCCTGTCCCAAAGTAGTCTCACATGTCCATTTCTGTTCCCCACATCACTGTTCCCTGGCTACTATTTGTATGTTTTCCTCTTTATACACTAACTTGCATTTTTTACTATTTTGTGTAAATAGAATTATATAATTCTTATAAATTCATTTTAGGGGAAATACCCAGCTTCTCTCATGCACCATGTTTAGGCTGAGATAAATCCTTTTTTTTTGTTTTTTTTTGTTTTTTGCATTCATTAGTTGATTCTTTTTTATTGCTAAATGATATTTTCAGCAATATTATTGTGGTACAGCTATACCATCATTTATTTTTTCATCTACCTGTTGAAGAACATATGGTTTTTTCCCTAGATTTTTACTATTTCAAAGAAAACAACTCTGAAAAATTATGTATAAATTGTGTATGGCCACATACTTTCATTTTTCTTGGATAAATATATAGAAATAGAATGTTGGGTTTTTATTAGTATGTTTAACTTCCAAGAACTACCAAATGTCTCCTAAGTGAGTGCACCATTCTATAATCCCACCAACAGTGTTCCTCCAACAACAATTGATAGATCAATGTTTTAATTTTAGATATTTTGTAAGGGATTTAAGATGTACCATTTTTAGTGTTAATCTGCATTGCTCTAATGATTAGTTGAGTACATCTTCATGTGCTTATTGGCCAGGCATATACCTTTAATGAAGTACCTGTCCAAATCTTTTGCATGTATATTACTGGGTTGCTTGTTTTATTATTATTGAGTTTCAATTTCTCCCAGTCTGTGTCACAATTAATTCTTTTAACTATCAAATAGTAGCTTTTAGGTTCAACTCATTCATTATTTTCTTTTATGAACTGTGCATTTAATATATCTAAGAAATCTTTGCCCAAGCTGTGTGTGGTGGTGCACTCCTGTAATCCCAGTCTCAGAAAATTAGTGAGGCCCTAAGCAACTTAGTGAGATCTTGTTTTAGGATAAAAAAATAAATAAAAAAAAACAACTGGAGATGTAGCTCAGTGGTAAGGTGCCCCTGGGTTCATGGGTTTAATCCAAGAAAGAAAGAAAGAATGAGAGAGGGAGAGAGGAAGGGAAGGGGGGCGGGGAGAAAAGAAGGAACAATCCCAGTTTCAGGAAGGAAGGAAGGAAGGAAGGAAGGAGGGAAGAAGGGAAGGAAGGAAGGAAGGAAGGAAGGAAGGAAGGAAGGAAGGAAGGAAGGAAGGAAGGAAGAAAGAGGGAGAGAAGAGGGAGGGAGGGAGGGAGGAAGGAAAGTTAAAAGAAAATTTTGCCCACAGTGTGGAGAATAAAGTTCATTTTTTGACATATGGACATCCAGTTATTTCAGTTTTATTCATTGAAAAGACTGTTTTCTCCACTGAATTCTTTTTACACTTTGTCAAAAATTGAGTAACCATATATATGGGTCTATTTCTAAATGCTCTATTCTGTCCCAGTGACATATTTTTGTTTTTACTAATGTCACACTATAAAGATATTTATAATAGTGTCTTAATCCTTATAATAAACTATTAAAATCAGGTGACATAAATTTCCAAACTTTATTCTTTTTCTGTTATTCAGACTTTTCTAGGTCCACTGCATTTTCATATGAATTTTAGAATCAACTTACTAATTTTGACATTAAAAATCATTCTTGAATTCTGATTAGGATTGTATTATTTCTCTAGATAAGTGTGAGGATAATTGTTAAGAAAAAAACCCTTTCTTCCTCTACAGGAATCCATATTTCTTCATTTACTTATATCTTGTTCAGTAATGTTTTCTAGTTTTCAACATGTAAGTAATTTATATATATTTTTATGATATTTATTTCAAAATATTTTATTTTATGCTTTTGTAAATCATATAAATTTTTAATTTCAATTTCATTTGCTTTATGTTAGTAAAAACACACCAATTTTGTTTATTGATCTTCTATCCTACAACCATCCCAATTAATACATGGCTTCATAGGATTTTATATAGACCATCATTTCTTATGTGAATAAGGAGTATTTTACTGTTTCCCATCTAATCTTTCTCTTATCTCACTATCTAGAGCTTTCAGTACAATTTTGAACAAAAGTAACAAATGTACATTTTTTTCCTTGCTCCTGATCTTAGCTCTCAGTCTTTCACCATTAAGAATGGTTATGATATTAAACAGATTTTTCATAGATGCCACTTCACAGTTTCAGTAACTTATCTATTCCTAGTTTGCCAAGACATTATTAGAAATGGATGTTGGATCTGTCCAATGCTTTACTTATTTCTATTGGGATAATTGAATGTATTTTTTTTCTTTTTTAGTCTACTATAAATTACATCCATTGATTTTTCAAATGTTAAACCACTTTCTCATTGCTGGCACAATACTACTTGTTCATGATGTCCATGCTTTCTATATATTTTTAATTCAATTTTATAGTATTTGTAAAGGACTTTTGTATCCATGTTTATGAGGTAAATTGATAGCTGGTTTTCTGGTTTTCCTTGCATTTGGTGTTAGTATGGGAATAATGCTGGTTTCACATGAGTTAGGAAGTTTTCTCTTTTTTTTTTTTTTTTTTTTTTTGGTACCGGGGATTGAACTCAGCGGCACTAGACCACTGGGCCACATCCCCAGCCCTTTTTTTTGTATTTTATTAGAGACAGGGTCTCACTGAGTTGCTAAGTGCCTCGCCATTGCTGAGGCTGGCTTTGAACTCGCGATCCTCCTGACTCAGCCTCCCAAAGTGCTGGGATTAAAGGCGTGCGCCACCGCGCCCGGCTAGTTTTCTCTTTTATTTAGTATTCTGGAACCTGAATTGAATGGTCTTATTTCTTCCTTACCCTGTCCACTGACACCATCTGGGCTTGTAGTTTTCTTTGTGGAAAATTTTTAACTACATATGATTTCTTTAATATAGAGAGAACTGCTCAAGTAATCTATTTATTCTTGAGCAGAGTTCCATAGTTTGCAACTTGAAGAAATCTGTTTTATCTAAGTTGTCAGATTTATTGAGACAAAGTTTTCATAGTTCTAATGATAATTTTAGTATCTGTGAAATCTGTAATGATGTCACTTCTTTCCTTCATAATATCAGTAATTTACATAGTCCCTTATTCCCAGACACCTAGTTAGAGGCATATCAATTTTAATGATCTGCAAAACAACCAAAGTGTGTTTTATTCTTGGTTTTATTGGTTAATATTTTTATTGGTGGGCATTTTGGTGTGTGCCTGTAATTCCTGCCACTTGGGAGGCTGAGGCAGGAGGATTGAAAGTTCAAAGCCAACCTCAGCAACTTAGAGGCCCTAAGCAACTAAGTGAGACTCTATCTCAAAAAAATAAAAGGGATGGGGGGATATAGCTCAGTGGTTAAGGTCCCTGGGTTCAATCCATAATTTCTTAAGCTGAAGCTATTGATTTGGACTTTTAGTTCTAATTTCTATTTATTTATTTCTAATGGCATGTGTCTAAGGATAATGTGTATATTTTCCTCTAAATATGACTATCATTGTATCTCACAAATTTTGTTATGTTGTCTTTACAAGTTCATTGATTCAAAAATATTTTTTAATTTCCATTTTGACTTCTTATTTAACTCATGAGGTATTTAGTATAATAAGCCCTCAGTATCCATAGTTTCTGTATCCATGGAGTCAACCAACTGCAAATCAAAAATATTTAAGCAAAAATGTGTTTATATTGGTCAGGTACAGAGAATTTTTTCTTGTCATTATTCCCTAAACAATACAAATTAAAACTATCTACATAGCAATCACATTGTTTTAGGTATTGCAAGTAGTCTAGAAGTGATTTAAGGTATATAGGATGATGTGCATAGGCTATAGAAGTATTATAAGGGCAATAATATATACTAAAATGACAAATAGTGTGCCATTTTATGTAAGGCACTTGTGCATCTTCTGATTTTGATATCTGCAGAGGTGCTGGAATCAATCCCCCATGGATATAAGGGACAAATGTATTGTGTTAGTTACTTCCAATTATTTGTGGATTTTCCAGAGATCCTTTCACAATTGTTGTGGTTTGGATGTGAGGTGTCCCCCAGAAGCTCATGTGTGAAGACAATGTAAGAAGGTTTAGAGGAGAAATGACTGAGTTATAAGAGCTTTAACCTAATCAGTGAATTACTCCCCTGACAGGATTAACTGAGTGGTAACTGAAAGCAGGTAGGGTGTAGCTGGAGGAGCTGGGTCATTGGGGGCATGCCTTTGGAGCATATATTTTGTATCTGAGAAGTGGAATATCTCCCTCTCTCCCTCTTCCTCTCTCTCTCACTCTCCTTCTCTTTCCCCCTGCCCTGCCCCCCTTCCTTCTGGTCATCATGTGAACTGCTTCCCTCCACCATGCTCTTCTGTCATGTTGTTCAGCTTCATCTGGAGCCCTAAGGAATAGAACCAGCTGTCTATGGACTGAGACCTCTGAAACTGTGAGCCCTCAGAATATAGTTTTCCTCCTCTAAAATTTTTCTGGTCAGGTCTTTTAGTTACAGCAGTGAGAAAGCTGACTAAAACAGTAATTACATTGTAACCAGGATGTGCACTTTTTATGAGTTGAATACTTTCAAGTTTATTAAGATTGTGGATTTTTTTAATTGCTTAGAAAATGACATACTTTGATAAGTACCCTGTATACCCTTGTGGGAGGAGAAAGTGTATTCTGCTGTTCTGTGGTAGGGTGTTTATAGATGTCAACAAGGTCTAGATGGTTGGTGTGTTGTTCAAATATTTTATAACGTCACTGATTTTCTGCTTACTCATTCTTTTAACTATCAAGAAAGGAATGTGAAAAATCTCTACTGATAATGATTTTTGTCTATTTCTCCTTGAAGTTTTATGAATTTTTTGGTCATGTATAATCCAGCTCTATTGTTAAGTACGTAAATATTTAGGATTACGATGTCCTCTTGATGATTTCACTCATACTCATGATGAAATATCCTTATTTATCCACAGTAATATTCTTTGACATATAATGTACTTTGTTTGATATTAGTTTGTCCATTCCAAATTTCTTTTTCTATATGCTATTATGATATGCTTGCCTTTTTCTTTTCCAATATTTACTTTAAGTTTGTTTGTGTCTTTCTGTTAAAAGTGTATTTCTTATATTTTCAAACATGGTCTCACATGTTTATCCAATCTCTGTATTTTAATTGAGGCATTTAGACCATTTACCTTTAATGTGATTGTCAAAATTGAACTTTAAGTCCACTTACTCACTACCTCAGCCAATAGTACTCCCAATTTCCCTTGCTTTTATCACCATCTGACATAACTATTCTGTTCCAGTCTCTGGGATTCCTTGCTATTCTTCAAACACAAGTACTTTACCATCTCCTTTTGTTTTTACTACTTCTCTGCTTATGGGATTTTGTGGCAAGCATATTTATGATTCTCTCCTTTAAGCCTTTCTTCAAATGTCCTCCTTACCATGGAGTCCTCACTGATCATTTTACTTAAAATTGAATCTTTTCCCTCACTCCCTGGTTTTATTTATATTGTTTTCTATTTTATTTTTTTCTCAGGAGAACTTATAAAATGATGCACTATACATTTTCTTTTCTGTGTGCTTTCTTTCTCCCAATAAAATGGAAGCTACAGGTGGCTAGAGGTTTTTATCTGTTCTATTCTGCTACTTCATCCCTGACACCTAAAAACACTTAGCACAAGGTAGGTATTTGGTAAATATACCAGATTCCAGGTTTTAAAATATGTTATTTTTTTTCTGTCCCTGAAAACCAACTTTATAACTTATGGGGATATATTCAAACCAATATAAGATATGTTATGTATGTTATATATGGACTTGAAAATATTTAAGTTGCATTGTTCCCCTCAAACTCTATTTTCCAGAGGCATACCTTTTTTACGAACCAAGAAGTAACCTGTGCATCTGACTACTCAAAGTCAACATAACACCATCTGCATGGAATCTAGCTGAGAACTCTCAGTGCCTCATCTCCCTCAAACTTCATTAATTTGATTTGTACATGACCCTATCAACCTTACTATCCAGCTTGTGGTGCCACAGCAGTGTAGTAACCACAATGAAGTCAGAAAAATAATTTTTATAAGTAAGCCTTTTATACAGGATAGGAACTAACATTGGTTTATTTTTCATTATGCATAAGACCTATCATTTAATGCTTAATACATCACTCTTAGGTATATTACTGTGTTCATTTTGTAGATGAAGATATTAAAGTCAGGGTATAAGTGACCCCAGATGAAGAGCTTGGATTTTTATACAGCTTTCTCTTCCTTCTAAGTCCATCTCTTTGTAGCTACATCATGGTGCATCACTGTTAATGCCACGAGTGGCAACTGATAGTCCACCGGCAAGAAAAGAATATAATCTAGACACAAATATTCAGACCACAGACCATCCTACATACCACAATTGGTGTCGAAGATGTCATCTCTGGATAGCACAGCAGAGTCATTAATGTTCATAATGATAAAACCAAGTCATCAAAAAGAGATTAATTACATTCCATCTACTCTGTTTAAGAAGGCAGAGAAGTGTGAAATCCATTTTAGAAAGATTTCCATCAAAAATGATTAAAATTTTCAACTATCCAGAATGATTCATTCCCTGGGGTTTCTACATAGCCAAATATGTAAATGAAAAAACACAAATATTGCCCATTTTCCACAAAACAAAGCAAACAAACCACATACACACAAAGGTACAGAAAAGATTCAACTGAATTTGTGGTTTAGCTATTCCTACAGTGCTTACCAGGGTATATACCTAAGCTGATAGGCATCCATTTTTTTTAAATAGTGTGTATCTTTCCTCATTGGTCAGGTGTCCATTTGGATGGTTGGTGCCCCTGCCAGGAAGGTTTTAATTATTTTGATTTTTTTTATTTTGCTATATGATCTTAAAGGGAGGGGCTAATGTATTCCCCACAATTCTGAGCACATAGCTGAAATGAGTGTGTCTCTTTCACCCACAGCTTCTTAAAAACTTAACTTGGCTTTAAGTACAAAAGAGAGGTTGTTTAATTGCAGAATACTACTTGATTTGAATTTCAGTTATAAAAACAAGAAAAAAAATGTACTCCTCATCTCAGTCTAGTGCTTGGTATGTAGTAACTATTCAATAAATATTAGTTAAGAGAATTTACCAGTAGAAAACGGTTAAATAAATTGTGTTAAATTGCAGCACATCCTAGGTGATGGAATGATGTCTACCTATTTCAAATAATGAACTTACAGATGCTCATATGGGTTTTATTCACCCTCTAGCCTCATTTACTAGAAGAATTTTTGACTTCTAATAAGCACTTAATAAATATTGATTGAAAGGATAAATGAATAAGTCAAATATAAAATTAATAAACAAGTTATAAAACTCTATTGACATAAGTATATGATTAATATGACAATTTGGGGAAGGGGATATGCATATAACTGAATCAAGAAATATTTGCAATGCTACATGATAAAGTATTACTACTAATTACTCCGGTAAATCGCCACTTTTTACTATATTTATGTGTTATTTAAATGTTCACCAAACATGTGCATTACTTTTATAATTGAAATAACTTATGGTATTATCATCACAAAAGTCTTTCACTACATCTGATAGTCTGGTAGTTAAGTGTTCATGATAGAAGGAAAAGTTGAGATGCTATCAGCTGCCCACAATGTAGAACATTTCCAGAACACTACTGACAAGACCAAAAACAATGTCTCCATATTGAGACGGCTCAAGTGGGGAGGTAATGGAGAGGTATGAAAATCATCCAAGAAAGGAACCATCAAAAATATTCAAAGGAGGATGGATGGGAAATAACTCTTCAATATGTATTGGACTTCCTTTTGATTATTAAAATATTGGAAATTAAAAAAAATAAACAGGTAGTAGTTGTAGTCATACAACATTATGAATATCACTGAATTATTTACTTTGAAGTGATTAATTTTATGTTATGTTAATTTTACCTCACTGAAACAAAGCAAAACAATGTATATTCACCAGATAAAAATAAAAACAAAGATTCATAAAGGTTTTAAGAATCCTTCAGGCAAATATGGGGAAATTCCTCACAGGGACTAATTCTCAAAATCAAAAAGAACCAGTTGTAATCACAAGGGTCCAATTATAAAAATAAATCCTAGTCTATTCTAATAATAAGAACCTTCCAATTGATCTTCCTTACCAAAGCAAGTTAACAAGGGAAAAAAATCATCACATCTTGATATCAGAAATGGTCAACAATTCTCAGCCAGGTTGACCACAGATTGCTGTGCTCTGCAATGAGCTTTTCACCTGCATAGACCTAGTGTTGTTGATCTGTTTATCCCCAGCCTTTGATGGAGTGTCTGGCATGGGACACAGTGTTGTTGAATGAAGCAGTTTATCAAGAGGCTTAATGCTGGACAAAATGACCAGTTTGATGCTGGCCAGGGAGGACTAAAGCCAGGATCTACAAATAAAAGCAAGCAACATTCTCAGAATAGTTTGTTCCTTTCCGACAGGGCCTTCTGTCCACACAAACACGTAAGAATCTATTAGAAAGCTCATGGAAAGGGATATTCCTGGACTCTACCTCCAGATAGTCTGGTTCAGGAAGAACCTAGAAATATGTTTCACAAAACTCAGGTGGTTCAATGTAGGTGGTCTGTGGACCACACTTCTAGAATCCCAGCTCTAGCTTCCATCCCCCTAATGTGAGCTGTTTTCCCTAATTTGTGGCTGAAATGGAAGCTCAGAACAGGGACTGCCAATGTCTTTTCACATAAAGAAATATGGAATAAGTAACTACTAGACTCTTCTGACCTGTTTTCATTCAGTGTAGGAAGTACTTTATAACCATCAAAACTGTCCAGAAAATGAAAATGACTCGTGGTGTTATAAGCTTTAGAAACATAGTTGAAAGGAGCATTTCTCGGGGAATTATAATAATTCTCTTGCACTAAGAGGGATTTCAATTGGTTGGCTCCCAGGGTTCCTTCCAACTCGGGTTCTCTTATTCTATATTAAAAACAGCTTGAGCAGGCAAAAGAAGCAGATGATGCATATATATCTAACTGCTTTGAGAAATGTAAATTTCTATAAAATAAGAAGTATTATTTAGAATACTCTTGATTTGGGGGTAGTATCTAACATTTTTTTTTAAGTTTTCTAAACTTCATTTCATTTTGCATGAAAAAATTGAATAGAATATTGCATTCAAATAGATTTGGGAGATAAATTTTATTTGTACAATGTAACAGGGATGAGTTTTTAAGACTTGTTTTTGTAATTAGTGTTAATTTTTACTTTTTCTGATTTAAAAACTAATGGTGAAAATTTTGCAAAATTCAGAGAAATTTAAAAAGGACATAATATAAAGTCACATATTATTTCACCACTGAGAATTAATCACTGGTAGTAACATTTCGAGCTATTCTCTACCCCTCCCTCTCAAATATACACAAACAAAGAAACTTCACAGTGGTTATGTTATTGTAATTTTACATATCCTTTGAAAACATATTTTTTTTTTTTTTTTTTTTTTTTTTCGTTTTTTGGTGCTGGGGATAGAACCCAGGGCCTTATGCATGCTCTATCAACTGAGCTATATCCTCAGCCCCTGAAAACATATTCTTAATCAACAGTATACTATTCCATTAATAAGCAAATGGATTCAGTTGGTAGAGTGGTTGCCTTGGATTCAGAATAAATGGCCCATGAGTCAAATTTGAGGTTGACTAGTGGAAAATTGAATTCAGGATCTCACAGCACCACCTTCAAACTGGAGTATGAAGAAAAAAAAAAAGTATTGAAAATTTAATCAGTTTCCTATCTTCACACATTTAGATTATTTTCATTTTTCTGCTATGGTACATGTGCAATGAAAATGCTTGTTTCTGGAGCATTGATTTACCTCCATATATTTAGGATGGATTCTCAGCTATGGAGACTGTGTTTTCAGCCCTATGAATATTTCTAGACATTCCATGCATATTTTCAAAATGTTTTACAGGAAGATTGCACCAACTATGCTTCTTCCAACCATGGAGGAGAGACCTCACTCACTGCTCAGTGGCAAGCACCAATATTAACACAAAGAACAAAACAGAAAATTTTCCACCAAATTTAATGGGCAGAAATTTGAAATTTTATTTTTTCTTATTCTCCTTTGACTACTAATGAGTGAACTTGAACATATTTGCATGTCCATGTCACCCATGTATCTTTCTTCTTTTTATGTTTTAGGTTTTATTTCTATAGTTTAACATATCTTCACCTATGGCACAACCAGAATGAAGTTTTTATTTGTTGGATTTTTTTTTAATTTATTTTTTTAAGGTGAAGCTCAATCTACAAAATTTTTCATGTTTCCTGGGAGAAAACGAACATTTTAAAGAGGAGGACACAATTATAAAGTATTTTTAATATTTTTATTCTTGAAATTAAAGATATTGGTGGTGCTAAGGTATTTGCAGAGCTATAAAATGGTACCATTTTTTAAGGAGAACAATATGACAATAAATATGAATGACTTTTTCAAATGCTAGGGAAGACACAATATGATATAAACATACATTTTTCACTGCGTGCACCAAAATTTTGCTTTCAATAAATCAAAATGGTTCTGTCAAAAAGAAGTAAGTTCAGGTAATATTTTATTTTCATAATTTAAAAAACTCCTTCAAATTTGACAAGATACCTCAATATCTAAAATAATCAGAATATCTTACATAAATTTCTTAAAAAATCATCTCTTTACTATATGATATTTTTTGTCACCTAACAACTTTGTGAATCATCCTTGAAATGGTATTTCCCCTCTGAGTGACCACCAGCAGGTATTGGTGACATCTCTGGCTGATGAATATGGGCCCATTAAACAAAGAGTGTCTAGTCAGAAACTTCTGAATTTCATACAGAGTGTTTTTGTCCCATTAATTTTTTTTCTATAAGATAGGACATTTGTTAAAAGAGTAATATAAATAAATGATAAATTTTAACATTTCCATAGTCTGTCAAAATAATCAATTTTAGAGTAAGATTTATTTAAATGAGAACAACTCTCTAGACACTTATAACTTTTTGTCAATAAAATTTACTTAAATCTACTTAAACCTACTTTGTTTTAGAAAATAAACTTATTCTGTTTGTATATGATGCTTGAGATACTGAAACTTCAGTTTCTTGGAAGTTTCTCTCCTTACCCTGTCATGCAAAGGAAAAATTGCTTTCTCTTCGTTTATTTGTTTTTACTACCTTTCACTGCAAGATTAGAAATGACAGATAGATATCATGGAAACTTAAAAAAATGATCTCAACAGCTCATATTTTCCAACATTTTTTTAAAAAGGTTAATACTCACTTTCCATTATCAGCCTAAGCACTCAAGGCCTTCCATTGGGTACTAGGAAATATGAACTTAAACTTTGTGAAGAATCCCAAACTTCTGCATTTAAAACAAAGTGTTTGGGGTAAATACCAATTAATTCATAGTCTAGCCACTTCTTAGTGATATTTCTCAAGGTAGTGCCTGGGTTCATGGAAAGAATTCTGCATCCTTGCAAAGAGGAACAAGGTCTGTGTGCTGTCCATCTTATTTTTGCCGGTCTATGATCTGACAAAAGCACCCTGGTCTCCTCTAGTCCACTAGATTGTTGCTGACACTGCTTTCTTTTTGTGGGGTTGGAGGGATGGACATAATGCCATTGCTGATATATATGTTTGGTGAATTTCAAGAAAATATCCTGCTCAGACTTAACTGCTTATCTCAGCTCTTACGGTCTCTGCAGAACCTCTGGTCAGCTGCCTTTCATCTGCTCCTGGCCTCACCATGGTGGTCCCACTGAAGGTCTGTTCCACGGTAGTTCAACCAGTTTCTTGAGCCTCCTAGATTCATAAGCAGACTTACCGATCTCTTCCACACCCCACCTTTTCTCTGCCTTAATAGGTCATCCTAACCTTTCAGTTGCCCCAATGTTCATGTGAAGTTTCTTCTTAGTCTCTCTTTTTGATCAAATACAGGTTAACAATTTCTAAAACATATCATAATGGCATAATGTTGCCTCTGAAGTTTTGTTTTTATTTTTTTCCCCCCAGAGGCTATAATTTTCCTGAGCTACAGCCTTAAACATCAAGTACTGAGAATTTTTTTTCAGACGTGGGTGTATCAAACCTAACTTCCTTCCCTTTTACCTTTTGCACTTTCCTAAGGGAAAAGCCAGGACACTCAATTTGAATTCTTACCTCCCCTCCCTTGAATTCTCTCAGAACCACTCTCAGGATTGTACCTTTGGCTTTATTTTGGTTTAAATCACAATTTCCCCACATCTAGTTCTTTTTTCAGCTCTACACTGAAGTGTATTTTCATTCCTCCAAGACTTAATTTGTATACGTAAGTAGCTCCTGGAATTTAGAAACATCCTTTCAGTTACCACAAATCTCGATTCACAAGATTTTTGTCTCACTACACACTGATGATTAAATAAAAAACATGAACAATGACTCTTTTTTCCTCTTTGTATTCCTGTTTTAATAATCCAAGTCCTTCCTGAGATAACAGATGCCTCTGGCTGAATAAAGGGAGGGTCAATTAATTTCTTCAAAAAGCCTTATCCTTGTTATAGTTGAGAATGATGATAGTGAGAAATTACTTTGTCTTCCACTTGTTTTTCAAGTTAATTTCTTAGAGATTCATTCCTTTTCTCTAGAACTTACTTTTAAAAACAAAATACTTTTAAATAAAGATATACTATAGTTTATCTTCAGCTTACACAATAGTTTTCATACAGTCCAATTGAAAAAACATCAAATATATTTAGCCAACCTCCAATATTGTGAATAATGTAGGGTGGAGAGGTTTGTACAAGGAAAGACAAGATCTTAAAATCTATGTCCAATTGCATGCATAATAAAAATCCCAGCAATAAAATGTTCAAAGCCAGCCTCAGAAGACTAGAAATCAGTGAATCATGTCAACATGATGTTTATTGCCCCTGAGTTCAATCCCCAGAAAAAAAAAAAAAATAATAGCATAGTAGCTAAAAGAAAAGAAAAAACAAGTATGCTACCCTTTTCTTATTCTTTTCACTGCCAAATATTTTGGGGTAATAATAGGTACCAAATAGATACTTATTGTTCTGTGTTATCTGTTGAATAGCAAAAAGGAGTAGACAGTCTGAGCAACTTGATAAGAAAGTGAATCAAGGAAGACATAAAGCAGGAAAGATGGGCTAGGCCTCACACTGGGGGTAGAATCTGGACAGATGGAAATGAAGAAAGCAATTCTTCCAGGCAAGAAGAAATTAGCATGAAGAATAGCTTGGAAAATAAGACTCATGGGTTTAGAGGACCCTTTGGTTGTATTAAGCTTTAAGTTGGCTGAACAACACAAATTCTAGAAAAATTTATTTGTTCAGATATTTGTTCTTGGCATTGCATCCTTCCCCCCCACCCTTACCTTCATATTTTTTCATAAAGCAAGTGCTTTGTCATATTCTTCCTCTTCATGAGATTCCTGCTGGCTCATTCCACTGCTTCTGTTTACTTGGTCACAGCTGTCCATGAGCGTCTTTCTTCTCCCAAGTGGTCTGACTAAGCAAGTTCATAGCAAATAATGAGCAGCCCAAGGGTCAGTCCCAATAGGGCTGCAAGATTGGACTTTGGAATAAATACATTTTTGCTACTAGTGCTTTTCTTCTAATCTTGTAGCTTAATTTCCATTGAAATAATAATAGCATAGTAGCTTTAAAAAAAAAAAACAAAAAGAAAAAAACAAGTATGCTATCCTTTTCTTATTCTTTTCACTACCAAATATTTTGGGAAAATAAGAATATATATGCTGCTAAAACTCTCTTCCAACCTATAACTCTGCTGGAACTGCTTCTTCCAGAATCCCAGTGGTTTAGAGACTCATCTCAATGACTTTTCTTTCAACTTTATTCTCTTTGATCTCCTTATTTGATACTTTAACCAAGATCTCTTAAAGTGTTGCTTTTTTCTTTCTCCTTTGGTTTCTAGAATACAAACATCTGATTTGCCTCCTACCTCTCTAAACAATTATTATTTTTGCCTCCTCTTGCTCCCCAAATATTATGATTTGAATGTTGTTTGTCCCAGCAAAGGTTCAAATTTGGGACCCACTGTGGTAATGTTGAAAGGTGGTGGAAACTTTAACAAATGGAGCCTAGTAGGAAGTGGTTAGGGTGGAGGCATTGCCCTGGGAAGGGAGTGAGAAGGAGCTCATTCTCAGAGACTGAGAAGTTATAAAATAGGAAGTCTAATCCCTAATCCCTAAAAATCTCTGGCTATTTACCTCACATGTGCTAGCCATGATGCCATATTGTGAACAGCCAATGAGGTCCTGAACAGATGCTGGTGCCATGCTCTTCAATCTCCAAGTTCTAAACTCAACAAGCCTCTTTTCCATACGAAGCTCCATGCCTAGAGTATTTTGTTATATCAGCAAAAAATGAATTTAGTACACCAAATACAAGTGTTTTATAAGATTCTGTCATAATATCTTTTTTTCTCCCTACAATCTCTTCTTTGGTAAATGCTGTGTGCCTTGAGTATTACTTCTTGGAAAAATAATTTATAATCTCTATTTTCAACTGAGTTTTCCACTAGATAATAATCCTGAATTTCCAACTATTTGCTGAATATTACCACTTAGATATTCCTATCAATCACTTCAGTTCAATATGTCCAAAGCTGAAGTCCCCAGTATCCTTCTCAGGTGTCTGTCACTTCTCTGTGTCCTTTTCTGGCAGTATTGTGCTGGACCTGTCTCATGCCAGTTTATGAAGACTCATTGTATGCATCTTTTCCTAGTCCCAAAGTCAGTGGTGGTGGGAGCATTTACACTACAGACAATGGCAAAACAAATCAGGGCTTTGTTTTCTTTGTTCTTTTCCCTCTCCATTTTCCTCTCATTCCTTTCTTCCCTTTTTCTGAAAGCTGAACATTTTCCAGCACCCTACTAATTTTTGTCATACCACTCTGCCAGTTACCTGACTTTGAAATATGGCAGACATTTGGACTCTTTTCTTTTCCTTGCCTCCTAAATCCATATCACTGTCAAGCTTTTTAATTTTCAGATCACTGCGAACCTTACCATCTTCATTACTTCTAGCCTAATTCTTGCCAGACCTTTCTCCCAGTCTTTCCCTTATCTCTAAATGACTGGGCTGGGGATACTAAAATTAATCTTCCTTCGGACCAGCTCTGACCACAGTCAAAAGTTTCTAGATTCTTCTTGCTTAAAAAAGTTTGGAGTCATTAATTTTCCATCAAGGTCAGTCATAATCTGGTCCCCCAATCTAACTCCAGCCTGTGTCTCAGTGTTCCTATCAGGTATCTTAGGATCCTGAGTTCCTAGTTATTTATGGATCATAAAAAGTATTTAGGAAAATCTGACAAATCAAATTGTCTAACTGGCTATATAGGGATTTTTTTTTTTTTTTTACTATGTGTCTATTTTTTTTCCTCCCAAAGACTTCCTTTGCCATTTCCACACACCAAATCTTACCTATATATCAAGGGTCAGCCCAAGGTCAATTTCCCTAGTCAAAATGATGCAGTTCAACATGTAAGGACCCATCCTAGGGTACTTTACTTTTATAGTCACATTTAAAATTTTTGCCTTTTATTAAGATTTCCTGTGAGTATATTACATCCTATTTGTAAAAAGTGGGCTGGGCCATGATTCTTTTCTTCCTGGGTTTAAGGGGCATACAACCAAAATTTGTTGAATAAGTCAATTTAAGTGAATTAAACTATATTTAGCATTTTTTTCAAAATTATCTAGTACTTTTTCTTTTTATAGCATGTTCTAATGGAGGAAGAAATTTTAAAAAATTATATTTGTAATAGTATTCATTGAGAAATTGAGGACTGTCAGATGTGGTTATGCCTGGAACTTCAGATTCCCTGCCTCTTTAACATTATTTCCCACCGTACATGCTCTTACTTTATGTGTTCTAGGCAGAGTTTGCAAGGATGGATGATTGTTTAGCTAATATCCATATTGCCTAGACATTAGAGGAAAGATATTAAGAAATACTATGCACTAGACTAAAAGCTCCATGAGGACGGAGACCATAACTGTTTCAGTCTCCAAAATACCCAAGTATCAAGTTTGACTAAGCTATATTTTGCAAAATTAATGAAACCCACTGCCTGTGTTTTTGTCAACTCCATAGGTGGAAGGATGAATACTACTCCTAGCATTATTTTGCAGAAGTTTAGTTTTCAAAGTTTTTTTTTCTTCTAAGTTATAAAACCACTGTGTTGTAGATTAAGGACTTTTCTCCAAGGGCTTTATTGGTTTATTTATTTACAGAGTTTGACTATATCTTGGCAGATAGCATCAGTAACTGAGCACAGAGAAAGAGTAATCTGGCACTGTTTTAAAATTTACTGATGACCTCTTACAGAAGTAATACTTTAACGTGGGCAGCTTGAGAAACATCCCTGATATTTTTTTTTACCCTTGCTTGTCTCTGTTGCATGATGGCTGACATCCTTAAATGCATAGGTTATAGTTAATGATCATGGCATCTATTTATTTTGTCTAAATATATTTACCTTGTTCTAATTCTGGAGAGGATTATGTGTGTTTGTGGAGGTGCTGTTTTTTGTGTGGGGGGAGGGGTTTGTTTGTTTCTTAACATTGGATCAAGAGGTTTCCCCTTTTGTTTTATTCTCTAATCTGGAAATGGCTCCACTAGCAGAAGCCAAAGATCTCTTCAAAATATATGTACACAGACTTTTGACGATACAAATTGTTAAACCACATGAGTAGATGGCATAGTCTAAAGAATATCATCATAGGCCAAGATCCAAAATGAGAAAAAGACCATTTCTGAATCCCATGAAGGTGATAGATAACATGTCAGGTCTTAAACAGAATTGGTGAAACAGCTATTAATATTCTGTCTATTGCTTCTAGTACGTATTGTTTCCCCCATTCTCTCCAAACAGCATATGTTTTTATTAAATATTAGTATTTTGTCTGCAGCTGATTGCTTTAATTTTTGTTATACCTCATTCCTCATAGCAATATTTATGATGAAATCCTTGGTCTACTAAATATGCCTTTCTCATGCTGGCTTTTAATGTGCCCCATGCCTCTTGTGTAGCTAACAATTATTGGTTTGGGGCTTATGGAAGCCTCCGATAAAGTGTAGCTTCCAGAAACACATTTTTTGGGAGGGTATTTAGTGTTAAAATGAAATAGTAAGGCCCATTAACACATCTGACAATCCATTTCAAGATATCATGATTCTGAAATATGAATGTGAAAAAGCATTATCTTAGCCTCATCCCTTCCATTTCTCTCTATGTGTAATATTTTCTCGATTAGTGTGGTTGGTAGACTGTTGTTTAAACCAGTCAATGCAAATTAGCCTTGTAATTTCCTTTGTAATAAAAGTCTGTTCTTGCTCACCTAATCTGCAGTTGAGTATTATTCAGGCTGTTGTTTTGTGGTTCTATTAAGGACAAAGGAGTCAGAAGAGCGGTAAATATAATCTACTATCATCTAGTTCAGATATGGGTTTTAAATGATTCCTTTTTTACATTAGTTTAACATAAATTTTGTGAAACACTGGCTGTCATCTTTGAAAGTGCTAAACCCTATATTTATTTTAATGCATTTCTGGAAAATAGTGCATAATTAAAACTTCTAACACATAAGGGTAGATAAGGTATTTTTCAAAATATTTTGTAAGTTCATGTCCAAGGCTAATGACCAAACACTCATACCAACACAAAAGGAGCTCATGTAAATATATAAATAATGTGAATTATACTTTCATTGCAGGGCAAGTGGTTTGTAAATTAAATAAGTCTTTAGGCCTTCTTACTGATTACAATAATGGACAGCAATAATTCACACCATTATTGAGGGCTGCCATTTGCCAGATTCTTAACACTAATTAATTAATTAACACTAATATTCACAACAATCCTGTGTATATGTTATTTCCTATTCTGCCAGTGAAAAGTCAAAGCTAAAAATATTATATAGCTTTCTTAATACTTCATGCTGGAAAATTACAGAGTTGAAATATGAAATCATGTCTCCCTGATTTTGGTGCACATCCTCTTTGAATACCTTGCTCCTCACCCACGACCTCCAAATACCTGGATCTCACAATTTGAAAAATATGAATTTGCTATTAGGGTTTGTATAATTGCTAATTGCCTAAAATAATTTATAACATTTTTCTATAGAGAATTTTTTTCTTTCCATATAGATGTTTGCACCCATATACAATTATACCTTGGTTTCCACAGGGGATTGGTTCCAGGACCCTTCAGCCCTGTGAATAGCAAAATCTGCAGATGCTCAAGTTCCTTATATAAAGTGGTATAGTATTTGCATAGACCCACTCACATCTTCCTGTACACATTAGATCATCTCTGTATTACTTATAATACCTTACGTAGTGTAAATACTATGCAAACAGCTCTTATTCTATACTTTCAGAGAATAATATCAATAAAATTGTCTGTGTTTGGCACAAATTAATTGTTTTTAGAGGAAATTATAATATATTGCAATGTCATTTGAACTCTAGGCTGGGAGATTTCCCCTTTTTTAAATTTACTTTTATTCTAATTTGTTATACAAATTAAATTTTTAAAAAAATATTTTTAATCTAAAATTTATTGAATCCACTGATGTAGAACCTGTGGATTGAGAGGGCTTTCTGTACAAGTTGACCTCTGACCCTCCCCTCAATGCCCAGTCAACATTAATGATCTTCTCTGTCCTCCAGTTGTTTATACCTCTGCCTAGGCTGAGAAAGACAAATGTTCTTTGAGCTCCTCAAGCAGAGCAGGAAGCTATTTTACCCATTTCTTATCAACATCTTTCACAATGTCTGTCATTAAATGGATACTTAATTGTTCTTCTTTAGGCCCTAATGTCTACATTGGGGCCACAGGGAAAAGGGTCAGAATCCACCACTCCCAGAGAGTAAAATGTGTTGAAGGGATGAGTTGCTCATTCAATTCATTGATCAGGTTCTTGAATAGAAAGAAGCAAAGCAGAATAGCCACTCCCAAAAAGAAAACATGAATGAAACAAAAATTGTCTTGTCAACAATGGGTCCTTCATAGGATTATTTGGACAATAATAATAATAATAGTAATAACAATAGCTATCAGTCAGAACCCCATTATCTCCCAGACACTGTGTCAGTTCTTTTATATATTAATATTATCTCATTTAATTCATAGAAAATATGGCTAATATTGTTCCCATCTTAGAAATGAGGAATCATGAAACTCAGAGGAATCACTGCTATGAAGTGTAAGCCACCAGCTGAACATAAGTCATCTCCCTTCAGCTCTGGCTTTTCCCACAATGTCAAATCTGGAATTTATCCAGGAAAATAAGAGGTTCCTGTATTTTATAAAATGCTACTGTTTCTTTCACATACTTTGTGTAATTATAGATTTATAGCTGTGCAATGAGTTTTATAAACTATTTATATACTTAAAATATACTCTACACCAAACAAAAGTACATTGTTATTTTCATGGAATTATTAAATGTGCATCTAGGATTTGGAAGCCAAATAAGGTAAACACCGGCCACATTGTTATTGCTAGGCCTATTTTATGGAGGGGTGGGTGTGCAGGGGCATATTGCATGTTACCCACAATTTTAACAGGATGCAATTCTTGAGCTTGATGATTCTTTCCATATAGTTTAATGTTTAAAAGAAAGTCCCCAAAACACACCATTTATATTACAAGCTAGATTATTCCCTATCTGATGAAAGACAAATTGGGAAATCTTTGAAGTGTTGTTTGCAGCAGCAATTTCGAGTGATAGCTATTAGAAATGCATGTAACCTTATTATGCTAATATCCAAATAAAAGATGGGGGCAGAAGGGAAGAGTGAAATACAAAGCAAATAGTCTGTTCTTTACCTAACATCACCCTGGAAGATATCTCCATTCTGGTTCTACTTCTTATTACAACCTCCTAATTTAGTTTGTGTTTATTTAATTATTTGTCCATTTCAGAAAGAAAGTTACCAGTAAAATGACTAATTTTTAAAAAGAAACCAAATATATTTCAGAATCTCTGCCAATGTGTAATGTCTTCTAACACTGGCCAAAAATAGCAGTAGACTAATTTTGAAATAACTGTTTTCTCTGCAGAATTTTCAATGATATTTTCACTTGCCCTCCTTTCTTGAATCCCCCACCTCTAAACTCCCACCCCAAGAAAAAAAAAGCGGGGGGGGGGGAATAAGAGATTACAGTAAATTTTGGCAAAGAATTCTATTTGCATCATTTTCTTAGAAGTCACGTGCTTTGGATTTCCTCTTGTTTATGATATATTAAAATGCCTTCCAGATGTTTTTAATTATAGAAAAAACGTTTTCAAGAAAGCAGAGTAATCCATAATAAAATTTCCTCTTTTTTTTTAATGGCCAATAAATTAGTATATTCCAGCTTATCAAACTGCCCCGTAATTCTGAGACTGACCTGTTTCTAGAAGGTCAGGCATTGAGCTAGGCAACTAGATTTGGGCTGAGGTTGAGTTTTACCAAGAACACTTTCGTTCCTGTTTCCAATTGAGGCTGCTCTGTGCCTGGGGCCTCCCCCCATGTAAAAAGCCATTGGCTGGAAGTGCTTAAATGTCCCCCACAAATATAAACACCTTCATAGTGTTGAGAAGATGAAAGGAACAGCTTATTGATATTGTATATGCTAACATTTGGATGTAGAGGGGGACAGGGGAGACAGCGTTTAACTGCTGGTATGCAATGCTGTAGCTGCGCTGTATGAGGAGGTTTTCATTTACTGATGTTGGATGCATGCCCAGACTGCCATAGTAGAATTTAGGGAGAAACACAGAAAGGAGTAGAACCACAGAATGGTTTTGGGGAACATCCATGTGGAGCAGAAGAATAAATACGTATGAAGACTGTGCATCCAGAAATGAAAGGACTGGTCACTGGGAAGAATTTTACCACCCCCCCATCCCTCCCTGACCCTTTCCATTTGCACATGAAGGTAACTCTTCTTTCATCCTAATATTGATTTAGAGTAAGATGAAATTACAATTCAGTTAAAGGGAAAGAAGATAGGGGGAGGGCTGGAAGAATTCTAAGAGTCTAAGACCACTTTGCCTGCTATTTTAAGCTTAGAAAGAAGATAAATGTGGGTTAGTGGGCTGTGTTTTGTTTTGTTTCTGTTCACTAATATTACTAAAGCAGAAAAATCTTTGTCCATCATGGATATGATGGTTTTTAAAATGTAACTGCTAATCAGCTATCATATAGAATAGACCATACACTGCGAAAGTATAGATTTTATGGTTCAAAATGTGAATTTAAATAGGACATGTGCTGTTCTCACTTAATGGAGAATTTTCTGGTAATTATCTCTCATCACCCCATCCCACTTCATATCTTTATTGTGACTTTTAAGAATATTTTCCAACTTGGGAGGCTGAGGCAGGAGGATCGCGAGTTCAAAGCCAGCCTCAGCAATGGTGAGGCACTTAGCAACTCAGTGAGACTCTGTCTCTAATAAAATACAAAAAATGGCTGGGGATGTGGCCCAGTGGTCAGGTGCCCCTGAGTTCAATCCCTGGTAAAAAAAAAAAAAAAAAAAAAAAAAAGAATATGAGCAAATATGAGCAAGCATAATAATAATGATAGCTTTGAAAATGTATTTTACCAAAGAGGTGTCTGCAAAAAGTGGTGCTTGAGGAAATTTTAAATAAAAGAAAGTGAAATAATATGACAGATATAAAGTGGACAGTCAGTCAGAATTTATTGAGCACCCACTATACATATAAGAAAGAGAGTCTTCTAGAAGAAAGAAATTGAAAGAAAATTCACTGAACAAGAGTGGATGTGGCAACAGTGGAAAGCTATGGGGATACCCAGAAGACCTGTCAGCTCAAAGGTTAGAAGCCTGCAATTTACAGGAAAGAGTATAGGATTCAATGGGTGTCTTGTAGTAAGAGAAAAGATTGCCAGTGGGTCAAGGATAGTCACCTTCCTATAGGACTTTGAATTTTACAACCAAGCATAAAATACCAGAGGGAGACAAAATGCTACTATTTGTTTATGTGGTCAAAAGGGGTCTGTTGGGAATAAGCGGAAGATACCAAAACAAATGAACTCAGTGTAGGGTTCTCCTTTATTAGCAGCATCATCTTCAATGACAGTCAGAAAGGAACTGGATAAAAGGAAATACCACTCAGGTTTTTCTACTGGCCATCAAGACCACTTGACTCAATTTAAATTAAGAATGTGAAAGAATCTTTGGGAAATGTTACATCTGGGAGGAGAGGGGATCAGCGAGTAGGAGAGTACGAATATACATTGTATACAAACAGTGTTTTGTAAAAAGATGCTCTATATATTTATTATGAATTATAATGCATACTACTATTATAAATACAACAACTTTGAATAAAAAAAAAAAAAAAAAAAAAACAGGGTGAGTAAGGCAACCTCCATCCGGAGTGAATTGAGACTTTTGAAGTAGTGCCACCCTGACGTACCAAGATAAAGAAATATAGATGGAGTGGTTCAACAACTCAGACTAGCAAACATTTATTTCTAATTTGCCATGAGTGAAGCAGAATTCAGGCAATGTTCGGGAAACAAAAGCTACTAGTGACACTAGAACAAACACTCCCTCAATTATTTTAGCTAGAAAATGCACCTATTGATGTAGCTTACAGTCAAAGGACATTGCTCCTCAATATAAGAAATTCACTGTGATCCTGGAGCTTTAGTAGGAAATCAAGTGGAGTAAGGACGAAAGAAGGGCAATTCCCCACCCCTTCTGACTTGCTGAATCAAAGCTTCAGTCCACAGAGAATAAATGTCCAAGCTAGATCTTACAAATATAAAATAAATACTGCCCATATTGCCTAGGATATGGTCCTGGCATTAATGGCGTTAATCGTCTTGCTTTCCAGGTGAGACTTGTTCAGAAATAACCTGAATAGAGCCTAAGGCTACCTCTTCCTTCTCCCATGTCTTCTGCCCCCCCAACCCTTGCTCTCCATTCTAGGAACACTGGCTTTTTTGCCGCTGTGAAACAAGTGTGTTCCTGCCTCAGGCTGTTACCTGGGGGTTCCCTGCCTGAGAATGCTCACCCTAGACTCCTTTTGGCTCACCTATACTTGTGGACATCTGCTCACATGAGTCTTCATCAGAGCAGACTTCCTTTCTCTTTGCTCAGTTTTCCTTGTCTTCTGATTATCAATCACTACCAAATAAACTGCATAATTCAGTTTATTTATTATTTCTGCCACTTGACTATAAATCATGTATAAGCTGAGCCTTTGTCTATTTTGCTCATTACTGATTTCCCAAGCCTAGAACAATGCCTGGCTCATACTATGTACCCAATAAATATTTGTTGACTATATGAGTAAGTGTCCAAGGAAAAGCCCACAATGCATTTGGACCACTGAGGAATAGTAGAGGCTGGATGGATGAATCATGAAAGGCCTAGGGAAGGCTGTGTATCTACAAATTGTGAGCAACAAAGATCAGTGGTGATGAGCCACCGAGAGAGAGTGAGAGCAGACAAACAGACATGAAGATATTTTTTATAACAGTGCTCTTTAAAGACTGTGCCGTGTTAAATCACAATGAGAGCAGGGTGCTGTGGCACATGACTGTAATCCCAGTAGCTCAAGAGACTGAGGCAGGAGGATCACAAGTTCAAAGCCAGCCTCTGCAATTTAGTGAGACCCTGTCTCAAAATTTAAAAAAAAAAAAAAGAATTAAAAAACAGTCTGGGGATGTTGCTCAGTGGTTAAGCTCCCCTGGGTTCAATCCCTGGTACAAAAAAAGAAAAAATCACAATGAGATCTGAGAAAAATTAGTAGTAGAACTAGTCAAACCTTTAGAAACTAAATCATGAGACATAACTTATAGAAATGGTGATTTTTTTTTAGTGTAAATATGTAAAATATTGAAGAGATAGAAGTAGGGGTTAGAGGATGAAACCATACAGTTGTCTTTAAATATTCTGGAGATGCCCTCTAAAATAATGAGTAGACAATATCCTATTCTTGAGGGGAGACAAAAAGTTTCAAGAAGTTTTGTTTCAAACTTTAAATTCCATCACTGTGTCAAGTCAGAGATAAACTGGAAGGGATGTTTTAAACTGGACACCCGTCTAAGATAAATTGTTATACCAGATGACTCATAAAAAAATATTGTCCATTCCAACTTTTCCAAGGAATCTCCATACTGCTTTCCATATTGGCTGCACCATTTTGCAGTCCCACCAACAATGTATGAGTGGGCCTTTTTCTCTACTTCCTCGCCAACATTTATTGTTGTTTGTGTTCTTAATAGCTGCCATTCTGACTGGTGTGAGATGAAATCTTAGAGTGGTTTTGATTTGCTTTTCTCTAATTGCCGGAGATGTTGAACATTTTTTCAAGTATTTGTTGATTGATTGTATCTCTTCTTCTGAGAAGTGTCTGTTCAGTTCCTTGGCCCATTTATTGATTGGGTTATTTGTTTTTTAGGTGTTAATATTTTTGAGTTCTTTATATATTTTAGAGATTAGTGCTCTATCTGACATGCGTGTGGTAAAAATTTTTTCCCAATTAGTAGACTCTCTATTCACCTCACTGATTGTTTCTTTTGCTGAGAAGAAGCTTTGTAATTTGAATCTCTCCCATTTATTCTTTTTATAAAAAATATTTTTTAGTTGTTGATGGACCTTTATTTTATTTATGTGTATATGGTGCTGAGAATCGAACCCAGTGCCTCACACATGCTAGGCAAGCGCTCTACCACTGAGCCACAACCCCAGCCCCCATTTATTGATTCTTGATATTAATTCTTGTGCTACAGGAATCTTATTAAGGAACTTGGGGCCTAATCCAACATGTTGGAGATTAGAGCTTGCTTTTTCTTCTATTAGGTGTAGTGTCTCTGGTCTAATTCCTAGATCCTTGATCCACTTTGAGTTGAATTTTGTGCATAGTGAGAGATAGAGGTTTAATTTCATTTTGTTGCATATGGATTTCCAGTTTTCCCAGCACCATTTGTTGAAGAGGCTATCTTTTGGACTTCAAAACATCATACTACAGGAACACAGCCACATCAATGTTTATAGCAGCACAATTCACAATAGCTAAACTGTGGAACCAACCTAGATGCCCTTCAGTAAATGAATGAATAAAGAAAATGTGATATATATACACAATGGAGTATTACTCAGCAATAAGAATAAAATCATGGCATTCTCAGGTAAATGGGTGAAATTAGAGAATATAATGCTAAGTGAAGTTAGCCAATCCCAAAAAGCCAAATGCCAAATGTTTTCTCTGATATAAGGAGGCTGATTCACAGTGGGTTTGGAATGGGGAGCATAGGAGGATTAGAGGAACACTAGAATGGCCAATGGAGAGGAAGAGAGGGGGCAAAAGGGTGAAGAGCCGGGCGCGGTGGCACACGCCTGTTATCCCAGTGAAGGAGCCCTAATTAGGAAGGGCTGTTGTAGCTAGCTGGAAGCCATGGGTTCCGCCTGATATGTATGTGACGCACCTGTAGGCACCCGCAAACCTGAAGGTATATAACCGGGTGAGGAAAGCGGTCCGAGTTAGGAGAACGGAGAATTCAATCAGCCGGGCAGTCACTCGGTCGGTCAGAAGAATCAGAGCGGCCAGAACGTAGGCAGAGCGGTTACAGAAGAGAAACCAGATAGAAGAAGTAATGACTGGTCAGAGTTAGGCCGAGACTCCTGAGGAAGACAGAAGACAGAAGAAAGAAGAAGGAAGAAAGAAGAGAGAAGAAAGAAGCTCTAATCTTTCTCTAAGCTAAGCTCTATCTTTCTTTACTCTAAAAATCTTTCTTTCCCTCTCTAAGCTCTAAGAAAGTAGAAGTAAAAGTAGTAAAAGCTATACTCTGCCTCCGAGAATTTTCCTCCCGTGGTGGCGCCATGGCTGGCCGTGACAGGCAGCTTACATCCCAGCACTTGGGAGGCTGAGGCAGGAGGATCATGAGTTCAAAGCCAGCCTCAGCAATGGTGAGGCACTTAGCAACTCAGTGAGACCCTGTCTCTAATAAGATACAAAAGAGGGCTGGCGATGTGGCCCAGTGGTCGAGTGCCCCTGAGTTCAATCCCCGGTACCAAAAAAAAAAAAAAAAAAAGGAAGAAAAAAAAGATGGTAGAATGAGATGGATATCATTACCCTAAGTTCATGTATGAAGTCACAAATGGTGTGAATATACTTTGTATAAAACCAGAGATATGTAAAAATGTGCTCTATAAGTATAATATGAAATGAAATGTAATACATTCTGTTGTCATTTCTAACAACTTAGAATAAAAAATAAATTTGAAAAACAAAAATATTGTCCAAACCAGAGCTGGGGGTGCAGCTCAGTGATAGAGCACTTGCCTAGTATGATTGGTGCCCTCAGTTTCAACCCCTAGCACCCATACTAGGTTTTACACACACAAATGTAAACACATACGTGATGGAGTTTTCATTATGACAAATCATCCAGCTTGTTTCTAAAATAGAGATATAGAGGACACCCAATTAAAGTTGAATTTCAGATAAACAATAAACTGTTTTTATTTTTATCATAAGTGGGTCACATGTAATATTTTGGGAAAAAACTTATACCAACAATTTCTATGTTGTTTATCTGATATTCCAATTTAAATGAAATTATCTGAAATTGTAAGTTTAAATTTATCCTACATTCTATCTGTCAACCTTCTGCTTTAGGAAACATCATAACAAAAGAAAGGTGTGTGTTTGTTCAAAATTCAGAACTTACATAATTAATGCAATAAATGTAGGGGGTAGGATTCCAGAATTCATTTGTATATATATGGCCATTATAACCTGGGGCAGATTTGGAGGTATTGATCTTATAGCCACAACAGGTGGACTTCTTTTTTGTCCCCATTTTAAAATCATTTTTGGCTGGATTATTTTACAGTTTCTGAGAATTTTAAAATGTGTTTAAGGTTGCTTTTTCTGTTCATCATACTGCCACTAGAAATTCACAAAGGATTTTGTTCTAAATGATTCATGGCATATCGTGGTGATTATTTGGCTTTATTAGTATCTTCTTATCAAATCTAACTTTTAATTCAAAGTTATTTAGTTGGATCACATTACTTTGCTGCTAAAGCATGAATACTGATAAATTAAAAATTGAATTTCCTTTTAATAGATTATAATTCAGAAATCAAAATTAAAATAATCATAACAGTGATTAAAGTTTCTTACAAAAATTTTATTCCAGGTCAGCAGAAATATGGTTCACATGATAAAGACAAATGAAGGAGAATATTTTTATGTTTCAACTAAAGAAATACCGCCATAAGGTTAAAACCTAACATTTTTATAAATTATAAGATTCTTGATATTTTAAAAATATAAATTAATTTTAAAATCATTACTTAAAACTTTGTACATAAAATATTGAGTTGTTAATATATTAAGTTGCACTATTTTAAAATGCCTACTTTACATATTCACACAAAACAGAATTGCCTTGTCTAATATAGCCCTTGACCTCAAAAGGCTTAGGCCTACTTTAGAAGGTAATGAAAAAGTGAAACAATTATAAGAAAACTAATTCAGGATATCATCAAGTTCTCAAACCAAAGATTCAGAGAATGGAAAAATTATCATGGGATGGAGCAGTTGGGGAAGTTTCATTGAGAAATAGACTTGTTTTTTTTTTTTCCTTGCAAGACAGATTGGGCATGCATGCTTGGAAAGGGGATGCATGAGGGACCCAGGAGAAAAGCAGTATGCACAAATCTTGGACAAATAAGAATGAGGGTAGGAAAAGACAGAGATAATGTAAAAAACAAAGAAAAAGTAGAAATGCAGTCTGCCCTCCGTATCTGCAGGACTGTACCTTTGTGGATTCAACTAATAGAAAATAAAAAATATTAAAACAAAAACAAAAAAAACTATCTGTAGTAAGCCAGGTGTGGTGGGGCATGCCTGTAATCCCAGCTACTCTGGAGGCTGAGGCAGGAAGATTGCAAGTTCAAAGGCAGCCTCAGCAACTTAGCAAGGCTCTAAACAACTTAGTGAGACCCTGTCTCAAAATACAAAATAAAAAGAGCTGGGGATGTAGCTTAGTGGTTAAACATCCCTGGGTTCAATCCTCGGTACAAAACAAACAAAACTGTGTAGTGAACACGTATAGACTATTTTTCTCTTCATTTTTCCTTAAACAACCTAATATAACAATTATTTATGTAGGATTTACATTATATAAGGTATTATGAGTGGCATAGAGTCAATCTAAAGTATGGAGAAGATATATCTAGGTCATATGCAAATACCATACCATTTTCTGTAAGGGACTTGAGCATCGGTAGCTTTGGTATCTGCAGAGTCCTGGAACACTGTCCCCTGGATCCCAAGAGACAACTGTATTTCCTTTTTTAAATGATGAGACATAATTTTGAAAGGGAAATAGAGTTATATTAATCAGAACCTTAAAGAAGACACCACAGAATTAGGACTGGCTGTTACAGGCTACAGAGCCACTGCATACGCCTGTCCAAGATACAGGGATAGAAGCATCCAAGAGTGGTGTTTCTGGTGGTGTGGGTTATATATGCATTTCAACAAAAGCTGCTTAGAGTGCTTTGGGCCATCGCCCCGAAACTCCAAATATGCCAACTGACATAATCATTCTTTTTTTTTTTTTCTTTTTAACAGATCTTCAAGCTTTTAGGGTTACTTCTGTTCAGAATGAAGACCCATAAAGTTCTATCTGGATACAAATCAATACTGAGATCTCTGAGAGTTTCAAGTGAGTTGGAGGCTTTGTGACCAGAAGGTGAGAAACTACCTTGATCCTGCATCCTTGCCACAGGCAGATCCCCCACTGACAGCCACAGGGGTTTGGCCTATGTCAAGGCTTTCAGATCAGGCACTGAGATTACTTGCCAAGCATTAATCTCTGTGAGACCAGACACACTGTTCAAAGAGATGTCACTTCCGTGCCATTCTCCCCAACTAAAGAGGAAGGCATTTCTGCAAGCTATATTTTTGCCAGCTCGTCCATCAGAGAATATTTATTTGTTCATTAATTTCTTTTATGAACATTGTACAAGTTACACAGTACAGTACCTCCTGATCATTTATTGCCCAGATTTACGCTCCGTGACTTGATGGAAGGTGCAGTTCCAGAATGGAACTCTCTCCTCTGAGTAAGCAGTTATGCTGCAATTTACAGGATCAAGACAATTCTTTTTAGACACTGTAATTAGCACTGGTCTTATTTATACATCTCCCGTAACACTGTGTCCCCTTTAAAAATGCTTTTATTTAAAATGGCATGCAAGGAAATAGCTTGGCATGCCTTTGGGGGTGGGAGAATAAACCGCTGATAAATCCATCTGTTAAAAACCATGGTACACAAATTAAAAGAGTAAGTTAACATTATATGCCCTAATCTCCCAGCACCATTGTTTGTGCTTACGGTTTCTTGCAGAATATTCAAAAGATACATTTTCCAGTAGACCAACTCCTTTTAATCACACCCTGGAAATGCTTTGCTTGTTTTAAATAGGTCCATTATATGCTCAGACACCTACATATTTAGTAAGTCCAGCCTCAGTAAAGTGACTGGTCTATACGGTTTCCTCCTCTATTATTTATTTTTGTCTTCTCCCAACTCCCCTTTAAACAATTCACAGTCACCAAAAGATGTATTAAATTCCTCACCAAAGTTTCCCTACTAAGCTGATTCTGCCTCTAGCAGAGCAAGAGGCAGTAACTCAACAGTCCTGAAATTTCTTTTCTTAATTCTTAAATGTTTCCCTTCCTCCATCCCTTGTGAGATAGGTGAGAAAACCAATTGCCCCCACTGCTTAATGCTTCACAACTCAGAAACTCACTCCAGCCTTATGATTTTGAATCCCAACCCAGCTGGTGGTTCCTGGATTTCGGGCTCTGAATATGAGTTCAGCACTTTTAAATCAATCACTATGAACAGTATTTCTGTCAAATGGAAATCTTTTCTTCTTTGGCAGAAAAGCTTTCCTGATATTTGGCTACAGCCTCAGAGAACTGAACAGTCTCATAAATGAAACCAGGATGTAGAAGAAAAATTAAACTAGATAAAATGTTCTAACATCGTCATTGGAAGAGTCCTGTTCAGTAAGACGAGGCACCTCTGCACCCTGTAAGATTTTTCAAACAGTTCTCTGCATTCCAGGCTAATGGCTTGCTGCAGTTCCACTAGCAAGGGGTTACCTGGGTTAGGTGGAAATGGGATGAGTAAGCTACTCCTGGGATTCTATTCCCCCTAACTTAAAGTTCTCTCTTAAATTATTAAAATGCTTTAAGAATTGGGTTGCTTCATAAATTCTGCTTGTTATTTCTCTTAGCAGGTTATGTCCTCTTTCAAAGTCCAGTTGTTGGTGGGATTGCCAGATGTGATTCAGTAGCTTGGGATGTTCCTCCCTCTCCGTTAGGACTAGTTTAAATCTCAAACCTTGAAAATAAAGAAATAACATGAAAGCCCTGGCAACAGTAGGAAATATCAACTTTATCTGGGATTTTAACTAGTAATACAAAAGAAATTTTATAATTTTTTATAATTCATTAACTGTTCTTAACCATAGATAGGTACATCCCACTGAGTTCCATACATGGTCCACTTCTATGTTTTAGGGTAACACATAAACTAATGGTTTCTATATTTTTGAGATTTCTATTATTATTTTTTTTTACTTCATGTATACATGAGTGTCTCATTACATAAAACAATATAAATTTCTGGGAATCTTGGTACATGCCTGTAATCCCAGCCACTCAGGAGGCTAAAGCAGGAGGATAGTGAGTCTGAGTCCAGCCTCAGCAACTTAGTGAGACTTTAAGCAACTTAGTAAGACCCTGTCTCAAAATAAAAATAAAAAATAAAAAAGGGCTGAGGATATAGCTCAGTGGTAAAATTACCTTGGGTTAATCACTGGTCCAAAAAAAAATTTTTTTAAATAAAACAATCTAAACTATATAGAGAAATATCAACTGTAAAATTTATTGGGAAACATCCTAGGAGAAGTGATAATCTTCTCCACTGGGCTGCATGAAGAACATTTGTAGTTTCATACAATTTTCCATACGGTGGTGATGTTTACTATGTCTTGATATCTTTACTATACTCAGAATAACTTCACATAATCTAATAGATTCCTCAAAATCATTTTATCTATAGATAACCATTGATTTGTGAACATTGAACCTGAGATTTTTGAGCTCTAAGTTACCCTGTGATTAGTAGTTATAGGGGAATGTTAATAGTGAGGAAGAAATATTTAAACATATATGAACACATTTGGAAAAATTTATGGAGAAAATATTGATGTAAGTATATTCATTCATTTAATCTTTATCCAGCACATATTTATGATTTACTGTTATTGAGTACATAATGCTAAAGCACTGTATTCGTTATAGAAATTCATCAATAAGTGAAACGGACATGGTCCCTGACTTCATGAATTCAGAACATTGGTCTCCTTGAAGCAGGAGGGCCATGCTCATGAACTCTTTAAGGAAACATGGTTGGACTTAATTGCCGCAGAATTCTGAAAATCTAATCTAACTATGTAGCAAGGAACACTAAGGCAGGGCCATAAGCCATGGGTTTCAAAGGGATAGTTAGGAAAATCATAGAACTTTTGAGTTAAAAGCATCTTAAAGACTTTATATTCTAACCCCTTTATTAGTTCAACTAAAATTTTTATTTCTGTGGATGAGCTGAGTCTAGAACCTATAGCTCTTGACACCCAGAAAAGTACTTAACAAGGTTGCTCTTGGAATATTTATAACAACAATCCAATTTCTAAGTGTAGTCATAGCATAAAAGAAGGTGTTTCAGATTAAACTGTGTCCACCCCAACCTCACATCAAATTCTGTTAATGGTTTGGATCTAGAATGTCCCCCCAAATCTCATGTGTTCAGAGGTGGAGCTTTGAGGAAATGATTGGAGCAGAAGGGCTCTGACCTCATCAGTGGATTAATCCATTCACGACTGAATGGACTACTGGGAGGTGAGATCTAAATAGAGTGAGTAGGTCATGGGGGGCATACACTGGAAGGGTTTATCTTCTCTCTGGCCCCTTTCTCTCCGTTTATTTGCTTCCCAGCTGTCATGTGATAATCAGTTTTCCTCTTCCATGGGCTTTCTCCATGATGTTCTGTCTCACCTTAGACCCAGAGAAAAATGGAGCTAGCAGACCATGAACTGGAACTTCTGAAACATTTAGCCAAAATATACTTTTCCTCCCTTAAGTTATTTATGTCAGGTATTTTGGTCACAGTGATGCAATGCTAACTAACACAAAGTCTTTACCGCTAGTTCTTCAAAATGTGACCTTATTTTAGAGATAGTATTTTTGTAGATGCAATTAGTTAAGAAGAGGTCCTATTGGGATAGGGTGAATCCTAATCCAATATGGCTGGTGTCTTTATGAAAAGAAGGAATCTGGAAACTGATGTGCATGCAGGGAGAATACTCTGTGAAGACTCGTGCTGTGCTACCACAAATGAAAAAATTACCAGAATTAGAAGAGAAGCCTGGAGCTCCACAGGGAGCATGATTCTCCTGAGCCCTGATCTCAGCCTTCCTGCTTCCAAAACTGGGAGAAAAGAAATTTCTGTTGTTTAAGCCACACAGTGTGCTCATCACAAAAACCTTAGGAAACTAACATGAGGACAATTCCACTGGAGATTTATTCAGTTTGCTTACTCACTCATTTATACTTTCATCAAACAAGTATGTATTGAGCACCTAAAGTGTGCCAAACTGCAAAAAAACACTGGAAATACAAAAATGGATTAACCCGATCCCTATCTTCATGAAAATAGACAAATATTTCAAAGTGTTAAATAATTGTGCTGTGGGGTTCCTCCCACCCCAATCTGGGATCTACTTCTATCTGTATGGTTCTTTCCTAATAAATCTGATTTATTCCCCCAATTGATACTGAAAGGCTGGATTCCATTTCTATCTTGGGTTTAGCCTCTTCCCTGGAAATACATGAAATTGTTGCTTCCCAGGAGTAGTTACTGTTTCCAATCAATGAGTCATGCACTGGGGGTGTAATCCAGCCCAGTGACAGTCCCTTAGCATGATATTAAACCAAGTATCTCCAATCCACCCACAGAAGAGTGTAATGAGGACAGCATTGAGTCCTTGTCATGCTTTATCAGGGCCATAAAATGAGTCTTTAAAATTTTAAAGTTTTCAAATGAAATATACAAAGGTTGATTATTTAGCAGTTTATCAACTTTACCCTTCTGTGACAAAGGGAACAGATGATAAAATTGTTCAAAGTAGGCTTCAAAACTACTTTATACCATTTTATTGCAACTTTAAAGAGGACCAAAAGCACGTCTCCCAGTAGGCCCCTGGCCAGCTTTGCCGCCTTCCCCTCTGAGGGCAAATTTGCCTTCCTACAGCTGATGCTGCTGGAAGCAGGCCCTCTCCACTCTCCCTGGGACCACACTGTCTCTCTTCCAGGTCTGTGTCTATGACAACCAGAAGCCAGAGGAATTGGGGGAACCCTGGCCCACCAACAATGGGATGAGTCATGCCTTAAATTTTTCCCACTTCATGATTACCTGTTGCCTTTCCCCATTTCCCAATGACCATCTCCTCCAAGTCCTTCTGTCCCCACCTTCACCATGGCCACATACATGCAGAGAACAGTAAGAATAAATTAAAGACAAATACAAAGTTAATCAACAGTTACACTGACCCTTAAGTAATTTTTCTTTACGAGAAGGATAGGGGTCTCACATATGTATGAAAGAAGGGGGAGAAAAAAATTGTACTTCTCTCAAGTTTGAGGAACCTGTACAATATTTATATTTGCAGAAAGCCCACTGAGAAAGCCCAAAAAAATGAATTCAAGTGAATTTATGAGGTCTCTATTGTCCATAATTTTTAATACAGTTGCTATTTTTTTTTTTACTTGAGAACAACTCCCTTTAAATCCCATCTTTTGAATTTTGAAAATCTAGAAAAATAAAATAAAATTCATAAGATGGCGTCTTCGTTTTAAAAAGCAGAATATGAGACAAGGAGTTGGGTACAAATAAAGTCTCTTTAGATCCTCTTGGTCCTTTGGTATCGGTTTTATTGTCTCTTCCCAGCTGCAAGAGAGCACACTGGGAAGCTGAAACATTGCCCCAGTGGGTTTGTGTTGGACTTCCTGGGATCCAGCCACTGTCCCAGTGGCTACTACCCTCTCAGCTACTATGTTAAGAAAGGCAATTAGAAAATCTACAGCTACCACATGGATAACCCAAAGTAAAATGCAGAGAAAATTACAAGCTACAACCAATGGCCATGAGATCACACAGAGAGAGAAATTTAAGGAACATATTATTATTAGAAATAAATATCCATTTGCTTAGTCATTTATTTATTTTTTCAAAAATATTTATTGAGAATCTACTACACTCCAAGTACCATGCTAACCTTTAGGGGCCTAATGTTATACAAAAATAGACATGATTATTATCCCACAGAGCTCACAGTTGGATGAGGGAGAGGCATAGAATAATGATGTAAATAAATTAATTAAAAGTATAAGTGTTAACCGGGTATAGTGGCACAGGCCTGTAATCCCAACAGTTTGGGAAGGTGAAGAGGAGAATCTTGAGTTCAAAGCCAGCTTCAGCAAAGGCAAGGCACTAAGCAACTCAGTGAGACCCTGTCTCTAAATAAAAACAAAATAGGCCTGTGGATGTGGCTCAGTGGTCGGGTGCCCCTGACTTCAATCCCTGGTACCCCCCCCCCCGAAAAAAAAGTGCCAGTGTGAAGGATAATTATATGGGCACCATGTGGGCACAAGTGAGTTTTACCCAGCCTAGGGTGGAGGTAGTGGTGGGAGGGTCTCAGAGAAGTCCAGTCTGAAAAATTAATTATTGAACTTTGATTTAGAAAAACAGCAGGAATCAATTACATAGTTATAGGAGAGGCTGAGGATGAGGTCAGGAGCACTCCAGGAAGAGTCCAGGAGTGGGTGACCTGTCCTTTGTCAAAGGAAGAAGGCACATGTAAGATCTGAAGGGAAATCTGTGTGCCTGACCGTGGGAGAGAAAGGGATGAAATGAAACTTCTGTGGTTGGTAGGAGGCAGCCAATCCAGGCAGAGCTGAGCAGAACCTATTAGAGCTATTAGAAGTGACCCCACAAGCAATATGGAACCATACAGAGGCCTCAGGTGGGGAGAGGAGGGGTGAGAAGACCATTACTCCTGCTGGGATTAGCTGCACTCCACAAAACTGTGTGCTGCCCTTCTAGATCCACATCTCCCAGGAACCAAAGTAGCACTGGTTGTCCTGCACACCAATTGGACAGCTTCCTATTCTCCAACACAGGGAATAACAAATCACTATTAAAAATGCAGCAATCTGGACCACACACCTAGTGAGATTAGCAACTAATAATAGATTCAGAAAACAAAATGCTCCATTTGGAATATCTCAGCAGAACCACCTGCCAAGAGAGTAAGGAGAACTATGTGAAGGTATTTCTGTGTTGCCTTTAATTTGCTTCCATATCTATACACAACCTCTAACACAGCAAATATTCTAACTATCAAAGTTTATCAAAAGTGAGAGTAATGTAATTTAAGTTGTTTACCTTCAGGAATAATGAGTTGATTCATAACAACAGAGCAGTAACCACACTTCCAAGCTACTGGCCAAGAAAGTCTGGCTATTACCCAAATTTGAGTAAATCATACCGCAAACACATGTTGATTTTGGCCACCCCTCTTTATTTAACTAAATGTTGATTTCAAATGATCTGAACTCCCCGCATTCACTTTTACTCTGCTCTTCAACACTGTGGACTGAGGGCTTTTCTCAAAATTCAGATCTGCCTGTGCCATTTCATGGTCAAACTCTGTAGCAGGGTCCTGGGTGCCTTAGCCCCACCTGGTCTCCAGCCTCCTGCCATAGTGTGCTCCTGCTTTCTGCGCAGGGCACTCCATAAGAGGGGGACCCATGCCCAGAACAAGATTTAACCCTTGTCCTTGAGGTGTATATGGTCTGGTGAGAAATACATTACTTCACATGGATTACCCTCTATGACAGCTACATAAATGGGCAACTTCTGACAGAGTAACTGCAGAAAGCCAGCAGAGCACATATGACCCACACTTATTCCAGTCTCATAGAATTTGGGACACTTTTCTGGATTTAGCATCATGTAACATGCAGCCCAGGAGCAAAGACCACCCAGTCCAAGATGGTATTCTGTATGTTCCAATGATGCTTATTCCCTTTCTTTCTTCTCTGCTATTCTTGTTTCCCACATTGTATTGTAAATTCCTTGAAGATAAAGACTATTGCTTACCCTTAAATATCCTGGACATTGTTCATACAGTGCTGACCACATGGGATGCACTTTCAAATATATGTTGACCAAGTAAGAGGATATTAAATTCTTACCTTGGGGTGTGTGGGGCAAGGGAGGGAGTGGTTGGTGATTCCTTCAAATAGACCACAAATGGAAAGCAGAGCTATGTGGAAGAGGCTGGCATGAAGACAAAGCTCTCTTGGTACTTAATTTTTTTTTTAAATTTAACTGTGATAATGATATAATGACTATATGATTTAATTGGCAGGTAGGAGCCAGAAAAAGACCTCACTAACTCACACTAATGAGAGGTAAACCCATTGCAGTCCAACTGAGGTCGCTCTTGGTAATTGATTTTTCTATTTTTAAAATATGTACTTGGCTCACTCCAGCCAACATACACACAAGTTGACTGCAACACAAAATATACTTTGTTCTTTCATTTTGTCAAGTGTAGTTGCATTTTAATTATTTATGATAATACTTAATAGTATATTAGTAAGTGTCCTGTAGTGTGGCATGTAAAAGTAATGAAGTCTTAGTAATATGAGAACACGATAGAGCTCTCAGCTATTAAATCTTCACTGAGAAGTGAAGTAAGACTGTGGGCAGCTCTGGGAGAACCGGGGGTTTACAGATTAGGGAAGTGAAAATTAGCAAACTTTTTCTGAATTACATTTATGAAGTACATGGTGATATTTTAAAATGCATTGAATATGACTAATATGTTTGAATATGAAAAAATATGTTAAATACATGTTTCCTTTATGTGGGCTTCTCAGTAGATATTAAGACTTCTTAAAAAAAAAAAAGCTTCAGCTGGTTTTCTACTTGATGGCATTCTTTTATATCCTTTATTTTCATTTCTAACTCCCACAAAACACATTCTATCTCCAGATTATTAAGAATAATTTGAGCATGTGAAGGTTTTTTTAAATTTTAAATTAATCTCTCTTATGGTTATGGATGGAATTATAATCATTTCCTGAGGAAAAATAAGATTAATGTTTTAAAAGTTATATAAGACTTGACTTCATATTTTTGCTATTGGTATATTTTACACAGTATTTTTTTTACTTAAATATTCTGTTACATCCAATTTTCCAATTCTAAATTCCAGAAATAAATTTTACAAGATCCAGTTGAATAAATGTCTGCCAGAGACTCCACCAAACCTTACCTCCACTTTCCCCCTCTCTCAAAAAGGACCCTCCTTCCCTGCAGCAGGGTCTTCATTCTTTTCTACCATTTTAGAAATGTTGCCCAGTGCCTTTGTCTGGGTAATTTAAAATGTTTCCTAATTTTTTCTGTTTTTTTCTTTTGTTCAGATCATGTCTTTCTCTTCTTCGAATAGCTCCTTCTTCATTTCCTTCCAATTTTCTCCTCATCCCCCTAATTTATCATAGCTCATTCCTCATCCTCTTTAAAATCTTTATTGGTACCATGTCCTTATTCTAATCAGTTATGTTCCCTCATCTACTAAATTCATGGATTCTTTTTTTTTTTTTTTCTCACATTGTACCACACTTGTAAAAGACTGAAATACATGTTTTGTCCTAATACTAAAATATTGAGGATTGTGTGTTTTGAGGTTTCAAGTGGCCGATTTTTATTATAGAATTCCCATAGTTACTCCAAGTTCATTGGTGAACAATACAAATTGAATATGCATAATGAGATAATAATGCGTAATTCTTGTGGAAAGAATTTTTATCTTATTATAAAAATAAAAATCCAGGGAGAAAGGTGATCTTATTTCCAATTTCATGATTAGTAGCTAAAGCAAGCTTGCAAATAAATATCAAAGATATTATCCTAGATGAATATTTTGGCAACCAAGTCTTCTGTAGAGAGAATACACACACACACACACACACACACACACACACATATATATATAATGTGTATAATTAGCCACTCATAGAGATCAAAATATTTATCCATTTTATATTCATCTTAAAAGAAATGGTTGATAATGACTTATCTGAAAATTTGGTTGTGAGCATTAATGGTACTTCTAATGAACATAGAAAAGCTATACAAGGCATTGTGTCTAAAAAAACATACCCAGAACAAACAAACTAGGAAACATTACATACCAGTTTTTCCAAGAGGAGGATCTGGAACTCTGTCGCTGCCTGAAGCGGAAGTCGCTTGGAGCAGCGAACGCCACAGGAAAATTCGGAGGCAGGATGAAAATGAAAAAAGGTCTTTTATTCTTCTCCTCTCTCCAGCTCCAGCAATCACTCCAAATGCTCTAACTCCAACCACCACCTTCTTCTTCCCCACACACACTAACGAACCTCACCCAGTTATATACATATAGCTTTAACAAGGACACGTGCTTACAGCTCGAGCTTACAGGTGCGTCACGCAGTGTTCACGGGCATACAAAGATTCTTTGAATAATGTATTAATATCAGGTGGAAACTAGAACATCTTTTATGGCTCTCAGCTAACCGCAATCTTTAGCTATCTCCTTGATTATAGGCTCCTTCATTTCCCCCTTTTAGTTTTAAAAGAGGGGATGTTCTAGGACGTCCATGTGCAACCGACATTCTTACCCGTCATGGGAGTCTAGGCTGTCCTGACTCCTGGCTTAGGTTGACATGCCGGCCACATTAGACTGTCCCGTGCGACTGTGCCGTGTCTTAGGTTGTCCCCTTCTGGGGATCTTACCCGTCATAGGCTAACCAGCCATCCAATAGAGCCCTTCAGGATCGACTGTGTGTTGACTAACAGCCGTCCAATTTTTAGGAGATGCTGCGGCTTTAAGGCGGTAAGCCTACTGCTGACGAGCCAAGTTTCCATAGCGTATCAAGTTCTTTAAGCGAATCAGCTGCCCTTAGTTTCATCAAGTAACGCACTGAGTTCTCTTAGACAAATACCCGCAAGGCATTGTCCCGTAATGTCCCAAAATAATGGAAAATCAAAATGTCCATAAGTTATAACACATAGATTCAGGAGGCCCCATGCATGCAGAGCAGAGGCGACACTGCTGGTGAGGTTGTTGATGCTTGAGCAGCAGGGATGCTTGCAGCGACCGCGGTCCCTGCAGTTGTAGCAGCAGCCGTCTTTTTTATGTCTAGACATTTCTACCGGCAAATCTTCAGGGCCCGCTACCTAAAAACTCAAGCATCCATTATTAAGGGAAAGGCAGTGCTATTCCAGCACTGAGATCAAAAGGTGAGCTGTCAAACTAAAAAAAGAATTATTAGAGTAGAAAATAAAAGTTGATCTCTGCTCACACACATTGCTGCTTAAGCTCCCACAAACATAAGCTGGCAAAATATCACATTCAGAAATAATCAAAGAGAAACTGAGGGTGTTTACTGCATTAAAGATAAAGAAAAGCTAAAGGCATTTTGGAAAAATAATTTGTTAGCTGGAATCCTCGAGTCTCTATATACACAGCAATCCTATACCTGTTGAAATAATTCAAATTAATCAGCTACTAAACAAATGAAGTCAATAACAAATAAATGATCCTCTGTCGGAACACCAAAATATCAGGTTATACAACATTAAACATATTCACAGCTGAAGAGAAGTCCCGGAGACAACTATAAATCAAAATTGATTATCATTATAATTGATTATCTAAAAATATTCTGAACTTATATAAATATCTATTTATCTATCTATCGATTATCAAATTAGAATATTCTAAGCTTAAATGAATTAACGTTATTTGTTATTTGGATCTATATCTATCTACCTTTTTTTTTTTTTTTTAAGCGCTTAATTATTTGTGACGTCACACTAGACAGACGCACATATAAACATATTTGTGACATCACATTAACATGAAATTTAGACAAATGCACAGACATAAAGACATATATAAAAGAGAAAAAAAAATTACAATTGTGTATACACTGAAGAGAGATCTTCTTGTCCCGGCCGGGAAGAATAAAATTTAAGTTGTAAATTTAATGGAGAACTCTTTTAAGGGAATCACTCCATACCTTCATTTTGGTCCTCTTGACCTTGCACTTGTTTATTCAATCTAGACTCCTCAATAACTTCGTCTTGATCTCTTTGACTTTGTACCTGCTTTATCAATCTAGATGGTATCCATATTGGAGAGGATTCGTGCTTTGGAAAAACACAAACAGATCCTCTCCCCCAAATTAATACTGGGTCTGGACCCTTCCATGTACCTGAGAGAACATCCTTCCAGTAAACCAAAGGTTTATGTTGTTGGTGTGGGTTCCAGTGTCTATCTCCAGCCGAATGTCCATTAGAATCTAAAGTTAAGAAATTTAGGGTAAACAGGGCAACTGCCAATCTGTCCTTAGGATTTTTCCAGTTTCCATCTTTTTGCTTTAGTAACATATTTTTAAGTGTCCGATTTGCTCTTTCAATTATTCCTTGTCCCTGAGGATTATAAGCGATACCTGTTTTGTGGATAATATTGAACTTTGTACAAAATTGTTTGAAGGATGTGGATGTATATGCAGGGCCATTATCTGTTTTAAGCATTTTGGGGATGCCCAATGCAGCAAAAGCTTGCAGACAATGAGATATAGTATCTTTAACTTTTTCTCCGGAATGTAAAGAAGCAAAAATCATGCCTGAGCATGTATCTATGGTGACATGAATAAATCGTAATTTTCCAAAACTTGGCTCATGTGTGACATCCATCTGCCACAAATGATTGGGCATCAAACCTCGTGGGTTAACCCCATAATGTGGATTGGGCAAAAGTGTTACACAAGATGGACATTCTTTTACAATTCTACGAGCTTGTTCTTTTGTGATTTTAAATTTTTGTCTTAAGGTAGTGCTGTTAACGTGGAACTGGGAATGAAATAAAGTAGCTTGTTGTACTGTAGTAAATATAAATATTGTTTTAGTGAGGGCGTCAGCTTTTTGATTACCTTCATGGAGAGGACCAGGCAGATTAGTGTGAGCTCTTATGTGACCTATAAATAAAGGTTCTTTTCGTTGCCATAGGAGATTTTGGATTTGAGAAAACAATTTAAAAGCTGGAGTATGTGGTGCTATTGGACCTGCTAGCTCCAATTTTGGGACAGCATATACAATATAATGGCTGTCTGAAAAAATATTCATAGGCTGTTCTTTAAAATTTTCCAGAGCTATTATTATAGCTTCGAGTTCCACTAATTGAGCTGATTTTTGATTAGTGATATGAATCATTTTTTCATTTTGAGTGACTACTGCAGCAGTACCGTTAGAGGATCCATCTGTAAATACATTAAATGCTTTAGGAATGGGTTGATTTTTTATTACCTGTGGGAATATGATAGGATGATTGATACAAAAGGACAGTATAGGAGATTTAGGAATATGATTGTCAAAATTTGCAGAAGTAGAGCATCTAGCTACAGCCCAATCATTATCATTGAAGCACAAATATTCAACCTGTGACGATGAATAAGGAGTAATAATAGTAGCGGGATGAATTCCAAATATTTTAGTAGAGGTTTTAAGTCCTTGAAGAATAAGTTTAGCCACCATGGAGGTATAAGACTCAATTGTACTTTTAGGAGAGACAGGCAAATGTATCCATAATATAGGTCCCTGTTGCCAAAATACTCCTGTTGGAGTATATTGTGAAGGAATAATAATCAATATTAGTGGTTGTGCAAAATCAAATCTATCGCAATGGGATCTTTCAATGGCCTGTTCTACTAATTTTAGAGCTCTCCTGGCCTCAGGAGTTAATGTTCGAGGTGAGGATGGGTCAGGGTTCCCACGAAGGATGTCAAATAAGGGTTTTAATTGTCCAGTAGTGAGGCTTAGTGTAGGGCGAAGCCAATTAATGTCACCCAGTAATTTTTGGAAATCATTGAGGGTGGTCAAATGTTCTTTACTTATTAGAATTTTTTGGGGTTTAACAAAAGTATCCATGATTTTAAAGCCTAAATATAGTATAGGTGATCTGCTTTGAACTTTTTCTTCTGCTATATATAATCCATATTTTTTTAGATTTTTTGTTATTTCACTAAATATATTAAATAAGATTTATTGATTAGGGTGAGCTAATAAAACATCGTCCATGTAGTGTAGACACATAAGGTCTTGATATTTGTTTTTAATGGGCTGTATAGCTCTGTCCACATATAGTTGGCACAGTGTAGGGCTATTTTGCCATTCCCTGCGGCAATACTTTCCAATGATATCTTTTATCAGGGCCATTATTATTAATAGAAGGAATTGAAAAAGCAAACCTGGGGGCATCCAGAGGATGTAGGGGAATGGAAAAGAAACAGTCCTTTATATCAAGGGTTATAAGGTAATAGTTTTTTGGAATAGCTACAGGATTAGGAAGTCCAGGTTGAGTAGGGCCCATAATTTGCATTGTTTTGTTAATTTGTCTTAGATCTTGTAATAGTCTCCATTTACCTGATTTTTTCTTAATTACAAATATGGGAGAATTCCAGGGAGAGGTGGAAGGCTCTATGTGTCCTGCTTCTAATTGTTCTTTAATTAATTGATGGGCCGCTTGCAATTTTTCTTTGGATAGGGGCCACTGAGGGACCCAAACTGGCTTATTAGAGAGCCATGGTATTTTTAAAATTGTTTTCTCAGTGGCCCCTAGAAAAAATGTCCTTTGCCTTTTTTATTATGAGTAGGATTTTTATTCTTAACACCTGCAGGCTTGGTCGCTAGGTGTAGCCCCATTTGATGTAAAATATCTCTTCCCCATAGGGTAACTGGCAAGCTGTTTAAAACATAGGGTTTGAATGTTCCTGTATGGCCTTCATTGTCTTGCCAATTTAAGATTACAGCACTTTGAGCTGGGGTATTACTGTATCCCAAGCCTCTTAAACTGGTTGAGGCTTTCTGTAGAGGCCAGTGCTTAGGCCATTGTTGTAGATTTATGATGGAAGAGTCAGCTCCTGTATCAATCAGCCCCTCCATCTCTATACCTTGAATTTTTAATTTGCACATAGGCCTCCGTGAACAGTCCTGGACCCAGAAAGCCATAGGTCCTGAACCAGTGGAACCGAATGCTCTGCTATTTCTATTTTGTGGCATGCTTTTAAAAGAATTATGGAGACTGGGAATGAGGAGCAGCTGTGCGATTCTGTCTCCTTGATTTACGGAGATGATGCCCCTGTGTGTACTTAGCATTATTTTAATCTCTCCATTATAATCTGAATCAATAACCCCTGGTATAACATTAAAGCCTAATAAACTTTTGGAACTACGCCCAAGGATTAGTCCCACAGTTCCTGAAGGGAGAGGTCCCCTGATTCCCGTAGGAATCAGCTGAACCCCCATTTCAGGTGTCAGGACCATCCGGGCAGTAGAACAGAGATCTAATCCTGCACTTCCTCTTGTCCCTCTGATAAGGGAGTTAATGGGTAGGAGGGACTGTGACGAGGAATCATTTGAATCTGAGGGCCTTCCTCCTCTAGTGCCTCGTACATTTGTGGGCCCCGGGGCATTGGGCCCCGTGCCCCGTTTTTTGAAATCCTTGATAAATCATTTCCATATATATCATATCTAGAATGGCATTGATTGGCCCAATGTATACCCTTTTTGCATCTGGGGCATCGGCCTGGAGCACGGTATGAATTTGATTTTATTACCCTTGGGGGATATTGCTTAGCATATCTTGGTTGATTATAATAATTTTGTCTGGAATATCCTGTTCTAGGTTGAATCCTTTGGGAATTTTGAGGGGAGGAATTTTTCATCACTGCAGCAATTACGTTGCCTGTGATAACAGCCTCGTTAATGTCTTTGCACAGTCTGATATAAATTGATAAGTCTTTTTTACTTCTCCATGGCCTTATTGCATCCTGGCAATATTTATTAGCGTTCTCGTATGCTAATTGGATAACTAGGGGCATAGCTTGCTCGACTTCTCCAAAAACTCTAGATGTTGTTTTTAAGAGCCTATCTACAAAATCAGCGTAAGGTTCGTTAGGCCCTTGTATAACTTTTGATAGGCTGCCTTGCAGATCCCCTGTGCCTGAGATTGTCTTCCAGGCTTTCACAGCTGCAGTGTGTATCTGGGCATACACACCTGGATCGTATTGTAGCTGATTTTGTAGTTCGGCGAACTCACCCTCCCCTGTGAGCATATCTATATTGCGTTGAGGGAAACCTGCTGCAGCATTTCTCTTTGCTATTTCTGAACAAAGTTCCTGGAATTGAGTTTTCCATATTAGGTATTGTCCCCCACTTAGTACCGCTCTGCATAGACTTTTCCAATCTGAGGGGGCTAAGGTTAGGGTGTTAAGTGACTCTATCATACTTAATGTGAACGGAGCTTGAGGCCCATAGGTCATTACCGCCTCTTTAAAATTCTTTATTGTTTTAAAGTCTAGGAACTCATGATATCTTTGTCCCTGTTCATTTTGAAATACTGGCAGTTCTAGGTGCTCCTGCGGTCTATGTTGTTCGAGAGCGTATAAGCGCTCTGAAAGGCCGCCAATTTCTACCTCAAGGGCACGTATACTCTGATCCATACTCTTTATTGTTTCTGTTAGGGATTCTATCCATGAAGGAGCAGAGGGCGCTAGTGGTTCCTCTATTTGACGGTCTTTTCTCTTTTTTAATTTCTTTTTGTTCTTTTTATTGGAGACTGTGCTCTCCGAATCGCTTTTTGATTCCTCTTCACTACTAGCTTCATAATTCCTAACCGGCTCAGTAGAGGAGACTGTACTTTCATGGTTTGGCTCCTTGTTACTATTATTACTTTCACTAGTATCCTGAGTTTCAGTTTCTAAGGAGAGTACATACTCCTCAGCTAATTTTATTAAGCTTCTGATGGCTTTTGCAGATCTTACTTTTGAATTTACATTCCTACTCTCCTTGCTGGTCTCCACTGAGTCAGAGGATATGCTTTCTTGTTCACTTTTCTCACTATCCTCTGAGTTCTCAATATCAAAAATTTCATTCATGGCTTTTATAAACCGACTTTTTGTTATATTTGCTCCCATCTTTTTAAATTTTCTTTTTTCTTACCTTGCCGCCGAATGCCCCGTACAGGCCACCACCTGTCGCTGCCTGAAGCGGAAGTCGCTTGGAGCAGCGAACGCCACAGGAAAATTCGGAGGCAGGATGAAAATGAAAAAAGGTCTTTTATTCTTCTCCTCTCTCCAGCTCCAGCAATCACTCCAAATGCTCTAACTCCAACCACCACCTTCTTCTTCCCCACACACACTAACGAACCTCACCCAGTTATATACATATAGCTTTAACAAGGACACGTGCTTACAGCTCGAGCTTACAGGTGCGTCACGCAGTGTTCACGGGCATACAAAGATTCTTTGAATAATGTATTAATATCAGGTGGAAACTAGAACATCTTTTATGGCTCTCAGCTAACCGCAATCTTTAGCTATCTCCTTGATTATAGGCTCCTTCAGAACTCACTCAATATGTATGTGGAGAATCCAATCAAGCTGCACTTGGGAGATTGCTTTAAGAGGTTTAACCATGGTTGTAGTACCTCAAGCATTATATCATCAATTGGTGGCAGATGCTGTATTCCCAGGGAAAGAAACTAGCAAGAATAAAGTGGATCAGAATTCATATTTAGGACTAGAGTTTCTCAGAATAGGGGTTTTAAGAGAGTGTGCATAACTTAATGAAGATCTCAAGTCTAGAAACTTGGGCACATGATAAAAGACAGCAACTCAGTAGCCCGGTGGACATTAAGAAATAACTGTCCTGGGTCTGATTAGCAGCACATGAAATGTAGGAGCACAATAGTTAGGTCTGTGGTGATCATATTTCATGCTCTGGCCCTATGAGAAACACAGCTATTGCTTTGGGAACTGTGGTGAGGGTCTCCCCTCAGGAGAAACATAGCTGGACAAGACAGAAGCAGGAACTGACAAGCAGTAATTACCAAAGTGAGATATCTATGTCTATATATGTATCCATTTACATACACAAATAAATGTGTATTTGTGGATACATATGCACATATACCAACAAGGCACAGCTACTCTGCATTTTACACCAGGGAAATTTGTGGCCTTAAAGTTCTAAGTAGGTAGCCGGGTACGGTGGCACACGCCTGTAATCCCACAGCACTTTGGGAGGCTGAGGCAGGAAGATCGCGAGTTCAAAGCCAGCCTCAGCAATGGCGAGGCACTTAGCAACTCAGTGAGACCCTGTCTCTAAATAAAATACAAAAAAAAAAAAAAAAAAAAAAAGGGCTGGGGATGTGACCCAGTGGACGAGTGCCCCTGAGTTCAATCCCCGGTACCACAAAAAATAAAAAAGTTCTAAGTAGGTTAATGTGTAGAGATACCACTCCTTTTTTTTTTTTTAATATTTATTTATTTACTTTAGTTGTACAAAATGCAATGCATTTATGTTTACGTGGTGCTGAGGATCGAACCCGGGAGGCGAGCGCTCTGCCGCTGAGCCACAACCCCAGCCCCACCACTCCTTTATTTACTCCAAATGTATCCAAGAACCTGTGAAATTTGATATGGTCCACATTTCTAGTGTTTTCCAGTACTATGGAAACTCTTCAAGCTATCAAACATCTAGAAACTTAAGAAAAATTATAACACATCATTTTAAATGCATAGGCAAGGTTGTAAGAAACCCAGCTTTCAAAATTAAATAGGAAATTAACAAGCAGTGCAGTGAGCCAGAGCTGACACTTCAGTGCTAGTAGAAAGGGGCTACCATTCTCAGCAACCAGTGGATAAGGGCAAGGCCCAGAAGCACCAAGAAGGAAGAGAGGTACAACCATTATGAATCTGGAATTGGACAACATAAATTTAAAAACCCTCCCCATTTGTAAAGGAAAACAGTAAGGATACTTTTCTGTATAAAAAAGTGGAGGGAAAGGACTATATACTTTTGTATTAGGCAGCTTTCCATTTCTATGATCAAAATACCTGATAAGAAAAATGAGGAAAAGTTTATTTTGGCTTATGGTTATAGAGGTTCCGACCAAGGTCAGCCAACTCCATTCCTCCAGGGCCAAGATGAGACAGAACATCATGACCCAAGGGCATGGTGGGGGAAAGCTACTCAGTTCATGGCAGACCAGAAGCAGAGAGAGTAATTAAGCCACCAGGAACAAAATACAAACCCTAATGGTGTGCTCCCAGTAACATACTTCCTCTAGCCACACCCTATCTTCCTACAGTTACCACCCAGTTAGTTCATTAAAACGATTAATCTACCAAACGGATTAATTCAGTTATTAAGTTACAGCTCTCTAATCTTTTCACCTCCTGCATTAAATTAGAGGGACACCTCGTTCATCTCATATCTAAACCATAACAGCTTGAGAATTTGTAACTTCATACTTTTCTTTAGACTGAAGCCTTTTAAATTAGTACTACAAATGTGTGCATATACCACCTCAAACTAAGAAGTTGACAGGTCAGAAGCCCAAATTGCTTTCTTGCTACATAAACGCAAACAATTTTGATGGCAGTATAAACCCTCAACAAGATGAATATGAGTCTTTCTTGATTGAAAATGGGATCACAAATTAGAATTTATGAAACACAGTAGAAAACATTCTCCACAAATAAAATCATTACATGCAGGAAGCTAAGGGTTAGTCAAATCTGATCCTCACATAAGAAGTTTAGATACTATAACATAATTATATTTAAGTTGATCAAACATTTAAAAGGCAATGAAAGAATGATAAAATAATAAACTATAAAAGGATTGTCAGTCAGCAATTTAAAAAATGGAATAGAACACATGTAATTTTTAAAATACAGCCAATAAAATATAAAATTAATTTATTTAAATAAGACTAGATCTAGCTAAAGAAAGAATTAGAAAATAGGGAAATAAAGCTTTTAGAATTATTCTTATAATGTAAGATAGAAAGATGAAGATAAGCCTAATATAGAAGAAAGATTTTCCAAAGGAGTCCAGATTGAAACAGAGAAAATTAAAAATAGATAATATTAAAATGATAATTGAGAAATTGTTCCAAAATTGATATAATCATGGATTATAAGACTTGGGAAGTAAAAGTATTTCCATATGTGATAAATACAATTGAATCCACACCTACATACATTACAGTAAAACTTCAGAACAGCAAAGTATAAAAGGAGCTTCTAAAAGCCACCAAGGAGAAGAAAACAAAAACATATTTGAAGAATTAAAATTATACCAACAGCAATATTATCATAGCAACAATAAAAATCTAAAGGAAATGAACACTTTAATGAGTTGAAAGCAGAAAGATGTCAAATAGAGTGATGTACTATTAAGATCACCCTACAAAGATGAATGGACTTTTGACATTCTCCCCTTCCAAATTTAGCTCAAGTAAGGTGACTGATGGTGACACCCACGAATACACACACACACCAAGATGGCATAAAAAGGTCTGTTAATCATAGGTCAAGGCTTTCTAGGATGATTAGACTCCCAAGCAAGACTGAAAAACCACTGAGAGTTCAGGGAAAGGAGACTGGCATGGGGTTTGTGATGGTTAGGCATTGAAGGACCAAGGAGAAGGTTTCTTTGCACTGTTCAGGGTTTTCATGGTTTGAATTTTTGCCACCAACACAAGAAGGTACCTAGGAAACCAGTTAAAGACATATTGTATTCCATCGAGTAAAATCACACTGCATAGAGAAAATGTTGAAATGCACACAGAATAAATTTAACCCAATACTTAGCTTACCAATTGCTGATTTTATGGAGCTCATCTTATGGAGAAAGGAAGACTGAGTGCAGACAATTGGCTTCTGCTTCTTTCCCTAATTCCTGGGATGATGTGATTACACCGCTTCTTGTACTCCTAACATCACATCTTATTTGTCCCTGCTTTTTGATTTTACAAGGCATAGGTACACACCAATTGCTCTGCTACTTCCTCCAAAACAAAATGTACTAGGTATTAAGTTCACAGATGCTGGAGATTTTGTTCACTAGATTTTACCCATCTCTCCCACTTTCTGCCAAGTTCTCATAGTAAAGTCTTTTTCTTATTCTAAACCAAAACTGTCCAAAAGAAATAATGGACCCTTTATGTCATTTCAAATTTTCTAGTAGCTACATTAAAAATAAATTTAAAAAACCAGATGTAATAATAAGACATTTTATGTATTTAACATATCCAAAATAGTGCAAAAAATTGAGATGTTTTATATTTTTATTTCCTAAGTTTTCAAAATTTAGTATGTTTATGTTTATACCTACAGAATATCTTAGTCAGATATTAACTTTTGTCAGAAATACATTATATATGTATATATATGTATATATATATGTGTATATATATATATATATATATATATATATATACACATATGCACATACAGAGAGAGAGATTTCATAAGATTGAAAGAATAAACTCATAACTAAATGGTCCCCAAATACACTTTTTAAAAATTATTTTAAAATTTACATGCAAATTAATTTAAATTAAATTTAAGAGCTATTTTCTACATCTTTCCAGCCACATTTTAAGTTCTCAGTAGCCACATGCTAACTAGCAGCAAGTAGGTTGAACGTTCACAGACCATCATCACAGACAGGTCATTTCAAAGCCTCTCTTCCACTTGTATGTCACATCGTGAATCAGAAAGTCAGGAGGGCACTTTAGTTCCTGAAAATGACCTTCCACTGACATTCGAAACTCTTTATAACCTCTTGAAAGCACTGAAACAACCATGGATCCACAAGCAAATTCCTAATGAAACTAGTTAAAATTCACTTTTTCTTCCTTTTTTCCCCTAAAGAACTTTCTCCTGCTTCTGTTTCAGCCTCTATTTCAATAGGCTGGTACTATTATTCATTGTATCCTTGGTGAGCTGCTATGTCATGATCCCAAAGAACACAATCCCTGAGTATAGATTAGGTTTGGTTCCTAGATTGCTCATTCACTGGCTGTGTGATTTAGGCAAAGTTACTTAACTGTTCTGATCCTCAGACTCCTTATCAACAAAATGGAAATAATAATAATGCTACTTAATCACATGGAATAGTGAGGACTAAAGTGATAAATCTATAAAGTGCTTCACTTGATTCCAGAGCTTGGCAAAAAGTACACAAACAATGTCAGCAAATGTTATTGATCTCTTTCCCACTAAAATCTACGTCTTTTAGGATGAGGGGCTGTGCCACAGCCTGCTTCATAAGTTGACATCACTTTAGCACTGTGCTATGCCTGTGGCTATATGTACAGCTCAGTAAATGTTTATTTTGGAATTGAATTCGAATTGAGTTCTATTATTGCTCACTGGATTTATTCTCTCTGCTTCTTGTGCTCTGTTTGTTGCATTTCTATCTTGTACCTTTTCTGCTTGCGTTACTTTTTTTGCGTTCTCAGTCTCCACTGTCTAAAGAGACAAATGAGAAAAGTAAAATAAAAAAGAAATAAAAAATATTTTCATAAGGCAAAGCAATCCTGGAATAGAAATGAAGTTTAATTGTAAACCTGCATCAGAATAAGGATGCTGGGCATCAACCCCTAACTCCTAGAAACACATTTGCACAACAGGCCCCTCTGCCAGCTGCCCGACGGTGGCTCGAGTGGGACTGTGTCACAGCGCGAAGGTGGTGAACTGCTGCAATCTCTTGGGTCAGCATAGCCATCCTGTGTACACTCATCCTCCCAGGGTCTGGCACCGGCATCAGGAAGTTCCTTCTGCATGCTGATTTTTTGAATAAAACACTTCAAACTCCATCACAGTGGCTGCCATTAACTGATGAAATCAATTAAGCCAGCTACACTACCTGCTGAAAACTGACCCGGCAATGACTCAGAGGAAGAGGTGGCGGTGTCTCAGATGAAATGAAAGGAGAGTGCACTGGCTTTCTTCTTCTGTTTTTAGAAGCAAAAGTTCCATCGATGTGTTCTTTTACTCTGCTTTGAGAACAGATTCCCCCACGACTCTGAACCACCCCCTGCTTGGCGTCTTTCCTTAAACTCACTAAGTTATTACGGCTAATTCTGTGGTTAATGGTTTCTGGAAAGATGATATCTACCAGCATCTAAGTGTACACATTTTGGTCTAAATATTGAGAAATCATAGGTATGTAATGCAAAGCCTGGGCGTGCCGGCCTGTAGAAAGTAGCTCATTAGGATTAATCTTTTACAGAGTGACTAATGCCTAGGGAATGGCTGAGGCCTTTGCCTCTGACTCTGCAGAGGTTTCATCCAAGCTTTCAAGCAGGTTCCTTTGGCACACAGCTGGTCACTATTGAAGACTTTACTTGAACATATGGAACTTAAAAACCTCGATTTCTTTTTAACTTTTGTATACTGTAGCAATTTCTTGAAAATCAAATGGCAGAACCTAAACAATAGACCGGCTGCCAAAACGCATGCCCAGTTGGGGAAAACTGTGCGGGGACTCATCCAGCACGCTTCGAGAGCTTCAAGTGCAGCCTGGGAGAACTCTGTATTACCTTCTGTTCCCATTCCTGAGCTCTGCCAAACTTTTGTTTGAAAAAGCATCTTTATGCAGCAGTACATTTGTTACGTCGTATCTGAGAACACTTTCTACATTGGCTCCTACTTTCGACTTGAGTAAATGCCTTGCTCTCCTGAGCCACTTCCACAGAAGAGACCAAAAAGACCCAGGGCAGATGACATTATGTTCAGGGTATAAGGCAGACCTTCTCAGAGGGGACTTGTGGGGATTTTTTGCTAAAATTAGTATAAGACAAGAACAGTGTTCCATGTGAGTGCTGTAGTCAGCTAATAGAAGTCAAATTCTTTCTCAGGGAATTGTTAGTCCTCATAAAAAAGGAGGAAGAAATTGCTGCTTTATCAATAAAAGCATACAGCACCGAATACCTACACAAAGAAATTTTCAGTATAATTTATGGCATTTCATCATGTTGAACTGCATTCCAAGTAATTCACCCTGGCAGTTTTACTCTCAAAATGGAAATCTTGGTATTTTTCTTGCCTTCATCAAATAAAATGAGTTTGTGTTCAACTGTAGTCCATATACTTGATAATTTGTCTGACTCGGTAAGGTTATTAGCAATTTAAGAAATAAACCCATTTGGATTTTCAGAGAGTTAGCGGAAATAGGAGATGGCTATGATGATCTCTTAAAAATTACGATGTAACACACAAAAGTGAGATTTAAGTAACAAGATTTTCCATATACCAATAACACCAGGGAAATTCAAACTTCAACTCCCTTGATTAATTTCCAGGGATTAAATGGTTGGTATTGAAGTCAATGAAAGATACATTTTAGAAAGCTGAGAGGTCAATTCAATTCAGAAAAGCAGACCAAATAGCACACTCTCTTCAGAGTTTCTGTGGTTGAAATGCACCCGGATCAATTGGGTGGAAGATTTTTATAAGATTCTCCAGGCTGGTCAGAGCAAAACAGAGGACAGTGGTCACAGCCAGAGGATCCTAAAGGTCTCATTGATAGAATTATAGACTTCTAAGGGCATTTAAAGTTTATTCAGTCCAACCTCACAGTTTTGTAAAGGAGGATATTTTCAGGCTTAGAGAGATTAAATGACTTCTCTCACACCACTCAGCTGGTCAACTGAAGGGTTCCCTCTCTTGTCTTTCAGATAGAGATCTTTTTAACTCCCTCATCAATTTCTTTCAGGAATTATTGATTTTCTTGTGTCAGTTGCTTTTGATTTTATAGCTTGTAATGAGCATTGTATTAATTTCTAGGTAAAATATATATAAAGAGAATTTTCACAGTCATTGCTTATCATTTCCTAATGTTTATTTAACTACTTCCAACATTGCAAAGAAGGTACATAGATACGAGTTTGCACTTGGATCCAACTTTTCCATTTACCAGACATTTTCATTTGCTAATCATATAAGTTATTTATTCTTTAATCCAGTTATGGAAGATCAGCAATGTTAAATGACTTTGCCAAGGTCACAGAACCAGACACTACAGAAGTTGAGTTTGGAACCCCTCACTTTTTATTATAACATGGAAGTTGTGGATGGATAACTAAGGCTAAGAGTTCAACTTCTAAAAGTTTTTTATTATGATTATTATTTTGAGACAGGGTCTCTCTAAGTTGCTTAAGGCCTTGTTAAGTTGCTGAGACTGACTTTGAACTTGCAATCCTCCTGCCTCAGCCTCCCTAGTCACTGGGATTACAGATGTATATTACCGTGCCAGCTCAATTTCTAAAGTTGTTACTGATGAGGAATTAAAAGGATCTTTTGCTGTCTCCCACTTGGATGAGAGCATAGAATTTAGACTCAGAAATTTCACCTCTACTTTATACTGGTTTGGGGATGTTAGTCAAGCAAATACTTTAAGTCTCAGTTTTCTCATTTGTTAATGGTGATAACAATAATCATTGGGTTTGTTTGGAGAATTATTAAGTGATAATTTATTTGAAAATGTATGTATCTAATTGCTTTGTACAATATAAACACCATATAACTGTTACTATGCCATTATTCTAAGAGATACAATTAGCAAGACATAAATAATGTCCCCTCATTATCATATGTGTGTGTGTGTGCAGTTTTATGTATAGATAGTTATGTTTATATGGGCTTCATTATATGCTATCAATAATTATCCTTCATGTCTTTCAGACATGTTTTAGAGTAGAATACTTCTAATGACAAATTAAGTTCATCTTCTTGATGCTCACAGAAACTACCCTGCCTACAGCCACTGCTGAGTACCTGATCTTTCAGCAGAGCTCAGCACCACATCACCAACATGGTACCATTCCTCTGGGTGGTCAGCAAGCTATCTGGTGGCAGGTTGGTTGTGCAGGACTGCTTTTATCATTGACGGGGCCGAGCTTTGCTCTTTCTGAAATACATCCTCATTCTAGGTATGGGTTTGTCTTCCCTGCATACGTTTCTGCCAAGCCTGCCGTCTATGCATATGCACAGTGCCTTCCCCACCATCACAGCACTCTGCCTCACAGATGTCCACACAGCATTGCTTCTGATCAAGTAACTCACGTCACAGCAAATAAAGTGCAGCAGTGGGTCCAGGCTTGTGAATTCACTGGTCTTACCATGTTCCTCATCATCCTGAACAGCAGCTTTATAAAATCACTGAAGGGGCTTTGGAAGACCAATTACATCAGTTGAGGCCTTGTCCTCCAGGAGGCTGTGTGTGCTCCAATTTAGCATCCAGCATATGATACTGTTTCTCCCATAACCAGGAATCATGGGCCAGGAATCAGGGGTGAAAATGAGGGGGACTTTGCTCACTATGACATGAGTTTTTCTCATCATACCCACAAACTTATGCTTTGCTAGCCTAGAAGTCATAATTCTAGAAAAGGACATACTTCCACCAGGAAATATGACAACGACTGCATCGAACTAAAAGACCAGTATCTGGTCATGGTAAGCCCCTCATGCCTCTGAGTTAAACAAGGGAGTTGTTGGACTATCTGGGGCTTTTGGTCCTGATTTTCCAGGGAAAAGTGAACTGCTACTACCTAGTGGAGGTGAGAGAACATGGCTGGAATAAAGCTACCCTTAGAGCATCTTTAAGACTACCATGTCTTATAATTAAGGTTAGCGAAAAACAATAACAAACCAATTCAGTCAGGGCTGATTGTGTCCCAGACTCATCAGAAATGAAGAAGAGAAGTGAAGGCATAGGATTATTCTATCAGGCAAGCAACCATGACCACCTGCAGTGCTCACTAAGGAAAATGGAGATATGGAACTGGTAGTGGGAGAAGATACCATACCTGTGTGACCAATAGCAGCAACAAAGACTGTAATTGTTATGAGTATTTGTTCTCAATTTTGTTATGTTTGTGTGTGCATGCATAAATGCATTTGTGTCTATGTGTATATGTATATATATGTATATATATATGTATATACCATTTTTTCTCCTTTTTTTAAATTCCCTTATCTTCTAATACCAGATATATTATTGATAGTTAACCTTATATCTCAGTATTTAAGTTACTAAATAGCAAAGAAGAGAGAACATGACCTCAGGACTTTGCACCCTCTTCTAGGTAAGGGTTAGGGCATTTTCAGTAATACACAGGATAATTGTCAGTTATTGTTTTATTTTTTGTTTGTTTGTTTGTTTGTTTGTTTTTTTACTTAGAGATTAACTGTGGTTTAAAGAAATGCATATGTGCCAAGTATTGAAGGGATGGACTACAGCACATATTATTTGGTGTTGCTGTGAAGATATTGTAGAAATGATTGAAGTCCATACTCACCTGGCAAAAGTCAGGAAGATTCTCTGAGGTAATCTAGGTAGATGTGGTTCCATCACTTAAGAGGCCTTAAAAGCACAACTCCTTCCTGAAGAAGAAGAAATTCCACTCATGGACAATAGCTTCAGACCAACCCACATAATAGATTTCAGACCTTCCTAGTTAGCTCTAATTCATGTAAGCCAAGTTCATGTAATCAATCTCTATACATACACACACACACACACACATGGACACAGAAGGTGTATATATGTTTTTGTGTGTTTCTTATTATTTTTCAATTATTTTTCTCTTTGTCAATTGTATTTATTTCTTAAACTTCTTGAATTCATGTTTATCAATTCTTTCTTTTATAATTTTGTATTCATATTAAAAATTCCTTATATTTTAATACAAATTTTAGCCTATTACTATAAATATAAGTGATGGATTTCATGGATAACCATGGAAATTGCTAAACAACTCTCCATTATTCATTATATTATTCATTATAAAACCACATGACATTCTCCCTCAATTTTTTTTTTCTTTTTGTTGCTGGGGATTGAGCCCAGAGCCTTGTGCCTACTAGGCAAGCACTTAACCACTAAACTACACCCACAACCCCTCAATTATTGACTTAGTTTCTCCAGAGCTTGAATTCCTGCCTTCTCCAAGAGGTTTTCATTTGGTCTGGCTTCTACCTGTAGGCATATTATGTCATTTCTAATAGATAGTTTCCATTCTAGCTACAGCTCAATGTGATTCAACTCATGTTCTTAGTCATTTAAAGTAGTTCTTGGAAGAAGGAAGAACATTCAAATGATATGTATAATTTTACTACGGCTTGCACCTTTTGTGTTTGTAAAGCAAGTATCCAAGCCCTTATCTTTAATAGTGAGAGTGGGATGTGGCATAAGCTCTGCTTTTGGAGAACTGCATAAGTGAATCATAAACAGAATACTAAGAGGTGAGTGAGATAATAGAAGTCTGTAAGTCTATGAAACAAGAGGTACCGCTTAATTGTGCAAGGTGTGTCTCAGTTAAAGAAGTCTTCACATAAAAATCAAAAGGTTCTGGAAGAAAGAGTGGAAAGCAACCAGTGGAGAAGATGAGAAGGGAATCCTAGGCAGAAAGTAGAACATGTACAAAGACCAAGAGCATGTACAGAAGTACAAAAGTAGAACAGGCCATGGTATAGTTGTTGATTGGCAGACACTAAGGACTGCTTATGCCATAGATGCTTGTTGGAGAGTGAGCGAATTGGGGCTAAGCATGTAGACAGCGGTTGGCACAAAGTGACATACACTTCATGCTAAAGCACATGCATCTTATCAGGTGGGCCCTGGTGATTCACAGAAGGTTCTGAAGTCAGAAGGTAATAAGATCAAATTTACATTGAAAGATCAAAACTCAGCAGAAGCAGAGATGAAGCAGGACATCATTTAGCGTTTTTGGCCATAACAGCCTAAACTAAGTCAGTGTCAGTGTTAATTGAGAGGCAGTGACATTAATCTAGGAATTTAAGATGGTAATCACTATGCATCTGTTCAAAGATAATATTCAAAATATGTAACAATCAACTTGGCAAAGATACCAACCAGCAAAGATGATACCATAAACCATCAGAAAGGAGTCCAGACATAAACAAAGCAACACCATGCCTATAAGTCATGTGTACCAACTGAATCCGAGAATTGACTTCCATGTTTGTGGGTTGTTTTTATTTTTTGGGGGGGGATGGGGTTGGTACCAGCAATTGAACTCAGGGGCACTTGACTACTGAGCTACATCCCCAGCCCAATTTTGTATTTTATTTAGAGACAGGGTATCACTGAGTTGCTTAGCACCTCACTTTTGCTGAGGCTGGCTTTGAACTTGCAATCCTCCTGCCTCAGCCTCCTGATCTGCTAGGTTACAGGCATGCACTACCACACCCAGCTCCATGACTGTTTTGAGTCTTATTTTCAAATTTAAAGTTAACAGAGATTTCAGAACAATATTGTGGAGGGTAGGGACAGGAGGGAGAGCTTGTTCACTAAGATGCCCTAGCAGTGGGCAGGTAGCAGATAGAACGCCCAGTGGCTGTGTTGCTGTGAGCTAGGTATAAGTAAATAGCAACTGTGATGATCATGTCTGAGAACCTCAGGAGGAGACCTAGCGTTGAGAACTCACTAGAAAGTAAGTGCTTTTATCATACACAGAGATGGCACTTCTGCTTCCTTAATCATACAAAGCCACACCGTGAACAGATATTTCACCTATTGATCTGTCTTTCCTGTGGACTTAGAGAAGTCAAGGCTTTTTACAATTCATGAAATTAGAACATCATTCTTAAGTTGATGATAAGCCTGCTAAATGTTCGTTCTGACTTGGCCCTGTAACATTTCACAATGCTAGACCTTTCAAACGGAAAGATTAATTTTGGAATGGAAAAAAAAAAAAGAAGAAGAAGTGACTTTCATTTTTATTGTATTTGATCTTTGAAATGGTAAGATTCCTGGTTGTTTGAGGCTCTAAACTTTTCTTTTTTTTAATTTGCCAGCCTTGGAAGATTTATCAGCAGTACAGAGAACAAATAACTAACCTGATCAGTGCCAGCATCTCCTTTAGATTCCCTAAGTATTAAAACATAACTTTAGCATTTACACTGCTTTTGCTTACGAGTTAAACATTAGCTATTTTATCCTAGTCTATTCATTTATCGTAAATAGGCTCAAAATTGTACTTGTTTGTTGACATAGAGAGAAAGAAAATTAAAAAAGAACTTAATGACAAAGTATTTTCGAGGTGTTTTGAGATCCAGTGGGGAAATGAGAAAGCTGTCTGCAGTTTTCTGTACCTTATCTACACACTCCCTGCCTAATATTTTTTCTCTAGATGCTTTAGCACATTTTAAAATGTCCAGTTCCTCTTTGTTCCTCATAAAGGAGATATGAAACAGGGATTCCAACTTGGTTAGACATGCTCTGACAAGAACACTCACAGCAACACTAAGGCACAAACCTGTTAAGGATTTCACCTTTTAAGAAATGACAGAGTAATTACAGGACAACATGTCCTTCATGAGAAAAAACAACCAAACTAAAGTGCTTTCAAGGCTGGCGTGGCCTACTTCTCTCCTGGCAAGCTGCATAAATCATCAACTGAGAAGGGACTGTTTCCTGGCCACGTGGCACACGTGTGCACACGCGAGTGAGCACACACGGACACATCATGGGTTAATGCACTCTGTTTCAGGTTAGTTGAAACTCTGATAATAAACCCCCAATAAGTTTTACCTCCTTCTCTCTCCCCCTTAATCTTTAAACCTCAGGCTGCTTTAAAGGGAAATTTAATCCATATATGTCTGCCTCATTTTCATTTAAATCGTCAAAAAAGTTGTTTTAAAAGAGTTCTTTGATGTCCTAGACTCCCTTGAGCCTTTTCTTAGCCTATTTTCTTAAAAACAGGAATTAGCATTTTCCCAGGTGTAGAGGGGCCTAACTCTCTTCCTCTCGAACACAGCCCCCACCGTCCTGCCCAGGCTTCAACTGCAAGGAAAAAAAAAAAAAGTTTGAAGTTACAGAGGGAGTGCTGTGAGAGAAAACAGTTTATCTAAGGATCAAAAAGCATTTGCAAATATGAACTCTTAATGTGGGGCCTTCCATGGAGGTTAATAATTAACATTTCTACCCTTTCTGGACCTCATTCTGCCCTAAGGACCTGCCCAGGGAAGTACCCAGTCCCCCCACACTTGACAGATGCCTGAATTCTGAAGAATACGGAGATGGGGGTCTTAGAACAAGCAGCTTTTTCTGCCTTCTCATATTTGTGATAGACTACAGATATGCCCATGCGGAAACCCATAGTTTCTGCCCTCTGGGTGGTACTTTACTTCTTTGCTTTGTGCCTAATGTATATCATTTCATTCCAGCTTTCACATTCAGGACAGAACTTCTTAATCATTTTTAGATACACAAAAGTAGGCATATTCCATCTCACTGTGCACAGTATTATCCAAAGAGTAATCTATGTTTGGCTAAAACTCAAGGATTCCCACAGTGAAGTCCTAACTTTAATCAATGGAGAAATCTCAGAAAATTGTTTAGAAGAAATGTACAGTTCAAGAAAGAACAAATATTGTAGTTCCTCGGTACAGAAATCTTACTTTATTTCCCCAAAACTTTTAAAATAAGTGAGTTGTGTTTCAAACAAGCTTTCTTTCAACACCATCAGAATCTTGCATTTCAGATTAAACACAATTAATATCAGAAGGAATGAACTCAGGATAACAGTTTCTATGAATCATCCCCAAGAAATCCACAGTCATCATATATCCAGTGACAAATCATTCTGGAATCCAAAAATAAGGCTCCAGTTCTGGTGGCTCAGACCACTGAGGGGGTTTTGTACCAGTTTTGAAATGCAAGTCTGATCATATCACCCTTTTAAGACCCTTGGTGGCCGCCACACTGCATTCAGGCTAATGGGTCAATAAAGCTCTTCCAGATCTCATTGCTGCCAGGGCCTCTACTCCCTCTTCCTGTCCACTGTGTCACAGCCACAGAGACTCCTCCGCTCTTCTTTGGCCAGTGCTTGCACATTTTCATGCTTTGCTGATGTTGGTTCCTATCCTAGTGTTCTTTCCCCACTTCTGATGCCTACCAGACTGTTTCCTCATCCTTCAAGGTCTACCTCAAAAAATATCTCCAGTGTGTAGCTTCCTTGAACTCCTTCAGGCAGCGCTGTTATGCTTTGTCTCTTTATTTCTTGGTCTTCCCCATGACAATATAAGCTTTTGGAGGGAAGGCACAGATAGTGTTGGTTTATCACCTGGCAGAGTAAGTGCCTGGCAGTGTAACATTCTGGGGATAATGCCCTGCCCACATCACCCACTCCCACCTACAAAGAGAGGCTTCAAACACTGCCAAGAGGAAACCAGCCAGGCTGGACTTCCACAGCAGCAGGCATAGGCATTGTCTACATATGTGTTAAATGGATGACTGGATGGATGGATAGATTAATGGATGGATGGATGAATGAATAGGGTCCAAAATCTTAGAATTTAAATAAATTGAAGAAATTTACAAGTATCTTGTAAGTACTTATGGTGTTTCAGTGCTAAATCTCATGAGAGTTATAAGGAGGTAGATAATTCCGTGTCCACCTGAAAGAATTTTAGATTAAGTGGTGAATCGGGGCTTAGCACCTAAGAACATAAATAGGAATTCCAGAGAAAAACGACAGTGTAAGTATAACAGACAACCTTTGAAGCCTAAGCAGTTGATACGCACCGAATTACAGTAGGGAGGGCAAGTGAGTCTTTAAATAATGCCTTAAAGAGTTTAGAATTTTTAACTTGCCAAGTACTTTTCCACAGATTAGCTTCTCCAAAATTTACCACTATCATCCCTTGAAAATAGATACACATTCCTTAAGAAAATGTAATATAAATAATAGCAATAGCAGCAACAAATAAATAATTTAAGCAACCAACTCACATTGTTCCAGCTAGAGAACAGCAGAGCCCAGCCTACTTCTCTTCATTCTGGGCAATTCCAAGTTTTGTAGGGCCCAAAGCATATAGAATTGGTGGTGGTGGTGGTGGTGGTATCTTCTTGAAAAGGAAGACAGAAATACAAATACAAAATTAGGAAATGGGTATTTACTTAGAATGAGAAAAAAAATAATAGCATAATGTTTTTATTAATTGTCTGACATGATTAATAGTCAATGATGATTTTTTCTGACATTTTTAAAACCATACCCTCAGACTGGACTTCAAACACTAGGGTATGTCCTATACCCATCAGGACCAAAGTTATGATGCATAGCTAGCTTGGAGTATTTTAGAAACAAAACCACTAATACTAAAATAAATATTTGCATCCATTTAATGTGCACCCTACAAAATTCATTGTAGCACCCTACAAATAACATCACCTGCTTCCCCTCCCTGAGATGATCAGAAAGCCCATTGTGTGGTGTGGGGATGGAATCACCTTTTGTGGATTATCTACTAAACACAGCACATGGTATGCAGAGAGCACTTAAAGCAAATCTGATGGATAACTGCAAGAATGAATGAGAAAACAATGTTTTTTAGTGAAGAGTCTCATCCAAAACAGTATCACTAAAGCACCTCCTTCTATACTGGAAGGAGAGAATTTGTGAAGACAGCTAATTTTATTTTTGAATACAACTAGTGGTCAGCAGCTGGAAAGGGGTCCCCAACCATTATGAAAAGAAGTAAGACAGATTGTACAGAGGACGTAGGCAGAGGGGTGGTAAATGAGCAGGAGTTTCTGGGGCTTTTATTCAATTCCCTTAGCTGTACCCTAGAGAAATTATTCTTCTCATAGCTTAGGAAAATGAGTCTTTGCTAAGTCACCAGATATTTTCTTTTAATTTCATGGTAAATTTCTTGTTGATCTTATAAGAGGAACTGCCCCCATTCACTTTGTGTCCCCCTATTTTACTTTCCAGACTTCGTACTTGGTTGTCAACTGCTCACATTTTTCATTAGCCCTGAAGAGTAGGTAATGTTATTCATAGTCCTGTCTGCCTCCTTTACCTCACTGCCCAAAGTAGAAAAAGACCTTCTAGAAGGAACTGAGCTAGATAAGCGCTCTCTTCACTCTCACCATCCGCACTCTTTGCAGTTACTTGTTTTCTCAGTGTGTCAGTCCAATTCTCTTTGTTAGGATATGCATGTATATAGCATCTCCTGCTGTCTTTGGTAATCCACTTCCCAAATTACTCCATGTGTAGCAACATTGCTTTGAATGCCTCTGTAGTTCATTGGGATTATGGTCTTGCATCAATCTTTTTTTTTTTTTTCTTTTTTCTTTTCCTTCCCAGCTATGTAACTACAGGTCTTCTGAGTCTCCAAATGAAGAACACCACATTTTGCCCTGCATTTATCTCTTCTTTTTGAAGTGCTCGGTGACTAACCCTGTTGCATACCAAGACTGTTTGTTCTTGGTTACCCTTTTGTGCACCTTTTTAATTCTTCCCCGTATTTCCTGTAATAGGATATTCATGCAGGAACATAAATGTAGGGTTGATATACTCTGACCTTTGGTGTTCAAATCATTTGTGAAATCTGCTGCATGCCCTTTCAGTTTTCCGTTATTTACTTCCTTCCGTTATTTTGCTTCATTCACATCTGTGTCTGCTTATTGTGTACCCGAATATGTCAGAGATTTCAATGGCAAAAGAGAAAAAAAATGCACAGACAGACCATCTTCTTTTTCAAGTTATCATATCATCAAGTGTGATCTTTAAACAGACTTGAGAGTACTCTGAAGAAGATGGCACAAAAATAGAGCAATCAAATATGGTGGAAACTTAACTTCTTGCCAAACTAAGTAAGTCAAAACATAGGAAGATAAAGGACATTATTGAAACTCTTTTGAAATTTTTCATGCAGTGTTTTTATCTCTTTATCCTCCTAATGTTTGCCTGGACAACTTTTATCAGCCCTTCAAGTTTTAACATCTAAAGTGCTTTGAAACACTCTTCCAGCTTCAAGCTTCATAGACATTTTGTTTCCTATCTGGAAGCTGAAGATATTCATGCATATCTGCTAAAGGAATCTCCCCTCAGTCTCCATGTCACTGGGATCCAATATGGACCTTTTCTATTCTCTACCTCTTTTTTTACAGCCAGTTTTCTCTTCAGTTTCACTCAACAGGCCTGTACTGTTTTGTGACTTCCACTTCAGTCTCATTTCATCTTTTATGTTCCCTTCGCTGACTTTCCATTTCAGAGATATCATAATGTATTCTCCTCCTACCACTGTCTATTCCTCTATGGATTTCTGAGTTGTTGCTCCCTATAATAAAGATGTGTCTGGATCTTAGAGGGTCTGGAATGTTTTAGAGGTGCCACTTTGAAAGACAATAATGCATCACAGGGATGGAAAGTTGACTTCTGCTCTCAATTCCCCGTAGGAGTGGCAGATGATGTTGTTCAACCAAGACAACAAGAAAATTCAGAAAACAAATTGAATTTAATTTTTAGAAAGTCATGTAAACAGAATAAGAAGATAAAAATGGTGCAGGGAAGAGGTGTTGTGATGATGGATAAGCAGAAGTAGGAAAAAGAGAGAAATCTATGAGGAGTTGCGAAACTAAGTCAGTGTGGTAGGTGAAAATCACTAACAGTACAGTAGCTAGAAACTTTGGATTTGAAAAAGCATGAGTTTTATTCATTAGCCATGCAACCTCAGGAAAATTACTTAACCTCTCTCTGCCAGAAGAGCTTTGAGAGAAGAGATCACCAAGTGGTTGTCTTGTGTTTTCACTTTGTTTGGGTTTGCTTTGTTTTATAAAATATTTAATCACACAAGACGTGATTAAATTTACCAATGTACATTGAGGCATTAACCAGGGTGCTAAATAAACGGTGTGTTGTTATAGTTTGTTTGAACCATAAGAAAAGCTTTTGTTCCGGAATTTGCAGAAAGATAGAAGCAATATTAACTAAACCAGATTCCAGTTTCCTCAGTGTTATTCTACCTTCCGCACTATCCAACCAGCAAGGAAACCAGTAGAATTACTAGGTCTTGAGAGCCCTATTTCTGTGAGCAAAGTGAAATGCTTGCATTTCTGAAGCTGGCTCTTGTCCCTGGTCAGTTCAAATGGGTTCCGGCAGACCCATTGGAAATGAAACATGGGCAGCACATAACCAATCCCTCTCAAACGACACCACTAAAATGATGAGGGTTCACATTGTGCAGACCCTGATGAGTTTGCTTTGGGGGCCCTTCACTGTTTTACACTGTGTTATTGATGCTCTGACGAGAAATCTCAAGGAAAAGGCCTAGTTAGTTCCTGTGGTTCCTCTTGGGGAGAATGGAGAAGCTAGAGAGGCCCATTTTTCTAAGGCAGTTTGCCCACAAGCTACAGCCTATATCATGATGATGAAATGATAAACACTGATGATTACCACCTCACATTTGCATCTAAATTCATAATGCAGAATGTATTCTATGTAGCAAACCCAGCACCCTTGCTTGTTATTTCTCAGTGCATTACAAAGCAAGGGTCTAAAAAATAACCTTCCCCTAATGTTTAATGTTCCAGTTAGACACTTGGGTTTTTTTTTGTGCTTAGACATGTTCACAATGTTCAAAAGGTCTGCTAAACACTATTTCTTGTTCTTGAAATACAATATTTTGAACTCTATTATTCCACCTTCATCTGCTCCCCATGTAATCTCATAGTGCAGAGTAATTTAAAAGAAATATTGTTCCTATGTGGCTTTCTTGTTTTAACTTAAAACCAAATTCTGGGCTATTGTAAAGTTTAGAAAAGCTACCTCAAAAATCTGAAGACTTAGCTGTATTCAACACATAAATTCTGTAACATTTCTACTAAACTCCAGGTAGCCCATCCCATCCATTTCTCTAAACACATGCTCAAGGACTGAGCAGCTATTTTAGCTGGCCAAGATGAAGTACGATTACTTGAAACATCTCTCCCTGTTTAGCTCAGAGCCTCAGTGTATGCTGTCTTAGCTCTGGAGAGCCAGTCTCAAGGAGGTTGGAGCAGGTGTGGGAAGGCTTCCAGACAAAGGTCTCACCCCCACAAGGACAGGGTGTGCTTAGGCTGGCTGGGAATTCTCTGGCGTCTCTACAAGCAGTTTTGGCTTCCTACTGAATTTATAGTGTGATCCTGAGATCCACTAGGAACCATTTGCTTTGATCCATAGTAAGTCCAAATTTTATAGGACTCCTTCAAATTGAAACTGAATTCTGAGCCTACTCCAGGCCTACTCTTGAACCAGTTTAATAGCATGGCACGTTATGGCAATAGGGCAATAATCACTCATGTCCCTTGTCTATTATTACAATCAGCTCAGCAGGAGGGCTTTCTTATATGCTGCATTTAAAGTTTCCATCTCTGTCCCCTCTTCCATCTGTATTACCTTCTATTAATCTTGAATTATGGCATCTCTTTAATATGTAGCTTAGAAAACATGCTCTCAATATCTAATATTGAAAGTTACATATAGCTATAGATATTGCTTAGCTGATTATCAAAGAATGAAAAGGACAAAAGAAAGCATAGCTTTGGCCAAATATGACATGGTATGAAGCATCATTAGGTTGTTCTTAGTGTTTGAGGCTGGGACTCCTTATTCAAACATGGTAGAAGACGCTGTCTTTAAAATGCATGGCCAGCCACCAAAGCAAAGCAGGATGGATGCCATTTAAATGGAGATTGTAACTCTGCAACAGCCAGTAAACTTTTTTTGGAAAGAAGTGTTCATCGAGGACTTCGAATCAACTTTGTATGTAAATGTATACTAAAAATAAGCCATGCATTATGGATGATAGGTACATGGCTCTGTCTCAAGGATTTTTCAGACTAGTTGGAAAGCAAGCCCCTTACCTACAAAACATTTCATCCAAACGTCCATTTCCATTTCCAACCAATGTGTTGTGCTTTTTTTTTTTTTTTTCCTACAAGAGCCTCCAGACTAGCTGTCGGGGTGACAGACACTCTGCCTTGTCACTAGCTCCATGTAGACCAACATATGGAAAAGTAAAAAAAGGATCTGCAGCCCAAACAATGTGCTTCTGTTGCTTATTTCCGAGTGTTCTGTTGGGCTGGTACTCTAACTGTCCCACTGATAATGTTTTCTTGTCTTAAAAAGTGATGAAACCAAACATAAGTTAGAAAAGGGTCCAAGAGGAACAAAGAAAAATGTGGAAAATATCTGTGGTCTCAAATGATATGTTTTCATTCGATTTCATTGAAAATATTTTCAGATCTAGAATATTTGAAATGTACGGCTCTCCCTTGGAATATTTAACTTTCAATATAGGCAAGTCCCTTAGTAAGAAATTGCAGAGCTATCATCAGGTAACAAATTCACACAAAGGCACTATTTTTGAGACTACATCGCTCAGTGCATTTTCAGTATTGGTATTATAGATTCTCTTTTGTGTTTTTTTTTTCCCTCTACATATTTGGCCTGTGTCTTTGGATTCAGTACATAGGTTCTTCCTCCTTTATTTCCCTGTACTCAAACTAGGATCCCCCAGTTCTGAGCTGGAAAGGTGTTGCTCTTCATTCCAGTGTTTGGCTCTCCATCCTGTGGTCTGGTCCCCATCTATGTGTTTGGCAGAGGCACCACATGTGTGTGTTTGGCAGTACCCAGGTCAGGCTCTGCCTTCGGATATTTCTTCAGAAAGCTGCAGCCATTTCCAGCCCCCATGAACATTTTAATGTGGCCCTTTAAGATTCCATCCTGTAAGTACAGCTAACTGTCTGCTGTCTGCATTGCACTTTTCTCAGTGCTGATTAGATAAACAGGGATTCCTTTCTCTGGCAAAGAAATTCTGACCCGATCTTTTGCACCACTGCCTTAGTACACTGGTGCAGACAAGAGAGGCTCTGAACACCGACAATCAGCTTTTGAGAAATCCAGAGGGGGCCAAGATGACAGCCTCTGACACAGGCAGGCATGACAGAAGGGTATTAATTATCCATAACTACAAGCATTTCCATGTGCATGCTTTCCACCTGCTGGGCCTAATGCTGTGATGCTCTGACTTTATCCACTGTAGGAATTTCTAAAAGTCATCATCCTTGTGAACAATCTTTGAGCACTTGCAATGTGAGAGGTGCTGGGAACCAAAGAGAAAAAAAGGCAGATCTCCTATCCTCCAGGGACTCACTATCTAGGTGAGAAAGGATTGAACAAAAATGCTATGATGCAGAGGGTACTGCACTTAGAACCCTGTGAATGATGGAAATAATATGAGCAACAGCAGTTTAGGGAAGGAAGTACTTCAGTCTGGGAATGCAGCTCTACACAGACTTGATTTTCTTGATTTAGACCTTAAGGACAAGGTCTTCCGTCCTATGCAATGAACACTGGTGAAGTTAGATATCAATAAGTTAAAAAAAAAGATTTTTAATAAAGATTTTTGCACTTTTTTGTAGAAGTAAGAAGCTAGAATTATGGCGGCAGTCAGCCCCATCTCAATGTGTGTTAAGCCGGGCTGTGAGGGAACCATGTAGATGAAGCTGCTGAGGCCCTTGTTTGCACAGGAAAGCCTTGATAGATAAGAAAAAACACTGAGGCTGCAGGCTCCTGCTTTGAACTGTGCAGATGCGAGATGTGCAAAGAATGTTACAAGCCCCCTGCTTTGACACAGATAAGAGAAACAGAGAGAAGATAGAGCCTTGGGTCAGAAGGCTGAGAGCTTGGAGAAAGGCGATGCTCATGCATTTCAACCAGCCAGACTTCCAGCCACCAATATGTGGAAAGAGTGGGGGCGAGGAAGAATGTCACTAAGAACTGGAGCTTCAAAGAAGAGGGAGGGATATACACAAGTATAGAAAGAAACCTTGAACATCAACTGGTCTCCTAGGAGTATCATTCTTACCTGGAGATCTCATACCCAGAAGGACAACATGAGCTACAGACTTTCTGAACAGGTTTCTAAGTCTCTAGCTATTTCCACCCTGGCTGCAACCTAATCATCTTGTAAGCCGGTGGTGCCCAGTTGACCTGTTGGTTCTTAATAAAATTTTATTGCAGTAAAATTGAATTGCTAAGCCCCTAGAAATTGACCCAGGGTTGACTCCATCCTTCAGATTATATAAAATGGTCAGTGTTCCCAGAATCACATGGGTTTCCAGGTGAATCCAAGGGCCAAGGTATGTTGGTGTTTTGTGTCAACTTGGGGAAGTGGGTACATTCTGAGAGAGAGAAATTCTTCAAGCATTAAGTTTGTCTTGTTCTGGCCCAAGCACGATAGTGGAGCCGTTGGTAAATTTTTAACTTGTCATTAAAAATGCCTTTCATATCAGAATTTCCAAGGACACTGACAGCTGAACAAAAAGAAAAGGCAAGCATAGGAATTATAAAAATAACCAATCACACATTTTGAATAAAAAAAGAAATACAGCTTCTTTCAGGGTGTTTTAAGAATAAAGAAGTGCATTTTTGCTGATAGACTGCTATTAAGGACACCTCTAAACCTATCTGCCATAAGAATATTGCTCTGCCACTCTTCTTGTAAAGAGGAAAACGAATGAATTTGGCAAATGTAAAACTTGCAATGTGTTTTCAATTGCAGATCATGACACTTTCATCCCGAAATTTGGGGAAGATAACTTTTAATTACAGTAATAAGAACCACATGGGCGATGATTGATGTGAACCTGATGTGTCCTATTTCTTTATTAATCTTTTTAATTAAAAGCAAAAGCATGTTGTATCTGCTGGGAAGGAGATGAGCTGGGTGGTGACGCTCTGCCTCAACTATGAGACTGCAGAGCCTGATTGCCCACCAAGAGTCCCTGCTTACCTGAGGCTACAAGGTGAGGGGCCCAAAGTGGGGAACACTTGCTTCCAGCTGGGAATAGCTTTCCTTATAGCTCTTGCTGAAAATCATCTACAAGAACAGCCTTCCCCCCCCCCCCCACCCTTTCTGTTGGATTGATTTTTGCTGGCATTGTTAAAACTGGGATATCAGGGAGGGAATTTAAATTATTGCCACACCAGTGTTGGGAGTTCATATTTGCAGTGAAAGTAAAGATAAGGAACTGAAATGAAAGGTGTGAGGGAAGATGGAAAAGGGGCCCAGGGCATGATGGGAGCATGTCAGAAAGCACTTAGGCCACAGAGACAAAAAACGAGGGCAACGTTAACTGGGATTGTTGGCTTATAACAAAGTCACAATTGACAAGATAGGAAAACAGGATTGGGAAGAATGAGAAATACAGGTCAATAATCAAAGTATGAAGCATGATTTAATCATGCTTTGAACTTTCAAGTTTGAGAAAAGTCATTACTTTGAGCTCTATGCTTTGGATTCAAGTATTCTGTCAACAAAATTTGGGGGCGGTCCTACTAGGCATCAGGCATTGTGCTAGGCTTCGGAGATGCTATTATTAGGAAGACAGCCCAGAAGAGTCATAATCTTGTGAATGATCAGGCACATATGTGAATATGGAAACAATAAGGGAGCTCTCTAACTGCTTGGTGGAGAGGCAGGATGAACATTCATAAGGCCAGAACACATGAGCTGACTCTTAAAGATCAGGAATTCTGTGGCTGGATGTGGAGACACATTATAGAGCTATGAAGCAGCATTTCCATCAGGAAAATGACACATAGTTGGGTTCTAGGTCTAGATTAGGTGAATGGTGCACAATGAGGCTTGAGAGACAAGCAGAGATCAGGTCAAGAAGGGACTCTGCTGTGAGGGTTATGGGAATCCACTAAGGGAGTGTAAGTAAGTAGTTGTCAAGGGAAGGGGCTAAAAGCAGAACTGTAGGATCAGAAAGACTGGACAATATATTGACCTCTTACTAGTCACCGATTTTGAACAGCTAAGCCTCATTGTTGTCCATAAAGGTAGGGATAACACCTCCTGAAGGGTTTCAGTGAAGACCAGATGATGAAGCATATAAAAGTGTCCAACACGGAATAACTAGATGCTCAATAAATGTTGCTTTCAATTGCTTGCACAGTTCCTGGTTTGACAGAGATTTACTGAAGAAAGCTGCAACTTGAAGATTCTCTTACTAATCTACTTTGGATCCAATTAGAGAAATCTTTCCTTACCCAGGAGATGCATTTAGTACAAAGCAAAGATTAAAAAAAAAAAAAAAAAAAAAAAAAAAAAAAGCAAGACATAGCAGCTTTGCTGAGGTTGAGCACAAGTGTAGACCAGGACAGACCAAGGGCAAGCTGAGGAAGTCGAGGAGGAAGTGAAAACTACTGGGGTGCTGCGTGGGAGGCATCGGGGGTGGGAGGACAGCCCTGGTAAGTGGGGCTAGAGGACCAGCCACGGACTGCAGGATGGCTCTGCAGCCACATCAGTGTTCCTGTGTTCCTGACAGTGCTTCTGCAGTCCTCTTGTCCTCCAGCTCTCAGCTGTTTCACTTGTCTGATCCAAACACAGATAAATCCTGGCTTTTCTCTTTTGAAAAATTAAAAAGCTTTTAAGACAGTGCTCCTGACTATGACCCATCCTTGGCTCTTGTTCGTATTTGGCATGCTGCTCTGTGTACGTGTGTGGGGAGAGGACCCACCAAGGATATGATCTGAACCCTTCAAACCCATTATCACCACAGCAAATATCAAGCTTTCCTGGCTCTCTTCAGGTCTGTAATGAACAGAAGGAGTCAAACTGTGGAATGAGGCAAAAGAAAGAAAACACAGGAAGAGAAAAACCAGCACAGTCCACCCCACAGAGAAGGAGACCTATTATTAAATTATTTTTCCAGATAACACATGATCGGCTGCCCCATGGGCCACTGTTATCTTTCGTGTCATTTGTTGTCAACACACTTCCAAAAGCCAGCAATCTCCTTCTGTTTTTGTTGAGGAGGGGACAAATATGTGTTGTTCAAATGAAGAAACACAGAAGGAAGCAGGGCCAGTGGTGCACACTTGTAATCCTAGTCACTTAGGAAGGAGGCTGAGGCAGGAGGATGGCAGGTTTGAGGTCAGCCTCAGCAATTAAAGAGACCCTGCTTCAAAATAAAATTTTAAAACAGGGCAGAGGATGTAGATCAGTAGAGTGCATGCCATCACGTGCAAAGTCCTGGGTTCAACCCCTGGGACACACACACATGTGCACATACATGAATGAGTCCTTGCAGGCCCTCGGGGACATATTAACATGCCCTCAGGAGAGTGAAGATGCTGAGATGGCATGCAATTAAAACTTGATTTAACCTGGTATACTGTTAAATTGAGAAAGGTCCACTTTCTGGGATCTAGGATGGGAATCACTGGTTGGGTATCTTGGTGATATTCTGATCTTTCATGCTTAACCAAGAAAAAAAATGATTCTCTTTAAGGGTCTCTAATTGCTGAGGCTGGCCTCAAACCTGCCATCGTCCTATCTCAGTCTCCTTCTCGAGTGACTAGGATTACGAGTGTGCTCCACTGGGCCTGCTTCATTGTCATTTTGATTCTCATTTTTGTTGGTAGAAATTTTTATTTGGGATTTCAGAGGGGGTTCAACACCAAACCCTGCCAAGTAAGCTACCGTCTTCTCCTTCTATGGTCAGGCCAGGCCTAGAGGACTGAACATGACATCTGTGTGCACGTCTGTGACAGAGGCCCTTCTCCATTGCTCTCCTCTTCCTTCTGCGCTTTGACTTCTGCATCTCCTCCGCTGACACACATCTCCCCTTTGTTCAGTAGGTGTTGAATATTTTCTTATTCTCTGAGGTTTAGGGTTTAATTCTGCACCATTTAGATCCTTTTGAGTTTTAGCCAGCATAGAACTGCTCCAAGCCTAACTTCATCCCTTAAAGATTACTGACTTGATAGAAATTTGGAAGCCTAAAGGGAACTATGGAAAAAATGTTTTGACTTGTATTTTTCCAACTACTTTAGTTCTGCCAACTAAAGATCAGTAGGAAGAAGATAAAAGCATACCCCTTGTTAATTTAATCCCATCCAACTCATTCCTCTCAGGATCATATTAATTAATAAGTCGTCTTATTCAAAAATTTATTGAGCACGTACAATAGTCTGAGTAATATGCTCGGAGATGGAGATACAAACATTGATAAGACATAGTCCCTGGCAGGTCAGTAGAGTTTGGTTGAGGATTTTGAATGTGCATTTTTAGCAAGCCCATCAGGAGATTCTGATGTAAGCAGTCAGAGACCAAATTTTACCAAACTCTGGTTACTGATGATTCAATTTTCTAAAACCCAAATTTATTTTCAAAATAGAGGAGAGTACAGAATGTTAAAACCCGTTTAATTATGTTGCCTAGTCCTGTCTGTAACATACACCTTGAGCCTAATTGGTGAAGATTTTAGTTTGCAGAGAGCATACGTTGATAACACCTCAATTGATATTAATGGTCCCAAATGAATCATCTGTTAGTGGTAAGAATTGTACCTTTTAGTTGTCATGGGCCCTCCTATCTCTTTCTCTACAAGTTGCCCATAAATATCCTATTGGTTTTCTAAAAGAAAGAAAGGAAGGAAGAAAGCAAGCAAGCAAGCTCCAGTTGAAAGGGAGAGAGGGAGGGCTCAGACTCTCATCTGCCTTGTGCGCCTGGACCTTAGAGAGGACAGCAGATATGAACAGTCTACTCACTTTACTCATGAGAAGCAACAGCTTTCTCCATTCATTCTTGGCATTGGTTTCTAATGTTCTTTCCTCTTGCCTGTAATTAGAGTGTTGATTTAAGTCCCTAACAAAGTGCTTTAAAAGGTACAGGACACTCTGGACTTGCTGAGGGAAAATAGAAGGCTCTGCTCTTTTCAACTAGTGTCTCTTGGACTGGACATGGAGAACCCCAGGATAGAATTATAAGCTTGCCCCAAGCAAAACATAGTCTATATTTTCAAATCTTGGGACAGCTGTTTGGCAAGGGCATCGGTGCAGCCCATTAACCTGCTCAGATAAAAATATAATAATGGTAGTGTGTGCGTGGGGTATCGCATTTACAGCATTACCATAGAACTCTATAATCACTTAAGTATATCAGACTAAACAAGAGAGCTTTGACTTTTAAAGGTCTAACACTTGAGATTATAGCTATTTATGGATGAATGACCCCAAGGCTGGTATTTGGTTTGTAAAGCCAGGATTCACCCAGTACCCATCAGTTTACTGGTTGTTTATGGTTGATATCTCTTCTGATTGGCTAGGTTGTCATCCTGATCAGTTATGTACTTACTCAGCTACACAGATTTTCGGTATCAGCCCTGTGCTTTGTAATTTGGTGAAGATGTTCTCTTGAATCCCCCTTGTTACGAGTGAACGGGCCCAGCTGGATCACTGGACCTCATCAGGGTCTGAGAGGCCTTGTATGTTTTTCAGCTAGACTTCACAAAGCAATGTTTTATTGATGTTCACAAAAATAAGAATTTTTGAAGTTTTGAGATACGTTTATGAGGAATGTGCAGAATCTACAAAACTGTGGTGTAGATCAGGCAAACACAATTTTCTTGCACATTTTAAAACCTGAATACACCATGGTTATTCTCCTTGTTCTTCCCACCAAATTGGAATTATAAAGTTTCTCCATTGAACCTCCCTTTAGTTAAAAACCAGGACTCTAACAACCTACTGGACTAGCACTGGAGACAATGATTACAATGACAAGTGAGACAGGCATGGTCCCTGCCCTCATAGAACTTCCATTCAAAGATCTTGAGTCACATTGTAATACCTACATTTACACCACTCACCAGTACTTACAATGTCCAGGCACTATTTTAAACCCTTTATGTCTTACTTAATGTCATCTACTTAATATCACTATGAAAGAGGTACTATTACCAAGCCCATTTTTCATATCGGTAAACTTGATCTCATAGAACTTATGTAACTTGTTTAACATCACAAAGTTAATAATGATAAAGCCACAATTAAAATTCAGGCAGTCTCACTCCAGAGCTTATGGAGTTATGATTATTACCCAACAGGAGTCAACATGGAGTAAATAAAATTTTAAACATTGGGGAACAGAACTATGAGTACCCTTATGGTTTCCCTGGTTAACTGGTGAGATCCAGGGCTGAAGTCACTGACTTCCCTGGGTAGAAAGAATTTTAGACAGGAACCAAGAAAAATTTCTTTGGCATGATCTCTGAAAAAAGATCATTCACCTTAAGGTCATTTCATGAGCCAACCTACTTTATCCGCAGAAGTTTGACTTTGAAGACTGGTTCCTTCCCGAGGCACTGGAATGTTCCTTTTGGTAACTTCCAACCACTGGGATACCTCTCTCATCTAGAGCCATCCAGAATGAGCTTGCTCTGTTTTGCTACATTCTCCTTCATGCCTCTAGCTCTGCATTTTCTCATTTACAGGCCATTTTTCAGAGATGTCACTGATGCCTGTGGCTAGATTTTCACCACAGTTAGGATTCATGATATGTATATAATATTGACCTTCACACATGTGTTTTTCTTTTTTACTAAAAAATAGCTAATATTTAAAAGTTGTGAGATTTTTACATAAACTAACGAATCCCCTTCTTCTCATGATAATGATACTCTCTTGATGCACTTTGCCTACTTCCCTACATATCACCAATCAGCCAAGTGACCAATGCTCCATTAAGAGGGGCTGAGCCATGGTCTGTCGCCGCCTGAAGCGATTGCCCGCTTGGAGCAACGACGCCACGGGATTAAGTTCAGAGGCGGACTGGAAACAAACAGGCTCTTTATTCTGCTAGCTTCTCTCTCCGGTTCCAACAACAACTCCCACACGCTATCCACACTCTGCCAACCACACAAAATGGCTCCGACCCCGTCTGCAAAGTCCCGGGCCAAGTCCTGCGAGATTATGCAAATGGCGCCGACCCGGTCCACAATGTCCCAAGCCAAGTCTCGCGAGATCATGGAAGGTGGTAATGCTTTATGGCTCACAGCTAACCGCAATCTTAGCTATCTCCTTAATTAGGGCTCCTACAATGGTCCTCTACTCTGGGCCCTCCCAATAATGCATTATCCTTTTAACATTCTTAATTTTCTTAAGATGACAATATTTCTTGAACCCATTTCTCTAAGAATGGAAGAAAAATGATTGAAAAAAATATGTTTTCAAGAAAAATAGAATAATTCTATAAGGAAGTGACTTAGTCTCTTTTCTACTGCTATAACAGAATACCTGAAGCTGGGTAACATGTAAAGAAAAGAGGTTTATTTGGCTCACTATTTTGGTAGTTGGAAAATCCAAGAAGCAAAAGGACAGCATCTGGGGAGGACCCCCTGGCCACATCATTACATGACAGTGAAGTTGAGGGGAAGCAGGTGCATGCACAGAGAGGTCACATAACAAGAGAGTGGGGAGAAGCCAGGATCAATCTTAAAACAACCTGCCCTTGTAGGAGCTAATCCTGTAAAATGCAAATTGTCCTGCAGTACTAGCATTAATCCCTTCACAAGGGCCTCACTTCTTAAATGTCACAACACCTTTCCATACCATTACAGTTGGGGACCAAGCCTCCAGCACAGGAATCTGTGAGGAGCAAACCATATTTAAACCATATCAAGAGGTTAAAAACTGTCCTTTATTTCTGGCCTGCTTTGATCAAGTTCATTACTTGCTTGGCTCCTATAGGTTTTTAAGCTCATGACCTGGACTTTGATTTTGATTCCTGCCACTGTTCTCACCCTCTTGATAGCATGTGAGTCTGTTCCTTTGCTTCAACAGATGTGTCTGGGTGCAGGTCACAGAATGCATGCATCTTTGACCTAGAATACAAGTTTTTGATTTGAACTTATACTTGTCTTCCCCTGCTGTTCACCAACTAAAATCTTTTTGTCTACTTACAACATGTTAAATGTCAAGACAGAAAAATGGCATTCATCCAGGTAAAATGTTTTGCCGCTTACAGAAAAGTGATATGGAGACAAATCTTCAAGATGTGACATGGCAAGGCCAGGTCAGGGTCAGGTCTTAGAACACAAAATGCAGAATTCCCTACCATGCAAACTGAGATCCCAGCCGAGGTGTCAGAATGTCATCAACACAAGTTAGAGTCTCAAGAGAGCATCTTCCAGCGTCGTATTTTTAGAAAGGAAAAAAAAAAAGCGGTCTTTAATAACTATAACTGGGCAAGAGCTCATCTTTATAGCCCATTATATTGATAGAAAGAGCATATAATGACCCCTCATTAAAATATAAAGTCTCCAATTATTTTATTATTGTTATTAAATATCTATTGAGTTCTAGCTTTAATTTTACCCAGTTGGTCCTATAGATGTAAATGACTTGGTTGTGTAGAATTTAATTTAGGCTTCTTTCTGAACTAATATTAAAAAATCATTTTAGGTTTGGCAGTTCCTTACCACTCCCATACACACACACACACACACACACACACACACACACACAAACACACACACACACAGAGCCCTGTCAGAGACACATGAATCCATCCCTTTCCTTGGTGCATATTATTTTCACTATTATTTCTATAACAGAAAGGAAAGAACTTGCTGGAAAAAGCAAAAGGACACATGACTTCATTTGAACCAGCTGTAGAAATAGGATGCTTTTCATCCTTTTTTTTTTTTTTTTTTACAGCTACTATATATAGAGAATTTGAACTATAAATAGGATATTTTGTTCAAAAGTAAGTCAAATTTTGTTCTCTCATTTTCTGAATTTTAACTGCAATTGATCAATGACTGAATAACATGTTTCAAGAAAAAGAAACCAAGATGTGAGCATCATACTTCCAAACTGAGCTGGCAGACCAGTGTCTACAGCATGCTATGGCTCTCTCTCTCTGGGAGTGGGAAAGGTCTGTCTCAGAAGTAGCATCTAAATTTCTGTTTCATCAGGTTAAAAAAAGGGGGGGAATGTCATGATTATTTAACTGGAGTGAGGCTTCTGAAGCAAAGCATCCATCTCTACAATCAAAACTGAGAAAATTGAGTTCTGTGCTATTTACTTGAGGAATGTTCAGACTCCTTAGGTAATTTATTCAGTTGTTCACACAAATTTGTAGAGTGCCTACTATGAGTACTAAGTATCTGGGCTATAGTGAAAAGGAAGGCCATGCCACCTGACCTCATGACATTTCAGGACTAGGAGTCTACGAATGGTCCTATTCAGAAGTGATGGCTTAAATTATTTAGCAATAGTGAAGGCCCTGCTCAGTTTACAGACATCTGACACATTGGAGTCAACTCTGGAGGGTGTACAATTGTTGGTGCACATAGACAGCTTTACCAGCCTTAGTTCTACCCTCCAGTGGTGACTATTTTTTTTAAAGGTTTAATTTATTTTCTTGAAAAGATATTCAAGCCAGGTGCGGTGGCGCACGCCTGTGATCCCAGTACTTGGGAGGCTAAGGCAGGAGGATCAAGAGTTCAAAGCCAGCCTCAGCAATGGTGAGGCACTTAGCAACTCAGTGAGACCCTGTCTCCAATAAAATACAAAAAAGGGCTGGGGATGTGGCTCAGTGGTCAAGTGCCCTTGAATTCAATCCCCGATACCAAAAAAAAGATATTCAAAATCCTGAGAAAAGAAAAGAAAATGTAACCTGAGTTCCATGGAATGCCATTTCCTTCTTTCCTCTTCCACACAGCCGCTCTGGGCTTCCTTGTCTACCTGACAAACACTGGTCCTCATCTTAAGGAGCCATTCTAAGTTCTCACCTGCAGATTCATATAATCCCCATGGAGTGACTTAGAATGACCATCCAGTAAATCAAATTAACTCAGAAACTGTCAATACTTGTTTTTAATTTCAAAGGTGATATTAGGTCTGAAAGAAACTCCAAGGCGCATATGTGTGCACACACGTCTTCTTTCAAAATATCTCTTTGTTCAACCATTCTCTTCCTTCTTTCTGCCCTCCTCTCTCTCCTTTTCTCATTAATAAAATGTGGATCATGATAAAAAGAAGGAACTGTAGGAGAAGGTACAAATGTATGGGGACAGAGAATTGTAATCTGTCCTTTAGCTGCAAATGATCCCTTTGAAAGTTATCAACAAATGATAGGGGAGGAGAACATGGCTAGTGACAACAAGGGGTCCCTCAGTATCTTCTTGAGACTCCAGTCTTTTTACAGTACTATTTTTTGAAGTAATAGACTCTTCAAGTGGCAATGATTGAGAAGTCTTCCAAAATTGCTATACCAAATGACACTATTAACAAAGTTATTTTTAATAATAATAGAAATGATTATTTGATGCATTATTTATTAAATAATAGAATTAATCAATTTTGTTTTTCCTTATGGCTGAATAAAAATTCATTATGTATATGTGTCACATTTTCTTTATTCATTCATCCACTGATGAACACCTGGGCTGGTTCTGTAGTTTGGCTATTACGAATTGTGCTACTATAAACACTGGTACGCATGTATCACTATAATATGATGACTTTAATTCTCTAGGATAAATACCTAGAAGTGGTATAGCTGGGTCCTATGGCGGTTCCACTCCTAGTCTTTCAAGGAAACTCCATACTGATTTTCATAGTGGCTATGCTAATTTACAATCCCACCAACAGTGAAAGTGTTCCTTTTCCTCCACATCCTCTCCAGCATTTAATATTATTCTTATTCTTTATGACTGCCCTTGTGACTGGTATGAGATGAAATCTCAGTTTGGTTTTGATTTGCATTTCCTTAATTGCTAATGATACTGAATATTTTTTTCATATATTAGTTGGTCATTTGTATTTCTTCTTTTGAGAAGTGTCTGTTTAACTCATTTGCCCATTTATTAATTGGGTTTTTTTGTTTATGTTTATATTCTAGATATTAAACCCCTATTAGAACAGTAGCTAGCAAAGATTTTTCCCATTCTGTAAGTTGTCTCTTTACATTTCTGATAGTTCCCTTTGTTACACAGAAGCCTTTAAATTTAATCTGTGTGCCCATTTACTGTTAATCTTTCTTCCCACTCTTGATCACAGGTAGCCATAAAGTATTTTCTGTCTATAGAGTTGACTTTTCTGAACATTTGGTATAAATGAAATTATGTGGTCTCTTGTGTCAATTTCTTTCTTTTAGCATATGCTTTTAAAGCCTGTCTCTGTAAGAGCATCCATCAATGGTTTGTTCCTTTTTACTGCCGAGTACTATTCTATTGTGCAGATATACCACATTTTTTTTTTAATCCACTAACCAATGATAGACATTTGGGCTGTTTCCATTTCTGGCTATCATAAGTAATGTTGTTAAAAATTGTGCCTAATATGTAAATCTGGATTATTGTAGATCTTTATTTCTCTCAGGAAGATATCTAAAAGTAGAATACCTGGGTCATGTAAGGCAGTGAATTAATGGGGGAGGAGAGGAAAGCAAAATCTGAATTCATGTGGATCCTAGTTTTAGCCACAACTCATGTTCTACTGTGTTTCTGTTTCTGTGAACAACAACAACAACAAAAAAAAAAAAAACTATTTTTTTTCATTTATAGAATGGAAATATAGCATCTAGAACATTGGGTGATCCTGAGATGCAAATGATAAAATATAAGGAAAATTCTCCATTCTACAACCAGGCACCTAGAAGTTACTTACTACTTGGTAGCTATTTCCATTGTATTATTGCGTTGTATTATATTGATTGTAATATCATTATAATCAGAGAGGAAGGATTTTAGCTAATAATTCTTCTTTTATTACAGAAGCACAAGGTAACTATGTCATGCTTCAAACTATTCTTAATCATTTACTAACTATCGGTCCAAGCAGATAACTCAGGAGACTTCAGTTTTCTAATCTATAATCTACCTTTCAGGTTTGCTTGAAGGACTTGGTAGGATAATATGGGTGAAAGAAATTAGCATAAATATGTCCCACTATATTTACTTATTCATTTATTTCTTTTTTGTTTTATTTTATCTTGTTTTTTAACAATATCTTTATTTTGTTTATTTATTTTATGTGGTGCTGAGGATTAAACCCAGTGCCTCACACATGTGAGGTAAGCGCTCTGCCACTGAGTCACAACCCCAGCCCCTCATTTATTTCTTGAGAAGAGTCTTGCTGTGTTGCCCAGGCTAACCTTGAATTCATGGTTCTGCCTCAGCCTCTGAGTAGCTGTACATACCACCATGCCCAGCTGTGGTACACTTCTTATTCTTAGTAAATAGTAGACATTGAAATTACTTGGGAGAACTTTCTTTTATTCATTTTTTTCTACAACTTAATTCCTCAGATGTGGCCATTCACAAAAATCCATTCATAGGTTAGGAAGACTAGACTTCAGAACTATGAACATTACAATAGAAATGACAGCTAATATTTATTAAGCATTCACTAATATGTGAGGCACTAAGATGAGCATTTTATGTAGCTACTACCTAGGATCTTCCTAATAACTATCATTAGCAGAATAATGTACTGATAGACTATTCTTTCCATAAGTAAAGAAACTTCGCTGTATGGAGGGCCACTAGATAAAGGACAGAACCAGGATGCGGCCGTCTGTCTTAAGACCATAACATTAACCTTTGCTATAATACCCTCTGTTCAACCAGAGCAGTGAGTTCAGTCCACCTGATTCCTGGACCACTTGGGTTCTGAAAGGTTTATATGCTCTGCAAAAACGTGATTATTTAATCCAATTAAATCTAACTCTTACCACCTTCCTCACTCAATACAGTTGGTGGGATATCCAACCTCAGTTAATTTTCTGGGGTCCTTCTGTAATTTAGAATAATACAATCCTAGAATCTATGCAGTCCAAGAAATTGTGGGAAAGTTTTTTATCCTCTTACTTTTAGTCCATCATGATTATTGCTGAGATATGTGATACCCACATCAGTCCAGGACTGGTGGAATTCTTTGCTCACGGCATCCACACTCTGTAGTTGGAGACCTCATGGATACCCACAACCTCTGTACTTAGTGTTTCTGTCACTCTTCTATGATTCCTGTACCCATACCCATCAAAGATCCCAACAGCTCTTCATTCCTGGAGCAGAGAGCAATCTCTGTGGTCAGCCCAAGTCTCTCTTCTTCTCTCTCCTTTCAAAGAGTCTGTTTTTACCAAGCAAAAGCCTTTCCATTCTCCCCTGAGGGAAAAGAAGCTGAAAACATGAAAATCAAAAGTTTCAGATACCCGCTTTCAAAAGGGTTAGAAAAAAGATTCCCAATATTTCATGGTAAACCCACAAGACACAGTTAATTTTGAGTGTGGTTATCCTGCCACATTAAATTTTCAATAAATCACTGTGCTACAGGTATGTCAGATATTTGGAAAAGCAGATTAGAGAGCGAGCTGACACTGCTGATATTTCACAGACTCTGAAGGGACCCAGCATTTCTCTAAACCTTTGATTCCTAACACACGAAATGATTACATTGTAACAGGAAGTGTGTACTTGAAGCCCCACTAGTCCTCCGAGTAGTAATGTTAGCTGTAGTTGCTGGCACAAGCATTAGTCCAAGTAGTGCAATTTAAAAAAAAAAAAAAAAAAAAAAAAAAAAAAAAACTTTGCTCCTTATTTTTCCATTTCCCTTTTCCTAGGTATATTTCTTTGTTTTTCCAATTATATTTAGCTACACAATTAAAAAGTGGCAAAATAGGTGCCAAAATTGCTAATTATATAATTATGAGAGTACAAAGCAGCTATGTGGAGTAGTGAAAACATCCACTTGTTCCAATTAGGAAGACATTAAGGGTCCTGCAGCCAGGCTTCACACTTGTCTCTGTCCCACATTTCCCTTGAGGTCACCATTCTGCAGGAATTAACATTTGGGGGCACACTGCAAAAGGCTGAGGTACCTGCCTCATCTCAGGACCCGAGGGAGTGGGCAGAAAGCATGTAGGTTGTCCTGGGGTAGAGACTCCAAGGTTTCAAATGAAAGCTCTGAGCATTTTTTTTTTTTGAGGGCATCTCTTCTGATCCTGATAACCTGTGCAGCTCTATAAATTGCGTATGGTATTGGGCCCATCCTAGAGAGAAATCCGCTCAGCGTCGCTTTTATGGCTAATGTGTCTCTTTATCTGAAAGAGTTTTAAAATAGGTGTTTTAATAGCATTTTAGAAAGTATAGGGCTAAACAGGTGATATCTTTCCCCAAAAGGTTATCTTCCCTCAGCACAGAAAAGTTGGTTAACATTGGAGGAGGCTCATTTGATAGATTTATTTAGCCCCCATTAAAGGTCAGGAAATAGTTCCTTCCTTCCTTGGTCCTACCTTTTCTCTCTCTCTCTCTCTCTCTTTTTTTTTTTTTTTTTTCCCTTTCTTGTCCTTTCTTCTACATTCAAATGTCCTGTCTATAATTAAAAATGTTTTCAATTAACTATTACACAGAAAAAAAAATTAGAACTTATGAGTAAGGTTTTAAAACTAAAAGTAGTTAATTACAATGTGTTGTATAATTCAAAATTGCCAAGTAAGAAGATTTTTAAGTGTTCTTAACAAGAAATGAAGAAAGGAATGGGGCTGGGGTTGTGGCTCAGCGGTAGAGCGCTCGCCTACCACGTGTGCATCCCGGGTTCGATCCTCAGCACCACGTAAAAACAAAGGCATTGTGTATAACTAAAGCAAATAAATAAATATTTAAAAAAAAAAGGAAGGAAGGAAGGAAGGAAGAAACATACCCTCTACACAGTTTAAGGAACAGAACAATCAGGAAACTCCTCTGCACTCCTCAGTTCCTACAAGTAATCATTATCCCAGATTTTATGTTTTGTATTTGCCAATTTTTCTTTATAGGTTTGTTACATACATATTTCTTCCTACACAATATATTATGTGTGAACTGTATTATATATTTTAGAAATTCAGAAATTCAGTCTATGTGTGTAATTTGATTTTGATCATCTAATGTTATATTTCTCAAGTCCATTCATGGTAATGCCTATGGATAAATTCATATATTCATATTCTTATTAATATGGCATTTGTTAATACTGTATGTGGCAAATATTATATAACATGTAGTATATACTGCATGTAATATATATTTCCTACTGTATAGTATTCCAGTGGGTCAGTACCATGATTTTTTATTCACTTGTCAGTGGATATTGGGGGCCTGTCTAGTGTTTTATTTGTTTGCTTGTTTTATTTTCTGCTGCAGACAACTGACTATGATAATTCTTATGTATATATCCTAATTTATACTTGCAAAAAATTTTAGTACAGCAATCTTTACACTTTCTGGACTCATGACCCCTTTTAACTCTTCAAAATTATTTAGGACAGCAAAGAGCTTTTGTTTATTGTATATTATATTTTATATCTTTAAAATTTGATAGTTTTAGAAATTAAAACTTAGAAAAGCTTAAATGTTTATTAGTTTATGTAAAAAATAATAACACCATTCTATCCCGCTATGGACTCAATGTTTATGTTTCTTCCCAAATTCATATGTTGAAGCACTAATCCCCAATGCCATGGTATTTGGAAGTAAGGCTTTTGGAAGGTAATTAGATTGTAAGTGTGGAGCCTTCCTGGATGGAACCTATCCCCTTACAAGAATGGATGAAAAAGAATTGATCTTGCTCTCCACCAGGTGAGGATATAGCAAGAAGGTACCCATCTATAAAGCAGGCAGAGGGACTTACTCAGGGCCCAGATATACCAGCTCCTTGATGTTAGACTTAGCAGCTTCCAGAACTGTGAGAAATAAAACTCTGTTGTTCAAGTTAATAATATTTTGGTTATAGCAGCCTGAGCTAAGACATATGTTAAACTCTATAGTGATTTTGTGGAAAATAACTAATTTTTTTCAAAAAGAAAATAAGTAATGAAAAGAGTAACATGATTTTTAAATTTTTATAAATGTTTTTTATTATGTAATTTAAAGCAACTAAATCTTGTATCTCTCTGTATTCAGTCTGTTGGGTTTGTTGTTTTGGGTGAAGTATTTGAAAAACATCTGATCTCTCAAATATGTAATTGGAATAAGAAGAGGTCCTGAAACTCTTGAAAAGGTTCTGAAACCACACTTCAAGAAACACTGCCTAGGAGCTGAATTGTTTTTCAAAATATTACCAAATTATTTTACAAATTGTACCAATATATACTCCTACTGATAGTGTATATAAGGTCTTATTATCTGTTCATGTCCTTGATGATTTCAATATTATCATGTTTTTATTTCATTTAAAAATCTGTTACATAGGAAATAATATTATATAGTGGCTTTATTTTCATTTATCTGATGACTAATGATGCTAAAGATGTCATATATATTTTAAGGGCTATGCATGTTTCTTCATATAAAATGCTAGTCAACTCTTTCACTCCTTTTAATATTGAGTAATTTAGTTTTTTATTGATATGCCTTTCTAATATTTTGCCTATTTTCCTGTTGACTTCTACATATATTACACACATATTATCCTCATTGGTGTCCTGCCTTTTTATTCTCCTTATGCTAGCTCTTGATGAAAGTTTATACATTTAAATAAAGTGAAATGTATCCACCATTTAAGGTATAGTTTAAGAAAGCTTTTCATGTGGTAAGGTCATGAAAATGTCCTGTTATATTTTCATTTTGCTTTTCATAGTTATGTCTTTAGTCCACTGTGAACTGTGTGTTATGAGGTTGAATTTCTGTACATCTAGAATCATTAGTCTCATCCTAATTTACTGAATTGCCCATGCTTTCCTTGCTGGTTCAAATCACAATTTTTTGTACAAGAAAAGTCATATGTGCTTGTATCTACATCTGGGTTCTCTATTGAATCCATTGTTCTATTTGTCTATTTCTTACCAATATCACAATATCTATTACATTATGTCTGATAAATCTTGTTATATGATAATGCTAATCCCTTAAACTTCTTTAGAAACACCTCAGACTAGTTTTGTTCTCTTATTTGCCATATAAACTTTGGAATCATTATATCTATTCCTTATAGATTAAAAAAAAAAACTAGTCATGGAAATTGGTTGGCATTACATTCTATGTATAGATCAAATTGGGAAGGATTAACATCTTTATGAAATTGAATCTTCCTATCTTTGAGTGTAGTATATTCTGAAAGTTTTTGGTCTTCATTAATATCTTTAAATAAATATTTTAAAAAATTATTTTCCAAGTGGTCCTGCATGTCTTCTGTTAGATTTATGACTGAATACATTTATATTTTATACTTTTATTATAAATAATATCCTTTTAAAATTTGCAACTATATTAGTATGGAATAATGTAACTAGCTTTTTAATATCTGGCATTTTAGTAAATTCTGTTTTTAATTTTAATAATGTGTCAGTAGTTTCCTGGGAATATTTCTGGTAGACCTTTGTAGATAGTCATGTTGTTAGTCTATTACAAATATTTAATTTCTTCTTCTTTTTCAATTCTTATTTTTATTTTATGTATTTATTTTCTTTTGGGGGTGTTTATTGAACTGATGAGAATAGCAGCTATACTAATGAATAGAAGTGTTGATGGCTGGCATCTTGTCAGCTTTTCTCTAAAAAAGGAAATGTTTTCTAAGTTTACCTTGAAGTTATAATGGCAATGGCATTATTTGACAGATATTTTATCAGTTTTTTTTTAAAATTCCCTCTTTTGGGTAAGAACATTTTTATGAATGAAATTTTTTCATGAACAGAAGCTAAATATTATCAAATACTTCTGTAGCTATTGAGAAGCTGCCCTACATTACAAGACAGTATTGTACTACATATCACTAGCCTGGGAAAAATCAAAATTCAAAACTCAAAGTATAATTTCTACTCAATGTGTTTCGATTTTAACTATTATAAGTCAAGATCTTATAAATTGAACTATGAGTAGTCAGGGACTGTATTCCAGGCTGTGTTAGTAAGAACACATTGGAATTTCATACCCTCCAGGTATTTTCAATCTCATACCACTACATAATGGTTCATTTAATCAATCTCCAGTAATGCTTTTAATATTTAAGATTATTGTGAACTTCTTTTTTTTTTTTTTTTTTTTTTTTTTTTTGTGTGGTACCGGGGATTGAACTCAGGGGCACTAGACCACTGGGTCACATCCCCAGACCTTTTTTTTTGTATTTTATTTAGAGACAGGGTCTCACTGAGTTGCTAAGTGCCTCGCCATTGCTGAGGCTGGCTTTGAACTCGCGATCCTCCTGCCTCAGCCTCCCAAAGTGCTGGGATTACAGGCGTGCACCACCGCGCCCGGCTTTATTGTGAACTTCTTAATTATTACAATATAGTAACAATTTTTGGTTACTTTTTGTTTATCCTTTGAATTTAGGCATGTCTCAGTCTTATATTTTGGATATTTTTCTCATAAACAGCTTTATGGGTATGCTTCTGTCAGAATCCCCAAAGTAGATGGTCTCTTAGACTTGCTTCCCATCTTTGTCCTCAAATTCATCAAGACTGAATTTCAGATCCCCAAGGAATAGCAGTTGTCTCTTAGTTATTTTAATTTTGTGTGTTTGCTTGTTTTAGTTTTGGGCTTCAGAGATTTTTCTACTCCAAATTCCTGCTTTCACTCATTTTTAGTCCCTGCAGACTTCCTCTATCTTCGTCTTTCCTATTCAGATAAATGCTTTTAATATTTAACATAAATTTATGTAGAACTTTTAACGGCAAGATAACTGGTTAGGATACCTACTTTCTCTCATTACTAAATCTAGAAGTCCTTTGTCATTTTTGTCTTAAATATTTATATCATATATGAATTTTGAAAAATCATAAAGCTTATCAAATCACCAAAATTTTGCTTCTAATTCATGACAAAATTGCTCAAGGGGTAAGTTTATGTGCATAAACACAGTGTTAGAAAAAAGAGGTACTATTTAGCCAAGGAAATGATGGCAGAAGTCTGATCTTCATTTATGGATTTATCTAATCAGTTACCAGACGAGTGTTTTGCACTAGCCAAAGGTCACAAACTGGGCTGGGTATTGGGGGTATAGCTGTGAACAAGACAGATAGGACCTTTGCCCTCATAAGCCTTGTCCTTTTGAAAGCTACTATCCTCTGTAGGCTGCAGAGGATATTCTGGGTCTGTGTGGAGAAATGTCAGAGCATGAACAAGAGCTGGTGAGAGAAAACAGGAAGGCGATAGCTACAACAGGTATGACTGTTCAAGCAGAAGGTTAAGAAAATCATTTAAGAAATGCCAATTTTGCACTTAGCACTAATAGTCCCTGCATGGACCTACATTCTCTAAGGGCAAATAAGACCTCTTAAAGAGATCATGAAGTGTGGGTAAGGATAAGCATTTAGGGAGATGACTTTACTAAGTCTGCAGAGATTTTAAATATCTATAATAGGATTTTGCATCTGTTGTGTATCCCAAATTACAGTGGATGAAGTATTGTGTAATAGTAATGCATGAACTAGAAGCAAAATTCCATGTCACTTTTGTTTTAGGTAGACAAGAAACCTCACAATGAACTTGAATCTTCTTATAGGTGTTACCCATCCTGATCACTGGTCACTCTTTGGATGTCAGAAATGCCCTTTATTTACACTTCATGCAGCCAGAACTGTAATCCAATAACAATTTTCCCAGTAAGTGCTTCTCTCGTACCACTGGGAACAATTGCTTTGCTGCACTGCACTTAAATGGAGTTTAAACTAAAAAGACACAAATTTCACTCACTTATCTACTGTGGTTGTGGATATGCTAAAAAAAAAAAAAAAAAAACTATTTTAAATTATTGAATTTGCACTCCTAGGAGACAGCAACATAATTGCAAAGAGGTACCTTTAATTTTTTTATGTATTTACTTATTAATAAAGAAGAACTTTCTATTCATATACCAAAAGATTGGTCCAGTGGAACAAAACAATAATGCAATGAAATCTCTAGTTCATTAAATTGGAATTCTGGGATTGAATTACTAATTTATGTTGTTTATAATTTCATAATATAAATTATACTATTTTAAAATATAGGAGAAAATGGTTCCCTTGGAATCTGCCTTCCTCCAACTCTGACTAGGAAAGTTTTATTCTTCCCTGAGGAACTGGGAAGTAGGGAGAGGCACTGAAAGATTGCTGTTTCATAGGAGCACACCATGAAACATTCAGAATCCTGTTTCCTGCACTCCAGGAGGCTTAATAAACATAGCCCATCACTTGTAGATGCTCATTCTAAGGCTTTCGAAAGACGTTGTTATAAAGGAAAAGGTGGATTTTGAAAATTTGACTTCAGAGGTGTTAAAGGTATATTTTCCCAAAAAGTACACTCTGAGTTGGAGACATGTGAAAACTTCATATGAATTAGCACTTTGGAAATGAAGGGAAGGAGACAGGGTTGGGTAGAGGAGAGGTGGGTTACAATGCAGCATCAGAGAAGGCCTCAGCCCAGACCTAGGAGCCCTGGAACTGGGACATCAAAGTCCAGCAGGGAAAGCCTCCTTTTACTCCTCATGGACCAGCTATTGGATGAAGGCAGATGGGCGTGGCCTGGGCGGGGAGGGGGAGGTGGGAGGGGCTGCTGCAACACAGGTGATTTCAGAGGGTTGTAGCTGAAGGCTTTCTGCTGGCAGCGCTCACAGCAGCAGGACAGTTAGGTCCTGAAAGAGAACCTGGCAGGTGCCTCGTAGAACCCAGGACTTAAAAAATTCAACAAAATCAGATAAACATTTGTCCAAAGTTAATGAAGGACAAATATCTGAGTTGGGAGATTTTAATGTTCATTAAACATACATTCATTTACCTAACAACCATTCCTTTAGTAATTATTGCATGCAGACATTTTACCCGATGCCCTAGAGCTGAACCAAGTATGGGAGGAAAAGGGTGCCCTGAGCACTGGGCACCGCAGTAGGCCAAACGTGAGGGAAAGAGGCTTCCACCCAGTACTCACAGAAACCATAAGAGACCAGAATTGATTCTGAGGAGGAAATATTTTATAAATTTTAAGAATTTATGAGTTTTAAACATAGTGTGTAGGTGGTAGAGCTGGGATGTAGTCTGTCATGCCTAAGCCTGAAGTCCACACTGTCACCAAGGCAGGCAGGCAACCATGACACAAGCAAAATAAAGTAAGGCCACTTCTTCTTAACAGCAAGCATCTGAGAAATGCAGAAGAAGTGACTGATTCCAACTAGAAGGAAGATTGGAGGAGCCTTGAAGACTGAGGAGGATTCCCTGGGGTGGAATAAAAGGGACAAATTGAAAGAGATGCATGACATTTAGGAACATAAAGTAATTCACTCTCTGCACAAGATTCAATGTAATATTTCTAAAACCAAACTACATGATGCTTAAAACTGTGGCTCTGCACCTTGATTCTTCCTTCATGATTCAGCTTCAAATTCTTAATGTAGCACAGAAGACCAAAAGTCATTACCATAATCTGGTCTTAATTTCCCTTGTCAGCCCCAGCCCTTGGAATTCTCCAGTTTAAAATCTATAGCCCAGTCTAATGGAGCTACTTCCAGTTACCCTTAGCTTGCATCCAGGGTCCTCTGCTGTGTCTCTGTCACTCTGCAACTCTGTTTCTCCCCTGCCTGTCTTAGAATTTCTACCTGTCTCCCCTCTGCCTTTCTGCACATTCCTCCGGTCCCATACCAGGCTTTTGAATATGCTCATGCTTCTTGAGACCTGCTCTCTCTCACCTGGCTCATTCCTACTCATCTCTCCTCATGGCTTGCTCAGGGAAGCCTTTTGGGGCCCTCACAGCACCCTGTATCCACCTGTGCCCATCACAGTGTTCCTCACACCTGATTGAAACAGTCTCTCCCTAAAGGTGTCTTCTCCTCACTAGACTGTGCTCCTTCAGGGAAGGACTATGTAGTATTTATAGCATACAACTTTTATCAAGTACAGAACCAAGTTCATAGAAGGTATCTAATGTTAAAAAGAATGAAGAAAGGAAAGAAAGAAGGAGGGAGGGAGAAGGAAAAAGAAGAGGAAGGAGGGAAAGAGAAGGAAGCTGTCAGATGCACAAAGAGAGAATTGTTTTTCTTGTAAGAAGCTATTGTAAGGTTTACTAACAACTTTTGAATGAAGAGAAAAGAAAAATTTAGGACATTCAATTTCAGAATATTTTCATGTGAATGCTAAAACGTGCCTCTTAGATTTGGGATGTTTGGTAGTCAGTTTGAAAGAGAAAGCTTAAAGATTTTCACTATTTTCAGTCCATTTGTTATATCTTTTCTGCTATGGTCCTGACATTTGCTATCTTAGCTCCTCTGGAGTTTCCGTAATGAAAAGCAGATTTTCTTTCCTTTGGCTTTCTGTGTCATTTCAGATCCACCCTCGCCTCCACTTTTTTGTAACTTTTCAATTATAAAATTGTATGCTTGTTATATAAATTTTAGAAACTACAGAAGTATATAAAGAATAATACTTGCCCTTTTAAATGTTTCTACAGAGACATTCCAATTACATCTTTCTCTTCCCTCTCTTCTTTTTTTCTTTATGACAAAATTGCAATGGAGCTTTATATTCAATTCCACATTCTGCTGCTTTTGCCTTCCACAAAACATAACACAAACTTTTCCCCAAGTTATTAAAAATTCCTCAAAAGAACATTTTAAATTCGTATGCAATATTTAATTATATGAGCACATCTTAATCCATTTAAAAGTTCCCCATTTAGGGACACTTACATTCCATTTTTTTAATAGAAAAATAACTAAAAGATAAATTAGCAGTGAGTCTTGATGTGGGGTGAAAGTGCCACCCATGTAGAATGATGATTTTAGTTACACCAGCCCTCTATGTTTGAGCTACATTATCTTGGCTTCTACTATTTTTAAAACCTTCAGTTTACAATCCAGAAACCAAAGACCACTTCAGGAAAGGATGAGACTGATCTGGTAGTCTAAGAAAAAGTTATCTACACTCATTTATTCATTCATCACATGTTATTAATTGCCATTTCTGTGGTTTGGGTCTAAAAACTATGGAGCCCGGGTCTGGGATTGTGGCTCAGCAGTAGAGCGCTCGCCCTAGCACGTGTGCGGCCCGGGTTCAATCCTCAGCACCACGTAAAAATAAACGTGTCGTGTACAACTAAAGCAAATAAATAAATATTAAAAAAAAACAACAACTGTGGAGCCCTTCTGGGATAGGCCTTCTGAGAGCTTCTGGTTTTCTGTGGCAACCAGTCATGTACACAAATAACCGCAATGGAAGACTGTGGGCATAAAGTCATGAGAACTCAGACAATTAATATTAGCAAATTTCACTGGAGACAACTTTTCTAATGAGGCATTTTAGAAGGCCCTAAGTAATTAAAATATTCTAGAATAACTTATTTCTTCAGGTATGCATATAGCATGCATGTGTACCAATGTTAAGAAGGTAAAAAATATAGTTAATTCACCAAAAATCTTTAATTAGGCTATTTAAAAGTCATTATTAAATAATTAATGGTGATATTCAAACAAAAATACTGTTCATGAAATAAATTTAAGTTCTCAAAGATCATCAGAAGTGTGAATTGTGAAAGCAATTATGACTTGAAGATATCTATAAGAAAAACAGGTACATTTCAAGATTTACAATGGTTTGCAATATGAAGTTCATGTTTATACCCTCAATTACTACAAATGTTCATAGTTAACTTGCATTGATTTCAGCCTCCTTTATGTAGCTCAGTTTTGAGGTGCGCTTTATCCAGCACCATCTCAGATGGCACTTCCCTTTTTACACTTGCCTTGAGGTGCCACTCACTCAAAGATGATTGAATTAGAATGAAAAAATTGCTCCACATTCCTCCCTCAAGCACCCTGGGCTTTATTTTCAGAGCTCATGCTCCAGAACACACTAATTTGCCTCTTTAACCTCATGGCTACTTCTAGAAAAAGCCAGCCATGCTGCATGATACATAGATTCTTTTCTGGATGATGGTGCAGCACCACGTGTCTTGAGTATTTCTGATAGTTGAAAGAGTATGACTAGTCTGAGTGCCACTGTGAACTCATCATCCCAGGCATTTTTGAGGATTACCTTGTTATGCCTTGTTGACTAGAAGACTCCTGAAGATTGTTTCTGAAAATAACAAACATAAATACGAAGATGATGCCAATTGTCAAATACAAACCAGATTTAAAAATAGCAGTGTGCACTTTGCATTAACCTTTTAGCTGTTATTTTCCTCTTCTGCATGCATGGGGGAAACTCAGATGGATACTAATGTGTTTCATATTTATTTTTCTGGTCCATATAATTTTTAAAGTAGTTTTCTTCTAGAAACAAATTCTTCTAATAGGGCTCTGAATAGGAATAGAGACCAAGATGAAGAGTCATACCTCTGAGGTAAGAAACACAGCTGTTGTTGCCATGATTTGTTCAAAGATGAGCTCAATTAATGGGAAACAAATGATTTATAACCCACAAGTTCACATGTGAAAGGCATTACTCTGAATAAGTAATCGGCTGTAGGTCTGGTGTGGCTAATGTGCTGTATCTGTGAACATTGTTCCTACACTGTGAATACTTGGGGTCATTGTTAGCCAGCTCGCAGGGCCAGTCACAGTCACACTCGGCCACTTCTGCCTCCTTCCCGTTATACCAAAGAAAATGTTTTTCTATTCTTGACTTCCCTGTCTTTCCTATAATTTCTATTAAGAGATGTTGTTTCTTGGGTTTAACATTTTCTTATACTTTTTAGTTGGATGTTTCCATAGCTGAAAGCAAATAGTTTCATTCCTCTCACCAGCTCCACTCAGCACTGAATATAGAGCCAATCTCATCCAGTTGTGGCATCCAAGGGACTGTGATGTGTCTGATACAGCTCATGGTAAGTGACAGGCTGTCAGCACAGCCTGAGCAGGTGGCAGGGCCAGGAGGAGGGGCTTTTCTGAAGCAAAATCCAGGTTTCCTGGGTTTCTCACAATGAAATAACCCTGTTTTGGAGTTTCAGAAGTGAAATAATTGCTCACATATGAAAAAATGGTAATAATTATTCTTAAGCATAAGAATTTCCTAATTAGATTCATCATATTTAACATTTATTAAGGCCATGGAGAATTACATGGGATTTACAAAATGCCTGGTCAACATTTGAGACATTTACATTTAAGCAGCACAAAACAGTCAAAATATTTGTAAGAAAAACAGATTTAAATGTTCACAGTGAGGGTATTTCATGTGGCTTAAGCGTTTCTCAGAGGTGAAAAGGATTTTTTTTTTCTCATTTTGCTTTTAAACTTATAATTTGCCTCTATTTACCCACCATTCTACTGAGAAGAGTGGAAATAGATTTTTTTTTTCCTGAAAAGGTTTTGAGAAGTAGGTTAAATAAAATACAAGGTCATTGCAGGTTTCTGGGAGAAGATTGATATGCCCCCAGCCTCTAGCCTCTTACTTTGGATTTGAACTTAGATTCTGTTCCCTCTCAACTGACCCTGCATTTGTACCAGAATTAAATCGTGTTGTTTAATCTGGTGTGAGCACTGCTCCATCCTCATACAGAAAAGTAATGGACTGCCCACTGTCCCAGAACATCAGAAAAGTTAACAAGACATACACCTTGAGAGGACATTGGACACCAATGTTATGGAAAATGCCACAGTACTCTTTCAGGACAGTGGTGCGTTCCATCAAACGTATGGTGCAAGGAGAAACTCGATTATAATGATACAAAGCAGTATTTTTGATAGAAGAACTCTGAAATGTGCAATTCTTTTGTTGGCACTCTCCCCTATGCTATGCTGCATAGAACATGTGCAGTACTATTCTGAGTTTTCCGGAAGTGAAACAACTTTATGGTAATCATATGCAAAATGTTTCTCAAGTTTTTTTGCAGTTTACTTTTTTATGAGTCTGTTAAAAATTTAAGAGAAGCCTTGTTGACATTTTATATGCTTATTTTTCTTTCAAAGGAAAATTGGAGGATTTTTAAATTTTCATATCTAAGATGATAAAAGGTGAAATAACATCATAATTCTTATCTTGTTCAATTTGATATTTGGTTGTTTTATTTTCTTTTTATGAGTTTTATTCATCTTGTAACCAGTCTTGTATGTATCATTTTTTTTTTAAAAAAAGTTAGTTCACTGTTTCTGTTTTGAGGAATTTGCTTGGAGCTAAAAAGTATCAGGTAGAATCCAGTTCAAAAGATCAAAATTCTTAAACTACAACCTCTGTTAACAAATACTATAAATATTTTAAATATTATCATTTAAATATTTTAAGTACCTCCAACAAATGATTTCAGTGAGTAGTTTGTCCTTGGAGAAAACTCAAGAAATGAACATATTGTTGTCTTGAATATATTTAAATATCACAATCATATCTTTTTCCTCCCAATATGTTTATGAAATGAATGTTTTTAATGCAAAGATATGGCTACAGCCATTCATTACTTTATATAATGTTTTATTCATCTAACTGACACTAAGATTTTTATAGTTCTCCAAATAGATCACTGATCTGAGTATTTCTTTGGCCACCCAAGTACCTCCGGGATCTCTTAAGAGAGAAACATTAAGACATTTGTAGATACAATTCATTAGGTTTAACACAACAGTTAGTTTTTAGTTAAATATTGACTTGCACATCCAAGTTCTACCTCAGGCGAAAGAGCAGTGTTTTATCAGTAGATGGTTAAACTGATTTTTTAGCATTGACTTCACCAAAATTTATTGAGCACCTATGGTGTGCAAAGCAACATTTAGCCATCATATGTATGTGTAGCGATGCAGTGGAAGAATAGATATACATAGGAAAAGCACTCAAGTTTAATTTTATTTTAATTTATTTACTATTATATTAAAAAGTTAAGAATTAGTGAGCTATCAAAAAGGGTTGATGAGTTCGTTCTAAACAGGCAAGTGTGTGGCAGCTGTGGGAGGGGGAGAAGGAATGGTGGCATTTTTCAAAGTAGCATTTGGTATTACAGATTGATGCATGAAAAATAAAAACAAGTATAAACTATTGAGTCAACAAATTATTATTATTATAGCTGTTTTTATGAGATGATCTTGTTCTGCTTTTGGATTAGGCTGCAAATTTCAGTCACTCATTTGCATTCCTTCTTTGAAATGACTTTCTTATGGATGTATATTAATTTGATGTCTATGGGATTCCTAAGACAGAAGATTGACTTGACCTGTGGCTGGTGCCAGAGAGATTGCATCCTGTGTCACATCAGCAAATTAGCACTGGCTTTAACCCTTATATGGTAAAGCCAAGCACAGGCAAAACAACATCATCATTATTTTTCTAACTTCCAGCACTTCATTAACTATGACACCACATAGGGGTTATATAACTGTGAGCATAACTTTGTAAAGTTTATAAACATAACAGAGAACGTTCTCACGGGTGTCCTAGGCCAAGCTGCATGCGTTGCTTTTTGGGGTCAACCAAAGTTCCTTCTCCAGACAGCTCACCCTTCAGTTGCAAAGGGAGGTGCACTGCCCACACTGGCTGTCCCAGCGCTAACCCTCCATGATCATACTCAGCCGCCTTGTACTCCTGCCAGAATGTCACCAGAGGAAGACGGATTGCCTCTTAATAATGTTTCTCCTAGTTTCACCAGTCCCTGGGTTCTTAGTGCTTGACCCTTACAATGTGGCATGCCTTAAGCCTCTGGCATAAAAAGACCATGGAGTCCTGGGAGAACCAGATTTTCAGCCACAGCTGCAAGCAGGAATCCAAGACAGAGAAATCCATGAGCACTCAGTGAATCCAGGCAATTCCAAGTGCCCAGTTCAGAATTCGAGGGAGGTTCAGAAAACCTGCAAGTCTACCATGCCTGGCCTTTAAGCTGAGTGGTGAATACCTTCAAAGTCTCCTCCTGGTCTTGACTTTCTACATTATCCTTCCTCACTGTGCAAACATTCAGATATAGAACATTAGGCCATTCGAGGAGGAGGCCATCAGAGAACTCTCCTCCAAGGTCATCTGTTCCAGAGCCTTGATGGTAGAAGTCTATATCCTAGACAACAGTTTTGGTGCCAAGAATATTTAGCAGTATTGCTACATGGTCCAAAGACACCACGTATTAATGTGTACTGATATCTATATGTATGTGCTCTCATGGGAACAATATCCTCCTCCCCACCCCTTTATAAGTACATAAGGGCCCAGTGGACAGGCCCACCACCTGTTTTGTCACATTGGACTGTTATTCTTTGGTATTATATTTGAGTCATTACTTGATCCACAGTAGATAGATTCAAATAGCCAAACAATGACTTATGCTTTACAGATCTGCCTTGGGTTCCCTCCTTATTCTATCTTAATTTTTTTATTCATTAGGCATGTGGGGTTTTTTGTTTGTTTGTTTGTTTGTTTTAGTGTTTTTGCTTTTAAAGACCTTATTTACTTAAAAACAGTTTTAGATTTACTGTAAAATTGAGAGAAGATGCAGAGATTCCCTATACACCCCCTACCCCACAGATACATATCATCCACATTATCACCCCCCCCCCCCTTCCAGAACTCTCTGCATGAGTTACTGTTGATGGACCTACTCTGACACATCATGATCACTACAAGTCTGCAGTTTGCCTAGGGTTCACTCTTGATGTGGTACATTCTTTGGTTTTGGACAAGCATATAATAACAGGTTTTTCCTCCCTTTCAATTTCTGAGCTATTTTATAAAGTCTACAAAATTATGTTTCTCTTTCAAATAGTTTTTTTTTCTCTTATTATGATTTTAAGCAAAACACTTGTAAAGCACTCTGTCTATGTCTCTCTATGTCTCTCTGTCCAAGGGGGCTGCCAAGAGCCATGTTTGGTTGGAGGGAGATGGCTTATTCCCCTGCCAGCCTCAACCCAGCTTTCAAAATAGGGAGTTTTTTCTTAATTAAAAACTCACTCAGTCTGAAATTCTTGGGGGAAATATCTTCCACCAAAAAATGTGAGAACCTGTGAGGTGGGGTTTTGGTGGAAGGCAGACTGGAATTTGAATCCAGGATCTGGTATTTAATTGTTGAGTGCCTACGCAAGTTCCTTAACCCTGCATGCCTCAATTTACCCTCCATGAAATGCAGATCATAAGCATTATGGACTTAAGAACTTTAATCAGTAAGGATATGTCTAATACTTAGTAGCGCTTGGCATATAAGTGCTTAATAAGTAGCAAGGAAGGTTAAGAAGGAAGTTCTTGTGATAAAAGAGTTCCCCAGTATTTAATTCCTATAAATGATAAATTAAGCTAATATTTAAGCTAATGTTTAATTTGTGTGTGTTTGCACATGATAGGGATTAAATCTATGGCCCTATGTAAGCACTCTACCACTAAGTTACATCCCAACCTTCCTTTTTCCTTTCTTTTTTTCTTTTTTTCTTTCTTTTTTTTTTTTTTTTTTTTTTTTTTTTTTTTTTGTACCAGGGATTGAACTCAGGGGCACTTAACCACTGAGCCACATTCCCAGGCTTTATTTTTTATTTTGAGACAGGATCTCACTAAGTTGCATAGAGCCTCACTAATTTTCTGAGACTGGCTTTGAACTTGTGATCTTCCTGCCTCGGCCTCCTGAGTTCCTGGGATTACAGGAATGTGCCACAATACCTAGATTTTTTTTTTTTTTTTAACAAAGTAGCTTTGCTAATCTACCCCTGTGGTATATTTACTTTCTTTTATCCTGCACCTTTTCTGCAGTCCCAAAACTCTTAGTTCAATTCTGATTTAAGAAAAGACTTTTGACCACAGACACCTCATCTGGCACTCCCTCCCTCAACCCACTGCCATTGCCCCAAACTAGAGGGAGCAATAGCCACATTAAAGAAGTTCTCCATAGGTTTTACGTTCACATCTACCCAGACCCACAGGGAAGCTGAAGTTATTTTTTCTCAGTGTGGTATAGACACATGAACTCTAAAGAGAAAACCACTGCGTGTTTTTCAAATGATAGAATTTTTGTTGACCTGGAAATCAAGCAAAAGATGATCAATTTTTCAGATTCTTCATTAGCAAATTTCCAAGTGCTAGTTCCTTCCTTTGAGTGTCAACCCAAGCATCATTGTGCTGTTAATTCAGAGACAAATCCAATTAAAATGCAACTTTTGCAGGCTGGGGTTGTGGCTCAGAGGTAGAGTTCTTGTCTAGCACGTGCAAGATGCTGTGTTCGATCATCAACACCACATAAAAATAAAAATTAATTAATTAGATAAAGGTATTATTTCCAACTACAACTAAAAATATATGTATATTTAAAAAATGCATATTTTGAAAGTCCAAACAGGCAGAAAAAAACACCTAGAAACAAATAAACAAAATCATCAAGAATACCTGTAAGAATAGGGATGAAATCATATCTTTAGTATCTTTATTCCCATAAAGATTTAGACACTAAAACTTGGGTGAAGTCAGGATGCTTAAGTAAAACCTACTCAACACTGAAGCAAGGGGTGGGTTTTTTTTTTGGTTGTTTTTTTGTTTGTTTTAACTAATGCCAAGATCTAAAATGCCACAGTGGCCACAGAAGCGGTACTCAGCAGCACTTCCAGCATCTGCTCTCTGCAAAATGTTGGGAGAGGCCCTCATGGACATTGATGAAGAAAATGGTCTGAGTTCTGGTCTTTATGGAGCTTCAAGTTGAGGAGTCAGACAACAAACCGTCAGCAAACAAGGAAATGTAATTTATATATATATATATATATGATTACGGTAATAAATACCATAAAGGAGGTAAGTTAGTGTGATGATGACTGTGTGGGCAACATGCACAGACCAGGTGCTGCAAGGCCTCCCTGAGAGAACCCAACCAGCCCAGCCTCTAAGATGATGAGAAGTCATCCCTGGGGAAAGCAAGAAATGGAGCTCCAGGTAGAGGCAAAACTGAGGTCTTGAGGCCAGACAGAGCTTGGTAGGCTGAGGGACTGGCCTTCAACTCTTTGCTCTGCTGCGTATTATCAGAGCAAATCTGTTTGGGGTAGCGAATATTATCATTAGAAATGTGAGCTGCAGGGCAAGCTAATGGGGTTCACAGCTTCTCCACTGACCAGATTTGTGCCCTCCCACTAGTTACTTATTCTCTCTGTCCCTTAATTTTCTCCTTTGTAAAATGGGAGGAATAATAGCACCTAGTTAATGAATTGTTGTGAAGAGAAAACCAAATGAAAAATGTAGAGTAGGACTTATCACATGGGAGAAATACAAATATTAAGTTTTCTTATAATTACCATCATCATTATTGCTATTATTAATACTATTAAGACTTTCTGAACTCAGGGGGTTAAAATGAGGATAATATTAATAAAGCCTATCTCATAAAATTCTATATGTATTTAAATATAAATGTGTGTGTGAGAGAAAGAGAGAGAGAGAGAAGTATATGTATGTTTGAAGTCAATATAGTCGAAATTCACTTTTGCTTTGAATAGACACAGTTCACAAACTACTAAATAGGATTTTCCCTTTCCAAAACTTCCTTTGCTCTCACATAAGCTCTGTGTGTACTTAATGAGAGAATGTGTTTCTGCCCTCTTAGGTTAAGAGGAGACACAGATGTCAGAGTTGGAATCTAGGTTTCTGAGTGGTGGATTCTTTACCATTGAAGGGCTTGAATATATTCCCAGATTTATGGCATTCCAGGCTTAGCATTATTTGAAAATATACTTCTAGGATGCTTTAGTGAAGCTACCAAGTCCCTGGTTCTTGGATACCTTCTCAGCTATTCTTTTCATTACATAAAGTAAGGGAACACCTATAATTTCTCCCCTGGTGCTTGTCCATTCACTCTCTCATCCACATGATGAAAGGAGCTCTGAGGTTAAGGTCTAAAAAGCCAGAGGATTCAGCTGATGAAACCTTGTATCATGTCTTGGGCAATCTGCTTAAAAACTCAAAATACTTATTTCCCTATTACAAAGTGAGAGAGCTGGATTGTATGATTGCCCAGCTTATCTCTACCCGTGAAGATTTAGGCCTCCAATTGTAATCAATCCTGAGTTCTCTCAATTACCTTTGCCCCTAATATTAAGGAAATACCTGTTTCTAGGTACTGGATGGAGGCCAACATTTGTGGATGGAAGGGTGCCATTTGTAATACACATCATTGTTTCTATAAGCAGAAGTCAAAACCAAACCTCAATTGCCCAGTAATTGTTGACTACTCTGGGTGTGCATCTGTGTGTGTGTGTGTGTGTGTGTGTGTGTGTGTGTGTATGAAAAACACCTTGGTTAAGCACAATCACAATCAAGCTTGTGATTATTTAAGAGCACAATTCTCTTCAAGTGGGTCAAGGGCAAAGATATTGAAAATTCCAATACCACCTTTTCTTAAGATGCTTGACAAGATGTCTTTAGGTTACAAATTGGTCAGAGAAAATATAAAATACTTTAGAGTCAGTTTCCTTCTTTTTTTTTTCCTTTGTCTTCTTAGTATGCCACTGGATTTCATCACTGTTACTCTTTGTCATTTGAAGCGAAAAGCTCACAGAGAATAAAAGCAAAATCATCTACTTATGCTAATGCATTAAAGTTGGACAAGGATAGTTTTCACATTTTTTCATCTTATATAACAGGTAAATTATGAAACTGTTTACCCTCTGTTTTTTAACCCTCTTGCTGCTGGTACAGGGTGGGGGCACTATTTAATGAGGGTGCCATTGAGTTCAGTTAGTAAGAAATGCAGAGAAGTGCCAACAACTGAACAATATTCTTTGTCATTGTGACGGGGAAGAAGAGGCTGTCTTCAGAGCATTTCTTTCATACTTTGTAGCTCTAAAAGTAGCCAGTTAATTAGATTCCATGGTTACTGCTATTGTAATATCTGCTTATTTGAAGTGCAAAGATAATCATCAATTGTACACTCTTGACTACACTATTAATGGCTTTAATACCCACATTGTGTTTACATTTTGCATTGTAACGAACACTTAGCTATTGTGGTTTTTAACATGTAGTAATTCAGCAAAGACTGTCTCTGTGCAATGCCCTTGCCATTTCATTCTGCAGTATTAAGTGTTGTTTTTCTAGCGAGGTCTTGAAATGTGGGGCATTATGTATGAGTTATGCTAATTTGTTAGGGCAATGAATACATTAATTTCATTAGTAAATGGCCTCAAAGCAATAATTACCAGTGTAGGTGTGTCAAAAGCGATCATGTTCAGTTTTGCCAGTTAATTATTAAGATTTTGTTCTGAGGGGCCCAGATTTGACATCTAGATTCAATTTAGCCATAAATAAAACCCCGAAGTATGTAGAGATGAAGAAATGTAGCCAAGAACTTGTTTTGCACTTACATACTTCCATGTTTTGTCCAATTGTGACTGCCAATAAGATGCCAAAATAATTAGTGTCAGTGACATAAAGTTTTAGTAGCCCCCCAAAAGGAACATTTTATTTAAAAAAGCAATTATGCTTTTTTGATATCCTTCTTGGCCTTTCATAACTGAATTTTAAATTATCTACAAAACAGTATGTAACTTGCTAAGATGAGTTCCATTTAGAATTGTTGTCTGAAGTTCCTCTTTAAGCTAAAACTCACTTTATTTTTTTTAAATAAATGGAATTTTTCTCTAATGGATTAATTGGCTCTGTGAGTCTGCTATATTATTATACCACTTGAACCATTTGCTGCTAAGCAGTAATAGTAGAACCTATATTCCAGTATTAATTTCCACAAAAATCTGACATTCTTTTTATAATCATACACCTGTTGGAACCATTTAATGCATCTCCATTTGCTAAAAGTATGTGTGAGGTCGTTTAACTCTGAGCAATCGTTTGGGCTGTTTATGGAATCTTGGAACACTAACCCATTTTCAGGGTCCTGGTGTCCTACTCTAATGGGAAAATAATACTCTGCAGAATTTTTGGAGAAAAGAAATCCTGTGAAGTTTGAGGAACAGATGACACACATGTGTAAAGAATGAGCATATGAACCATGACACGAGAGGGAGCCAGGCAGATGCAGGATGAGAGATGGGAGAGGAAGACCTTATAGGAGAAAGTATATGAAAGGAGCAGGCAGAGAGCACGCTGCTATAAGAGTTTAACAATGCAAAAAAATCTTTTGTTGTTTTGCAAAGATTGTCAAATCAAGCACCAACAATGATCCTCATCCTAGTAATGGTGATATGAGCATGAAGCCGGCCAGCCAAGAAATTGATTTCTAGTTCTAGATTCTTCCTATCTCATTGGAAAATGACAGGTGCTCTGTTCCCCTGATCAATTTTCCAGACAGTGAATTTGTCAATGCAGCCTCTAACTTCTACACCAGCCTTTAGCTTTGACTGTATAACAATTATATTTTTAACACTTCCAAACTTCAACCAGATCCCTGGGATCTGAAGCAAGCTTTTGTGTGCAACAAACCATCCTAACCCCAGGATTTGGAAAGGCAGATTGTTTTACTCAAAAGAGAGTTTACCTGGGTGGTAATGAACTGAATACTGTTCCTTTTTGATAGATCAAACCTATTTAGACAAAGGTATGTCTCCATTTGTGGTGCTGGTTCTCAGTGTTAAGGACTGGTTGAAAAGGATCTTTACTTCTCTCTTTCAAATAATACAGGATTCCACACCTTTGAAGTGACTCCGGTTTAAACTAACAGAGTCTAAACATTATTTAAAGATCCTTGATTGACACTAATTTATTTTAAGTAGGATCTCTGGTGGTAATCTTGATTTAACTATTGCTCCATCTGAAACATGTTTACAGACATGAATAGCTGTTTTTGCAAAATGTACACTGGAAGATTGAGAATCCAAGTAGCCCTCTTCTGATTGAAGATATTAAGCTAAGATACAAGGGTTTACCTGCTCATTTAAAGGGAAAGTTTAGAGGCTTTATATTGGAGTTACAGAGTAGAAATGAAAAACTAGGGCCTCTGCATTACACACCTCCAAGATTGCCCTGTTTACATCATATTCTGAATGAAAGACAGCACTAAGAATAGTGGCATGTACAGCCTGGGTAGTCACACAGAGCAGCCCTGGTAAGGACTCATGCTTAAGAGAGATCTGAGTTTGTCTAAGCTCTGTCATTTACTTTCTGAATTACCTTGAACAAGTCACATAATCTCTCTCTTCTTATCCGTAAAATGGCAATAACACAATATTACCTGCTTCACAGAGATGTCATGAAGATTAAATAAACTAATGGATGCTGATAAGCCTGGCGTATGAAAAGAGCCCAATAAATATTAGTTATCATCATGAGCAGTGATGTCATTCTTATTGAGCAGTAATGCCATAACTCTGTAAAAACAGGAGGCCTAAACATAAGACATGTTTTCTCTGCCCCAACTCCCAATGACACTTCAGACACTAGAGGCTTCACATATTGGCTCAGTGGCAGATCCTCAGGCTTACAGTCCTTTTCGATCTCACACTCTGATGATACAGGAATTTGAACCTCTCACCAGGCCCCTAAATGTCCCTCAGTTGTTCACCAATAATCTTTGCTGCGTCGACTCCCTTTGTTCATTTTCTCCTGGTTTGTTTTTTGTCTTCCATGTTCCTCCCAGTGTCTCCACAACCCCACCCCCACACACACCATGCTCTCTGCTCCCTCAGTTACAGTCATTTTCCAGATCAATCATCAGTAGCCCTGGCGTGCTTCTCTTGCCCCATGTCCTATAGAACATGTGAGCACTTAGCTTGACTAGCACAGAAAAGTTGCACAGTGAGGGTGGAGCCAACCAATTTCATAAAGAAATACCTAAAAGGAATTAAACTCTTAAATAGTATTCCCCTGAATCTCTTTCTTGCAGCCTGTCACAAGATACTTACAAGTGTTACTACAAATTTAGGGCACTATTATGCACCATCAATTGTGCTAAGCCTTTACATAATTTTATTATTTAATAATCACTAACTTATAAGTATAAATATTATTGCTCCTTTAGGGGTGATAAAACCAAGACTTGGAGCGAGTTTGAGTTACCTGCCCAAATTCATATAGCCGGTAAAAAAAGTATTGAAATATTTATTCAAACCTGCATATGATTTCAAAGACCATTCTCTTAACCACTACCTTCTACTCCTTTCCCCTAGATGTTACAGATTCTGACTGTTTGAGTCAAATCTATCATTCAGACATAAGTCTTGGAGCATTTGCATAAAAGAAAAATAAGGAAAACTTTACCATTGTGCATAACCTATTTTCCACCTTACTTCTTAAAATTTTAACCCTATTCCTTCCTTCTTGAAGGAACTTTATTTTTCAGAATGGAGGGATATTAGTAATGGAAGAAACACCAGAAACCTGTAAGCTAATGATACAAAGGTGGTAGAACTATTCATGTAGCTTTGCATGTGTCCATTACACATCTTCCGTCAGGTAGGGTTTATGTTATAATCCTGGCAGGCAATGCCTCAAGCACCATGAGAATAGGAGGATACTAGCCAGTAGAGTGTGGATGATGCTTAAAGACCCATTCAGTAATATTACTACGTATAAGATGGAGCAAATCACTTCAACACCCAACTTCATTTGGTTAAATAAGTGGGCTCCAAGCTCCTGAGAAGCAATAGAGTTAATACTTGATACAAGTCAAGCCAAGCCAAGGGCTACCTCAAACAGCACTGTATTTCATACTGATATTTTTAATGCTTTTTTGATTTATGTTCAAAGATTATAGATACGGATATGACTGATAAAACAGATTTTAAAACACATATGTGGAGGATCATGAGACTTCGTAACAAAATAAAATGGGTTCTCCCAATAGAAAAGATGGAGAAGTTGAATACTCTGTTTTGGCTTCAAGTATCTCTCTTTGGAAACTTAAGCAAGACATAAACACAGGTTCCAAAGGTATTCCTGTCTCTCCTTAATGAGAGAATGTGTACATTCATTCTGCAAAGCACCAAAACAAATGTTACACTTCTGCAACTGTATGTAGGAGCAACAGACCCAGGTCTAAAGGGAAAAGGAAAGAATAAAAGGAGAGAAGGTGATTTCTACTATCCAATCTGCAATTTTTGCTGATGTCACTGACCTTCTCTTTAAACCTGGAACTATTAAAAGATAAGATGCTGCCAGAGTTAAAGCAAGTCACATGACAAGGAGGAAGAAAGGGAAGTCTTTGCCTTCCTGCTCTGTTGCACACCCACCAGGGCTGGTCTGCTGTGGTGCATTCTGCAATGTCCTTCAAAGCACACAGTTGGGCATAGGTGGATGGAGGGACTGAAGGCCCATGGAGCCAGAAGACCCTAGAAACACAGTTTGGGTTTGTAAGAGCTCCTAATGCTCAGCCCAGAGAAACCATATTGTGTCAGATTCATCTGCCTCTCAATATCCTTACACTCTGGCACCTCTGAGATCACTGCCTTGTTCCATCACATTTGAAAACTGCCCAACTCCAGATGCATTAGACGTGGCCCAGCAGCCAAGACCTGCGTTAGCACATACCATCTCTTGGATTCCAAGAAGAGAACTGTCCCTGTAGGATTGCCACACTCTTTGCAGAGATCTCCAAGATGTCACATTAAAGCCAGGCCACAGATCTCTGCCAGGTGGCAAAGCTGCCCAGTGGGAAGAAGGCACAGTTGTTTTCTCTCCTGCCACATAACAGAAGTTAAGCAATGTTTTGCTAGCAAGCTAGAATGTGAATCTAGAACTCGTTAAACAGGTTGTCTCTGTACTTACGCACGTGGATTTAGGTGAAATCTGAATTTCTGAATTTTAAATTAATATTTATGGCACTATTTAATACACATTTAGTAATGTAAAGAAACTGATTGAAAGATGTGGTTTGCACATAAGCCCCACCAGAAACTCATTTACTAACAGAATCCAACCCTAAGTAAAATAAACAGCTTTGCTTTCTACTGACATTTTATAACCACCTTAAGGGAAAGGTGGAGAGGGGAATTGGGTTTCCATGTGGATTTAATTCAAGAACTTCCCGAGAAACTGCTTGAAGGCAATACAGTAGTGCGCCAACTTTCTTCTGTTAAGTCACAAAAAAATAGACTGTACCAAATAGAGGGGATCAACCACAGCTGCAAAGAGGAAATTTAGAATTATCATCAGACCCATATCAGAAGGTCCTTTATGTTTATAGCTTCATAAAAGTTCACAGTTACAGTATCTGCTGCCAACTAATAAAAAAGTAATGAAAAATTTTGCAGAATTTTTTTGTGTAGACAGCAGTTACCTAATCCCTAAATCCTGATGAATTCATATATTCAAAAATATTTAAAAGGCAAAATATACCCAAGAACTTATTTGTGATCCCTTTAAAGGCACAGGTCTCAACCTCATTAACAGATAAGAAACAACTATATTATTTGGCTGTACATCAGTATGTGTATGAAAGCATATTCCAATTTCTTTATTGCCCAAATATTCAAAAAACTATAATTAAGCAATGACACTCCAGGGTGAATGTTATTAGGTAATAATGAAGGCCTTGTCCCTTTAATGCCCCTTGATGTTTGTTATTACCCAGAAACCTCTGGCTTCTGTGTCTTTTCGTGATTATAAAGGAAATATCTCTTACCTTTATTTTTAAAATGAATTCTAACAAGAGAGCTTTTGTGTAAACTGCACTAAACACATCCATCCATTCAGAGGAACGCGGTTGCTATTGGAGGGGTGAAAGGAAGACATGAATAGCGCTTGAAAATATTTCTTCTGCTATTTTTGGTGCTGAGCATTTACCCCAGTGTATTTTTAATATGAACAAGCAGACACCTTCTGTGTGTTTCATAAGTTTCTCGCGTCTCCTTTCCTGTCCGCATCCCTCTCTCAGCCCCACGCCACCAACCTGGCCTGGTCTGGCTAGGAGGCTTTAGCTTCAGACAGATTGCCTCTAACCTTTCCTTTTTATTATGGAGCACAGAGTGGGGCAGTGGGGGAAGAGGAGAATTAAAACTGGAGGTGTTTCAAGCGGCTGTACTATATTATGCCACTATATGATAAAGTCATATCGTTTGAAATGAAAGGTGAAGTATGTGGCTTGCGATCTGGCATTAAAATTCATTGCTGTGTAGAGCTCATAAAAATCTGTATATAAATGTTGCTGCTATTATTTATGAAGAATAATTGTATGATAATGCTTCCTCTTTAGTTAATTATTTGTGTAGAGTCCTAAGAACATTTAGATATTATTATTATTTATAAAATCTGTATGTTTATTTAGTGCTAAGTGCCAGTCACTGTCTTAACATACATACATTACCTCAGTTAATCTTCACAATAACTGCTATGTAATGCCTTTATAAACCTGAGTTATAGTTAGTAAGTTCTCCTAAGTTATGGAACTGGTGAGTAGTAAAGAAAGATCTCTGCCTAGGTCAGTCAGATCAAAAGCCCAATATGTTAACTAGTTGTCATAAATCATTATCATCCCCAGATCCATGTTAAGTAAGTAAATAAAGAGTAGCCTTTTACAACTAAAGAAATCAAGACTTAGAAACAATTAACTTATAAATGTCACATAGTTATCCAGCAGTGGACCAGGGAATAGAAAGCAGGCATTTCTGAATATGCTCACTGCCTTGACCGCAAAACCACGTCGCCTGAACTCTTTTGATGATCCTTTCTTTGGGAGTGGTTATTAACATTGGAAAGCTTGAACGACCATGATGGAAGTCTAGATTAGCACCAATTGCATTTTTTTATTAACAAAAATATAAGCTTACCCATGAGAGCTACTGCCTGGGAGGTATGAAAGAAATATCCAGACAGAGAATCAAAATAAAACAAACCCAATTTAAAAGCCCTACTTTTACCATAAATTCGGTGCACTAGAGGTCAAATCAGACCCCTGGGTGCAAATGAAGTTGAGCACATCTCTCACTTAACACAGATGTTTTACTGTCCTTTGACAGCCACTGTTTTTTGTTTTGTTTTGTTTTGTTTTGTTTTGTTTTATAACAATTCTATTTTATATGTATAAAATGGAAATGCTACCAGCTTGGAGGTTTTGCAAATTTTCCAGGCTTTTGGACATTCTTTTCCAGTAAGCATGTGAATCAAGAAGAGATAGAACGTAGAACAAGAAAAAAACCTCTCTCTCCCTCTCTCTCTTAGGTCTTTCCCTCTCTCTCAAACACATACACATACTCACACACACTCCAAAAAGAGGCAAACCCTAAAAATCTCTCTAGAGAACTCCTCTGGTCCCCACCCTGCCATTTGCATCCTGTCCTGCTGAGATAGATTTCAGGAGGGCAAACCACACAAGTACCCCTCCACTTGCCCATTGTGCTGATTTTGCAGGCGTATCATTTTTCACCAGAGCACAGTTGCCAAGCACCGGCAATATGCCCTGGTAAAAAACCCACACCTCTCCGACTGCAGCCGCCCTGCCTGTCCCCTCAGACCCAGCCATTCCATCATCCCGCGTGGAATGCCTGGAGCTGTTTGTTGAACTGCTTCATGTTACTCTTTGACTGAGAGAGAGACAAATGTTCCATATTATCTTTAATTTCCATAAAATTGTTTTAATCTTTGCTTTATAATAAATGTATAACGGTGCCCTCGGGGGATCTCTGTTTTGTATTATAGGTGTCTCCATTGGAGTTATGTGCGAGATAGAACTGCTCAGCATTTGCCTTTCACCCAAAGGACTCAAAAGATACTTGGAAACAAAAGATTCCTTTGGGAATCATCCATAAGCATAAAATGGAAAATTTCCTCTCCCCCAGTATGTCTCCATCCAGCTTCCTTATCCTAGAGTCATGGTTATTAGCTACATCAGATCCAGAACCTGAGTAGTAGGAGCTAGGAGAGATTTACCTTCTATCTGTTAGTACCAGGTTTTGGTATAATAGCTATACCTGCATATATGTATATATCATTAAAATACATCATATAGAAACAGAGCTGTAAGAATATAATTAATTAAATAAACCAAAAGCCTCCACCAATGTGTTGGGTTTAAACTTCACAGATCCAATGGCTCTTTAATATACCAACATGATAAAAAAGGAGAAGGGGAGGGGGTGGGAATGGGGAAGGTCCCATGAATACATTTTTTGACATTTTGTTTATTATCATTTTATCTAGGCTAGTGGTAAATGGATGGACTTGTCAGCAGAAATCTCTTGGTGAAGTAAATAAAAAATCTTAATAGGCAGGGAGAAGAGAACTAATGGCAAATTGCTCACAAAGAGATCTAATTTATTGGTTTCTTTTTCACTGAGATTCTGTTCTGGATTCTGGCTTTGCCAGAAGAAACAGCTGAATGATGACATGAATCCACACGCAGAGAAAGTGCTCTATCTGGTAGAAAGGGGAAAACGCGCAGGATTCTCTGTGGCCTTACCCAGCTTCTTCTGAAAGTTAGCTGCCGTATGTAATGGTACCTCACACAAAGCTCAAGCCAGGAAAGTTGCCTTCATTTTTATTTATTTTATTATTATTATTTTTTGGTCTGTTAATAAGCCCATGCTGCATTCATGAAAGAAAAATATTGAATGTGGCCACACCAGTTATAACATTATGACTATTTGGGTTTAAGTATAATAAAGACACCAACAAGAGTTCCTCAGTTATTAATATTTTTTCAGGTTAAAAGGCAGCAATAAATCATAAAGAGCATTTCCAAGCAGTAGCACTTTTATAGAAAATTGCTTGCTATTTAAACAAAATATTTGTTCTTCATCTCAGGAAAACATGTGGATGCTTCTGAACAAGGAGCTATTTTACCTACACTCTGCATCCTATAATTAGTGCCAATCCTACTTTAATTTTTTTTCTTGCCTGGATCACAGAAAATGGGGCCCAAATTTGCTTTGGTCAAGTGGGCAGTTCCTTCATTAGTAGCCTAAATGTTTTCCACAAAGTGCAGCTTTTTGACTTCAAATATTCATCTTTTGTCTCCTTCCTTCTGAAAGGGCTAGAGTCCTTGGTGCAGCACTCTTTGGGCATGAATGAAGCAAGTGAAATAGATTTGATCCAGTAGAGATGGGTAAGACTTGCCCTCCACCATTTGTAGGTATAGAATGAACTCCTTCACTTGTGCATTTTGGAAGAGACTCCCCTGGAAACCCTGAGCCCAGAGGTCTGCTCAGGATGCTGCCATTTATCTCCAAAAGTAGGATTATTTACATCTTTTGGCAGGGGTTGGGAGGAGAAGGTCACACAGATAGCTTTCTTCACTCCTGGATCAGACTTGTAGATTAACAGGAAGTAATGGATATTTTTGACCCTTGCATAGTGCTTACTTGACCTCTCAACTTCATTATAGTCTCTTAAGGAAGCCAACAAATTCGACAGACTACCTTTCAGTGATCATATAGCTAATGATAGTCTGTTCTTTGTTCATTTACACTGGAAGGAAAATATAATCATGAACATGTCTAAATATTCCCTTTGGCCAAAAACAACTGTGTCAACAGCAGATGGAATCAGGTCCATAGGTGAAAAACAAACTAGCCCACCGTCACCAATGTGGATAGCAGTGCCAGTTTCATATTCTGAATTAAACATGGTTTTTTTCTCTCTTGAACATAAGTTCCTAAAAAGAGTTCCTGGCATTCCAAGTAATGATTGTAAATCTACCAAGTTAATTTATGAACCAATAAAGTCCTGTCAAGTCTCCTTCTCATCTTCTGGAAAACAGGTCTGCATTGAAGGGAAATAAAGCCCAGCTAGTTACTAAGGAAATATATCCTTGCTTCCTGAATATTCCTCTTAAGCCTTGCTTTGGAGTCAGCTTCTGTGCACTGTGAAATATGGAAATCCCTTCAAACACAGAAAGTATTTGGGGTGATAATGGTCTACATTGTTAGATAGTAGGGCTTTAAGGAAATTAACAATAAATGCATCATTATTATATCCAAACTACCATCAGATTAAATTCAAAACTCTAAATGAAAAGCTGAGGCATTCAGTTCCTCAGACACATAACATAAAATCAAGGCTGTTACAAGGAGACAGTATTTAAGATGTGCCCCCTCCTCCCTTTTCTCCTAAGTAAACACCTTGTAAATTTGTCTAAAATTTTCAAATTTTGCATTAATTGAGCCTGCTTGACTATTCGTTTGAGTTTGGGTGTGAAAATATATCAAATAGCAACACACAAAATACTGTACTCTCAAGCCACATTTCATAACATGATTTCATCAGATGGTCTTAATTTTCTGCATGACATTATCTTTTCAAGCTGACATAAGACTGGGCTATGATATTTGCATACTTAAGACAGAACAAGCAGCTTAACTATGTTTCTGCTTGTGTGGGAATTTGAGGCATTTTTGCTTTGAGGAATCAAACAAATAAACCTTAAAAAAATTCCTCTATGAATGACTTTCTTCTTGCCTTGTAATGAAAGAAACACTGTGAGCTATTTTTAAATGATGCTATAGTATCCAAACAGCTGTCTTAATATACTTGAGATGTATATATCCTCTCTCTTGAAGGCCTCTGTGTTAGTCAGCTTTCCATCACTGTGACCGAAATACCTGACAAGAACAGCAAAGGGGAGGAAAAATTTATTTTGGGCTCACAGTTTCAAAGTTTCAGTCCATGGCCAGCAGACTCCTTTCCTCTGGGCGCGGTGAGGCAGAACCTTGTGGCAGAAGGGTGTGGCAGAGAAAAGCTGCTTAGCTCAGGGTAGCCTGGAAACAGAAAGCAAGAGAGGGAGGAGCCAGAGACAAAATATAATCCCCAAGGGCTTGCCCTCAGTGACCTACTTCCTCCAACCATATCCCACATGCCTATAGCCACTACCCAGTAATCCATTTAAATTGTTAACCTACTGATTAGGTCACAGCTCTCAATCTGATTATTTCACCTTAATTATTTCACATTAATGCATTGTCTCACACATAGGTTTTGGGGGAATACCACATGTCCAGACCATAACTGTCCATCCGTTTATCTATTTACCTGTATACTTACTTATCATCTGTCTATATTTGGTTCTGTTTCTTTGAAACACCCTAATACATTGGAGAAGAACAGGAACTCGATTCTCTTTCTCTCAATTCTATCTTCTTTCCAATGCATTCCACCATCTTCCCTCTCAGAAGGTTTATAACCAGCTAAGACTGTAAAAATGTTAGTATAACTTGGAGAAAAAGATAATTGCCCTCCCTCTTACTTACTGAAATTTCATCAGTGGAAATCATTTGTTTGTTTGTTTGGTTCTTTGTTTTAATGAAAGGGAGATAGTATATTGGACTGTTTCTGATAGGCATAGATCTTGTAACAGTCTTGGCATAATAGATACACAATAATAATTTTGGCTACTGGCATTGAACCTAAACTTCTCTGATCAAGTGCACCATTGGTCTCCATATTCCCAAGTTCATCAATGCATTTTACTTCATCTCTCTAACATAGCTGATCACTCATCTTTGAAATATGTTCATGTGGCTGCTGGGGCACCATGTAGGTCAGCTTTCCTTCACTGGCCATGCCTTCTCCAGCTCTTTTTCTGATTCTCCTCTCTTTGTGACCTCCAGCTTTGAATACCATTCACATGCTGAGAACATCCTGCTGTGTATCTTCACACTTAACCTCTCCTCTGATCTTCAAATTATAGGTCAAACTTCCTATGCAATAACCACTTAGATGTTTAATATTCATTTGTCAGCGAAGAATGTGTGCTGCAGTCAATAACAGAAGACTTGACTACTGTGGGCTTGAACAGAATGGTTTAGTTATGCCACACAGTAGGTTTTCTGGACCTTGCCAGTCCATAGCTGATACTGTTACTCTATGACAACCATAGGGACCCACTCTCCTCTGCCTGCAGCTCCATCATGCATTGCGTGTGTGTTTGGTTCTTATCATCACAGGTGGCTGCTGCAACTCAGGTAACCTTTCTGAATTCCAGGAAGAAGGGGAAAGGCCAGAGAGTACGGAGGACAGAAGGCTTTTCCTCATGAGGATACACCTTGTTTTACTTTTTCCAGAGAGTGTAGTTGTACACGTCTACCTTTATCTTACTAACCTATCCCATGGACAGTCTTGATTGTAAGGGAGGTTGGGAATTGGAACATTTCATTATTTAGTTTGTACCCAGAATAAAGAAGGAAGAGGGGACAGGAGAGGTTGTTGACTGAAACAGGACAACCATCTGCCAAAGCCCCTCACACTCAACAGCCTCAACCTCCTACTTGGAGCTTGCGCTTTTGTTCTCAGATTAAAAGTGTTGTCACCATCATTGACTTTTCTCTTCCTCTGACACTACACATCAAACCCACCAGCACTTCCTTCCAACTGTACCCACACTCTAACTGTGTCACCCCATCACTTCTATTTCACCCTTAGTCTACGTTTCCATCATCTCCTGCTTGGATTATTACAAAACCCTCCTCACTGGTCCCCCTACTTTCTTGCTTGACCCTGGGGGTTATTCTCTACTCAGAGACCAGGTGACCCTTTTAAAACCTCACATCATTTCTCCCTCAAAACCCTTGATGACTTCCACCTCACACAGCGACTAGAATAATGTCTTTGTTCTCACCCCAGCTCTTCTGGATCTCCCTCTGCTATGCCTGTCTGCAGTCGTTCCAGCTTCCCACTGCATTCTCCTGCCTTGGGACCTTTGTAGGGTTCCTTTTGCCTCAAACACTGGATTGCTACTCATCTGTGGGTCTTACCTCCCCACTTCCTTTAGGCCTCTGTTTAAATGTCACATTAACATAGGGACCTTCCCTGAATTCCTTATATAAAAGCAGCAACTCCACCCAACTCCATCTCTATCTCTTTATATTGCTTTAGTTCTCTTTATGACCACAAGATATTTAGTATGTTGCTTTTCTATGTGCAGCCTCATCTATTTTCTGTTCCCTCAACTAGAACATACCTCCCCGACACCGGGGCCTTGATTTTATTTATTGCCTGCACATAGTAGTCACTCAGTATACATGTAGTAAATTAATGTTTACAGGGTGCCAGAACAATGATAAGTACACTGTATACATTATTCAATTTAGTCCTTAGAACCCTGTGAGGCAGGCACTGTGGTGTCTTCATGTTATAATCGATGAAACAGACTTAGAGAAGCTTGCAGCTCACACAAGATCTCATAGTTAATAAGTGGCAGAAACAGGATTGGACTCCACATCTACCAGACTCCAAAACTCAATCTCTTAACCCCATATTTTTATTGCCTTTCAATAACTACTGAAAGAATGACGGATATATTTACAGACAAACAAAAGCTTCGCTGGATTTTCCTTGTTCCCCAGGGTTTTTTATGGTTTAATTCCATTTGCATTCGATGCTCGGTTGTAGACTCTCGTTTCCTGTGTTTTCTAATGTTTAGAGGGAAATTTCATAAGCCTCAGGAATCCTCTAAAAGGAACCTTCTGGAATGAGTCCACTTTCTTCTCTCTCCCCACCCCTGATCTGAGAATAGTTTGAGGATTGATCTTCTAACAGTTTGGATACTTTTGCAGCACCTTTTAAACAAGAATAAAACAGCACTACCTCACATAATCGACCAGAGTGGAAGAAGCAGAGACATATTTGGAGTCTTGCCTGTTTACTTCTGATTTTCCTTTTGTAATTTAGCTGGTTGCCTAGCATTTCTTGCTGTGAGATACTTGAAAAGGATTCAAAGTTGAAGAATCTACTTCTCAGGAAAGTTGAAGAATAGGACTGATCAACTATGCAAATTAGCATGGAATCTGGACTTCAAATAAATAAGCTACATTTATTTAACAAAAGGTTTTATTAAAATAAAACATTTTGAGTCTCCTGGGCTTAGATACCTATTTTCTGCGACTGGTATATTTTTGAGAAAATTAGTGAGGAAATTTGGCATGCATGAACTTAAGTTTTTCTGCAGCAAAGGGTGGGGAGCTGCATGATCCAAACTGCTGTGTGTGCCCAGGCCTATGCACACGAATATGTGCAGCCTAGAGTTCAAGTGGTGGTTTATCTGGATCAACCAAAGGGTGTCACACCTTCAATTTTGAAGAATTTGCTACTTGCTCCAACAAATATAGGCTGCTCCTTATCAGAAACCCAATTCTGGCCTTTTAACTGTACCTGAATTAATTTTTAACTCAAGGTTTTAACAAGACAATGAAGAGTTAAGATTTGAGAAAGATCATGAAGAAACCACGGATTTGCTGAACCAACCTCGTCTTACATAGATAAATCATTGAACAATCCCACGGAAGAAGAGGGATGAAGCCCCCTGGTTCCTCTGACCTTGGCTAACCAGCCCCAGGCTCAGTGCATCAGGTGATCCCTTGGTGAAGATAGTTTTCTACCCAACTCCCACTGCTCAGCCTCTGATCCCCACTGTTGACTTGCAGAGCTCCTTATGGGTTCACATTGTAATGGCGGAGAGGTTACAATAAGCAGTTTCATAAATATTAGCTAAATTTAGACACTCTGAAGTTAGGGTTATTTTTCTCTCCTGGCATAGACGAAGCACTCAGAAAATGCTGAAGATATTGAAGCACAGAGAGATTAGGTAGCTTGCCCAAGGTCACCCAGCTAGAAAGTGGCAGCACCTCATTAAAAACCCAGGCAGTCTGGCTCCAGAGCTCAAGTTCACCACCTCCATGCAACACTGTGCCTTCAAATTACAGAGAACTCTGACCAGCAGCCAGCAGCTAGTGCCTGTGAAGTCATTAAAGTATACAATTTCTGCTTGAGCTACCCAGAGTTCACCCACTGCTCTCAGTGCTGAAGAGCCATTTAGAAGGAGGTTCTGCACAGGAGTCCTAAGACCCAGTTTGAAGCAAAAACTCTGCTACAAACCAGTGGCGTGACATCTCAGGTTATCCCCTCTAGACTCCTCAGTTTCCTCAACTGTAAAATGAGGGGGATGGATACTAGTCAATTTTAAGGTCCTTAAGGTCCCTTTCAGCTATAACATTTTATGAGACCATGTCCTCTATTATCTGTTCCTATTTCTCTCTCTTAAAAGTTATAGCAATTGGCTTTTGTACCAATGTGCGCTACAAAAGCTACAGACAGTAGTTGCAATGATATTGAGGTGACTGCCTGCATCCCTATCTGTGACTACTTCCAGGGACTCAATGTCTAAGGCAGGAGGCAAAAATAAACTATGATGTCTAGTGGCCTGAGAGGACTAGCACAGCCTTCCTTCTCAAGGATGATTGGCACAAGGGGAAGCGCTTCAAGGCAATCTGCTTAAAATGGGAACCAAATTTTCAGAGATAAGACTGAAAAAAAATGGAGGAAGGGCTGCCAATCAGGTACAGGGGCAGTGAAGGAAACACAACCACAGAGATACCACCTTCAGAAGTACCAGAGAAGAGACGCCTGACTTCCTCCCACCCACCACCTCTTCTTCTAGTCCCTTCCATTGGTTGAAACTGCATTCAGAGTGTTAGCCCCTACATACTAAAACCATTCCCATTTGTGGTTTCATTTACTCTGTTGTCCACCTTCTCTTTTTTGTTCACTGACTTAATCCTACAAGATTCTCATTTGTCATTGGCTTTGCAAGTTGTTCAGAAAGTTTCCCAACATCTTCATCACCACCCTTGTCTTTTCAGTATTTTCTGTTTCACTCCATAACATATTAATTGTGTTTGCATTCTATGGTACATTGTTTGACAGTCAGTGAAATATTGACAAATAGAAGATTTGGCTTGCCTGGGAAGAAGAGATCCTGGGGCCAAGTTCGGTGAGGATATTTATGTGAGGATTACTTGTAAGTGTTCAATACATTAGAAAATATTTTCTTGTTATGTCAACTTTTGCTTCCTTATACCACCTCATAACTGTGAGTGCCTAAACATGAATAGTTAGATACCAATGATCTCTAGCATATTACAGAAATGAAGGTGCCTTAATTAGTTTTACAGACACACGTCACTGATCTGACTTAGGTAACTGTACTCCTACACATATCCACAAGATTGTTTTCTCTTTGATCAATTAAGTGATGATTCAGTTTAATGGCCAAATGCTGCATTCATTTGCCTTTTTTATAACTAAAAGTAAACAAAAACAAAACTGTAAGTCTTAGATATTCCTTGCTACAGAAGAAACTTCAGAAATCATTTGCCACCAACCTAAAATGTCTCAGTAACTTCTGTGACATAAGTGAATATAGAGTATTTATTTACAATATAATTTAGATGACTGCTTCACCTTTTCTTCTTTTAAGGGATAGGCATACCTTTATTTCCTTACCAGTGATGTGGCACCAAATATTTGACTTCTGCTCATTTGCCTCTCTTTTCCACACTGATTTTATCATAAGGAAGTACTTTTGCCAAGTTCTCATGCCAGTTAGTTAGAATGCAGTTTCAGCCAATGGAAGGGCCTAGAAGGAGAGAGGGGGAAGAAGTCAGGTGTCTCTCCTCTGGTAACTCTGAAGGTAGAATCTCTGTGGTTGTGTTTCCTCCACTGCTACTGTTCCTGCCCCTGCCTGGCAGCCCTTCCTTCCTGACTTCAGCTTCTGCTGAGCCACCCACACCAAGGTTCTAGCCCCAGCTGTTTTCTCCAGCTTTTAGCTCTGACAGCACTGCTTCTCTTGTGTTTCCTCTGAACTTCAGGGTGGTCATGATTCCCTGCTGTTGCTAATCTCTGAGTTGCCTCCCTATCCTCTTTTTGGTTTCTCAGCAGTTCTACCATCTGTATTACCAATTCCTTGTATTAAATTCTCTCTACTCAAAATACCTACAATGGAGTTGATTTTCTTGACTTAGTCCATGACTAACATGATAGGCATAAAATTAGGTCCTTGTGAGCCAGCCAAGTCTAAATTCTGCCTCAAAAACACTTCATGAAAATTTCCTATCAAGTGAGTTGTGCTGAATAATTTGAATAGTCTCTATAGCTGCTCTGATACACATGTCATTTAACAATCTTCAGTGAAAAGGGGAATTTTCTTGGGCATGTATTAAACAAGGTACAAATATACTTAATAAGGCCAAGAATCACTTCCTAATTTTTCCAGGAAATATGTTGTCACTTCCTCTTTGGTGTCATTTTTTCAATTTTGTTATAGCTTTTATTTCATTATACTCTAGCAGTATTTCCTAACCTTAGTCCTGTTAATGTTTTGGGCTGAATAATTGTTTATTAAGGTAGGAGAGGGGGGACTACACTGTGCATTGTAGGATGCATTCTTGACCTCTACCCAACAGATGCCCTCTCACCCAGTTGCAATGGCCAAAAATAAATCCAAATGTGTCCCATGGAGCAGAGAACAAGGACAGAGTGGCCCCCAGCTAAGAACCACTATAATATAGTTACTTATATGCAGACAGATTTCTTATCTAGATTATAAGCTCCTTCATGAAGAAACACAAATTGAACATATTCCTGATTTGAATATAATACACAAAACTGTAGTTAATTAATGCATACATTAATTGATAATTTAGAGCATTAGTAGTCACATGGATTATTTTTATCTTATTAGCTTTTCTCACAGAGGTTAAAAAGAAAAGAAAACATGCAACATTATGTATATATTTAAGATAAAAGTGAGAAACCTTGAGGGTAATTTTTATTGGTGTTTGAACCAAATCAATTTCAGGCAGAATGGTATAACAATGAGCATATTGTTCACAGAATGAACATTTCATATTATATTCAGAATGATCACAAAAATGATTCTGATATGAACTTATAACAATCTCTGTGATACATAAAAATCATTATCAGTGTTTTAAAATGAGGAAAGCAGGGGTGTGAGAGGTTGAATGACCTTTCCACCTTACTCAATATTTTCCTCTTCTGCCTCCTAGTTCCATCCTTTTCTCATAAGGGAAAACTCTGTCGTTACTGGGCTTGCAGGACACCTCTATCTTCTATCTTTGTTATCTTCTCTATTCCTTCAGGCACCACCCTTTCCTTCCATCTCTGCCTGGCTCTGTCCATCAAATATGTGTATTGCTCAGTGCCCTGCCCTTGGCCTGCTGCTCTTCTGAATGCACATGCTTCTTCTAAGCTGTCATTTCAGGTCAACCATACATCTATGACTGCCAAACACAGAAACTCTATAGCCAAATGGCCTGGATTCAAATCCTGGCTTCCTCATGACCTAGTCTGCCACCTTGGAGAGTTACAAAACCTCTTTGTGCATCAAGTTCTTTACCTATGTACCAACTTCATAGGGGAGCCTCAAAGACTAAAATGGCAGAATTCATGTGTAGTGCTTAGAAGAGTGTCTGGTACTGAATGAATATTAATATAGACTACCAAATTAAATAAAGCATAGCAGATGCCCCTCAGTTGTCCCTCTCCTGGGATCTAAACCTAAAATAATAGAAAAGATGGAGAAAGGAAGAGGCCCATGGGCTGGTGAAAATGCTAATGGAGAAACACACATTAGGAGACAGATAAGAAAATAAGGAAGAAAAAAGTTCCAAAGCATTTTCAGACTCACCAAGTCAGTCTCTCACCCTCTCTGTTGGCAAAGCACCTGACATCGCGCTATTGTTGCACTAACCACCTTGCATTTTAGTTGTGTTTAGGTGTCTGCCTTCATTACTAGTCTGTGAGACCTTCAATTCAATTAACAGGTCACAGTCATCCCTTTATCCTTGGCACCTAGCAAAGTGCCTGATGCATTGTTAGTACTTAATAAATCTCTGTGCATGAAGGAATGAGTGACCTGGTGAATGCAGATGGATGGTTTAGAGACACATCTCCCAGGTGAGGCGAACTTGGGTCACTGCTTCTGATTGTCAGAGCTCTGTGGCGATAGCTGAGAAGACCACTCAACTACCAGTTCTTTCCATTTTAGAAGCCCTCATACATTAGCTACTGCTCTACAGCTCTAGCAAATCTGTAGCCTGGGTCATGGCCTCATGGTCTTCAACTCTCAGAAACTTTAAAAAATTTTTTTTGAAATCTCACTACTTCTGTTTTCTTTTTCTGCTCCTGATATTGCCTACTATTTCACAAGGGCCTTCTGATGTCTCCGCCTCTCTGTGACATAAAAGCCTTTCTAATGGCCTCAGGTGAGTACGGTACAGCCCAGAGGCAGAAGGGTGGACCCACAGACCCCTGGAGTTCCTTTCAGCATTAGAAATCCATGCAGCAGAGCCAGACAACAGGACTTCTGCCTTTGCTATTCTTCTGTTGACGGAAATCTAGTAGTTAGGATCATTTCTAAACAAGGACAGCAAAGAGAAGAGAGGCCCAGGTAATATATTGGTGGATGCCAGACAAAGTGACAGGGAAGTGAAGGAAAAATATCTCTGTGCATGATGAGGAAAGAAAGGAAGAGAAGGGGCCCAGTGAAGGTATTTCAGTCCATTTTCTCCACAAATAAACAATTGCAGTCTTAATAAAAAGAGGTTTCTTTTGATGATAGCCAGCTAAAGTGCACATTCTCTGCAGTAAAGTAGCTTTTTAAAGCAAGTTTAAGGGGTTAGAAGGGTCTGGAAGAAGAGTTTATAACTAGCTGTCTCCTGCTTTTATGCCCTGCTAGCTTCACCGTCCTCTAGCTCCTTCCCGCTCCCCAACGCAAGGAGAGAGCAAATGTTCACTGGCCCAGATTAGTGCTGAGCGATGACTTTTTTGGCATCCAAACCAGAGTCAGCTCAGTCTACCAGTTCAATTTCAGGTTCACAGATCCGGGGGTGATGTTTTGGCTACTGAGTTAAATGTGTTAATTTTTTAACACTCACCAGGTCGCCTTTTGAAGTTAACACCCTTTTAAGGCAAGTAAGGAAAATTCACACCTCTTCAAAGGCAACTGTTTTCAGAAGTCTTACAAGAGTGTAGTGTGTGCTGATCTACCTCAAAGCTCATCACTTAGAAAAAGCATAAAATGTTTGCGCTGGAAATTTTTGTTTTTGAAGATCACGTATATAGAGAGTGAGTTTATTCATTTGTTAACAAATATTTATTAAAGAAGCAGCATAAAATGTCTGTGTGCTGGAAATTGTAGAGATACCAAAGTTACTTTTTCCCTCAAGGAGCCTGAGGTCTCAGGAGAGTCATTGAACTTTTATATGCACATACTGTCTTCCCTGCTATATTCCGGCAGACTCTTTGGTTTCATCTATTTATTTTTGTAAGTTTTAGCCCTAGCCCAGAGCCTTGTCAAAAGGACATACTTAGTAATACTTGTTGATTATCATTCCAAAGCCCTGGGAAGTTGAGGAAATTTGCTTTCCTTCTTATCATCTTACATATTCTGGTCAATAAGTCAAAAAATATCATCCAAGCCAACAAGCATGTGAAAAGATGCTCAACATTGCTTATCATTAGAGAAATGCAAATCAAAATTACAATGAGGTGCATTTCATATCCATTAGGATGGCAACAGTATGAAAACAAGCAAAATAATAAGTGTTGGCAGGGACATGGAAGAACTGAGAATTTTGTGCACCACTGGTGAAAATGTAAAATGGTGCAATGCCAAAAAAAAAAAAAAAAAAAAAAAAAGATGGTAGAATGAGATGGATATCATTACCCTAAGTGCATGTATGAAGTCACGAATGGTGTGAATATACTTTGCATATAACCAGAGATATGTAAAAATGTGCTCTATATGTGTAATATGAAATGTAATGCATTCTGCTGTCATTTATAACAACTTAGAATAAAAAATAAATTTAAAAAAATGGTGCAATGCCCATGGAAATCAGCATGGCAATTCCTCAATAAATATAAAATGGAATTGTCATATGACACATAAATTCCACTTCTGGATGTATATACGAAATAACTAAAAGCAGAGTCTCAAAAAGATATCTGTACATTCATGCCCATAACAGATTTAATTCACAGTAGTCTAAAGTTTGAAGCAACCCAAGCCAATTGATGGATGACTTGGTATACTCATAGAATAGAATATTAATTTAGCCTCCAAAAGGAAGGGGATTTTGACACATGCTATAATATAGATGGACCTTGAGAGCATTGTATTGAAGGCATTATATCACCAAAAGACAAATACTATGTTTCCACTTATATAATTCATCTATAGTCAGATTCATAACAAATAGAATGGTGGTTACCAGGGGCAGGAGGGAGGAAGAAATGGGGATTTCTTGTTTAATGAACATAAACTTTCAGTTTTACAAGATGAAAAGTGTTCTGGGGATTGATGCACAAAAATGTGAATGTTTTTAACAGTACTGAACCATATACTTAAAAATGACTAAGATGGCAAATTTTCTTATTTATATTTTACTCCAAGTAAAAGAGATACCATCCAAAATAATTAATGAAACAGTTATGTAGGTGAAATGCAGAAAGGTGTCCTAATTCCCTCTGGGTTCTTAAAATGTGAATGATGTAGGTCACAAATAAAACATCACTCTGGTTTTTATGAGCTGCAATATTGGAATTGTATCAATTTCAGAGTCCATTAACTTTTGATAACCAGGGTGGTTAGCAACATACAGTAGTTTCTGTGTATATGTGTATGTGCAGGTGTGCAAGCACACCCAAGCCCCACCCCGCCATATGTACCATAAACATGGCAATGCTTACAGGAAGTCAAGGAATGTGTTAAATATGAAAGGGGTAGTGACGTTTGTTCTTTGAATGGGAAGAGATGGAAATTAATGTGATTTAAATGCAGCATGACAAATATTTAGCAGTAAAGTGTTCATTTTATCAGCAACACTTACCTCTAAAATGAAACCTTGAAAATGCAGCTCTAGGTTTCTTGTATTGCTCTTTCATTGTGTATGTATGCCTTCGTTTATCTCAGTCACATTAGTGCAGCTTTGTGACCCTGATACAGAAATGATGATTGTCAATTGTCAATAATATAGCTGGGAATTTGGAAAGTATACACCATTAGGAAAGAATTTTTCTCCTTTTCCTCTCCTTTTTGTAAGGAAAAAAAATCCTTAAATATAGTGATGAAATATTTTATGTCTGTACTGTCTTCAGAAGGAAGATGTGGAATTAAGGAGAGCTATAAAATATAAAGACTCTAGACCTGCATATGATTATCCATATTAAATTGAAGTAAATTTACTTTACATTGCTCACTGCAAGTTTTTCACTTGCAAAACAAGATCTCCCCCAACCCCTGTCTTTGGTTTCTACAAATCTAAATGCCTTGGAAGAGTTGAGAACTCAAGGCTAGTTTTGGTGGCTTTTCTCCTTTCAAACTGTTAAATTAAGCTATATTAAAAGTAATTAATTTAAAGTAACCTAACTGGATTGACTTTTCTAGTAATTATCTGTCATCTGAAGAGAGGCATAAATTCAAAAATATGCAGATATTTTGGTTGAATGAAAAAGAACAGGTTTCATGAAGTCTTTGTGGTTCAGTTCTTGAAAGAAAAATTGTGTATTTGTGTGTATGTAAAATCTTTTGTCCCATCTATAGAAGCTAAGATTAGACATTGATAACCTATACTCTGTGATTTGCAGATAGTTTTCAGAAATCAGGACCAACAATTACAGTATCCTTTTTTATTCTTCAAACCCATACCCAACCAATTCCTGAATAGTAGCTATCTCATTAGGCCTTGACTTGCCCATTACTATCTTCCAACTTTAGAATTTTAATTATTTCTTTGCTCAGATTATTGTAGTCATATTTCTGACTGTAATTTTCCCAGCCAGTATATACTTTTATTGGTACAAAATTAATGTTCATTCAATCATCTGGTTTTTACCAGGCCATTCTCTGGCTCATAAACTCCCAGTGGTCTATATACAACACTGTATTTAGTCCAGCTGCTTAGTTTGTGTTTGAAATCCTCCACAATCTGGACCTAGTCAGTCTTTCCAGGCTTTTCTCCCACTATACCCCAGAAGCCCTCAATTCCTTCTACATGTAGTTTTAAAAGTTCTCAGAACATTTTCTTCTATGCTGCGCTGTTTCTTCCACATAGCCCCAATTCTTTGCCTATTAAAACCCCATCCTTTCTTCAGAACCCAAACCAAGTAGCATGTCTCCCATGACCACTTCTTTCATCATGATTCTTAAGATATTTTGGGCTTTAGCTTTGACATCCTAACCCCTTAGATCCCACATTTTTTTCAAGAGCTATGCATCATCCACTTTGACATTCATATCAGATCTACATAGTAAATGCGTATGGAAGAAATATTTACTATGTTTACTCAACTTCCATACTTTATTGAGTCAATTTGTTGTTAGTTTAGCTAATCAAATGCTCAGCAGAGAAGAAACATCACAGGTTACTAGACCAATACAACAAATTCAGGAAGCATTTATTGGAAAACCTTCAATGTTCCAGTCAACTTCCAAGTGCTGGGAGAAGAAGAGGGGCTGACAGAGAAACCCCAAGCCACTTGAAGAACTGATTCAGGAAAATAATGCATAGGGAATGACTGTCAGTATACACCCTTCACATAAACTCAACAAAGCCCCTGATCAATGAAAAGGAGGGGGGGATATAGTTTTCATGACTGTCTTGTGGGCCTGAAAAACTCCACTAGACACAGGACACAAATCTTCTATCATGTGTAGCATACACACAATGTAGTAACTACAGCCCCTCATTTTTCTATTTGTTTTTCTTCCCAGTAAACTTGATGCTAATCCAATTCCTCTTCCTTTGATCTGCACTTTCTCTCTAGCAACTTTAGGATTTGATATTTGTCTTTGATGCTTTTAAACCCTACTATTAATATCCAGGTATATGGAGATTTTCCTTGTATAGCTCATGTTTGGCAATATGCACATCTTTTTAAGCAGAGTGTTTCATCTCTATTTCTAGTTAATTCTCAGGTATTTTGTCAAATATTTCTTCACTCTTACCTCTTCTTCTGGGTTTTCTATTATTTACATCTTAATATATCTTCTTTTAACATCCACACCTTGCATTTTTCCTGTAATATATTCAAATTTTTCTTTGTGGAATTTGCACAATTGTACAGATTAAAAGGACTCATCATGCTATCTCCATATATGCATACAGTATACATTGATTATATCCAACCATACTTCTTTCACCTTTTATGCCTGCCACTTGTCTTCTGTTCCTCCAATTCACTAATTTATGTTTGAGATCTATCTTCCAGCTTACTTATTTATGAAATTCTTAGTTTATCATATTTCCCCCCACAGTTTGAATTTCTTCTTTAATCTTTGAAATTTTTTCATGTTTCTAATGTTTATTATGCTTATTTTAAATTCTCCTCTTTTGGTTCCATTAATTCTGCTGCATATAAAAATATATAGTTTTAGTTTTGGGTCTTTGCAGATACCCCTCAGACAATTCATTATCCCTCCTTTTGAGCTCATCTTAGTCTAGGAATAGCAACTACCTTGACTATGAGTAAGGGGTAAAAGTCTAGACCTTGTCTTTAATTTCCATGTGAATTTAATAAGGAGGGGCAGGAGACCAATAGATCAGTGGAAATCCTCTAATGTTATTCTCTGGGATTCATCACTTCCTATTCTATATAAACACACAACTCACTACAGTGAGTCTCAGGAAATGTCCTGAGCCTTGGTCCTGAACTCTGCTCTTGGCCAGTAGCTTTTTCCCTTGGTTATTGTCACCTGGTTCTTGGGCAATGAATAGGGAGATCAGGAAGAATTGTTCAAGAAACAGCAGATCAGCCTACCCTCTGATCCAGCCAGACCTGTACCACCCTGGTATCACTCTAGCTGGCACTGTCTAGAAGAGCACGCCTCATGTTTTTCTACCTCCTGATGATTTGGGGGTGGGCAATAAGCATATCAAAGAACCACACTCCAATCTGTTACTTTTCTACTCCACAAACTTTTTTTCCTTCCCCTTACTCAAACCTCATGACCCAAACACATTCTACCTCCCTAGGGGTCACACAGTTTTTTCTTAGATCCATCAGCCTCTATCTGCCTCATTTCATCTCCAGAGTTGGCTTCAGGAGTGTATTCGCCAGGGTTCTTCAGAAAAAAAGAGTCAATAAGGTATATTTTATATAGATTCTCTATATAGATTCTCTAATCTGAAAGTCTGATATCCAAAATGCTCCAAAATCCAGAACATTTTGAGTGTTAACAGGATGTCACAAATGGAAAATCCCACACCTGACTTCATGTGACGGGTCACAGTTAAAAATATAGTCACACTAAAAATATTGTGTAAAATTACCATTAGGCTATGTATATAAGGTATATATAAAACATATATAAATTTTGTGTTTAGACTTGTCTTATTCCAAAGATACTTCATTATGTATATACAATTATTCCAAAATTCAAAAAAGAAAATAAAAATCCCAAATCTGAAATACTGCTGGTCCTAAGCATTTCAGATAATGGGTACTCAGCCTACACATGGAGATATATTATGAGGAATTTGCTTGTGAAGTTACGGAAACTGAAAGGTTCCACAATTTGTAGTCTGCATAGTTGAGACCCAGGAAGGCAGGTGGTACAAGGTCAATCTGAGTCTGAGGCCTGAGAACTAGGGGAACTACTAATGGTGTAAATCCAAGTCTAAAAGCAGAAGATAAAAAGAGATTTTCCAGTTTAAGCAATAAGGACAGAAGTAAAGGAATAAATTTCTTCTTTTTCTGTCTCTTATTCTACTAAGGCCCTCAAAGTATTTGGTCATTCCAAACCACACTGGGGATGTCAATCTACCTCACTCAGTCTCTTGATTCTCATCTGGAAACATTCTCAAAGACACACCCAGAAGCCATGTTCAATCCAGGCATTTCATTGCACATTCTAGTTGACACATAAAATTAATCACCAAAAGGAACATCAATCCAAAGTTATGTTCATTAGCTTCTTTCAGAGATCTTTTTATAATTGCACAGTTAAAAAAATCTTACTCACTTTTACATCCATTTGTCAGATGAGTTATGTTATGGAGGAAGATGCTTTTTGCTCTTGAAGTGATATTCAGGGATCTTGGTTGATGCATTCTTGGCTGACAATATGAAGAGTAGATCCAACTTGAAAAGAATATGACTAAGCAATTTAGCAAAGCCCTAACCAACTTGGTGAGACTCTACCTTAAAATAAAAAAGAATTGAGGATATAGCCCAGTGGTAAAGTAGCTCTGGGTTCAATCCTTAGTACCAAAAAAAAAAAAAAAAAAAAAAAAAAAAAAAAAAAAAGAAAGAAAGAAAAAAAGAAAATTTAAGAAAAAAAAAAAAAAAAAAAAAACAAAAAGAATTTGCCTGAACTCAAGCTTCGGAAAAAGCTTAGTCAGTGTCTCAGCAAGGACTCAGAGAAACAGAACTAAAAGACCCGACTAGAACAACTATAGAGGAGGAAAGTTTATTTAAGGGTTCATGATTTCAGAAGTCTCAATCCATAGACTGCAGGCTCCATTCCTCAGGGCTTGAGGTGAGGCTGAACATCTTGGCAGAAGAGTGTGACTGAGGAAAGCAGCTCACATGTTGATCAGGAAGTGGAGAGAGAAAAACTCCAGTCTCCAGATACAAATACATACCCCAAAGCCACACCTAAATCCCACCTCATCCAGCCACACCCTACTACTTCAATTACCACTAAGTTAATCCTTCCCTGTCAGGGGATTAATTCACTGATTAGGTTGATACTCTCACAACCCAATCATTTCTCCTCTGAAGCTTCTTGAATTGGCTTATACTGAGATTTTGGGGGACACTTCACATCCAAACCAGAACAGAACAGATGTAGATATATAAATGATAGATACAGCTAAACATACTGGGGATATATATTACAAGAGGATAGATAGATGCATAGGAAAATATTTGTATACATATATTTCATTGATTGTATATATTAATGTATGTAGTCACATGTGTCTTAATGACAGGGATATGTTCTGAGAAATACGACACTGGGCAATTTTACCATCATGTAAATATCAAAGAGCCTACTTACAGAAACTAAAGTGGCTATGATACCACTGAAGAAATAATTTTTGTACGTGTGGTCCACCATTGACCAAATATTGTTTGGTATATACCAGTGAAATAAAGAGAAAAAAAATTATTTACAGGAATTGGTTCTCACACAATTATGGGAGTGTGCTAACCAGTCTCCATAAGGTTATTTCTTTTACATTTTAGGCTAAAGCTTGAAGTCCTCAGGGCAGGGAGTTGCAAAGAGAAGATGTTAAGGGCAGAGAGCAAAAACAAGTCAGAACCCACCAACACATGTTGGAACCTACTGGAACCTATGTTGGTTCTCTCTGCCTCTAAGCTTGATGATAGTCGCACCTTGAAGAAGTTCCTACTCCATGCCATTGAGCCTAATGGCTTTCCCAGAAGTTGAAGAAGCTACAGAAGGATCTAGAAGAAGATAGAGAGGTTTCCCAGATGCTGTCTCCTATCGATGAAGTAAATAAACATATAAATGCATGAGCTGCAAAAGTGTCTGGAGACCCTGCCTAGACCTTTTGAGAACTCAAGACAATAAGGCAGCTACTTAATTTCCACCTTCCAGCTGTCATGCAGAGGAAGGTCTTTTATAGACCACCTTAACTGTATTGTACATGGAAGGGCCTTTGGGAAACAAAGTTCAGCTTAGCCAGATCTACATCATTCCTGATTATCTCATATTCTATCTGTAAGTCTTAAAAACTGAAATCAGAACCTTGAAGAAATGGAATTTTCACATTCATTGCAGCACTATTTACAATATCCAATATGTGGAAATTATCTAAATGTCCACTGATGGGTGAATGAATAAAGAGAATATGATATATACAGTCATATGTCATTTAACAATGGGGAGATAGTCTGAGAACTGTGTCATTAGGCAATTTCATCATTGTGGGAACATGATTGAGTACCTTTACTAAGATAGCCACTGGACAATAACCATATGGGGCCATTGTGTTATCTGTGGTCTGTCATTGACCCAAACATCATTATGTGATAAATGACTATGCATACAATGAAATATTACTTGGCCTTAAAAAAAAGGCAGGAGAAGATAGCCACAGTGGCACACACCTGTGATCCCAGCGGCTCAGGAGGCTGAGGCAGGAGGATTGCAAATTCAAAGCCAGCCTCAGCAACTTAGCAAGACACTAAGCAACTCAGTGAGACCCTGTCTCTAAATATAATACAAAATAGTCCTGGGGATGTGGCTCAGTGGTCGAGTGCCCCTGAGTTTGATTCCTGGTACCCCCCACTTAAAAAAAAAATAGTAGGAGAAAGGAAAAGGTAGGAAATCCTACAATATGCAATATCAGGGAAGGAGCTCAAAGACATTATGCTAAGTGAAATAAGCCAAGCTACAGGGGGGCAATATACATGAATCCACCTACATGAGATATTAAACATGGTCAAATTCATAGAATTAAATAAAAAATAGTAGTTGACAGGGGGTCCAGGGAGGAAAAGGGGGGAGCTGCTAATCAATGATCAGATAATTCAGTTATATAAATGAATAAGAGGTCTGCTGTACAGCATAGGGTTGTAATTAACAATGCTATATTGCACAACTAGAAGCCTGTTAAGAGGATTGATATCTTGGTATATGTTCTTATCACAATAGATATTAGAATGCCTTTCCTGTAGCAAGGAAAATGGCTAAACTATTGTAAGAATGAATATGTCTTCCCACCCCTCTTTGGAATTTCTACCTTACATTGAATTCCTCATCACTTCAAGTAGCACACAACCAATTGACACAACACACCTAGTGTATCCACTGGGGTCCTGGCAGCAACAGATGGCATCCTCAGATTAGAAGATTTGAAGATAGTTTACCAAGGCACTATTTAGAAAGTGATGAGTAAGGTAGGAAGTTGACAGCAATAGGTCTAGTAACAGTGGCACTCTTACCATACCCTTGCCCAAAAGGGTGGGAGAGATCAGTTACCAGGACCCTGAAGGAGTGAGTCACACAGACAGGGTCACTTTGAGAAAGCCAGGGACTTTCCATAGAGTGATACAACCAGTCCAAATCATTCCTTCAAATCAATGAGTCAGAAGACCAAATGTTCTCACCTCCCTTTCTAGTATTTCCTTCCCATCAATTAAACATGACAAAAACCAGAAGGCTAGGGAATTCATTGTCACTCTTCCAGGGTAGAAAGTCAGGTGGAAGAGAATGGAAAATACATGAGAAGGAACAAATGGAAAAGATTCAGCAAAATAAAAATAATCATCATCATCATCACCCTCCACACAGAAATTAGAAAGATCTAAAAATTACTGAGCTAATTCTGTTATTTTAGAGGTGAAAAAGGCAATGTGTTGAGTAGTTGTGATTTATCAGAATAAAAGATCCATTAAGGACAGGAATGTCTTGTTCATTTCATATCCTTAATACCTAGCTCACTGTCTGACTCTTAGTAGGTGCTCAATAAATGTTAATTTAACCTATTTGATTGACTCAAATTGGATTATGTAAGACAGAGGCACAATTTAAACAGTAGTGCCCTGACTTTAAATTGTATACCACCACCTCCAGATATCATTTTAATTTTCAGGCATGCTAGAAATTGAACAATATAACTTCCTTTTTACTCCCACCCCACCATAAGTGATAAAAGTCAGAAAGCAGGAAAGAAGAAAATTAAAGGGTCTGCGTGATTTACCAAATGTGTAATTAGCCTCCAATTAGATCTGAATAGGCTGCAGCACTTTCTCCTGTTGAATCTTTTAGTACTGAACATATTGAGTGCTTTATCATGCCTTCACGATTGCCCAATAGCCAGCCAAGTGCTGAAGCTTTCTTGTGTTTGGAAAATGAATCCATATTTCTAATACCAGTTTTTCTTTTAACCTATTTGTAAATGATTTATTGTAGTAGCAAATCAGATCACGATAAGATAAAGCTTTTTAGAGGTCATTAAAGAGTTTTGGGGAAGTTCCTACAAAGATGCTAGTCTTACATTGGCTAGGTGATAAGGCAACTTAACAATTTATGTCAAAGTTTGCAAAATATGTTTGTCTGATAAACAGTTTGCTCTGCGGGCATCAATCATACTTGCTCTCCGTGGTGTGTTGTATTTTTCATGAAGTGAACTTTAGTGACTTTGCCCATCTATAGGTTTTTTGAGATTGCAGCATGTTAAAGAGAGCTCCCCAACTCCCCTCTGCGCTGCTGCTGCATTTCAAATCTCCTGACGCAGCCGCCATAATGCAGGGTGTCAATGTGGGCAACCTCAACAAGACAAGTAAGGAAGGAAATTGTGCAGAAGCTGGTGTCATTGGAAAGAGTCAAACAGACGTTGGATCAGGGTCAACAGAAATACTAGGGCAAAAAAAGATAATGTTAGTATGGGGATGTATACTTACCCACCCACCAAATGGGCATGATGACATTCTGTAAGACTGTAGCGGTTCACAAACATGAGGAGCTCTTGATACCAGGTAGAGTTGATTCCCAGTCTCACCCCTGGTCCTTGCCACGTTCTCATTAGTAAAATGAAGGTAATAATAGGTGCACCACCCCCTCATCAGATCACACAAAGGTCAGACACAAGAAAGCAGATGAGAAACCACTATGTCAATGAAACCACTATGCAAGTAGAAGCCATCACAATAAATGTTGACTCAGGAGAGAGGATATATTTATTATACTTTCATAATTTAAAAAATAAAATACCTAAGACTGCAGGACAACTTGGTTAGCATACATTTGGCTTTCTCAAATCTTACCATTTTAGAAGCATTTGCAACTGCTTATAAATCACTTCTCAAAATTGCCCTGAGCTGAAATGATATTTCTAAGCGCATGTTAAAAGCCTATAAGTGCTTCTGTTCTTGAACAAAGTGAAATCAGGTTACGTTAATAGAAGTATTAATTAATTTGCTCTAATTTTATTCAGCAGAATTAGCATTATTGAAAAGTCTTTCCCATCCTTGAGTACCCTAAAGTGTGTGAGGCTTTAGAGACGGGGCTCCAGCTGCAGCACCTGGCAGTGGGTATGAGAGCGTGGAAGGTTATTGTCTAATGTGGAAACCTGAGATGTTACAGGGAAGTGCTGTGGGGTGTGTTATAATGAAAATACCAATCCACATTAGCCATGGTTGCCATAAGCAAAAATCTTAATATCTTGGCCGAACCTACTTAAGGTTCATGTAATAAACCCGCATTCCTAATTTTATTAGTGATGTGCCAAGTTAAGCACTTTGCTGGCCTTTGGACAGATTTATAGCTTGACTGTGCTGAATTAGTGGTGACTGACAAGAGGACATTGTTTTATAGGATGCTATTTAGATAAAAACCTGCAGGGTGTTTCTGTAATGTTGTCACTTCAAGTCCAAACAGGAAAAAAGAAATGTGTATTAAGGAGGACTCTTCATTAGCTTTTATGAGTTTAATCTAGCGCAGTCAAATGCTTCCTTATAAGGCAAGATGTTTTAATGTACAGAGACAACCTTATCTCTGTTCCAGGTTTCAGAATAAAACAATCTCTAAGGCTTAGTACGGAGTCAAAAGAGAAAGTTCGATGAGTTAATATTTGTTAGGCACTAAGAACAATGAGTGGCACACAGCAGGCACTCTCTGAGCCTGCTAAATAAGCTAAACACAGAAAAGTGAAGTCAATTTTTCCCAATCCACAATATATTCTGTATATTTACCCCCAAAATCACATTTAATCAATCTTCCCCTCCTCACCAGTATTTTCTTGCTAGTGGAGTTTTCCAAATTATCAGTCATTATGTTTCCTCATGGTCTTTAAAATTCAAATACTTGTTACAAGGAGGAAGACCAGAACCTTCTATCTATGCAGGACATCAGCACGAGCAGTCCTGCTGGGTTTTCATACTGTAGCAATCTGCCTGTGGGTTATGGGGGAACTGTTAGCTTCAGAGGCTTCAGTGAGTATGAGAAGTGTGGGAGCTCACTGTACCTCACTGTCAACAGCTGGATGGTTTCCTGAACACAGACCTTGGCAGCTCTCTTGGTTTGGTTACTAGGGAAGAAGTCTTTAGAAACTTAAGCCAAGGACTATAAATAGGTTTTCCCCGTGACCTAAGCAGGTCATTGTCCTGAATGTCAAATTCATTAATCCAACTCCAGACCCTTCTCATTAAAAAAAAAAAAAAAAAAAAAAAAAAAAAAAAAAAAAAGACTCCCTGAACTTTCTCTTTCCCTCTGGGACCAAAGATAGAGATAACTGTATCTACAGCTGACTTTCTATACACTTACTACCAGCCTTTCTGTAAAATTCAAAACTCCAAATGAAAGATCCTTAAGAGCTTCTTAGAATCTGTGTTAAACTCTTGTTTTAAATGTCAAACAAAGAAGGGGATGTGGCTCAGTGATAGAGTGCCTGCCTGGCATGCATGAGGCCCTGGGTTCAATTCCCCAGCGCCACACTGCCCCCCAACCACCAAAAAAATCTGTTCTCACATTTGACAAAACAAGACTCCTATTGCCAGCATGGCATCAGAAGATACACCCAACAGGCATATCCGAACACACTGAGAGGTACATTTTGAGAAGTGTGTGTGGTTTCACTTGAGCATTCCTATGGACCTTCTGGGTCAAGGTAGTAGGCTACAAGAAGTGAAATTTCACCAGCATTTTCATATCTTATTTGAGGGACTCAAAATATCCAAAAAGCATTCATTATTCCTTCCATCTCTTTTCTAGTTGTACATTAATTTCTTAATTTACCCAAGCAAAAACCCAGAGGTTAAATAATTTGTGTAAGATCACTAGGAAATGAATGGCCCTGGTACTGCCATCCTCCGCCTTTTATGGCCTTCCTGTCCCTGACAGAAGCCCTCATTCCTTACAAGCTTTCTGCCACTTTGCTAATCCAGGTACAAGGAATACAAATTAGGGATCATGTGCTACATTTCTTATTCCTGATGTTCCTAATTTGGGGGCAAATATTTGACTACAAGTGCAGATGGATTGGGTCGCCTTCTGATTCTTTCACCAACTGATGGTGGATACTCTGAGGTTCACTCTCCTCATCTGTAAAATAAGGTTGGTAATAGTAACTCCTTGTTGGACTGTTTTGAGAATTACATTTAAAAAAAAATAAACGCAATGTGCTTAAAAGAGTATGTGGCACATAATAAGCTTTGAATAAGTACTAGCTTAAGCATTGTTGCTGTTCTTATTGTTACACATCTCTTCAGAATTTCTTTTTTAAAATTTAAGTTAGGATAGACATGATTCCTGCTTTGTTATCTGTTAGTAGGCTTATGCAAGTAAGGGAGACAAAGTTCTGGAAACTGCCATTGTATCTGATATCCCCTGTCTAGATCCAGGACTCAGTACTCTTTTTCTGATTTAATATTCAGATTTAAGTGTGTGTGAAAGACACACAGACATGTATGTGTGTCTCCATATATGCACAAATGTACATACATGTATACTTCCTAGAGTAGAATTAAGTGATAAAAATGAATGTGGATGGCAAACTGGCATTAAAATATCATCTCAGGGGCATTATATTATAATATCTATAAGACTGCTTTCATTTCATAATGTGTGTGTGTGTGTGTGTGTGTGTGTACACATATATTTTGACTTTCAGGCAAAGAATTATCTAATTGAATTATGGTTTGAAAAGCAGTTCCCACCACCACACATTGACATTGTAGCTTCTCTTCTCTCTCCTCTCTTTTTATCTCTTCTCTTTCCTTTTCTGAGTCCTAGATGGCAAATGAGACTTCTGCTCCCATTGGCTGGCCCATTAAGTGTGCTCCTTGCTTCTTGGAGCCTGGATGAAGTCACATGGCTAGGATGCCACCTCTAATCCCATTTTCCATTTGTATATTGGATTTTGTTAACCACTTTTTAAATAAAAATACAGCATGATTCTAATGTACTAAGGAGTTCCAGGGATAACCATATAATTTCAAAATGATACTGATTTTGTTTATATGCAGCATAATCTTTTACAGTCCTTAGTCTTTATTTGAAGCATTGCAAAGTGGATTTTTATGAAAGGTATTATAAAGGACTCCTTGTTTCTGCATAACAGATCTGAACGTTAACTGATCAGAGTTCAGATAAATAGTCTTTACTCTCCATTAAAATATTAAAAAGCCTTTGGTAAGAAACTGGCATAAAGATCCTTCATTCTTGTTTAATGAACACTTGTTGGCAAGTATAACACTTTAATAGCTTTGCAGAATGAATTTTGTGTGTGCATCCTCCATTTCCCTGTCAGACACTTGTCCAGGTGCTGGAAATTTATTGGGGGAAGCATATTTTTACTCATTAGTTTTGTATTTGATTACAGAATAGTAAAATATGAACCACCAAGTCCCTGAGGCATAGCTGTGTACATTGAGATTAGTAATTGCATGTCATCGTGTTTTCCATAGGAATTTATATGGACAGATAGGATAGGTGCTTCTTAAGTAGGTTTAAAAGCAAAGCAAATTTGTATTTAATCTTTTTTTGCAGCTATAGTTTCCCTAATGGAGAAAAGGTTAGGCCATATCATATATTTTAAACATAGTTTTAATTTTTTTCTCTTTTCTATTTTTTTCCTTCCCAGTTGAAGCATATCAGATCTTCGTGCTAACCACTACTAAAAAGAAAAAATATCAGTGCCTGTAAGGATGATATGATATAAAACCTGTCAACAGAGACCAGTTTTGCCCACATTCCAGCAAGCACAATGAGGAGGGATGATTATAGGTGTAGACAGCCTCACCATTCAAACAAGGAGCTTAAATACAAAACAGAAATTACAGGCTGATCTTCCAGATACACCTACACCTCTCTCTCTCTCTCTCTCTCTCTCTCTCTCTCTCTCTCTCTCTTTTAATCTACAAATCTGAGGGGGTTTCTTTTATAATATAAAGATTGTAGTTTCCTCCTTAAGCAAGTTATAAGTTTAGAGACTGAGGTGGTAATTTTTTTAAAGTTATGCTTACACAGAGAAATGTTCGTTTTGTTGTTTTGCAGTATAATAATAAAAAAGCAGCATTAAATAAGTGATTTTGCTTTAGATTGTGCTATGATTAAGCAGTGCCAATCATATTGTGCTCTTTTCTATAAAGATGCTCATAAATGCAAATTCCAAAACAGAATCTAATGAGGTACTTAATGGTCACAAAACTGGCACATTTGATAATTAATGTTCCTTACTGATTTTTTTGCTGATGCAGCATGGTGATAAACAGTGGTATAAGTTAACTAAACATATTCTTGAACTAGTTAAAATAAGAGCACAAAAGAACTTTAATAATGCTATTTGCTACTAAGTGAATGAACATTTGATGGCACTTTTCTGGGATTAGTGAGAAAACTATATACAAAGAATGTCTCCTGTGAGAAGCAGAAACCCCTTCCACACACAAAGGGGTGTGAGAAGTTTCCTGCAACTTATCTGCTTATACTATGTCCCACTAACAAAACTAAAATACTTCATTTCCAATCTATCAAACAATAAGTACCACTTACTGAGCACATAATATGTGCCAGGCTCCTGATTTTACAATTTCATTTCATCCCCATAAAAATTCTATATGAAAATTCTCCTATAAAAACAATTGTCCCCATTTTAAAGATTAAGGTTTGAGGCTTAGCAAAGTTAAATCCACATAGCTTATCAGTGAGAGAGAGAGAGAGACCATCTATAGGGATGGCAGTGGCATATAACATGAGTCCAGACTTATTAAGTACATAAAGCCCGAGTTTGAATTCATAATTTACTGCTTATTTTGCTGCTATGTGAGACACTTATGCTCCTTCTGCCTCAGTTTTTCCCATCTGTAAAATGAGGACAATAATATCTTACAAGATGCAAGAATTGGAGACCATATCTGTAGTGCAGTTTAGGGTATATGACCTGATGATATGAAATGGTTGGTCTTTCCCTCAACACACACACATACACACTCTCTCTCTCTCTCTCTCTCTCTCTCTCACACACACACACACACACACACACACACACACACACCATACTTCCAAAGAATACAGCTGAATTGCAATTGGAAGACAAGTATTCCTGTTTCCAAAGCTCAGAATTTTTCCAGTATAATATTTTGTCTTTTGTAAACATGAGTTATGGGTAATTCTTTGTCTCACAGCACACAAAGCAAGTCTAAATTGCAGTTGACAGATACTTGAATCTTCAAATGTGACATATGATTTTATAAGTGTCTTTAAAAAAAAAAAAAAAGGTGCATTAAAGGCCTTGTCAACCTCATGACTCTAAACCTGGTTTTGTGTGGGCTCTGTGTGAACTTTACAACCATTTGTAATAATATTGTATGAAATTCTGTTCAAATGAATGTAGAACTTGATTTCTCCTTACCCCTAGTTACTAATCACAGAATTTAATTTGGGGTGTGTGGGTGGATATGTAATTCTTGACATTACTTTGAGTGGCTGACTTGAAACCACTTTTTAATGGAGAACACTCTAGATTAAAATAATAATGTAGACATGGTTGGGGGAAAAATATGACCCCAAAGTCTTTACTAGACATTGTTCTTTCAAAAGAAGGGAAGACTAGATACTATAGTTTGAAAACTACCACTTCTAGTTTTTTATCGTAAATTACATTAATGTTTTATGGCAGATGGATCATGTTTTTTTTTTTTTTTTTATTGTTGTTTGTAAATTCCCATTGACTTCAAAAGGGGCATGCCTACTAAGAATAGTGTGCATTTCACAGCTTAGATTTAAGGGATTTGAGGGACTCAGAAAAGCTGAGAGATAATTGAAGACTCACAAGGGAGGCATAGAAAGGATCAGAACAGCAAAGGGAAGCTCAAGGAGGATTGTAGGGGCTCCAAAGGAGCTGTGAGTGGATCAGTGTAACAAGCAGAGGTTAAAGGAGCTCTTAATGGCAAGGAAACAGTGAGAGAGAATTAGAATGTCACAGGGGACAAACAAAAGAGAAGATACAGAATGGGCTAACTGTCCCCAGAATGCTACCCTTATCATCTTTTCCTGTGGATAGACCTCAGTCTACATGCTGATATCTTATCCCCATACCAGACCATAAATTCAAATTCCTGCTCTTGTGGGTGGCCACAGGTAGTTCACGTTCAGTATGCTTAAGCTTGAATTAATCGTCTCCTCTCCCTGGCCATGACTTAGGTGTCATGGTATCTCAGAAAATGTCTCTGACTGACGCTTTTCATTTTGGATCTTCAGATATTTGGATCAGAGTCTCTTGCTTTGGTTGCAGTCACTGCCTGGCCTTAGATTTCACCTTCATTCCATGCTCTGTATTCCCGCAGGCCATCTCTGAGTCTTACCAAGCACACAGTCCTAAAGAAATCTGGTCTCTGCCTTTCTCCTTCTCTGAGAGAGGAAATTATTACGTCATCTGACCTAGAAATGGAACATTATTTTAGATTCCTCCCTCATTTTTACCTTCTCCTTGTAATAAACCAGGAAGTCTTATTTATTCTACCTCCAAAATATTTCTCCTATTCTTTTACGTCACCCTTCTTTTTCCTCACTGCCTTTTCCTGTGAGATCATTCTTTCTTCCTCATTCTTTCTTCCGCCTTGCCTGGGACACTGCACTCATCTCCAGTCATGCTTCCCCATCTGCATTCTCAATCCCCCCTCTCACTCCACTTATCTACATTGTGGTTCTAAAACCTGAATACAAGTGTATCAAGTTAATTATCTAATTAAGAATATTTCGTTGCCTCCCCCAAGACAAAGTCCAAACTTATTAAATCAGTATGTCAATTCCTTCTAAGGCCACCCTCTTCCTTATTTCATCATCATAATTTTCTGCCATTCCTCATCTCCTGTCACCCCCCAGCCACACTAAACTACATGCACCTCCATGCTAGGTCATACTATCACACCTGTTTTCTCCATTTGATGTGTCTTTCTCTCAGTCCCCACTGTCAACTTCCCTCACAAACAACTCTTATTCTTTAAGATTTAGCCCAAGTATCTCCCAACTGAGATACTTCTAGGGGATTCTAGGCTTTCCACTCTGCCATTCCATCTCCCTAGCATGGCCAGACATTCCCAAGTTATACCACCACAGGGAGAAACAAGGAATGTCCAGGCCATGCAGGTAGATCCACACCATACATCAAGAGCAGCTTAGGGTTTAGGGAGTCACATCCAGTTGAAGATGGTGGGTGAAGTCTGTCACCGCACATTAAGCATAATAGGTTTGGGACAGGTCAACAACCCACAGATGACTGTTCAGATCTAAGGAAAGTCAGATGACACCTGTGAGTTTCCTCATAAGGAGATGGAGCTTGACAAAGGAAATCCAATAGCAGTGGATTAACTTGAGTAGGCAGATGGTTGGTTGACTTATGTGCATTCTGTTAAAGCAGAATTACAGTCCATATGGTTAGGGATAGTTGATGGCTTAATAAAACTGGGTTTCAAGTTCAGGAAACAAGACAAATAACTAGCAACCAGAGCAAAGGAAACTATGTCTTAAAAGGGGCAAATATCCAGTCACAGGAAATGGAGGCATGTGTTAACAGGTCCATCCAGGGAAGCTGGCTTGATGCCAGGCCCCAGTGGGACTGAGTGGGGCTGAGCCCCAGCAGGGCTACAGCATGCCTATGGTCTCATTGTGAGGGGAAGAGCCAGAGCCATGCAGCACCCAAGCCCTCCACCCCACAGCTGATGTGAATTCTGCCAAGGAGGTGTTTTCTCTTGACATCTGGCCTAATTTTTTCCTTCCTTAATTTTATTCAAGGCAATCTGAAGAGCAATCATTGTACCATTATGCTTCACTTTTATTATGCCTTTCCTTACTCCTTTTCTTGAAAATCTCTGCTTGATATTTGCAGACTTCCAGTGTTTGTAAACTGTCAACACATCCTCATTAATTGTTGCTTAGTCAGCTCTCTTTCCAGTTTACATCCATAACCTTTCTTTGCATTTCAGGCCATTTGTTACAAAAGTGTTTCCCTAGATGAGGGTTGTCCTCCTTTTCTGGCATGGGTGCAGCCTCGTTCAAATGTCGAATGGGGAACTCCTGAAGATGACTCCCTCCAGTTGAATCCATCACCATTGACCAACGCGGGCAGCCTGCTGCAGAAACACAGTTCCTCATCCTCTCCCAACCACGTCCTGTTCATCAGACAGAAATGTAAGTCTGTTCCTACAAGGTACAATTATCTCCTCACCTGGGATTGCAGTAAGCATCAAATCCTCTATCTAAAGAATTCAGTTAGGTGTTATGGCTTAATGTTTACATGCAGCAACTTTAAAGGCCTAAAAGGGCCAGATTCTTGGTCTATTTTTGCTGGACAGCTTTAGACAAATTCCTTAATTTATACTGGCCTCTGTTTCCCTATCTGTAAAATGGCCATGATACGCAACTTAAAAAGGAGAAAATATATGTCAGTATGATATAAAACTGTCATAAGGAGAAAATAGATGTCAATACTTTAATGCTACACACAATTTTTCAACAAATGGGCTCATAATTATGAATGTGGAAAAACACTCAGATCAAAGTTCTTCATTAGAGTTTCTTTTTTTGTTCCATCCCCATAATTATTAAAGCAGACAGTCCCCGAGGCTGTAATCATCGACAGACACGTTCTCTGGGATTGGGGGATGTAAGTCCCCTCCCCAAATTCATTGTATTCTTCTCTTTGCCAGTTTTATCCAATCTTTAGAAAATTGCCTAATGTGAAATTCTAGGAACTTCCTGTTTCCTTTCAGTTAAGATCTTTGTTGATATGCCCCATCCCTGGTAGGAATTTCATAGTTAAATATATTTTTGCAATTGCTACTCATCTCCTGCCTGACTAACACCAAAAGCTGTTGCGTGTTGCAGAAAGTCTGATTGACCAAAAGTTCTTTGAGCATTGACAGCTTGCACAGCTCTTACATGTCCAACAGTCCACCATCTTGGGGCTTTTTTTTTTTTTTTTTTCCATCTTTGCATCAAACCTATTAAGCAGGTATTGTTATCTCCATGTTTCATAAGATGAAATTAAAGCTCATTATTTTTATAAGTACATTACAAATAATTAATTGAAAAACCACCTGTGTCTCTTCATGCCCTGTCTACAAAGGCTCTAAAGAAAGTAGAAGTCAATAGACTTTTTTGGCCACCATATTGGCCACCATAACTTAATATCTTTAAATTTGGAACCAGTTATCTCTGGATTTGAATGCTGGCTCCAGCTCTTAAGAACTATGGGCAAATTTTTAAATCAATTATAAGCCTTATTTCCATCTCTAAAAATACATATAATAATCCCTTTCACGAGATAACTGAGCAGAATGCTGGGGGTGTCACACAAGTCTGTGAATGGTAGGTCCTTCCTGCCCCTTCCCTCCTTTTTCAAGTTCCTAGCAAACAGCTGTCTTACATAATTCAAGGTGCTATCCTTTGAATGTTTCTCCCCCAAAATTTAGATCTTGCCAATATGATAATATTAAAATGTGGAGGTTTTAAGAGATAATTAAGCCACGAGGGTTCCTCCCTCATGAATGGATTAAGACCCTTGTTAAAAAAGGCTTTTTGCAGAGTTAAGCTACACATTTGGCTTTCTGGCTTTTCCACTCTCTGTCCTTCCACCTTCCACTATGTGAGGACATCATAAGAAGATCCTCAGAAGACTGTAGTGATGTCAGGAGGAAGAGATAAGGAGGGAGGATAGGGAGACGGCCCCTAGGTAACTTCCCGGGCAATAGAGCACAAAGAGCACTTGCAAATATTGCTGAAAAACTTATAAAAAGGCATTTTTAAATCAGGACTTACATGACTGGAGTCCATGCCTCTCCAAAGAAGGAAAAATGCCCGATTGATATTTTGATTGGACTAAAGGCTGCATAAATATCTCATGGACACTGAATGCCTTACCCAGGATTGGGCAAGGGGTGGATTTCCTTAACCCTATAGAGCTATATAAACCCCTAGACAATAGCCTCTCTTTGGTATCCCTCTCTGGCAACCTCTCCCTCTTTGGGAACTCTGCTTTCTTTCTATTACTCTAATAAATCTTGTTACTTTGCTCTCACCCTTGTGTCTGTGGATTTTATTCTTCAAATTCATAAGACAAAGAACCCAACCCCACATCACATTCTGTGCTACACTAGCACCTTTATCTTGGACTTCCCAGTCTTCAGTGATATGAGAAATAATTTTCCAATCATTTTTAAGCTACTCAGTATTTTGTTGTGGCAGCAAAAATCAGACTAAGATTCTGGGCAAATCTCTTTTGTTCATAAAATTATTAATGACTTTCAGGTATATTCAGAGTAAAGACCAAGTCCTTTGTTCTTGTGTTAAGTGTCAAAATACTTAAGAATGCCTTACTAGTTTCCACCCAAAACATTTTATGATTTTAAGCATAGTCCCACCTACTCTTATTTAAACAAGCAGTTGATATTTAGGAAGAGTTGAAAAATAATATTGTGTTAGTTGAAATGGGAAGTGAATATTACTTAATATTTTACTTTAAATCTTGTAGAATTAGGCTCCTTTCCCCCTTTCCCAAGGAGAACAGGTTGCTGCAGTATTTAAAATGTATATTCAGTAAAATCATGGTATTCATTAAGTTACTCCTGAAACCTCAGAATTGTTTTGTCAGAATTGTTTTGGAAATAACCAAATGATTTCACTTCCTACCCACGATCAGTGGCTTTCTTTGTTACCCAGAACGTTCAAATCAATTTCCTAAAACTAGCAAAAATCACCAAGTTTTCTTCTCTGACTTTGATCTACACTCAAACTGATAAAGCTTTTATTTCCCAGTTCTTTTTTTTTTTTTTTTTTTTTTTTTTTGGTAGGGGGAGTGGGGGTTTGAACTCAGGGGCACTCGACCACTGGACCACATCCCCAGCCCTTTTTTGTATTTTATTAGAGACAGGGTCTCACTGAATTGCTAAGTCCCTTGCCATTGCTGAGGCTGGCTTTGAACTTGCGATCCTCCTGCCTCAGCCTCCCAAATGCTGGGATTACAGGCATGCACCATGGCACCCAGCTTCCCAAGTCTTAAATGAACAGATAACCTCTATTCTGAAGGCTGTATAGCTTAGTATAAGAAAGACAGGGCAGCTCTCAGATGAGGGTTCAAAGGACAGCTCCTCCATTTATGTTCTTTATGACATTGGGCAAGATTCTGAGTCTTAATCATGTCATCTAAAAAACAAGAGCATTCATTCTTTCTTCGATGAGAAGCTATGGCACAATGTGCACACATCTAGACACTAAGGATTCAGCAGGGAACCCAACAAGCATCCCTGCTTTCAAGAAATTTGTATTTCACATGGGGAGACAGATCTAACAAATGGACAAATAAAAATTGCATATTCTGTAATACATCTGATGACAAAAATAAAATGGAGAAAAATAAAGCAGGGTAAGGACAACAGGAAGTGCTGGGAAGGTGGAGGTAGACTGCCGTGGATACTAAGAGAACAAGTGTTGCCCTTCTTCCCACAAATGTCTGGAGAATTGTCTAAGAAAGCATGGGCAAAAGTTCTTGCAAACTTGTAACCACAAGTTTATTATGAAGGACAGAAGCTGAAATGATAAAAATTAAGATCAAGGCAGATAATGGAGCAAATCAATTAAATTAACACACACCCTAAGACAAAACACAACTTCAGGCTTTAATGTATTTGAATCCTGTCTTTGATAACGGATTGTAAAAGCTTAAGTCATCTTATCCCTCTGCACCTCAATTTCCTCCTCTGTAAAATGGGGGTAATACAGCATCTTCCTAAGGGAAGGGCTCTCTAGCATTATCATGCAGTCCCTTCTGATGCAGTCAGATGATATGTCTAGTACTTATGGAAATGGGCAGCATTCTAGAACTGGTGTGGTAAAAATCCATCTAATGAAGCACAGGTTGCTGTGCACCCTTAGGTGTCAATGGAAAAGTTAAACTGTTTCACTAAATTTTCAAGGTGCTTACCCTCTTCACCAGTCTGCAGAGACTATTGTAAACTCTAGTAAATGCACATGCTTCTGGTGACAATCCAGTTGTGATGGAGAAGAAATTCAAATCAGCAAATGCCTGGATGAACTCCATCCAGCTGAAAGAAGAGAAATAACATATGGAAGTTTCAGGTATGTCCTTCCCTTTATCATAGCCGAGTCCCCTTGCCTGTTGCCATGAATGATACTCAGCTGGCAGGTGCTGTCACTTGTCACTTACCATTGTGGAGGTTTCCCAGCCCGGTACGTTTGGGAGAGCTCTTAGAAGAAGAATATCGCTATTCTGAGATTCCATACTCACCTCTTGTGCGATTCATCTCCACTTGAAACTGAACGGAATCCCATTAATTATCGCTTCAGGTAGTGAATCAGTTTCTCATATGTGAAAGGAATGCAGCAACACGAGATCCTCTTTTTGTTTGGGATCGCCAGAGGGTTATTACAGATGGTATTGAACTCATAAGAATAATTTTAGCATTACTGCAACAACAAAGCATTTTGTAAATGTATAACCTTGTTTTTCTTAAAAAGCCCTGAATAACTGTGCAGTCACGTTGCTGGCTTAAGTGTGATAGCTCTTCTCTCTTTCTCTGCTCCTTCCAACTTTAAAAGCATGTATTCAGTCTCTGGCTTTAAAGTCAAGGCAATGTGCTGATTGACTGTGCTGACATAATTGTGTTAATGACAAGACACGGAGGCTACATTGTTAGATAGGTCGCTTATCATCACTATTTATTTAGTTCACATTCTGCCAAGTCTGAATTATACTTTTTATACATTGTGGTTACAGCCAGTCGTTTAAAGTGCTTCAGTGTTGAAACAACATTTTTTTTTTTACAAGTCTTTTAGCTGTAGTTCAAGAGAAGGGGGAAAAAAGTATTCTACACCATCATTAAACAGGGTTCAAAGTAAGTCCTTGCTGAAAGATGTGAAGTTTGAGCTCTTAGGAAATGAAATCTTTGATCTCCAAAATGATTAGTGAAAACATTTTTGTACACAGGCCCATTTTTATCTCGTGCTAAAAAAAATAACATAATTTAATCTACATAGTACTTCTTTCTAAAGCCTCAAGTGAACCTATGTTTCTAGTGTCTAGAAGTAACTGCTCAGGAGTCCTCTGTTCACCACCGAAGGAAGAAACTGGAGATGGGCCTATCTTTCAAGGAATCAAAACTATTTGGCTGACCACAGAAAGGTCTTATTTATGTGGTACCACCATCCTGTTTTGAAAGGATGGTATTTCAGAGATGTGAAATCTCAAGAACTTTTTTTTTCATATGAAAGTTAATGCAGAATTAAAATAAAAATAAAGAAATAACCATGAGTCATTAGATTGCGCTGTTAAAGCAATAAGCCAACTCCAAAGCATTCTGTGAAAATAGCAAGTGTGGCCTTTAGGATAAAAAGGAACGATAAAGGCTAAGGTAGTTAGCACAGGCTGAGCAAACTTCAGGCTGACCTGACAAAACAGATGCCAGGATGAACGGTTACACTGAATGCTCCAGTTGTTCTCAAGTTCATAGCTCTGGGCTTCATGTTGTCTCATCTTTGATTTTGTTCACCTGAGAAGCATTTTTAAACAATATTTATTTATTTATTTATTTATTTGTTTGTTTATTTATTAGGTGCCAGGCACTGTTCTGGACTCTGGGGTAAAGTCATGAACTACACCAAACTCCTGTGGTCATGAAGCTTCTATTCGATGGTAGTGGCACATGCATATTCTTGTACATGAAACCTAGGCACCATCGCTTGGGTTTCTCTAGAACCTACCTAGAGATGTAATTGGTAGGTAATCAGATAAACTCATCTTCATTATTATTGGTATTGCAAAATGGATCTCCAACAAGTTTGCATCAATTTACTTGTAAGAGAGTTTCTGCCCATCTCACCAACGTTTAATAGTTTTATACTTTTTGATTTTGCAAATATGATGAATGAGAAATGTTATACAAGTGTGAATTAAACTTTTGTGACTCCTAGGGATACTAGGGAGGTTGAGCATCTTTGTTGTTCAACCGCTCATTTTGTTATTGGTTAATGGCCACTCTGCTTCCTCTTACCTGTTTATGTCACCTGATTTTTTTTTTCACTTGCTCATTTCTAAATTGAGATGCTTGTCTTTTTTCAATTGTTTTGTTAGAAGGTTTCAGATACTCAGGAGAATAATGTCTTGTCAATTATGTGATGCAAGTAAATTCACCTAGTCTGTGCTTTTCTTTTTTCCTTATAGTATCATTTACTAGATTGAAGTTTTTAACATCCAGTTTTCCAATTTTTTCTCTTCATAGTTTTATTATAGAATAGTCTTCCTACACAGAGATTGTGAAGATATTCTCTAACTCCTTCCAAAAGATTTTAAGTTTTACTTTCACACTCAGGATTCTGATTCAGCAAAAAGTGGATTTGTGTGTTGGTTATGAGGTTAACTAGTGTTCACATGGATTTGTGGTGTCCCCTCAGTCACACTGTGTAGTTCTGTGTGTTCGTGGATCTCTGCTGACCAACCAGCGCAGTTCTCCCATTCTCCTGGTCCAGTGAATCTAAGCATTAGAAGTACAGTTATAATAATAATGTTTCTTTCATAACATAGCATGCCTCATCTTATTCTTTTAAATCATCCTGGCCTTTTACATTTCCATATGAATTCTATGATTGTCAGATTATATTTTTAAAATTTTATTCAAATATTGATTAGACTAAATTAATTTGAAAAGAAACTATCTCATCATAACAGAGAATCTTACCCATGAATATGGTAGATCTCTTCATTATATTTAGATCTCTTAAAATTTCAAATTTTTCTCCTTTAGGGTTTTGTACCTCTCCAATTTTTGTTAGAATACTTTTACTAAATGGGATATCTTTCCTAAATATTTTTCTAAATGCTGACAATTGATATAAATGTACTGCTTGTTTGTGTGACTACCCAAAAATCATGTTGAAATTGTTTTAAGTCTTGCATGTATTGTTTTGCTTTTCAAAAATCACTATCATGAGTTGTAAATGTTCTGTCTTTATTTCTAATTTTTTTAAAAAAATCTTCCTCATATATTATACATATATCATATATTATAGACCTCCAGCACAAAAATGAATGCAAGTAGTGTTAGTGTTCATTGCCTATGAAATTATTAAGACATTTAATCAAGTATGATGTTTGCTTAAAATTTAGCAAAATAAGCATTTTTTTAATATGAGGAATTTCCTTGCCATTTGTAGGTTGTCATGATTTTTTTAAATCACAAAGTAGTGTTTTCATCAATACTTTATCTGTATCTACCAAGTTATCCCGTGTATTTTTCTCCTTTAATTTTTTGATATAGTGAGTTATCACAATACATTACCTAATGATAAGCTAACTTTGAGATACACTCATGATATGGATCTTATAATATGTTGTTGATACATTATTTATTATTTTTGTTTTAATTATGGTAAAATATGCATAACAAAAAATTTACCATCTTAACTAGTGTATAATTAAGTACTTTTTTACAACCAATTTTTATAACATTTTCATTTTGCAAAACTAAAACCCTATGACCTTTAAACAAATTCTTGTTTTTCATTACTCCTAGTCCCTTACAACCAATATTTTACTTTCCATCTCCATAATTTTGATCACCGTAGAATCTCAGTTTTTTTTTTTTCCTGTTTCTATAACAAAATACCTGGTGCTAGCTACATTATAAGAAAAGGGTTATTTAGGTCACAGTTTTGGAAGCTGAAAGTCTAAAATCTCAATCATCTGTTCATCCTTTGGTGAGAGCCCCATGCATGACAAATGGCATCACAATAGCAGGAATGCACGCAGAAGAGATAAGCCAGCAAGAAAAGAAACCAGAAAGATTCAGGGCCAGAATTGTCCATTTTATGACAACTCATTTTTGTGGGAACTAACCAGGATCACACAAGACTTACATGAATCTCTTTTTTTATTTATCTATTACCTTTTGGCTATTGTGAATGATGCTACTATGAACATAGGATGAACATGGGATAAACATAGTTTTAGTTTTGATATTTAATCTACATTCAAAAATTAGATTATGTCATAATATTTTCTTATCTAGTTCAGAGGAATCTTCTTTGTTTCCTTATTTAAATCAACTTTATCCTTCTAGAGCATTCTAGTTTCATAACAAAATTGAAATGAAGGTGCAGAGATTTCCCCTAAATTTCATTCCTTTGTATATTCATAGCATCAATATCTTCACCAAAGTAGCAGCTGAGAATTTACACTGATAAATCATTATCACTCAAAGGCCAGAGTTTACTTTAGGTTTCACATTTGGTGATGTACATTCTATGGATTTGGACAAATTCATATCCACCATCACAATATCATATAGAGTAGTTTCACTGCCTAAAAACTCCTCTGAGCTCCACCTATTCATCCTTCTCTTCACTTTAACTCCTGGCAATAATGATCTCTTTACTGTTGCAATAATTTTACCTTTTCCAAACTTCCATATGGTTGGAATCTTACCATATCTAGCCTTTCCAGATTAGCTTACCTTAATAATATGTCTTTAAGTTTCCTCTATGTCTTTTCATGGTTTGATAGTTTATTTCCTTTTAGCATTGAATAATATTCCATTGTCTAGATGTATCATTGTTTTTCCATTTACCTATTGAAGGGTATCTTGACTTCTTCCAACTTTGGGCAATTATGACAAAAACCTGCTATGAATATCCACGAGCAGGTGTTTTTGTGGATATAAGTTTTCAATTCATTTGGGGAGTATGAGGGAGCATAACTGCAGAATCATATGTTAAGAGTAGATTTAGTTTTGCAAGAGACTGCCGGACTATCTTCCAAAGTGCTGTACCATTTTACATTCCCACCAGCAATGAATGAGAGTTTTTGTTCCACATCCTCATTGGCATTGGGTGTTGTCAGTGTTCTGGATTCTGGCCATCATGATAGGTGTGTAATGGTATCTACTTGTTTTAATTTGTATGTCCTGATGACATATGATGTCATATGCTTATTCGCCATATGCATGTTTTCTTTGGTGAGGTGTCTGTTAAGGCCATTGGCCCTGCTTTAGGTTCTGAAGTTTTAATAGCCTAATAAAATTAAGTAAGAACTATTCACTTTTTTTCTTCCTAGAACAGTTTGGTTTTGATTGGGATTATCTGTTCCTTGAATGTTTGGAAGAGATGATCTTTAAAATCATTAAGTTCTGACATTTTTAATATGGAGGGATTTTAACTATTTATATGATTTGTTTAATATTTTCATCCCTATTCAGTCCATTCCTAAGTACTTTTAGTAAATTATAGTTTTCTGGAAATTTTTGTATCCCAATCATTTTTTCAAATACATTCACATACCATGTTTTCAGCACTGTATTAAATTAGTACTCTTTGTATTTATGTTTGAGTTCTTATTCTTAATATTTTTATGTATGTATTTTGCCACCCTCTTTTCTGTCCAACCAATTTTGCCACAGATTTGAATATTTTGGAAGAGTGGGTATTGGTGATCAAATCCAGAGGCACCTTACTACTGAGTTTCATCCGCAGCCCTTTTTATTTTTCATTTTAAGACAGGATCTTGCTAAGTTGCTTAGAGTCTTGCTAAGTTGCTGACCCTTGCTTCAAACTTCAAACTCATGCCTCAGCCTCCTGAGCTGGTTGGGATTACAGGCATGTTCCACATTGCCTGGATTGAATATATTTTTAATCTCTTCAAAAATGCTTAGTACTTTAAAATTCTTTTTCTTGTATGTTCTTTAATTTCTGCCCTGGTTTTTAATAATTCCTTCCTTCTTTATTGGTTTTACCCTTATATTTTTCTCTGACTTCTGGAGTTGAATAGTAATTCAAAAATATTCAGTCTTTCTTATCATAAAAACATTTAAGGCTATGCATATTCTTCTATATAACACTTTAGCTGCACTCTATGAATTTTCATTTTATTATGTTTTAAATATTTCTAATGTTTCTTATAATTTCTTACTAACATACTTGAAATATATTTAAACAAACAAAAATTTAAATATATTTAAAATATGTTTAAATAAATAGAAATTTAAAAGGCATTTTAAAATTTCATTTGCTTACTAAATTATTTCACTGTTGATGATGTCTTTAGCTAAAGCTAATAAAACTTACCTAGCTCTTTTACTAATAATTTAAAATTGACCTCTATCATCAGTAACCACTATGACATTTTTATGTTTTTTGTCAATATCAAAGCAAATAGAAAAGAAGTTCTATGATAGGAAGTGTTCATTATAAACCCTAAAAAAATGGATTTTCCCTGATTCTATATATATCAATGTTATTTATCCTTTTTCTTCTTAGTGAAAATATTTTTAAAAGGATTAAAATGAGAAATACCATGACTTTGGTTGCACAAATATTTTATATCGTATTCCAGACTTATAAGAAAGATAAGATGTAGAGATTTTCCTACAAATCTAAAAGAAATGTTAAAGTATGTGGGCCCAATGCAAAATGTACCTATAATAAAAATCAAAATGAGTTGCATTAAGGTAATAGTTACAATTTTCAAATAGTTTATTAAACATTACACTTAATTTTTCTTTTTCCAATAAAAGCCAGTAGAGTTTCCTGTTATTAGTTCTAAATATGTGTAAGCATCAATTAAATTTTTAAAATGTGTATTATCCAATTATTTTGAAATAAAAACATGTTTGGAATTGATTTCTTAAAAAAAAATTGTTGACTCTTGAAATTTTCTTGTCCTTGCATATTCTTTTTTAAATGATTATCTTTGATGAAAGTTCAGTACTGACTGTTCACATATTACATCATCTAAGGGTGGGAGTTTCCTTGATCAAGTCTGTGATACTATCCCTATCACACTAATCTCATGGAAGGAAAGTAAGAGATGAAGAGTATGAAGGAAAGAAGCCAAGAGAGGAAGGTGTGTAACTCAAGCAGGTTAATTCTATAATCTACCCATTGCTTCCTAGAAAGCACCATTGTCTAGTGAAGTTTGTCTACTTTATGTGGACAAGGTCTTTATTTATTTATTTATTTATTTTTTTTTTTTTTTTTTTTTTTTTTTGGTACCAGGGATTGAACTCAGAGGCACTCAACTACTGGGCCACATCCCCAGCCCTTTTTTTGGTTTTTTATTAGAGACAGGGTCTCACTGAGTTGCTAAGTGCCTCACCATGGCTGAGGCTGGCTTTGAACTCGCGATCCTCCTGCCTCAGCCTCCCAAAGTGCTGGTCTTTATTTTTGTCTGTGGCACATTTCAGAACTCCTTTTCTTTGAAGGGGATATGATTGGGGTAATGCACTGAGCTCTGGTCCCCTGCCTCAGCCCCTTGTAGTTAATTTGTGTCACCAACATTACCTGAAGACTGGTGACTGTGGGCAAAGGCACTTGCCCAATCCAAAGAGGGGGGAACTAACACAGAGAGTGAAATCCTCCCACAGGCAGTTTTTCTCCTTGATTTCATGTACAATTCAGGATTGAACACAAGTATATCATCCAGGATAACTAAACAAGGGAATAGCATGAGGCTGGGAAGATAAAGGTAGATGGTATCTCTACAAATGGTATCTCTAGCACCTAAATGATAAGTTTATTCACTCACTGAATATTACAATAATAATAGCAAACATTTACATAGCATATGCTAGATACTAAGTACTTTAGATTTATTAAATTACTTAACATTCACAAAAGCTCTCAGATGTTATTGTCATCTGACTCATAAATGGTACAATTGAGGCATAGAAAGGTTAAAAATGACATTGTTATGAGATGGCAGAACTGAGATTCTAACACAGGCAGACTTGTGAGAGTCCAACCCCTCCTTAACCCCTGTTCTTTATGGCTTCTTAATATGTCATTATGTATAATCAATTAGTCTCAATATACATACAGTAGAATGTGCACCAGTGCAAAGATGGCACATAGTTTAAGACAAAGAGCCTATTCCCTGTCCTTGCGGAGATTACAGTCTACTAAAAGTGATGATCAAGTAAATAGTCAAGTGAAATGTATTGAAGGAAAATGTGCCCATGCACAAGGAGCTAACAGAGAACCTAAGAGGAGAACCCAGTGATTCTGCCTACTGAGGCCAAATGGGGAAAATTGTATATAAATTGAGGTCTAAAAGAAAAAATAAATAGTAATTGTTCACGCTAAAAGAGTGGGAGAAGAGTTCCAGGCCAAGTAAAAAAAAAAAAAAAAAAAATGCAAGGACTCCTAGGCATGTAAAGATGTATTCAAAAGGCTCGCAGCAGACATTGTATTGAGAAGCAATGGGGAAAGCCCCAGCAGTAAAAGCTGGCACAGCTCCATTCAAGAGCTGTTACTGCAGTTGGAGCCAACTAGACTAGAATTAGCTATGCAAAGAAGTAAAACAGACAAACCAAAAAGTCATGAAACTTAAGGGAAGCCATCTTCATAGTGATCTAAATGCCTTCCACAATAAGAAAAATATACAGTATGCACAAGACAAAGATAGAAATAGCCTTCTTTGACTTCTAACGAGTTGCCAGACTGCAACATGTCAGACAAAGTTATACTGTTCAATAATTTCTCATGTGTTTTCTCCCTCACACTCTTTCCACCAGACTCTAAGTTCTTGAGTACAGAAATAATGTATAAATTATGTCTGGATTCCCTTCAAAAATAGCCCAGAGAATGCATCATAGATGCGTTAACATTACTTTTCTGTGGTGAACAGCAAATCCCTACCCTGGTTATTTACATCTTACGTGCTTTGTTAATATTTTTCCAGACTTTGGTGTCTTCAACCTCTCAAGAAGAAAATAATAAGACTTTCAGATCAGGCATGCATTAATACATTATCCTTGTTTGAAACAATTTGTCAAAAGTGAATTTATCCCCCAGAATATAATAGCTTCTTTATGGTCATTATGGTATGAGTAAATACGGATTTTCATGTGATTACTAAATTGACATTATTTTCTTGTATTTTCCTATTACTATAAGAATGAATGGACAATATGTTTTTCTAACACACCATTTTCCTTACTCCTTCAGAAAAATTTAGCCATTAGGGAAATGAACGTGTTGGGTACTTGTTACAAACCACCTACATATTTTACCTTGTAGGCTAAAGAAGGATGGAGGTTTTCCCAGATGTACTGAGTTTTGTGGGGACTGCAAGGTCACTCTGGCCATGTCACATAAATTCAGAGGGTGAAGCACTCTCTTAATTTTCTTTAATCTAATGGAGACACAGTAGACAATAATGTACCTTGACATCTGTTGCCCTTAGTTAGCCCTTTATTGAGAACATGTTGAGTAGACAGATGACAGTGAACAGCTTTCCTAGAAAGTGTTATGGAACAATAGTAACAGGTGGTATTTATCAATAAATATATATTACTTTTATACACACACACACACATACACACACACACACATATATGTATATACAGGTTCATATATTATACATATAATATATTCACATATGTAAATTGATAAAAAGTCATCAGGGAAAACAGATAGCTGCTTTCATAGAAGACTTTATTTTTGATTGATTCAAATATCAAAAAAAAAGGTGAATCCAACTATTTGCTAATCTCAGGTGTTACTTATGAAATGTATAGTTAAGTATTGAGCACCTACAATGTGTCAAACACCACATTAGGCCCTGGGGATATAGCAGTGCATAAGATAGACACATATATTCTTATAAAATGAGATCATACTATAGTGTAAATGGCGTGCAGGATAAATCTTGGAGAAGGTGATGTACATGGCAAATGTACCTCTCGTGGGGAAGCAATCAGTAGTAGTTCTTGTCATTAAAATTGTCTTAAGCAAAGACTAACTGCTACCATTATTCTCCTAACTCCATTTAATTCAACACTTACTACTGGTATTAACTCATTCACACAAGGCAAACACCAAAAGAACACATGTAAATATTCAACTAAGTTTTGTTATTTTTAAACTGTTCCACACTAAATTTCCTCATGTGTCATCTTTCTCCTCAGGTGCCCATCTCTGGGTATCTCCAGCTTCCAGGAGAGAAATAAGGAAATCAATATCTGGCTTTTACTAATTTTTCTCCCACATCAAACCACATCTTTCAAGCCACCCCAGATGGTATATTTTTATGAGTCCTTCTATACTAAAAAAGTTCATCCCTTATTGCATGCCAAGTTTGGTAACTTACAAAGTGGAAAAAATATGCCCCTTTTTCCAGAGACTGGCCCACTTCACAGTTATACACTCAGAGTTTGGTTTCAAGGGAGATCAAGAAAATAACAGATATATATTCTGTTATAAATTAAGAAGTCAGCCTCAGTGGATATTTTAAAATTGTTTTTTTTTTAATTCCTCATTATCTAATTACAATTAAAAGAATTCCGTTAGAACTTTGTATATAACATTCTGAAAACAATTTTATGACTCCCTTTTTAATATTAATACTCTCAATATTTCTTAGGTGGTAATAGATTTCTTCAACTATATTGTATGTCTCTCAAAGTTGAGACTGCAAACTTTTAAGTCTTTTATTAAGCCCACTCATGAGGTCACAATGTCTTTTCTTTCCCTCATACTTTAAATTGTATTTTATACATTGGGCCCAGTGGTTTTATTTTTCTATTTAATCAGTGATGAAAAAGTGGCTCTTTATATAACTCTTAGCAGTGTATTAAGTATGTTTATAATAACACCTAGATGTTCAAAGTAAATGGAATGCGTTTTGTCAGATATTTTTATAGAGCAAGAAACAGAAGCAGCAAATTCTTTAAAGTAATTTAAAAAGTTTCCTAGGAAAAATGGGAATAATGAAAGTACAGACTGAATTTAGGAAAATAATAACTTACTTGGATACTTGTTAGCCCATTTAAAAAGTGGCAGGCTCGGGGGCTGGGGTTGTGGCTCAGCGGTAGAGCACTCGCCTAGCATGTGCGCGGCCCGGGTTTGATCCTCAGCACCACGTACAAATAAACGCATTGTGTACAACTAAAGCAAATAAATAAATATTAAAAAAAAAAGTGGCAGGCTCTGTTGATCAATATTTTTGCACAAACTGTTCCAGATAATCATCATTGTTACTAAAGGCCAGATATCTTGACAGTCATTAAAGTCATGGCCAATAACATTTCAAATAATCATATGGATTAAGTACTTTTTCTTCTATTCTTCATTTACCAAGAGCTTTTCTATAGTCATAAATTTTACCCAATGTTTTTGTTCTTCATTCATTGAAAAGATTGTGATTGATCTCCTTTAGCCTATTAATGGAGATAATTTGTTGATTAATATTTCATATTAAACTAGTCATATTCTTGAATAAACTTGACTTTGTTATGAAGTATTTATTATTTTAATATATCAATAGATTCTATTTTCTAATTGTTGAAGGATTTTTACAGTTATGTTTGTATGAGAAATTGACCTGTACATATACTTTTTAAAAAAAGTTTTTGAAAGTTTTAGTATCAAGAATATAATGACCATTTTAAATGAATTTAAAGTGTTTTCAGTTCTATTCTTTGAGAGAATGTGCATAATATTAGTGTAGTTTTACTTAAATGTTTGGACTAAATCACTGATGAAACCATTTGGGTTTTTTTTAAATTTATAATAGTAGTATGTATTACAATTCATAATGCACATATATAGCACCTTTTTACATACAAATGTTTGTATACAAAGTATATAAGTACCATTCAGATCTTCAATCATGAATTTAGGATAATGATATCCATCTCATTCAACCACCAACTTTTTTTTTCTCTTTTTTTCCCCCCTTCCTCCCTACTTGCTCCCTCCCTTCCCCTCCCTTTCCTTTGACCATTCTAGTGTTCCTCTAATCCTCCTATGTACCCCCATCCAACAACACTGTGAACTAGCCTCCTTATATCAGAGAAAACATTCAGTATTTGGATTTTTGAGATTGACTAATTTCACTTAGCATTATATTCTCCAACTTTATTCATTTACCTGCAAATGCCATTATTTTATTCTCTTTTATTGCTGAGTAAAATTCCATTTTGTATATATACCACATTTTCTTTATCCACTCATCTACTGAGGGACATCTAGGTTGGTTCCACAACCTACCTATTGTGAATTGAGCTGCTATAAACATTAAAGTGGCTATGTCACTATAATATGCTGTTTTTAAGTCTTTGGGGAATAGACCCAGGAGTGGGATAGCTGGGTCATAGGGTGGTTCCATTCAGTTTTCCAAGAAATCTCCATACTGTTTTCCATAGCGGTTGTACCATTTTGCAGTCTCACCAGCAATATATGAGTGTGCCTTTTTCCCCACATCCTCTCCAACATTTATTGTTGTTTGTGTTCTTGATAACTGCCATTCTGACTGGAGTGAAATGAAATCTTAGAGTAGTTTTGATTTGCATTTCTCTAATTGCCAGCGATGTTGAGCATTTTTTCATGTATTTGTTGATTAATTGTGTATCTTCTTCTGAGAAGTGTCTTTTCAATTCCTTAGCCCATTTATTGATTGGGTAATTTGTTTTTTTTTTGTTTTGTTTTGTTTTTTTTGTTGTTTTTTTTTTTTTGTTTTTGGTATTAAGTTTTTTGAGTTCTTTATATATTCTATAAATTAGTGCTCTATCTGATGTGCACATATTAAATATTTGTTCCCAATTAGTTGGCTCTCTATTCACCTCACTGATTGTTTCTTTTGCTGAGAAGAAGCTTTTTAGTTTGAATCTATCCCATTCATTAATTCTTGGTAATAATTTTTGCGCTACAGGATTCTTATTAAGGAACTTGGGGCCTAATCCGACATGTTGGAAATTGGAGCTTACTTTTTCTTCTGTTAGGCATATTGTCTCTGGTCTAATTCCTAGGTCCTTGATCCACTTTGAATTGAGTTTTGTGCATGGTGAGAGATAAGGGTTTAATTTCATTTTGTTGCATATGAATTTCCAGTTTTCCCAGCACCATTTGTTGAAGAGGCTATCCTTTCTCCACTGTACATTTTTGGCACCTTTGTCTAATATAAGATAGCTGAAATTATATGTGTTAGTCTCTGTGTCCTCAATTCTGTACCATTGGTCCACCAGTCTGTTTTGGTGCCAATACCATGCTGTTTTTGTTACTATTGTTCTATAGTATAATTTAAAGTCTGGTATGGTGATGCCCCCTGCTTCACTTTTCTTGCTGAGGATTGCTTTAGCTATTCTGGGTCTCTTATTTTTCCAGATGAATTTTATGACTGCTTTTTCTATTTCTTTTAAGAATGACATTAGGATTTTGATTGGAATTGCATTAAATCTGTATAATGCTTTTGGTAGTATGGACATTTTGACAATATTAATTCTACCTTTCCAAGAGCAAGGTAGGTCTTTCCATCTTCTGAGTTCTTCTATGATTTCTTTCTTTAGTGTTCTATAATTTTCCTTATAGAGGTCTTTCACCTCTTTTGTTAAGTTGGTTCCCAGGTATTTTATTTATTTATTTTTTGTTGATGCTATTGTAAATGGGGTAGTTTTCATCATTTCCCTTTCAGAGGCTTTGTCACTGATGTACAAAAATGCCTTTGACTTATGTGTATTGATTTTGTATCCTGCAACTTTGCCGAATTCATTTACTAGTTGTAAAAGTTTTCTGGTACAGTTTTTTGGGTCTTCTAGGTATATTATCATGTCATCAGCAAATAGTGCTAATTCGAGCTCTTCTTTTCCTATCTGGATCCCTTTAATTTCTTTCGTCTGTCTAATTGCTCTGGCCAGAGTTTCCAGTACTATGTTAAATAGCAGTGGTAAAAGGGGGCATCCCTGTCTTGTTCCAGTTTTTAGAGGGAATGCTTTCAGTTTTTCTCCATTTAAGATGTTAGCTCTGGGCCTTGCATAAATAGCTTTTATAATGTTGAGATATGTTCCTGATATTCCTAGTTTTTCCAGTGTTTTGAACATAAAGGGGTGTTGTATTTTGTCAAATGCTTTTTCTGCGTCTATTGAGATAATCATATGATTTTTATCTTTAAGTCTATTGATGTGATGTATTATGTTTATTAATTTCCGAATGTTGAACCAGACTTGCATCCCTGGAATAAACCCCACTTGATCGTGGTGCACTATCTTTTTGATATGTTTTTGTATCTGATTTGCCAGAATTTTGTTGAGGATTTTTGCATCTATGTTCATTAAAGATATTGGCCTGAAGTTTTCTTTTTTGGATGTGTCTTTGCCTGGCTTTGGAATTAATGTAATATTGGCCTCATAGAAAGAGTCTGGAAGAGCTCCCTCTTTTTCTATTTCTTGAAATAGTTTGAAGAGCATTGGTATTAGTTCTTCTTTAAAAGTCTTGTAGAACTCGGCTGTAAACCCATCAGGTCCTGGACTTTTCCTTGTTGGTAGCTTTTTGATGACATCTTCTATTTCTTCGCTTGTAATCAATCTGTTTAAATTGTGTATAGCCTCCAGATCCAGTTTAGGCAAATCATACAACTCTAGAAATCTGTCAATGCTTTCAGTATTTTCTATTTTATTAGACTACAAGTTTTCAAAGTAATTTCTAATTATCTTCTGTATATCTGAGGTGTTTGTTGTGATATTCCCTTTTTCATCACGAATGTTAGTAATTTGAGTTTTTTCTCTTCTTCTTTTCGTTAGCATCGCTAAAGGTCTGTCAATTTTGTTTATTTTTTCAAAGAACTAACTTTTAGTTTTGTCAATTCTTTGAATTGTTTCCTTAGTCTCAACTTCATTAATTTCTGCTCTGATTTTAATTATTTCCTGTCTTCTACTGCTCTTGGTGTTGATCTGTTCTTCTTTTTCTAGTGCTTTGAGGTGTGATGTTAAGTCATTTATTTGTTGGGTTTTTTTCCTTTTTAGGAATGAACTCAGTGCAAAGAATTTTCCTCTTAATACTGCCTTCATAGTGTCCCAGAGATTTCTATATGATGTATCTGTGTTCTCATTTACCTCTAGGAATTTTTTAATCTCCTCTTTGATGTCTTCTTCAACCCCTTGTTCTTTCAGTAGCATGTTGTTTAGCTTCCAATTGTTGGAGTAGTTTTTCTTATTCCTTGTTTTGTCATTGATTTCCAATTTCATCCCTTTATGGTCTGATAGAATGCAGGGTAGTATCTCTATTTTTTTTTATATTTGCTGAGAGTTGCCTTGTGACATAATATATGGTCTATTTGGGAGAAGGAGCCATGTGCTCCTGAGAAAAAAGTGTATTCGTTTACTGAGGGATGAAATATTCTATATATGTCTGTTAGGTCTAAGTTATTAATTGTTGTAAGGAGGCCTAAAATTTCTTTGTTTAGCTTTTGTTTGGATGATCTATCTATCCATTGGTGAGAGAGGTGTGTTGAAGTCCCCTAGAATAACTGTGTTGTGGTCTATTTTACTCTTGAACTTGAGAAGAGTTTGTTTTGGGGCATATAGATTTATGATTGTTATATCCTGTTGATGAATGTTTCCCTCAAGTAGTAAGAAATATCCATCTTTGTCCCTTTTGATTAGCTTTGGCTTGAAGTCTACCTTATTTGAAATGAGAATGGAAACCCCTGCTTGCTTCCGCAGGCCATGTGAGTGATAAGACTTTTCCCAGCCTTTCGCCTTCAGTCTATTGATGTCTTTTTCTGCGAGGTGTGTTTCTTGGAGACAGCAAATTGTTGGGTCATTTCTTTTAATCCATTCTGATAATCTGTGTCTTTTGAATGGCAAGTTGAGGCCATTAACATTCAGGGTTATTATTGAGATGTGATTTTTATTCCCATCCATTTTTAATTGTATTATGGTCTTTAGCTTGATTTGTTTTCTCTTCTGGTTGGTATTTCCCTTAGTTTAATATCTCCCTTTGTTGATTTTCATTGTTATTTTTCTCTTCTTCTTCATGAAAAATTTTGCCCAGGATGTTCAGAAGTGCTGGCTTTTGAGTTGCGAAATCTTTTGACTTTTGCTTGTCGTGGAAGGTTTTTATTTCATCTTCGAATCTAAAGCTCAATTTTGCTGGATATAAGATTCTTGGTTGACATCCCTTTTCTTTCAGAACTTGAAATATGCTATTCCAGGATCTTCTTGCTTTTAAGGTCTGGGTTGAAAAATCTGAACATATTCTGATTGGTTTCCCCCTATATGTAATCTGCTTCCTTTCTCTTGTGGCTTTTAATATTCTTTCCTTGCTCAGTATATTAGGCATTTTCATTATAATGTGCCTTGGTGTAGATCTGTTGTGATTTTGTATGTTTCGTGTTCGGTAAGCCTCTCGAACTTGGTTTTCCCATTCATTCCTCAAGTTTGGAAAATTTTCTGTAATTATTTTATTAAATAAATTACTCATTCCTTTGGCTTGAAACTCTGCCCCCTCCTCTACCCCAATCACTCTTAAGTTTGGTCTTTTTATTTTGTCCTATAATTCTTGAATGTTCTGAAAAATATGTAACGCTTCACGAATTTATGTGTCATCCTTGCGAAGGGCCATGCTAATCTTCTCTGTATCGTTCCAATTTTAGTATATGTGCTGCCAAAGCGAGCACAGGTTTAAAGACTTCTTTGTGGAAAGGCTTTTTTTAAATTAAGAATTCAATGCATTAAATTGACATAGAAAATATCCACATTTTATACTTCTTATTATGTCTATTTTGATTAGATTTTATTTTTGAAATTAATATATCTCACTTAAATTTTCAAATGTATTGGAATAAAGATGTTCACATTTTATGCTCTTAATGTCCTTTCAATATCTCTAGGCTCTGTGGTGATGTCTCATTTTTCAGTTCAAATATTGCTAATTTATAGCTGCACATTCTCTCTCTCTCTCTCTCTCTCTCTCTCTCTCTCTCTCTCTCTCTGTATGTGTGTGTATATATATATATAAATTTTAAGACTTTTCAAAGAACAAACTTTTGGCTTTGTTGATTTTTTTTCCCTTACAAATTTGATGTGTGTGTGTGTGTGTGTGTGTGTGTGTGTGTGTGTGTGTTTGAGCAATTATTTTTCTACTTTTATATTTAATAGTTTCTTTCTTGTACTTTTTTGGGTTTTCATTTTTTTGGGGACCCCTACCCTCTTATTTCTTGAAGTCAATTCTCACATTATTGATAGTTGGCTTTTCTTTTTTCTCTTATATATCATTTAAAGCTATAAATTTCCCTTGGATCACAGCCTTAGCAAATTTCTAAGTTTTGATATATTTTACATTTATTCATGCAAAAATACTGATTTTCCTAGTGATTTTATATTTTCTACAAAAATTATATGTAAATGTGTTGCTTAATTTCCAAATACTTGGATTTTCTTTTTCTTTTTTTTTTTTCTTTTTTTCTTTATTGATTTCTATGCTAATTCCACTTGGAGCAGAAATCACATTTGGACTGATCTCAGGCCTCTAAAATTTGAGACTTGCTTGATGATCCAGAAGATGGTTCATTTTGGTCAATATTACAAATATACTTGAAAATAATGTGTATTATTAGGTTCAGTAGTTTTATGTCTTTATTGACCTTTGTTGTGTTTATCAGTTAAATGATTGTTATGGTCTTTCACTATGATTATAGATTATAGATTTTTATATACACCTGGCTGTCCAGACTTTTTTGTAATTTTGAAATGTTGCTGCTTATCTCTAAAATTCTCCTTTTTTGATATTTCAAATATAGCAGCTTTTCTGTTGTTGTTGTTGTTGTTGTTGTTAGGATTTGCAATATTCTTGTGTCTATCCTTCTACTTTCAAATTTTCTGGGTAATTATATTCAAGATGCATCTCATGTAAGCAATGTATAGTTGGGTTTATTTTTCATACCATTTGACCATCTTTATGTTTGAATTGAAGTATTCAATCCATCAACATCAAATGTAATCACTGACACTTGTAGTTTTACAGATGTAATCTTAAAACCTGTTTTCTATTTTTTACTTCTATTTTCTATGTATTCTTCTTTTTTTTTTCCCCTTCTTGTAGATTAATAATTTTTAATAATTCCACCTTTTTGTGTATTTTTTAGTATTTTGTTGTTATTCCTAATTGGTTCTCTGGAGATTAAAGTATATTTCCTTGTTTTGTTAAAGTTAAATATAAATTAATGTTTTTACTTCTTTCCAAACAATGCTGATACTACATGCTGAATTCCTTTGCTCTTTCTACCTTTTATGTTATTTTGCCCATGTATTTTAATTCTGCATACATTTTTATCACAGTAGACAATAGCATTAATGTTTTTCACAGTGAATATTCATTTTCATTTACCCAGATTATTTAACACCAGTCAATGATTTCCTTTCTTTCCTTCCTTCCTTCCTTCTGTTCTTCCTTCCTGTCTTCTCTTTTTTGACATTAAGCTTTCTTACAAGTATGCTAGTCTACCACTAGAAAAGCTGCAATGAATACATTCGCACAATGTATTAGAATTTTAGTGGAGCCATTTGTGCCATGTAGACTGAGACAGGGTAACAAGGAAGGAAGTCTGAAAGCTTCAATCAGATGCTAGGCATACCGCTGGCTATCTATAGAATAATGGACTTAGTTTCTCAGTTCGTCTATACATATTTTATTTTTTTAAAAATGAGAAGGTAGGATTATATAAAGTTGATTCCTGCTGGGCATGAGGGCATGCCTGTAATCCCAGACACTCAGGAGCCTGAGGCAGGAGGACCACAAGTTCAAGACCAGCCTCAGCAATTTAGCAAGGACTTAATTAACTTAGAGAGACCCTGTCTCAAAATTAAAAATAAAAAGGGCTGGGGATGTGGCTCAATGACTGAGCAACCCTGGGTTCAATCCCCAGTATCAAAAAAAAACTTATTGAAGTAGAACTTTATATAAAGTTGATTCCCATTTTGGTTTTCTATGATAGTGCAATATTTTTTCCCTTTGATAGAACTTCTTTAACAAACTGTGCTATTATATCATTCTGTATTTTATTGTTTAAAATTATTGTCACTTAAATTTAATAAAATTTTAAATGTATTTATGTTAAACAATAGGTTTCATTTTATTGAACTGTTTTAGTACAATCATTTATGAGTATAGTTAACATGAGTTGTTATTGCTACCTAAACCTGAAAGTTCAAAAATTCAAACGTTTTTGTTTTTCTTCAAATTACCGTATGAAAATTATATTGCCAGTTAAATATAACTGTTTAAATGACTTTAAGTTCTGTCACTTTCCTGAACATGCATTGTCTACCAGGTTATCTGCAAAGCTTACTTCCAGTACTGAACCCATTCAAATTCATACATATCTTCACACACATTTTCAAATATAAAGGCAAGATCTCTTCTATGGTATGTTATTTTGTCTTCCCAATTATGTTAAGGAATAAAATAAAATTCTAAAAATTTATTCTACCTCACTTTAAGTTAAAAAATAAATACGACAAGTACCATTTTGCATACAAGAATAAGAAAAAATAATTAGCCTCAAGTCAAACTCCTAAAAGATTGTAAGTAAAATATAACTTCTTGGGCTGGGGTTGTGGCTCAGTGGTAGAGCACTCGTCTAGCATGTGCGAGGCCCTGAATTCAATCCTCAGCACCACATAAAAATAAATAAATAAAATAAAGGCATTAGCCGGGCGCGGTGGCGCACGCCTGTAATCCCATCACTTTGGGAGGCTGAGGCAGGAGGATCGCGAGTTCAAAGCCAGCCTCAGCAATGGCGAGGCACTTAGCAACTCAGTGAGACCCTGTCTCTAAATAAAATACAAAAAAGGGCTGGGGATGTGGCCCAGAGGACGAGTGCCCCTGAGTTCAATCCCCGGTACCACAAAAAAAATAAATAAATAAATAAATAAAGGCATTGTGTCCAACTACAACTAAAAAATAAATAAAATGTGTGTGTGAGTGTGTTTAAAAATTCTTGTTTTTTTTACATAATAGCAATTAGATTAATGTTGAATAAATAAATGAATACCAACTGTGAATAGGGAACTAAATTTTCCAAAATAATTGGAGCAGGAATATAACTGAGAGTGATGCTGCAATGGAGCAATATCTGGAAAAGTCAAAATTATCTTCTATTTTTACATTAATGGAAGTAGAACTCAGGGCCTCACACATGCTAAGCAAGTGTTCTACCCCTGAGCTGCACCCGTAGCCTTTGATCCATTTCTTGAAACTAGAAGCATTTACAGAATGAACCAGTATTTTTGTCTTCACAGGCCAATGGTACAGTAATTAGCAGCTGCCAGCAATGTTCCAGTGCAACCAATGTAGCCATGTAGGAATCAATACTTTTATCTAGATAGGGAAGTCAGAGGAAAGGAATGTTCATGTCTGCTTTAAATACTGCTCCCCCTATTTCCTCTTATCTTGAAAACTTCATGCTGAAATCTATTCATAATGTTTGACTTGTTAACATTAGGTATTACCACTTGCAGAGTAAAAAGCAATCTATATTGTACTCCTATGTCCACAATCCACAAGCTAACTCACCCAGAGAACAATTAGATTTGTTGAACTCTGGAAGGAGGAAATTTTTCATAGTTTTCTCTCAAGTTCTCCATATCAATTTGCTTATATTTTTCTCTTAGAAATATAATTCTTTATATACTCATGTATGGGAATATGCACACTCATTCCTTTTCTGAGTTATTTTAATGGCTTTCTTATGCCCCATCAAAAAGTTCTACATTTCTTAGAATATACTGTGGAAGGGTGAGAAAAAAAAAATGTCATGTTTTCAGCAGTGGAGAGGAAGCATTGGAAATGCAGGGGTCAAGCCTTGTCCTCACAGAGAGCCTAAGATCCTTCTGGATGGATCTTCAGCATGTTCACAGAGTGCATCATATCTTCTTCTTTTACCTATAATAGATTAAAAAAAATATGTTCATGGTATAAAATCTGGAAAAATAGAAAGCATGTAAACAAGAAAAATAAAAGGCATTAGTAATCTTACCATGAAGCTATATTACCTCTCTTGTGATACCTTTTCTTCAAGTTAAACCTAGATAATATTGTATGTACAGTTATATACTCTACATTTTAGTATTTTATTTTATAGGTGTACTAAAATATACTTAGTCATTTCCCTATTGCTGAACATTTAGGCTATTTTTGCTTTATAACATTTGAAATAATTTTAGATATCTATCACTGTGTATAAATCTTTATGTTCATGACTTTTTTTTTCTTTATGATAAATTACTAACCAGGGAATTATGTATACTTTTGTCATAGCTCTGGAGAAAGTCTCCAAAGTGCCAACAAGACATTTGTTTGTACTCCATGTAGCGATATACAGAAGGGCCATTTTTCAGCAACCTCAACAAAATTGAATATTATAGTTCCTTTTTGCTCTTGGCTAGTTTTTAGAAGAATAAATATTATCTCTTAGTATCATATGCATTTCTCCATATCTTAGTCTTAAAAACAGACAAGTTCAACTGTATTGTGGAGAAAGGATTTAAGTAGAGACTGAACCCAGTGAAATACAGATGGTTGCTATTCCTGAGCACATTTAGTTTCCTCACTTCCAGTTGGGCAGGTGTCTGCATGTGGCTCACTTGCTTGTATATATGACTCCATTGCTTATTGTCTCCCCAGCTAGTACATCAGCTTTCTACAATCCACACCATTGAGATTCATGAAAACAAGATCAAGCTGTTGCTCATCTTCAGAACTAGAGGTTATAAATCCCTCTCTGACAGGAAAGGATTGGTGTGCCATTCATGTGAAACACCAAGGGGAGTTGGGACTCAGTACACAGAACCTGTGTTTACCATATGAATGATATTCATCACACTGTGGGATGATAATGCCAGGATGGACACCAGATGTGAGGCCTGGAGGATGATGGTATGCATTCATCAAACAATAAGAACTACTTTTAGAAAAAAATCAGCATAAGTCAAGACTATTCTTGCTGATCCACAACTTCAAGATTTTCCAGAAAACAAATATGTTGTGGACAATTGCTTGACTTTCTTTCTTTCTTTCTTTCTTTTATTGTGAAAATATATAATTTAAACAGAAAGCAGTTTTTATGTACCCTGATGATTTTGTTTGTTTGTTTCATTACCTGAGCTAAGTGTTCTTAAGAAATTTTACAGGGGTAAATGAAATCACACTATAACTGCTGAAAAAATCATGCTAGCTTACTCAACATTCATGCCATGTTTGTTGACCAGAGGCAGGTAGAATGTGTGGGTAAGGAATGTCTCTGAGGTCAGACCAGACTGCCCGGCTCCAGTCCAGCTTCTCCACATAATAGCTGTGAAGTTGGACAATTCAGTTAACATCTCAGGGCCTCAGTTTCCTTTGTAAAGTGTGCCTAATTTAAATCCAACTTCAGGAGGTGCTACTAAAATTAAACAAGATAACATGTATTTATAACAATGCCTGAAATACAGACATATAGAGTGCTCTATAAACATTATCAATGAAGGTAAAGTACCTATAGACCAGACATTCACTGGATATAGTACTGGATATAAATATCAATTGGATGTGGTAACTAATATGAACTAACAGCATAGTAGAGATGATAAAACTTGTATGCAAAACATACAGATTATTCAAGGCTCACATTAAATGCATCAAAGCCTTCATTAATTCCATGTACTTGATGTTACCTTCCCCACAATAGTTTGAATGGACTTCTTGTCATTTCTACCAAGTTTTATGATTAATTTTCTCCATGTCTATTCATTTCTTCCTACCAGATTCTGATTTCCTTGACACAGATTCACTACATCCTCCTCCTCCATGCCTGGTCTATTGACTGACATGTAGTAAGTACTCAATAAATGATGAAAGAATGAATAACGCTGCAAGACAGCATAGGATGATGGCCACAGTCTCACGCTAGGAACATGTACCCTCATTTGCTGCCATGAACGTTGGAGTGGTCCAGAGAAATCCACTCCTGATTTGCATTATTTTATGAAAAAAAAAAAAAAAAAAAAAAAACATGGCACTGGAAAATGTTCTTAAATAATTGCTGAGCCGCGGGTTCTTTAATCTGTCTTTTCTAACCCTCTCTCCCCATTGTGAAATTTAGGAAGTGTGTATTTCTTTACTGAATGCATACATAACTCCTCAAGTTTACGGAAATAGCTCAAGCATTGAGTTCCAAGATATAATTCACCCCCAGTGCACGATGTCCTAGAAAATGGGGATCTACACGACAGAGATATGCATCATGTGTCCAAAGATAACTTCATAATGGTTTCTGGGTTGTTAAAATAGGAGGAAACCATTGCCTTCGAGAGGAAAGTTACAGTAAATGTCACCATATGAATAAACATTGTAGTGACATGCGTAAGCCTGGTTTTACTTGTTATGATTATGTTGCTGACTCTCACGACCAGAAGTGCTTCCCTCGTATTTTCCTTCACATTAACATTTACGATGAAGGGGCAGCATTCCCCTTTGCTCACATCAGCCAAAATGAGTCCCTTTACACGCAGCAATATTTCAACAGTCACAGACCAGTGAGAGACCAGCATAAACCCAGCTTGCTGTGGACCTCGCACATTCCACCAGCTTTACCCCAGCCAACAGAACTGCCATTTAAAATCCATCTGCTACATTTCATGGACCTAAATTCTGACCTAGCGGGTGGAGGTGGAGCAGAAAGGGCCTGAGATTCTAAAGGGAACCATTCTTCAACACTGCTACATGTTCCCTAAGACATGAAACACCTATGACTGCACCTTGAGGCATATTTTTTCAGTGCAGAAGTAGCAGAAACAGAACATGACTCCCCACCCCTTCTTTATATTCCAATGAGATTTGCTAGTTTAACCAGAGCTGCAGTACAAAAGCACTTGTGGTTCATGTTATATTAATAGTGTGGCCTGATTATCAAAAACCATTACTCTTGGTTATCTTGCAGCGGCTGTACGGAGCTGCTATAAGTCAGAGTGACTGCCCACACAGTGTTTGCTCCACGCTTATGATAACAGTATTCTTAATGCAAAAGTGCATTTGTAAAATTATTGCCTTTAAAGATCAGATTTGTTATAAATGAGATGTGATCACCCCATTGCCTTTCCCTGTATAAAAAAAATTAAATACATAAATTAAATGTCACTATCCTCCACTGTCGTGGCTTTGTAAGGGTCAATTTACTTGTGGTCAAACTCAGAGGTATGGCTTTCAAAGCAGATGCACTGTTAGCTAAATCCTGGCCAAGGGCAGGAGCACTGACTTTTCTTCTTATTTTCTTTGATGCTGTCTTCTGTAGTATTGATTGAGCCTTGTGCATCCAGCCCTTTTTTATATATGTTGAGGGGTTCTTTGTTGAGTTTAGTTTTGTTTTCTAAAAGCAGTAACGATCATGGATCAGAAACCATATCATCTCCCTATAGATTCCAACCATTGTTTCTGATTCTTCTACAGAACTCCAAGCAGCTGGACATAACATGCTCCCCAACGCTAACACCACCGTGGTTGACTTTTTAATTTGGTCCTCCCTTACTGTGACACTTTCACCACTCAGGTTTTGTGTGGAAGAAGAGACAAAGACAGGAAGGAAAGCAACTCCAATAAAATCAAAGAACTTGGTTTTAATGCTCACTAATCTCCTTCCCTAGGTTATATGTCTCATTATACATGTTACACCAACTGGGAGCAGAAAGAGATGACTTGACTTGTGAGACCGCAAGGGACTCTATTACTGTGCCTCTTCCAAAGTCCCAAGTTTTTTTATAAACAAAACTGTAAGGGGTAAATATACAGGACTCCCTCTCCCCTTATGACCTCCTATTTGAACGGCATTTTACAATCCTTGATTGTTATAGACAGTTGAGCTTTTCAAACCTAATTCATTAAAAAAATATACTCATGACAAGTTGTTTGAAATTTGGTCCCTTAAGCTTTTTCTGTCTTTTAGAAACTGTTTCATATCACTATCTAAGAAGAAAAGCCAGCCAAGATTTACATTTTAATTTAGTTAACCAAATAGTTCAGACTGTGTTCTCCACAGACAAAAACTGGTCTGTAAGTGGGCCGGATTTTCCTGTATTTTATTGCTGTAATTTGCATGAGAAACACCAGATCCTGCATAATTGTTGCTTTGTTGTTGTGATACGGGTAGCTGTTTCCAATGTCAATAATTATAACTTGAAATGAAATTTAGTAGCAGTTAGAGGGTGGGGAGTGGAGGCAACTGCCAGCCAGTCAGAATTTCACATCAAACTAACCACAGTCTAGTCTTCTAATGCAAAGCGAGCGGCAACAGAGCTTCTAACAAAACTCCACACCAAGTAAATAGAATGTGCCGTTGCCGAGCCCCACCGCACCGTACATCTTGTGTCATGCCATTTTGTTGGGTGTCTAATGAAGAACTAGCATGTTTTATATATGATGGCTGCTAATTGCTTCATTACCCATGCAAATCACAAAGGCAAACTGCGTCTTATCATAAAATCGGTAACTAGGCCATTTGAAAGCGAGGCTCAGGAAAACATTATTATGTCCATGCTTCTCTTGCTCCTGTGTGTGTTCTCTCTCTCTCTCTCTCTCCCTCTCCCTCTCCCCACCCTCCTTTCTCTTTCTCTTTATGACTTTGTTTTAAGTGGCAGCATTTTCTCTGTGGTCATTTGTTCCTTTAGATTAGTCTTCAGTTACCATAAGCATGTAATGGATGAAGCGAGGGGCTGGTGTCAACAGACCCACCCACCACTTTGCTCTGGATGCTCCCAACTTATATGAGAGGAGGGACATCATACAGTCAGGCTGCGAAATCCTGAATCTGCCTGTAGAGCCCTGTGTCTGCATCCGCCCTTTGTCAACATGGCTACACTAGTTTCAAGGAAGGTAATATGAGACCAACAGAGTGGAAAAAAGAAAATGAAGGGGTAAGTAGGATGCAGAAGGGAACACCTCCTCACACCCCCAGCAGAGTGGGCTGTAGTGACAGACAGTTACCTCTTCATTACTTCAAATTTGGAACCTCTTGAGCTTCTTATTCCAGATAATTAACATCTTAGTGGTTGACTAAGACTCCGGTCTACAGTTCCCTGATTATCAACCCGTAGCTAATAGGCCACATTCTGTTGTCCTTGTTGTTTTTCTTATCAGGGAGAGAAGAAAAGTCTTCAATGAAAATATTGAGAAATACATAAATTTATAATAACTTAAGATCCGAATCTCATTAGGTAGTTTTCTTTAGGGCACTCCACTCAAGGATCACAGGCATCTGAACTGGAAGACTGAGGAATCTTCTTCCAGGGAATATAATTCTAGAGTAACTAGCAGAAATAGTGTCAAGGCAACAAAGAAATTCTGCCTGTGCACTAATTCCTCACCGCAGCTGTTGAGGTGTTAGATTAGGAGGCTGTACACCTTTCCCAGGAATATTAAAGCAGACTGTCTAACCGCCTGTGTTTGTCCTCGTAGCCTCATTCTTGCTGCTAGCAGAGCATGTCCCAACTGTTGTCAATTTATCAATGTAACGTGCACTGGTGGGCACAGTGTGAGCAGCCATTAGGACAGGTGCCTCTATCCATCACAGCCAGTCACTTATTCCACCTTGTCAAGGAAACTAAATGGAGCTTTTGGAGAAATGTAAACAACTCTCTAATGGACAATCAAAGCACCACTTTCTGAAGCAAACAAGAGGAAGAAATCTGACAAGACATTTTTAAGTGGGGGGGTGGTATTTAAGTGTTTTTTTAAAAAATTGTTTTAATGGTTGAGGTTTTTAAACACGGGGGTAGAGTGGAGATGAGAGGAAGTAAATGGGAAAAGTAAAACAACTAAAGCAAAGTCCTTCTTGTGGCTGTAGTTTGAGAAATTAGGATTATGAAGGGGTGGCGTGCTGAGCAGAGGACTCATCAGCTGTTCTGGGGAAGATTCACAAAGTTGATGAGAAAGTCAACTTAAAAAAAATCCATGGAGGACTCGTAAGAGAAAGTTTGCAATTAATCAGCTTATATTAATGTATTTTTAAAGTTCCAAATGTCCATGAGGACAGAAAAGCACTATTTAAAAATCCACTCCCAAAACTGCCCTACATGGCAGAAGCCTCGCTTAACAGATGGCTTTTTCACTGTGTCCCTGAACACAGAGACACTGGCTTTGTCAACCCAGAAGCAAATTCTTCAGAAAATGCCCTGACTTTAACCCCCTGCTCAGGACCATTCTTAGTTGATCCGCATCCCACTGCTGTGATGTTGCTGAGGGGGAGGAGACAACCTCCAAAGTAACAATCTCCAGCATTGGGGACTGCACCTTGAATGTCATTGCGAAGTGATGAGGTAGCCATGGCCAGCCGAGGAGCGCAGGTGTTCCTGGCGCGGCATGCCTGGTGCCTTTGGTGCCTTTAGGCAGATGGACAGCACCACACTACACCAGCTGAAGCTTCTGGGTGGTCTTCCAGGGAAGCATTGTGGTTATCCATTCTGGAGGCAACAAAGACAGGAGTAGCTGCCAATAGCTGCATCATGGGGGAGGAAGGGTGGCCAATCTCAGGGCTGAATGCAAATGAAGAGAAAAGAGATGCTCTGGGAAGAAGTTACCTTCTGGGAATCAGGTGGCAGCTGGGGGTCAAGGGGGCACTGCAACCTTGCTAGCTGACATGTCTGGGAATAAATAAGAAGTCTGAGTTGGGAGTGTTGAAATTGGCCCTGACACTCTCTCACAAGAGAACGCCTGCCTGAGTCAAGTTGGACTTCCGCGGTGGTGTCAGCCACTTTGTTCTCATCAGTGTCCCTAATTTATGGTTACCCTGGGATCTAGGGCTCAATATCCTATTGCAGATAAGGCAAGTAAAGTTGGATATTATCAGCTTCCCAGAGGCACTGTGACCCCAGTTTTCTAACCAGCTCTTCCTTATTGTTCTCTTAGCCAAGACTCACTAGGAGGATGGTGGTAAAATCCCCCCTCCCCATGGCTGGGGAGACTTTGCATCTTTACAGTCAGATGAGGCATTTTCCAAAGAAGCACTGTCCATTATAACCTTCTGTGACAATAGAAATTTCCTCTGTGTTGTCCAATATGGTAGCCACTAGCCCAATAAGGCCTTTGAGCAGTTAAATGTGGCTAGCGATTGAGAAACTTAAATATTAAACTTGTATTTAATTTTAATTAATTGGAATTTAAATAGCCCCATGTGGCTACTACTGGAAACACATCTGTAGACCCATTTCTTTTTTTTTTTTTTTTTTTTTTTTTTGGTGCCAGGGATGAACTCAGGGGCACTCTACCACTAGCCACATCCCTAGCCCTATTTTGTATTTCATTAAAGACAGGGTCTCACTCAGTTGCTTAGCACCTCGCTAAATTACTAAGGCTAGCTTAAAACTTGTGATCCTCCTGCCTCTGCCTCCCTAGCCACTGGGATTACAGGCGTGTGCCACCATGCCTGGCCTATAGACCTATTTCTTAAAAACAATATTTGCGTGTGAGTCTGATATTGAGCTTCTAGGACTGTGCTGTCTGATATGCTCATCCTCACAGAAATATTTAAATGTAGATTAATTATAACTAAATATGATCAAGGATTTAGTTCCATAGTCTCACTAGCCACATTTCTACTGTTCACACATAGCTAGTAGTTACAGCATTGGACAAGCACAGGTGCAGAGTATTACTGTCATCACGCAAGTCCTGTGGGACAGCAGTGTTCTGGAAGTCAGTATAGACACCAATGCAAAGAGCAACTAAACCACTGAAAAAACAGTCCCTTGATTCAACAAAATAATTTTACTGTGTATTGTTGAAAATAAAAACTGAGACAATATAAAAATTTTAAATGGTTTATTTAAGCAAACAGCTGTTCATGAGTTAGGAAACACCAAATCAAAAGAGGGTTTGGGATTCTGCTGGAAGGCAAGCTTTTATTGGGCAAAGTCTGAAGCAAGACAGAGACAGAATCTGACTGGGTTACCGCTATACAGTTGTATTATTTGTCCTATCCTACTAGGAACTCCCTAGTTATATAAGTGCTTCAGTGGCTTCTGCAGGTTGGGTTCAGGTTTTGTTTTTCTCTAATATAAGCATCTACAAGAAGTAGTTCAAGTCAAGGTTCAGCTATGTTTGCATTGCAAGCAATGTTAAGGTTACTTTCAAGGCTTAAGTGGTTGTCTGCTCTGGAAGTTTCCTGGCCTTGGATCCATTTTTATTCACTTTAACAGTATCTACTCTTTACCAGGCATTGTGTATGATGTTAGGACTATGGTAATAAACAGGAATTGTTTATTACTTCCTGCCCACTGGCAAGTTAGGATTCAAAAGTGTAAATAATTATATTCCTATTCAGAGTATGGAGTAGGGCGACTATTGAGAGCTATAGAAGCACAAGAAAGATCCACCACCCCATACTTCATAGATCAGAAAGTTTCCCAGAGGACAACCTGGCAAAGCTGAAACACCAGAGATAAGCATGCCCTCACCAGCTGTGTTAAAGGCCATGGCATGTCTTTCAAGGGGTAAAATAACCAGCAAAGGTGAACGAAAGCAAGACTCAGGCAAGATATGGAGATAGCCTAGAGCATATAGTGTGGGGGAACAAAAAAAATACTTGGAAATGAGCACACAATCCTTCTTCATGGCTCAAAGCATTCTGCTGACCTACCCAGGTTACAATTATTTATTCAAACTTAGCCATCTGATAATGAAAGCAAACAAACAATTAGAAGTTTTTCTTACTTATATTCTATTGACGTTTCCACACAGAGTAATATAATTTTTATCTAAATCTGTGGTGTACATTGAAGATTAAAATCCTCTTAAGGCCAGAGGCAAAGCTTACTTCAATTTACATAGTACTCAGTGCAGCATCATAAGTAAATGGTAATGACTTAAAGCTTGCTGGTCCTTTGGAAAGTTAGTTCAAATATTCATAAGATAGGTGGCTATGGTATTGTCTACATGTCAGGATGTACTTATTTTTAAAGTAAGGCATTAACTTCAGTTGTGGAATTGAAATTGATGCCCTGGATCACTGCAGTAGGAAAGAAACCTTCAGCATGCTAGAGCTCGGATTTCTTGATTTCTCAATAACTTACCTGTTTGTCACATTGTTGTAGTCCATTTAGGCTGCTGTAACACAATACCATAAACTGGGTGACTTATAAATAGTAAACCTTTATTTCTCACAGTTTTGGAGGCTGGGAGTCTAAGATCAAGATGCCAGCAGTGTCAGTGTCTGGTTCCTTGTAGGTAGCTGTGTCATTTCATGGTGGGAGAGGTAAGGTAGCCTTCTGTGGACTATTTTATAAGGGACCTCCCAAAGTTCCTCCCCCTAATATGGTCACAAACATTCAGACCATGGCACACATATGTTGCTGGCAAGGTGAGTGTTCCATTTGTAGATTATCTGTAGATTTTCTATGAATGTAGGCATCTGCATTCACTAATTGATTATGATGGGGATTTAATGGCAACTGCTTTACAATGTTCAATAGGATAGTAGTTGGCGTCATTAAATGGAATAATTCTGTTATTACCCAAAGACAAAGCAAGCAAGACCAGGGAAGTTCTGGTCTAGGCTGGAGTACAATCAAGTACAATCAAGTGTAAACAGAAGATTGTTATAAGCCACCTCATGGGTTCTCTAACGATTTGAATTCTGAGTCCAGACAACTCAGAGGTAAAAATCTAACCAGAAAACTAAGGTGTTAACTCCCACCTGTAGCCTATCAGCAAATCTGGTTTACAGACCAAACCTGAAGTATGAAAACACTGGAAACCTGTAATACTCAATGGTGTTCTGTTGTTGACATTTGAACAGTAAAGTTGCATTATAGATCTTGGCACTCATGGCTTTCATTATTTGTGAGTGGCCCTGAATGAAGTTAATCACAATGGCACCCCCTGTGGGGATGGAATATAACAGTCTTTTGAGTATCACCATGTAAACATTTCACACATGGTAACTATTGAGACTCCTGCACAGTTACCTCACTTGCCAAAGGCCCCCAGATAGTAAATGTGCAAACCTAGGCTTGTCTAACTCCAGAGAGCCTTTGCCCACACCATCCTGCCTCTCAACAACATCCAGTGATTTAAATATTATTGAAGCATGAAATTTGATGGCCTGTTCTGCGGCTGAGGCAAAGGCTGAATCATTTAGCTGGTGGAGCCTGGCTGACCACCCAGGATATCCTTTCCTTGGGGCTTGATTGCGCTGTACTCCACCAAACAAATAAAGGAAACTGCTTGGTGTGAAACATTGCTGAAAAGTAAACTAGTTCAGACTGGTGATAAAACTGAAAAGAAAAGTCCAAAGTCACACTTCTTAAGAACTTAAGGATTTGCAAAGGACTCAATCCATGATAATCTATTGCAGGTCAGGTATAAGGCAGGTAGAGAAACAGAGAGTGTGAGACTGTGACTATACAGGTTGGAAATAGCTCTGTATTTTTTTCTTTTTAAGCAGGGCTGGGGATCCCAGGGCCTCATGCATGCTAGGCAAACCTCTACCACTGAGCAACACTCCAGCCTTGAAATATTTCTTTTCTGTTAAGCAGGAGTGGTTGTGCTGGAAATTTATAATCTGTAATCACTGCTTTGCTTGGACATGAAGTGCACGTAATTTGTATGTGACTAACATCATGTGATTGGATCGTGTAAGTCATTTTATGAATGTTACATTGGTATTGCCAAGACTATGTATGCATATTTTCATATATTAGTTATCCTTTGCTGTGGGAAAGATTATTGTAAAACTAAATTATCTAATTTGCATATTTTAAAATTAAGTTACACTAAGAGGAAGATCACATCTAGGGGTAGTTCTTCTATGTGTTGATCATTTTAATCCAGATGGAGCAACTATTGAGGAAGATGTGGAAATCAGACAACACTTCAAAAAGTACACATCATTCCTAGGGAATGGAATTCTTCCAGATTCTGTTGTAACTACCCTGGCCTCAAATCAGTCTTTACTGCTAGTCTATAATGTTCTGTTTAAAAAAGAAAAGAAGAAAGAAAGAGTGAGATAATATGTAGAAAACTGCAGTGCTTTAAGCAGAATTTCTAAAATCAACATTTCCTCTCCTTCCTGACCCAACTTTACTTTCCACATTAAGAGGAACTGTACTATACATGATATTCTTAGCTTGCCAAATTATGTGTGCTGTATGTGCTTCATTTCTTTTATTCTTTTATTTTTTCTCTTCTCTTTTTTAGCTCTGGGTTGTCATAGAATTAGGCAGTGACATATTTTTCTTCATTGGGCTTCTTTTCTTTGTTTTTGATTCTAGCAATACCTCTAACAACTTACTCCATTTACTTGAAGTTCTTTATTTCTCATTGAATATATGTAAATTGAGCACCTACTATGAGGCCATCCCTGTTCTGGATACTTGGACTATATTCCTGAGAAGAGGAAAAGAAAAAGAAAACCTGTTATTATGAAAGTTATATCCTGTACATACCAGTGGTTCTTCATTGGACCGATTTTGCACTTCCCCTCCCCTAGTGACATCAGGCAATGCCTGGGGACACTTTTGGGTTTGTTTGTTTTTTTCTTTGTCACAGCTGGGGCAGTGATACTACCAGCAATTGTGGGAAGAAGCCAGGACTCTACTGTTAAACTCCCTGCAATGCCCAGACTTATTCAGTCCAGAATGTTAGCAGTACCAGGGTTGAGAATGCTGGTGTATACACATAGTGTACTGAAAACTGAACGTCAAATGGGTGTATTTGTGCAACACAGCGATTTTCACAATTATATCTGGGCCTGTTCTGGACACTGGGGTCCAGGATGTCAGGGATTCTGAAGAGAATGTTTCAGAAACCGTAGCAGGAATCATTAATTTCTTTTAGGTGCAAGCATCAAGAAACCTAGTACAAAGAGCTTTAGAAAATTGCATTGGCTTGAAAGACCAGGAGAGATGCTGCAGAACTGCCAGAACTGAGTAAGTGAAGTGTTGCAGCAGCAAAGACCACAGGGATTAAAACCAGGGCTTCTCTGCTCACAGGACTCTCCCATTCTGCTCTCTTATTTTGTGTCTCTCTTCCCTTTTCACAGTAATACCCCTTGTGCTGGGATCTTACCACAGAGAGGACTTCACCTGATGGAGAACAGCCTCTAGAATCCCTGCTTAGAGAACCTAGAGAAAAAGCAACTTTTCAGGCATGGAATTCCTATGTCAAACAATGCACCTGGGCTTGCTCTGAATATGTGCCCATGCCATACACCACTCTTCTTGTCAAGATGACCATATGATTGGTCATATGAAATGACCAATGACTTAAGATTAGGCTGTAGAATGGTAGTAATGGAAGCTGGACTGATATTATTCATAATGTCATTGCACCACAATGAATAGACAAAAGATCTGCCAAGATGATCAACAGGAAAAACAAAATATGTAAGTATACTACATATTTTTATACTACATATTTTGCATACTACATACTACATAATACATACTACAATGAAGAAGTAAAATCCTAATGTACTTGAAAGCAGTAATTTCAAACCGTGCTAGCATGGAGAACTCTTTATGGACACATCTCTCTTTCCCACTCCTTGGCCATCTAAAATAGTTGAGATATTGGTATATTTATTATGTTACAATGGAATTTTTTTCTTTAAAGTATATTCTAAGGATGCCTGGAAACTTTTGAGGTAAGTAGAGATACCCAGGGGTATTGTATTAGTTATCTTAGTATCACTCTAATAAAATACCTGACACAGGATACTAATGAAGTAAAGAGAGATTTATTCTGGCTTTTGGTTTTGAAGGTTCAAGTTCAAGACTGGTTGTCCCCATTGATCTACGTCTCTGGTGAGGACAGTACATCAGGGTGGGAGTGGGTGTGGGAGTAAATGCTCATATCTCAAGCTGAGAAACAAAGAGTGAAAACAAGAGCCAAAGTCCCATAATCCCCTTTGAGGGCACACTCCCAATGACTTAAGGCCCTCCCACCAAGCCCCTCTTCTTAAAGGTCCCCAGTACCTCCCAATACCACCACCCTGGGAACCAATAATTTACATACTCACCTTTGAGGATCACTCATCCAAATTATAGCAATACTAAAAGAAAGAAGAAAATACGGTCATTAGGTGATTTTATGTCAGATACAGTCTGCTCCCCATACTAATTTATATAATTCACAGGTGATATTATGGTGATATTTGCCCTTTGAAGCAGGAGCCTAAGATTCTAAAACTGGCTGAACTTATATCATTAGGGAAACATCAAGTATAACTGCATTTTACATCAATCAGAATATAAGCTCAAAGGCTGGTGCTGTATTGTGACTTTTTTATTCCACTGATCAACACATATTAACTGGACACCTCCCAGGAGCAAAGCTCTGCATTGCTTTTACCTGCTTCTCCTAGATTTGACATCTTCCTGCCAAGCTGGTTATCTGCCAGAAACTCTCAGATATAGTGAGACTCTCCACTTTATGTCCCATCTGCCCATTTTACAGAGTTGAAACATAAAGCAACATGAAACTGTTTCCTAGAATAGCTAAGGAGAACAACAGCACAGTCGACCCAGGATTTGAATATGTGTGGGTTTCTATAAGCCATGCCTTTCAATGGTCTCTGGCCCCAACTGCCATTCTCATCTCCACCTCAATACCAACCATCTCCTAAAAAATAGTCACTCACTCAAAATGAGGAATCAAAAGGCCCAGCCTTCTCTGCTGGACTATCCAATGTTAGCACCGGGAATTTCCTCAAAGGACACATAGACACCCATACCACAGTTCAGATTCCACCCATTTTTTCATAAATCTGGTAATTAACTTTTGTCAAGCTTTTTAAAAATCTTAACAGGGTTCTGCCACTCTCCACTCATAAAGCAACATGATTGCTTTTTAAATACAACAGTTTCTTCCAGTGGAAAATGCATTTGGCCATACCGTGTAAGACATTCTGCTACTAAAATCATTTTCGAGGGAAAGGAAAGAGTGCAGATTGAAGTGTACGGTTTGTAGATCTCACTTATTTTTTAAATAAAGGATGACTTCCAAAAACTGACATGAGTACAGAGCTCGTGTAATCTCCATTCCCAGTGATTTTTCTTTGATTGATGTGTCATTAATACTTTAATTGGCAACAGGTGCAGCTGATTGTTGGTTCCTACGCTGAGAAATCTGAAATTGAACATAAGGTTCTGATAAATTAATAAACTCCTCTGCTCCAAACAGTTGTTGCTGGGAACTAACTTTCCATGGAGCACTGCTCCATCAAGCACATTGAATTCTTTATGTTAAAAAGCAAAGTGTTACTTAATGATAAATTAAAACTACACAAAGAGCCACACATAGAACATAATAACATCCCCCTCCCAGGGAAATGGGAAGTTGCTGGAAGGAGCAAAAGAATATGATTTATGAAATAAATGGTTCCCTTTTGTAGACTAAAGTGCTTTGTCTCTAGATTTTGCATCACATTATTAAAATAATTTTGTGTTATTTAATATATGGGGGGGGGGGGATAAAGGACTTTTACATAAGGTCCTTTTTCCCCCTGAGGTAAAAATTAATATTAAGTAGAAAACTAGAGGGAAAAATCCTGAAGATTCTATAAAAGAGCTAAGTTATGTTTTATTTTATTTATTAACCCTATAAGTGTTAAGGCCATTTGCAATAATTTTGCTGCAAGAATTTGTCTCTAATGGACACAAGAGTTTTAGGTTTTTATTCCCCATTGATAGGAAATGAACTATTCACCGCATTGGAGCGTAAGGCAGAAGCCAAGATCTGGACTTTTGCTCTTCCTCCCTTATTGGCAGGGCCAACAAAGGCAGCTGAGGCTCCCCAGGGAATAAAGAGTGAGCTCACAGTGAGAAAATAAGACAACCAGGAAGCATCACCAATGCAGATGACTAGAGTGGCCTGCACCAGAGAGATGGTCAGCTCTGTGAGACAAACAAGAACACAAAATAACCAGAATGATCATCTTTAGAAAGAGAATGAGAGTGGATTGTGCAAGCATAAAGTGGGAGCAAATGTTACAAGGAAAGATAAATTAGAATTACTGGGTATGAAAAATACAATAGTCAAAAACAAATGATTGACTTGGTTGAAGAACAGAATGGATACAGCAGAGAACAGGAAGTACTGAAAGGGATAAAGTGATGAAAGGAATGTAAAAAAGGGGAATTAAAGAACAAATTTTCAAACTGTGGCCCACAGGAGTCTCGACATGAAAAAAAGAAGATGTACAGAAGGAATATAAAGAAGTGGTGACAGAGAATCTCCCAAAATTACAAAAGACTTAAAAGTCTAATAGGGTTATGTTTAAGATTCCAAAGACCATTTCAAAATCCCAAAACTTACGCAGAGCAAAAGCAGAAGCACAGAGAAAAGAGAGGTGAGAGATTATTGAATTCTTATGATGTAAGAGGGAAAAGTTGTGTATGATAAGCTTTTGATATTGATGGAAGGAAAATGCAGAAATAAGGTATGGGTATTTATTAAAAAAATAAAAGTAGAGTGTGTAATTTTCAGAGAAACAAAATTTAATTTAATTTATCCAGTGGAAAACAGGAGTAAAGAAAACCAAAAAGTGAATAGACAATATTAAACTTGAGAAATTAAATCCTAACATAAGAAACAATGAAAGGTTAAAAATAATTTTAGAAAATATTCTAGGCAAGTAGGAATTCACAAAGAACTGGGCTAAATTTTTCATATGAGAAAAAGAGATTTAAATAATAAGAGAAAAAATATTGAAAAAAAGAAACAATATCAAGACTGTATAAAAATCAAGCACTTATATCCCCCTAATAACATAGACTGAAAATTTATAAAGCAATAGCCAGCAGAACTAAAGAAAATAATAGCTAAATCAGTAATAACAGTTGGAAATTTAATCCACTTCTCTCAGAATCAAATAGATCAAGGATAAATGAAAAATAAAGACTGTTAGGAAAGATTTGAATAGTATCCTTAATAAACTTTACTTATTATCAATTTGTATGTAATTGGTTATTATGAGATATTTACTGGTATCTGAAGTAGTTTTTATCATCCAAGAACTTCCACCTTACAGTATATTATTTAAACTGCCTTAAGCATTATTTAATGCCCTCACTTTTGGTCACTGTTGATTACTAAAAGTTCAGTCTAGTTAAGACTTTAAACTCAGTTTCAGCATCAATCCTTTATGTAGATGAAACAGAAGGGTCTACAGTGGGGAGAAGCCATAGTCTCCTCTTTCTGCTCCTCCTAAGTCTAGGAACACACAGGAAAGGGGAGGGGTGAAGTCTGAGGTGATGACTCTGCCTTTTTCTTTTTGTGAAGCCTAATCTTTCTCTTGCTTGGTGTGTAAGAAATCTTTCTAACCAGTCAGTTACCTGTGGGAGGAAGGTACTCTGATTTTGACCTGTGGTTCAACCTGGTCCATCAGCTCACATTGCTTCTGCTCACAGTGAGTCTCAAGTCCTCCTCTGCCTGGACAGAAGAAAATGCTCTCACCAGGAGCTGCACTGCCTGCAAAACTCAGCATCCCAGGGACCAAATTAGGATGAGACTCTGGGGTCTCATTCAGGCACAAAATATAAGGAGTATCACTGAAAACTCAGTAATCAACATAAATAATATTTTAAAGCAATATTTTGAAAAATCACAATTAAAACAAAAAAAGCTATGATGAATCAAATGCCAAAATTTTAAATAAAGGATCAATATTCATGATTTTTCCTTTTGTCTCAAGCTCTAATATGTCACTATGCCATCTTGATTTCAAACCCTCTTTCTCTCTCTCCAACAGCACTTTTATAAATAGGAAAAAAAGAGGAATGGGTAGTAACTGATGATAGCAGGATCAGTTCTACTGCACACTAAGAAGGTATGCACCTTCTAGTGTACATGAACCCTTTTAGGAGGAAGAAATCAGTGCCCCATTGCTTATAGTGGATGACCCTACCTTCTGGCCAATCAAAGGGCAATGCTGGAAGCCCAGTGAGAGTTTACCTCCAACAAACACAGCTTCTTTTAACATACAGGATATATTATGATAATCTCCAGAGTGTTGTCTCCAAAGCATTATAACGTTAGAAAGAAATTACAGATGAAAGTTTCTTAAAGTGCCAATATTAAGCTACATTGACTCATAAAAATGATAATTTCATCTGGTCCAAACTAATACCCCATACAGACTATTCTCTGACTACATGCTGTAATATTATACATGAACAATGTAAGGAAAGTCTGTTTTGTGTTCCTATGTGTTAGTCAGTTTTTGGTCACTGTGATAAAATTCCTAAGAAAATCAATTTAAGTAAGGAAAGATTTACTTTGGTTCATAATTTCAGAGGTGTCATTCCATGGTCACATGGCCCCATCACTTTGGACATTTGATGAGGCAGAAAATCATGGCAGGGAGCATGTGGTAGAGCAGAGCTACCCACTTCATGGTGGCCAGGAAAGGGGAGGGGCCTGCGTGCCCCGGGGACAAGGACATACCCCCAGTGACTCATATCCTCCAATCAGGTCCCACCTCCCAACTGTACTCCCAGCTGGGAATCAAGCCTACAATAAATGAGGCTTGGGGGTAGGGAACATTTTAAATTCAAATTATAACATGCTATAACAGGATACCACAAACTGGGTAGTGTGTGTGTGTAGTACTGGGGATTAAACCCAGGGTTGTTCTACCACTGAGCTACATCCCCAGTCTTTTTTACTTTTTAATTTGAGGTAGTGTCTTGGTAGGTTGTTAAAGCTGTCTTGGTGTGATCCTTCTGCCTTTGCCTCCCAATTCCCTGGGATTAAAAGTGTGTGCCACTGTACTAGGTGGTAATTTTTAAAAATGGAAATTTTTTGGAAGTTGGGAAGTCCAAGATCCAGGGGCCAGCTTCAACTAAGGGTCTTCTTTCTGCATCACCCCATGCAGAAGGGCAAGAGAATAAGAGGCTAAACTCATTCTTGTATAAGTTTCTTGCTCCTATATTAACAGTATTAACCATTCATGGAGAAATAGCCCTATGACCCAAATGCCTCCCATTGGGCTGACCTTCTAGCACTCTCACATTGAAGATCAAGTTTCCAATACATGCGCTTTCATGAGTTGTTCTCGTTTGGATATGTGATGTCTCTCAGAAGATCATGTGTGAACAATGTGAGAACCTTCAGAGGCAAAATAATTATGTAAGGGAAGCCTTAACCTAATCAATGGCTTAATCCACTGATATGGATTAACTGGGTGGTAACTGTAGGCAGATAGAGTAGGTAGGTCACTGGGAGTGTGCCTTTGGAGTTTACATTTTGTCCCTGGTGATAAGGGCTTCCTCTGCTTCCTGATTGCCACATTCTGAGCTGCTTTCCTCTTCCACACCTTTCCACCATAATGTTCTGCCTCACTGTGGACCCATAGCAATGGAGTTGGCTTTCTACAGAAACCATGAGCATGAAATAAACTTCTCCTCTAAAATTGTTCTTAACAGGTCTTTTGGTCACAGTAGTGAAAAAGCTGATTAAAACAGCACAACACATTCAAACCAGAGCACAGAGCTTGAAAAATATTTCTGAAAAAATTAATGTAATTGCTAAATAGTGGCAAGTTTGATTTAAACCATTAACATTTGCTATAAACCTGAACAAGAAACATAAAATGTGTGTTTAAAACAATGGAAAGCAACCAATACAGAGAGAACTTGAGAGACTCTGATCCCTTGAGAGAAGGAAAACTCTCTGAGTGAGACCCACACTCGCCCTGCCTTGTCCCCATGGGCATCTGCCAGTTTTTTAGCATGAAGGACTAGAATCCTAATAAAAGGGAGGTCCCAGTGATCCCAGAAGACAGATGTTCTCACATCTGTCTTTAGGACAGCTGAAGCAACTGGAACTTGAGGGGCAAAACCTGAAAGAAGGAAACCACAGGGAAGTCAGCCTGAAAATCTCCGTTCAAACTCCAGTTGAGGTTTTGGCCAATTTCCAAGCTGCACACAAATTATGACTCCAAAAAGCCATCAGGAACAAGCATCTAAGGCCAAAGGACTGAGCAGAGATTTTAGAAGCCTTGTGTTCTGAAGAGTCAGGGATAGGAATTCAAGGCCTGCCAACATGGAAAACTTTTGTAAACATTCCAGAAACTCAGATGAAACATCAGAAAGTCCACATCCTAACAGTAAAGGCAAAATGAAATAGAACAGCCCTAAAATAAACCTTTAACAAGATTGAGGTGATCTGCACAGTCTCTGCTGCCAAATGAGATCTTAATGCTTTTGCAAGAGAGATAGCACCTTCCAGACTATCATTTTTAATGCAATTAGTATTCAATGTCCAGGATCCAACTAAAAATTGTGAGCATTGTAAAAACAAAACAAAAACAAACAAAAAAATGACCAAAGTCAAGTAGAAGTAGATCTACAGATGATGCAGAATTACCAGACAGGAACATTAAAATAACTATGTTCAAGAATATATGAATTTCAGCAGAGACTTTTGATCCATACTAAGAAGTCAAATGGAATTTTTAGTTATGAAAAATATAATAAATGAAATGAGGAATTCAATAGATTCACTTGAGAATTCAATAATGTACAAATATGTCAAATGAAGCCCATTATTCTGCATAATTAAAATGCACTAATAAAAAGAAATTCAACAGCATTTCATATCAGATTAGACAAAGTAGAAAATTTACTTTGTAAACTAGAAGATAGGTCAGTTTAAAGTGTTCAGATTGAGCTACAGAAAGGAAAAATATGGAAATCAGGAAAAAAATTAGAAGAGATACACAGTAAGTACATAGTGAAAATGTCCACCATGGGTCACTGGGGGAGTAAAACAAAGAAAAGGGAGAAAACATGAGACAGAAACAATATCTGAAGAAACACTAGTTTGAAATTTCTGAAACTGAAAGACATCAAACCACAGATTCATGAAACTTTAAAAAAACAAAGCAGGATAAAGATGAATAAAATTATATGTGCGCATAGCATTGTAAAACACCAAAAATCAAAGACATAAAGAAAAATTTTAAAAGTAGTCAGAGGTTAAGAAAAAGACCCTTTGATATCAAGGGAGCCATAAGTAAGCCTTGGGGCTGATTTATCAACAACAACAAGGAATTTCAGGAGACAGTGGGAAGACATCTTTAAAACACTGAAAGAAAACACTAGCCTACAATTTTGTAGCCAAAATATTCACAAAAATGAAGGCAATAAAGCATCTTCTTAAGCCAGAAACAGACAACATGCTCATCAAATTACAAGGACGTATCAAAAAGGACTAAGGAACCAGCTCAAAGGGACTTCTACTAGCCAAATTTAAGAAAATTTAAACATTAAAACACATAACAATGGCAAAATATTATACTTCTTGGAATAAAATTAAAATTCAAGAGTCCATACTAGTAGATACCTCTTCTTGAATTGATTAAAGTAAGATGCTAAGCAAAAATGTACAGGGATTGAGGGAGTCAGAAAATTACCATTTTGCAACCAATCATAGTAATAATTTATTTAGGCAAGAATCATCAATGGTTGATATAGCTACTTGGTGAAAATTTGATGAGGAAATAGGATATTTACATAGTCTCAAAATATCTTCCCACAAATTACTTATTAATTACAAAGAGACATCATGTGCCTTCTAATGGGAAGCACTGAGAAGGAAGGATACATTACTTATGTATTATTTCTGCCAAAAATGTATAACTTGAATCTAAACATAGGAAACCCACATTGAGGATCAGTTTGCAAAACATCTGGCTTGTCCTATTCTGAAATGCCTGCGTGACGAAGGAGTTAGGAAGCTGTTGTTAGGCCAAAATAGAGATGACAAGACCTGAACTAAATCAATGGCAATGAGGATTTTGAGGAGGGATCAAAAAATATGAATAAAAATTCCACATTGTCAGCACTTAAATGCTGCTTAGAAGTGGCAGGAAAGAGAGATGACGAAGTCTGAATCTACCATCCAAGAAATCTATCCAGAATGGGGTTTTGAAGAGCACTTGTAAATGACAAAGTAAGATGAATTTGTTTTAGAGTAGACTTCCTTTGAGGTCTACATGAACATGCAGGTAATAATGGCCATCAGTTGGGTTGAAGGGAGAGATCAAATAAATGTAAAGATGTGTGTGTAGTAGAAGCATTTAAAGCCATGGGATCCAAATACACATGAGGTTGAAAAAGAGAAGAAGGAAAAACAAACCTAGAGACTGCCAAAGGACTGAGCAAAGAAACAGGAGCCAGAAAAGAAAAAAATAAAAGGAAGAGTCAAGAGAATTTTGAAGAAAACTGGAAGGGTTTGTTTTCCAGGAAATCAAGAAATAAAAGTTTCAAGATCATATTCCAAACACTATGCTAGCTCTCAGCTGTTACAGATGACCAACACATGGTGCTGCACCCACAAAGCTCAAAATCTTGACAGAGGAAAAAACAAAACCAATACAAAACATTTAAACCATTAAACATTGATCGACACAGCTCACCATCAAAGAAAAAACAGAGGCAAGCAAGTGGAGCACCAAAAGGAAAGGGCTCAGCTCTCTAAGTGTTAGGGAACACGTGAATGGCACAGAGCATCTTTGGGTGCTCTGGGATGATTAGTTAATGTTATGGTAGTTCTTGATTTTGCTGGTAGTTATAACCTCAGGAAAACCGCTGGTATGCTTGACTGGACCAAGTAAGCATCCACCCTCAAAGGATCATAAAAGCTAATGAATGGGAGCCTCTCCTTTTATACTGTGCAGCCAATTCACTATCTCTTGCATCCAATCACCTCTTTTACTAATGGAAATCAAGAGACTCTTTTCTTTTCCAAGTCCCTTTTTGTTTGATCTTTTTCTTATCATATTGTTGTTTGGCAATGGTGAAGAAAAGGGTATTCTAGGTTGGGGAATTCCAGGCAAGGTCATGGACACAGGAATCTTTGTGAGAAATGCAAATAGTTTCGTGACAATGGGAAGGGAGCAAGAGATAAAATGGGGCAGGAGCCCCCCGAGAGTGGTGCACGCCTGTATTCCCAGTACTTGGGAGGCTGAGATAGGAGGATCGTGAGTTCAAAGCCAGCCTCAGCAATAGCAACGCACTTAGCAACTCAATGAGACCTTGTCTCTAATAAAGGGCTGGGGGTGTGGCCCAGTGGCCCAGTGCCCCTGAGTTCAATACCCAGTGCCAAAAAAAAAAAAAAAAAAAAAAAATGGGGCAGAGAGTTGGGGGGGGGTCAAGGACCCAATCTAGCAGATAATCTGTCTTTGGGATTGGGTGGGAGACAGAGAAGGAACAAGTACATAGATAGTGCTTAATATGTTCCAGGAAACATTCTAAATGTTTCACATGTATTAATTAGCTTATTTGTCTTACACCTTCTATCATTACTCCCATTTTGCAGATGAAGAAATTAAGGCACAGAGAAACTCAGTAACTTGCCCACACAGTTTGCAAGTGGTGAAGCCAGATTCACACCCAGGCACTGGCATCTGCACAGTCTAGCTATGTTCTTAATCACCACCCCAGAACAGGAATAAAACATTAGCTGATGACAATCATGGTACATGCTGTGAAAGAAAAGAGCAGGCAGCCATGAGAACCATTTCTATACTTCATGACCATAGTAGGTTCATTAGTAGCTGAGCTGAGTTCTAAATTTGTATCTCCAATCTCCTGTGAAAGTTCTGGACTCCTTCCTCTTCCCTTGTGCTGCAGATTTGAAAAGGCTACAATTGAAAGTTGAGAAAAGAGTTAACCACAAATCAACTGATATCACCCCACGGTGGGGCAGAACGAGCCCCGGCTGAAAAGGCAATCCCTTGGGGTCTGATACTGTCCCATTAACAACCGTGAGACCCCCATGAGTGCATAGGACTCTGCGCCTCAGATTCCAGCTTTTTGAAGCTGACACCTCTGTGGTACGAGGTCATTGTGAAGCCCTTGCATTGCTCACATTTTGTGACCTCGGAGTCAGGTAGGCCTCTCACTGGGGGTGCGGACACTTCCCAGTCTTCAAGGAACTTTAAGATATTTTTCAGAGGTCTTAAAATTATATTGCCTGAAAGAATAAAATATTTTAAATGCACGTTATGCTGAGACAAAAACAACAGTAAAAGATCTTTATCCTTTAAGAGATAAGCCTGCATATCTGTGAATAAGAAAACCAGTTCTGTTCAAATGAGCAGAGCTAGAGAAGAACACTCCAAACTAGCAGAAATATTTCGTCTGACTGGAGCTAAGTAACTATGCCTAGAACCCACACCTGTCCCTTGATAGACACTCAAACAACACTCATTATTTTTCTTCTTTGCCATCAATTAACTTTAATTTTCTATACTCCTTAACGCCTGGTGGATATTTTCTAATGAATTCATTGTTCTATCTTTTCAGGAGCTTGGCCAATTTTATAATCACTAATTGCCTGCCTTCAAAATGTTCTAGTCTCTTAGATTTTTGTGGGGTTTTATTGTTATTGTGGTGTTGTTTTTCCAGCTTTCATATGGTTGCCAGCTTTTGAAAAAAGACTTCTTACCTACTACCATTAGGCATACCCATCTGCAAATGGACATATTCTAAGCATTTGTCAAGCAAATTATCATTGGTTCAATTGAAGATGCCAGGTTCAAAGACTCTAGCCGTTGAGAAAATAATAATGTTTGGGATAAATATAGAAACTAAGCCTTCAGGACTGATTGGTATGTCTTTAGACTTCTCACACTCCTAGACATCAAATGCATCATCATTGTGACATTGGTGAATATAAATGGACTGGCAAAATCTTCTAGATGAGGAAAAATTGAGATTTGATTGATCAACCCTTTCTGCAATATAGATGGACTCTAATATAAATGTAAATCTCTATCACCTAGAAAGTTATAAAGGGAAACTCATAGCATAGTAATATCAAAAATAAAATACCATTTATTGAGCACCAACTATGTGCTTATGAGTGAAACATTTTATATGTATTTTTAAGTGAATTCTTACAACTCAAGAGGTATGTATTATTATCCATATAAGACTAATGAAGACATGGAGTCTTAGGGAAGTTAAGTAACACCCAAGGAATCACTAACAAAAGACAGGTCTTCAAGAGAGTGTCTAGCTGGGGTTGTGGCTCAGCAGTGGAGCACTCACCTAGCACATGCAGGGACCTGGGTTTGATCCTTAGCACCACATAAAAAATAAATAAATAAAATAAAGGTATTGTGTCCAACTACAACTAATATTAAGAAAAGAAATCTTAAAAAAATAAAGTTTAAGAAAAAGAGTGTCTAATATTAAAGATCTTCAATGAAGGGTCATAAAGATGCCCTTCATTGTAGTTGCTGCTGTAACAAATAACCACAACCTTGGTGACATAAAGTAACAGAAATTAATTCTCTCATGATTCTGGAGGCCAGAAATCCAAAATTAGTGTCCATGGATGGAAATCAAGTTGTTGCCAGAGATGTATGCTCTCTTTTCAAAGGCTAGGGTGAAGTCTCTTCCTGGCCTCTTCCAGTATCTGGTAAGCTCCCAGCAGTCTCTGGCTTGGGCTGCATCACTCCATTTTCCAAGGCTAACATCTTCAAATCTGTCTCTGTTTTACCTCCACTTGGTTTTTCTTCTCTGTGTGTCAAGTCTCCCTCTGCCTCCTCCTCAAAAACACACATGTGATTGCATTTTGCAGTAGCCTACATAATCCAAGATAATCTTCCCATCTCAAGATCTTTAATTTAATCACATATTTTGCCACATAAGGTGAGATTCACAAAGTCTAGAGATGAGAACATGATACTATCATTCAGCCTTCTACAATGGGGAATGTCATCCTCCTTGACATATTCAAAACTTCTGATTGTACCCTTCACTCTCTCCTGGCCTTATGATGTTTAAAAACAGTGGCATAGTAGTTTAAGTGGTAGTAGTATAGGTTGTAGTGGACACTCCCTTGTCCACTGAAAATTAACATGTTTTTACAAATTGGAACAAGTTAAGTGTCAGCAAAACCTGCTGCAATTTGACATATGATTCTTATTTATCTCCTTAATGTGAATGCATTCTCTATGGAAATGTTAATTATTTTGGTTACTGGGTGTAGTACTAGATACATTATGTTATTATTATTATTCTAAAATTGGGACTATCTGAATTCTGAAATATATTTGACTCCAAGAGTTTTAGATAAGGGATCCTAAACCTGTAAGAAGATGAAAACTGGAAACTACTCCCGAGAGGGCTGGGGCTATGGCTCAGCAGTAGAGCACTCATCGAGGATGTGTGAGGCCCTGGGTTCGATCCTCAGCACCACATAAATAAAATAAAGGTATTGTGTGTTCACCTACAACTAAATATATATAAAATAAACTATTCCAGAGTACAGCAGGAACCCTCAGGTAGTCATGAAACCAATACATTTAGGAATCCTTCTGAAATGGCTAAAAAATGATTTCTTAAAAGAAATTATTATTGTGTCATTGATATTGTGGAATAGAGGAAGCCAAGGTATTCAGAGCAACCCTTTCATTTCTTTATCTCTAGGAAACATTGCACCCAAATTGCTTGAATCTGTTTCCCCTGAGTACCAGGGTGGAGCCCTAGTCCCTGATCAGCAATACCTTCTACAGTGATGGTGAGAGAGAACTCCAACAGCAAGGTGGCCACCAGCCTGCCTGGTTTGCATCCTGAACCACCAATGTGGTCATTACCTCTAACTCCGCACAAAGCCCACAGGGAAGATCCTCCCCTGTCCATGTGAAAAGCCTCTTCCAAGCTCCTGAACAGGTCGTGGATGTGCAGACCTGGAGAATGTCAGGTTCTGACCATGTTGCACACCATCCTTTTCCCATTGACCCTACAACCATCACCACCAGTTGTGTAGCCTTTGATGCTTTCCCAAAATAGATTTCATGATTCCCAGTTTCTCCCTCCCCCCACCCCACACACTCATGTACACACACAAATGCATGTTTATACACACCCCTTAGAGATAAGTTACCTTCAGAACCCTTGAAGCAAGGGTCTCCTTATGTGTCTTCATATAAACACAAACATACTCACTCTCACCTTCTTTTATACAGGCCCTGAAAGATTATTTACATTTTTTCACTTTTAATCCCTAGTGAGTATTCTAACATGCTTTTCTAGAGCCAGCCATTATGAAGATGCCTAACCTTGGTCAAGGAGAATGTGGATGACTGAGGAGGGCAAATTCATCACATCAACTAGCACAGAATGGCTAAAAAAAATGCACTATTTTGGAAAGATGGGGAAAATCTAACAGCATCATTTCCCTTTGGATAAGGTAATATATTGTTTATGGAGATATTCAGACGGAGATCAAACTATCTTATTTGGCGATTCACTCAGGTTTGTCATAAACATTCTTCTCCTTCCCTTTCTGTTGAACATCAATACAGATGACATGCCTTCATAGTCTGGATGCCATTTTAGGGCAGTCTCCAAACTCTTTATTGGTATTAGAAAGAACTGCAAAATCCCACGTTAGTAAAAGTTTCAAAGAAATAAAACTTTTACAAAAAGTAAAATGTGGAAATAAAATTATAATCATTGTCATGAAAATATTTGAAGGGCATTGCTTTGCTTTCAGAAGGAAAAGATAGATGGTGCTTAGCTTCTGAAAATTTGATGTTCAGTAATCCCTGTTAATAGAGCAAGATTCCCTGTACCCCTGTGATTAACTATTAACAGAGCATGAGAACGAAAAACAAGTGTCCCCAGGTGGTTCTGGCAGCAGCCTAATAGGCTTCACAAGAGATCCCCGACCATTTGTCTTAGTGTGGTGCTCTGGCTTACCCCAGCCATGCACAGCCCCCTCTCAAATGTCCACAACAGAAAACACAGTATTGATCCCTGAGGTCCACAAAGAAGATGATGGAGCTCTGAGAACTGAGAGAAGGTGGATGGCATGGAGATAAGTCCCTAGTATGACTGAGAAAACAAAACCAAAAAGAAAGCTTTCTAAAAACATTTTGAGCAATTACAACAGCACTTAAATAAGTGCATGGTATCCCAGAGGAATTGGAAACTGTTTATTAGAAAGGACAGCTTCCTGGGAAGATCATCACCTTGGTAGTTAAAAGACCTGGGTTCCACCCCCTTTCTGTCCTTCATTAACTATTACACAAGGAAAGATATTGAACTTTTAAAATACAATACAGATAAATTGTTTCTACCATAAATGAGAAATTATCAATGATTATTAAAACACCAGTCTCATTTCTCTACAACCATATCAGATATAGCTTCTTAAAAGTTTCCATCAAGTTGGGCACAGTGGCCATATCTATAATCCCAGCAGCTCCAGAGGCTGAGGCAGGAGAATCAACAGTTCAAAAACAGCCTCAGTAAAGGTGAGACCCTAAGCAACTCAATGAGACCCTGTCTCTAAAGAACATACAAAATAGGGCTAGGGATGTGACTCAGTGGTTGAGTTTCCCTGAGTTCAATCCCTGGTACCAAAAAAAAAAAAAAAAAAAGTTTCCACCAAAAGAGCAAACAACCAAAAGTGATACACTAAAAATTGCTACAGATCTGGATCAAATTTTTGATGGAATTTTCTACCCCAAAGATTTAAGGCTTTTTTGACATCATGTAAAGCAGCAAAATGAGAAAATTGGCATTTAAAATGTGTTTTATATATGGTTCAAAGTCCATATTCCTTTAACAACCACAGGGCATGAGAAGAGGGTGCTAATTCTGGCAAAATGGCAGGTTAGGAAATCAGACTACTCTTGATGCTAGCAGAAAAAAACAATACCTTGGACTCCAATTCTTTCTGTGAAAACCATTATAAGAAGAGGAAGAGAGCAAAAATGTTCCATCACTTCCACAGGAAGGCACTTAACCAGCACCAATAATCTCTTCAAAGGGTCTTCTCAGAGATCTCTGTAAAAACTTTATCAAACCTTCCTCCTGATTTCATGATACTAAAATTCCTATCATCTGCCAATGAGAAAGAATGTCAGGAAATAAAACAATAACTTTGTTTAATATTTATGCTATTCCCTCATATTAAATATAATTTATGCAACTGGTTTTTTTTTTGTATTACCCTGTTTAATTATGTATACTTGAAGAGGATTTATATTATACATGGTTATCATTCATAATTAATTAATTCAATATGGAGTTTGTGTTCATGCCTATAAAGAATTGGGCACAAGGCCCTGTGTCAAGAGCATAATCCTCTTCTTTATCATTCTCGCTATGAGAAAATCAGGTTTAGCTCGCAGCATATTTTCCAGAAATGCCTCATCCCAAATGCAAACACACCTTCTTTGTTATTAACATCATTTCATATTTTCTTGGTGAATTGGCGCTATCACTCAGAGTTAGCAGGTTATAGATAAAAGGTGAATGAGGTATCACCAGAGATGGTTCTTCTGTCATAAGGTTAGTTTTCTCATCAAACTGCTCTCCTAAAGTTCACTGGTAAACTTTAAATTATGAAAACCAAGGTCTTTCTTCATTCTTGTTCTGCTTAACATGGCTACCACAACCTCTTCTTTCTGGAAATGCTCCTTCTCCCTCTTCATCCTTCTATGTGCCTGTGGTTGATGTGTCCTCCTCTGCTTCCTCCTCTCGACTCTTCCCAGCTGGCTCTCCTTCCATTTCTCCTTCTCTCCTCATCCTGGCCTTAGCCATCCCAGGCCCTGTCATCTCTCACTCTACTTGGTCTCTCCAAAAAAATCCCATCACTCTCATGACCTCACGTTCCCTATAAGATGATGGCACTCTAAACTACATCTCTATCCCTAATTGGTCTCCTCACATACTCACTTGGATGCCATTAGGACATTTCAACCCAAATGTTCCATAGACTCCCCAAGTTCAATTTATCTAAAACACAATTAATTAATCTCTCTCCTCCTGTGATTCCTTCCTCAGTTAACAGCTTCATTATCCCCTCCCTCCCTGGGGTCATCAACTTTGAAGTCCTCATCCAATCAAATTCCACCCCTGTAATGTCTTCATAGCATCCTCTGCATTCCACCACCATTTCCTTTGTTCAGGTTTTTATCTACTGTCTGAGAGAAGGAACTAATATTTTTCTAGTGCTCATTAGACGTTATATATACATATTCATCCATTCCTTCAAGAACCCTTCAAACACCGGTATTATTTTCTTCACTATTAATCTGCTGAAAAAGATGAATTTCAAGAGTTCAAAGGTTCCCAACATAAAGAAGTGATAAATGGTTAAGGAGACAGACATGCTAATTACTCTGATTTGATCATTCACATTGTATACACATATTGAGTTATCACAACCATACCTCATAGATCCGGACAATTATTATATGTCAATAAAAATATATAAATAAGTAAAAATAAACCAAAACAAACTTTAATTTTTAAAAAGTGCAAATCAAGTTACAGGAAGGTTAAAATATTGGTTGGAGTTCAGACCAGAAGTGCCAGTCTCTCCCCACCTCCCATCCTGACATTCAGCCCCCATCCTGATCCATCTTCCTATCACTGCAGTATATTTGATGGGGCAGCTGAGTGGGCTGAGGACAAAGTTTTACTTTATATTTTCACAATACTTTGCAAATATTAGATGTTCTTCCACTCCCTACCCAACCCCTCAAAGAAGCATATTCCAACTTTTCTAGAAGAAATCAGAGTGTCCTGGAATGCCTGGCCCAGTTTCTCACACAGCCACAATAGTGGACTCAACCAAGGGATGGCTGCTCCCACTGGAGCTGGCAGTCCCCTGACAGTTCATCAGGCCCCTTCACTTCCAGGCATCTGTCAAATATGCCCAGTGTCAGCTGCGATTTGCCACTGAGCTTATACTAGTACATGTCCCGGAATAAGTTGCTTCATTCATTTATATCATTTGTATTACCCCATGGTTGTTGGAGTTTGCAATGCCCAGACTGTAAGTGTATCAGTGACGTTTACGTAACACAATATAAAATGAGTGGCTTAAACAACAGAAATTTATTTTACCATAGGTTCGGAAGCTGGAAAACCTGAGAACAGGGTGCCAGCATGATCAGGTGTGGTGAGGGCTTTTGTCCTGGCTTCTCACTGTGTCCTCCGTGGCCTTTCCTCAGCACATGCATGTAGAGAGAGCTCTCTTCCTCTTCTTATAAACCTACCAATCCTATTTTATTAGGACCTACCTTGTGACCATGTTTAACCTTAATTACCTCCCAAAAGTCCTGTCTCCAATACAGTTACATTCCAAATATTAATTTGGGAGGGGACACATTTCATACCCTAACAATAAGTATAACAATTACTGTTTTTCAGTACTTACCACGTACCACATTGCACTTTACATTAATTCTTTAATTCAGTCCTCACAACAATTTTGTGCAGTTGGTGCTTGACATTATTCTATCTTCCAGATGAGGAAGTGGAGCTAAGTCATGTAATTTCCCCAAATCCCATAGCTAGTAAGTGGTAGTGCCAGAATTTGAATCCAGGTGCTCATGTTCTTAACCACCATTTGATGTTGCTTCTGACTTCCCAAAGTTTTAAAAGCCCTGAGCACTAATGCATTCCCTCATGGAAATGAAGCAGTAGTCACTTTCTGATTGTTCCTTGAGATTGTTGCTTCTCTCCCTTAGTTTATGCACTTTTCTTTTCCTAAGGTCCTTCACCACCTTATGGAGACTCCACTCACCTCCAGGACCCTAACCAAGTCCCTCTCCCCATGGCCTTTCCTGACTCCTGAAGCCTCTGACATGTCTGAGCTCTCTCCTCTAAATATTCCCTGGACCCTTCATTCTCTACTTTGGATATAAGTAATACAATCCCATTTCCAGAAAGCTCTCTGTGTGTATTTGTGTGTATGTGTTCCCCCTAAGAGTAGATCCTATGTCTTTTAACTGTTGTGTCCCCAAGGCTGACACACAAAACATGCTCAACACATGTTCGTCATTGTAAATTAAATTAACCAGATGGTCCCTGGAATCCCTTCCAATCTAAAATCCTACCATTTTTAGGTACATGCCTGTTTGAAATGTACTTAATCTGTTGAGCTTTTATAATTCTTTTTTTCAATTCCTTTGATCTTTTACATTTCTCTTTATCCACATTCATAATCATGGGAATTGTTTTGCCATCTGATAGGATTTTTACTGGGAAGAGTAGGTGGAGGTAGGCCTTAAAAGGAATGCTGTCTTCTGGGTACTCTCTTGTAAGTCTGAATGCTTGAGGTTTCTAGAAAACTTATCACCTAAGCGATGAGCTATTGCCTGTTCTTAACCTTTCTCATATCAATTCGGGCTTTCTTTTCTCTTATTTTCTTTTCTTTTTTCTTTCTTTCTTTCTTTATTTTTATTTATTTTTTTTTTTCATTTTCTGAAACAATCCATAACAGAAACAGAAACTCAAGAGTGTGGATGCGATGTTCCCAGGGACCTGACTCAGCAAACAACATGATCCTGGCTGAGACAAGTCCCACACTGAATGTGACCTTTGATAAACTGGGTCTACTTGGTTCCATATTGCCAGTGTGCAGATCAGCTGGGTAAAGGGTCTTGGACTGAGAGGCAATATAAATGCAGCGCTGTATCTTCCTCAGCACTTGAGATGCATGCCTCTCTCCAGGGTGAGCATCATGGGCATGTTTTGAAAGAGAGAACTCAGTGTGGGGAGGCAGGTGGCAGGGAAAGGGAACAGCAGATTTGTGCAGTGCTCCAACCACTTATTTCACCAGACAACTCCACCAAACGTCCTATCCGATAATGACACTATCTTTTGGAGTATTACCACACGCATTATCTAATTTCATCCTCAATGTAAGTTTATAAACCATCATGATTCTAATTAACATCCCCACTTTATAGACTCTCAGAGAGATTTAAAGACATGCCAAGGTCACAGGGTCAGTTTAATAGCAGAGGATCTGAACCAGAAACTCTGACCTTTACTCTTTCCATGATTCTACTGTTCCAGATTTACAGTAGTCGACTCACTGGCATTTCACTGTTGGTTATTCCCCTTGGTCTCCTGGTAGCAAGATGATCAAAAAGCAGGCCAACAGGAAGAACAGCAAAAAGATTCAGATCATTCCCAAGTTTAAAACAAAAGCAATAAACCATGTCTGAGAAATCCAGAGTTAATAGGGTAATAATTGGGATATAATGGGAATGACAACCAGAGAATTTTCCATTACTGTCTTACATGCTAGTACACTGGCATTTCCATGGGTTTGAGAAGCCACCATTTGTATAACTCCCTTAATCTCACTCTGGTCACTGCACTTGAGCTCTCATAGGATTGGCACTGCCCATGCACATTCAAGGATATGTATAAAACCTGGTTGGAACATGGCATAGTAGAAGATAAACTGTGGTGCTTAGTAGGTCAGATGATATCCCTGCAAGAAATGCTGCCCTTCCAACTTGGCAAATTATTCACTCAGTGTGCATTGCCTGAGCATCCCACCCCACCCCGCCCTTGATATATGTTAACTTCACTACATTCCATTAAAAGAAATGCTGGAAGGCCCCATCCTGTTCTATTATATTCATTCTTGTTTCATGCTCTTCCTGATATTGGAAAGAACCCTTATTCCCCCTCTTCTCTTGTTCCCATGTGGAAAGTTCATGAATCCAACCCTCTAGGCTTCTCTTGGGCTCCTTGTTCACTGCTCTTCCTCTCTCATGACTGACTTCATGGAGAAGACAATCTTCACTAGTTGGCAAATTTGGCATAATAAACAGGAAACACATTAAAGGAGGCACCGGCCTTCAGGAATCTGCGTTCTCTCCACTGTGCCGAAAGCTTAGAGGGTAAGTTGATCAATAATTGTAACTCGCCAAGTGCTGATTACATTAGTGAGTTTATATGGTCATTTCTCCAATCAGCCTTATCAGTAATAAAGTTGGTTTTTTGATCTGAATATCTCTGATCATGAACCTATATTTGAAATGGTTCTAAGCATGAGGCAAGAAAAAATAGTGTTATTTATTGAGACTCTAAATCCCTAATGAAGGTGCTTAAGAAATGTTTGTGGATAGAAGAAATTAATAAATGTATAACAGAAAGTATAACAGAATGTCTGACCAATATCTACATCCTTCACAGAAAAGATGGTTTTTCCCTGTACTCCATGCATCTTATGGTCCACAATTTGCACACTTGAATCTCACAAATATATATGTGCAATGTAGCTCTGCTGAAAACCCTTAGCAGCATGAATAATTAAAGCAGGCTCTGATCTTAAATGGGTAAGCATTATAGGCTATTCCATATGCATCCATGTCTTTGCATTTTGGTAAGTGTCAACATTCGACTGGTAGCTAATCTTAGTCTATCATTTAATCATAAAATTTTCTTCGGAATGCCCAGCATGAAAAAATTCCCACACTTCTTCAGGACTATGCTGTGACTTAGTAACCCGTTTTTTTTCCTGTATGTATGATTACGTGTGGGGAAGGTAGAGAGAAAAAGAGTATGTGCATGCAATTAAAAAATGTGAGGGTTTCCTATTAATCATTGGAGAGAGCTTGGTAATTTACCCTGGGGTCCAATCACAGTAATTCTCCTTATCTGTCAGTTCCATTACAAAGAGAATTAGGACAGTGACCAACATGAGGTGGCCAGACTCCCCACAAAAATAATTTCCAGAATATGAGAGCAAAAGGGCATTAATACCCCCAACAAGCCAGTAAGAGCAGACCACTGTAATACAGTCTCTTTAATTTACATTATCTGACCAGTAGGGGAAGGACAGGAGTGGAGTGAAGGGGGACTACCTAAAGCACACAAGTTTCATGTAAAATCACTTAGGGTTCTGAACACTCCATGCCCAGTCATTGAGATGGATTTTCAGGGCTGATCATGACTGATCATGACTCAAAGAGTAAAACTCCTTTCCCTCCTTCCTTGTACAGAAATCCAGGCTTCTACTCCAGCAAGTCACCTCCTGAAGGGCCTTGCCCCTGGCACTCTCACTAATGATAGTTGCCTCACCGAGAGAATCGCTAGAACTACAACCACTGCCAGAAATGCCTGGCACCAGATTCCTCTCCCACTCAGCGCCTAATGCCATTACACGTCCTACAACAGCTGCACGGATACCTCGGTGAGCCATTTGAGCATTCAGAACAGATAAAGAACTGCCATTTACTTATGCCCAACACTAATCCAAACATGGTCTTTCACAAAATGATCTAAATAAAATGGCCAACTGGGTTGAGAACAAAAAAAAGTTTACAAATGAAGCTTTGGAGCAGAACTGGTTCCCACCCCCACATAAAACTATATGCTACAGATATCACATGTACAGAGCTGGACAGACAGCAAGATCGCCTTCTAGTTTTTCTCCAAGCATAATACAATGGCTTTTCTTTCTCGTCTATAGGGTCATTTTTTTAGCTCACTTCTTTCTAGTAAAGAGTCTATTTCATTAAATGCACAATCATATACTATCACAATGATATCATATATACTATCATATATACTATCACATTTACTATCATATACATATACAATCATAAGCTATCATATACACAATCATATACAAGCGTTCACTACACACCTGTTTAGCACGTACCTTATGTATAGAAATAATTAATTATATACCGTCTCCTCTCCTTTAACAGTCTGGTTGGTGAGACAGATATTTACACAGAGACACGCAAACACATTTCGATCCTATATTTGAAACCCAAAAAGGGAAATGGGGTTTCAAAAAAGAAAATGGCAATTTTCTCTGGGCAAAGGTAAAGAAGTGAAAGTTCATAGATGATTCCACTCCAGGGGTGTTCCAGCTGGGTTTTTCTGAGGGCTCAGGTGCCTCACAAAGCAAGGTGATTCTCCACCCTCTGCAGCGTCTACCAGGAAGCATCACTCTTCATCAACTTCATACACTGAAGTGCCAAAGGATGTGTTGTTAAAAAAAAAAAAAAAAATTACTGTCAACACCTGGCAAACAAATTCTCAAGAGGAACATTTTGTATAGGAAAAAAAAAATTAAAATTAGGAATCAGTAATGATCAGAAAAGGAAAGTAAGGACAAGGGGAAAGAAAGGATAGAAAGACAAAAACCAGAGGCTGGAACCCAAGTTTTAAAAAGGACAGGAACTTTTAGCAGCATCTAATAAGAATTTTAAGTTATTTGCTTGTAACTCTTACCATCTTCCCCAAATTAAGTAAATACTTACATACACGCAAAGACTCCCTTATGGTCATTTTATTGCTATTGTTTGGGGGAAATTAAGGCAAATAGCTAACATTATGCTTAAATCCTAAGAGCAGAACAGGCAATGCATATCCATGGCTAGGGGCAATGGGGCTTCACAGAGCAGGGCCCTGGAATTAGACTTCCACAATTTGTGTGGGCTGAGGCTGCCCGCATTTCTGCTGGACCCTGAAGGCAGAGGAGTCCTAACACATGGAGCACTCAACTCAAACCAAAAAAAAAAATAGTAGTTTATGACTCCACCTAAAGCTAGTTTGAATGCCATTTACTTAATCTAAAGACTTTATTTTATTGATTTCGAAAAAATAGGCTCCAGAAAGGTGAAGGGACCTGTGTGAGGTTATAGCCCAGCTCTTTGTGGTAAGAGTCAGACCTGGAACCCAGCTCTCCAGGCCCAGGAGAGGCCAGGCCTCCATCCACCATGCAAGGATATGGTTAAGTAATCTCCTATAACCCTGATACTGAGAGGCAGCAGAGGAATTAAACACCAAGTCCCAATCTCAGTCTGGCAGCCCTATCTGGCACAGCACAAAGACTGGGCTCTGGAACCAGACTCCAAGGATTCTGTGGTGCAATCTTGGGCAAGTGATTTAACCTCACAGAGCCTCACATTATCATCTGTAAATGTAACAATAATACTTACCATGCAGGATTTTTTTTTTTTAAAAAAAATTGAATAAAGCAATGTATGTGAAGTATACACCACAAAGTAAGCAATGGATGCATTGTAGCAATCATAATAGCTGTCAATGGAGACTTTTACAAATGTACCAGGAGATTTATTTTAAAATGCTTAAGTATTAGAGTAATATATATCAATAATTGAGAAAATATAAAGGGAATAATTTTTAAAGGATTTACCATATTCCTACATGCTGAAACAACCTCTGTGAGCATGCGGATGTATTTAAACAGGAATGATTTAGAATGTGACATTTCTTGTGCCTTGTAACCTTCCAATAGCACTCAATTTAGAACAAAAAATTGGCAGGGATGCAGTCTATTCTAAAACCAATTTCTTGTTTGTTTTGTATTTTAGGGGGTAGTGGGAGGAGAGAAATCACACATAGATATAAACTATATCAATACAAACATTATCACATTTAAAATCATATTTTCATTCTTTTTTACAACAAGAGTTGTAGAGCACTTTATGGTCCATTTAAAAAGTTCCCATGTAATATCTTTTTTGATGCTTTTGACAGCCAAGGCACTAGGTACTATTATTATACACATTTTACAGATGAGGAAATTGAGGATCAGCAAAGTGAAGTATTTTATTCTAGGTCTTTTGGGTAGTGAGAGTTTGGGTTGTTGCCTAGGATTTCTGACTTGAGGCTGTGACCCCTTTGCTAATTATTCTTACCAAGGAGAACCCTCTCTAATTATCCTTAATAATCTGCACAGCCTAAAAGATATATGGAGAAAGAGCACTTAGAGCTTGTGAGAGCACAGAAGTACAATCAGGAGATCTAGGTCACACATGTGTGTGGGGTACTGGCAAGTGGCTTACCCTCTCTGGGCTTAGGGATTCTGCATTTGCTGAAGGAGAGGAGGTGGGTTGCAGAGAAAATGGGGCATCCTTCCTAATGCTAAATTATATCATTCGAAGACTCATGAAAAATGTACCTCTTCCTAACTGATGGGAACATTTTTGATATCATGATTTAGAAAAATATCCTCTAAAACTCAGAAAAACTAGAGTGAGGACCTTTCACCTATAATGTCAAAGACATCCTATCTGGTCTGGGCCTGGACCACCTTTTGAGTCTACGGTGCTTTTGCAGAGAGAATGTGGTCAAGTGTGAGTATCTCACATGGATTCCAAATGTGGGTATCTGTTTTCAAGAGTGTGCTGCTTCGGCAGTCAGATTCTGATGACTGTTTTATGAGGTGATACCTCATTACTAGCTGGATGTCAATTTGGATTTTCAGAATACATTTACCTTTTGGACCAGATTTTTTAGTGATACTGATTTGCTACATAGTCTTTCAAGGGTAAAGTTTCTGAAAGAATCACCAAACTTAGCGGGATCCTCTGGACCTTAATGTGGGAGACTGAATTCTTAATCCAAGAAAGGCTTGTGCTGTCGTCGCCAGGATCCAGGACCATCAGCCAAGTCAACTCAGGCACCAGGCCCTGTAAAATACAGATGAACTGCAGCTCGTGTCCTCTGGATCTTTAGACTTTGCAGACCTTAGACAGCAGCACCCTTGCAGGAAATCCCGACAGGACAATGGTGTGTTATAGCTCTTTCCCAGGTGAAAATGCAAGGCCCTTCTGAACACAGGCATTCCTTGATGGTTGAACAAACTCAAAGATGATTTTCTAAACCATGGGCCTAACAGAATAATTGTTTTTTCTTTGAGGGCTGTTTATATTTCTCTGCCTGGGTTTCAAGCCCTACCTGCTCCTAGCTAACATTTCCCATCATTCCCCTGCCCAGGATTTCCTATCTAGCCAAGATGAATTCTGTTTCCCTCTTCACCATCCCCACAACAGAAATAACTCCCAGCCCAGCGTGGTGGCGCACGCCAGTATCCTAGCACTTGGGAGGCTCAAGCAGGAGGATCGCGAGTTCAAAGCCATCCTCAGCAATGGCAAGGCACTTAGCAACTTAGTGAGACCCTGTCTCTAATAAAATACAAAAAAGGGCTGGGGATTTGGCCCAGTGGTCGAGTGCCCCTGAGTTCAATCCCCGGTACCAAAAAAAAAAAAAAAAAAAAAGAAAGAAAGAAAAAAAAAAAAAAAGAAAGAACTCCCAGCTCCTCGCCACCTATCCAAAACCTTTATACTTCAAATCCAAAATCAGCCACACCTCCTCCAGGAAGTCGCCCTAGTTAGCATACTGACTTACACTGATACCTGCCATCCTACAAGCTTCCAGTACTTTTTGTCTATACTATACCTTTAGCACTTTATCCCACTGTGATTGTGTTGCACAATCATAACTGTGTTGCTTGTATACAGTAGAGCTCATCAGTTCAAGCAGCTTATAATTTCCTTAAAAACTGGAACTCTGTTAGAAAGTTACTCAGTTCCCTTAGAGACAGAAAAGTATAGGATTGAGTGTCTTGGCTGGTTGAGATGTGTTGGTGTGAATTTCACTCATGTTCCTTACTAGTGTGTCAATTTGGTCAAAGGCCTAGTATCTCTGTGTACCTCTGTTTTCTCATCTGTAGAATGAGGAATATGACTGTACCTGCTTCATAAGGTTGCTGGGAGGAATCTAGGCGGTTTTCAGGTGAAATGATCAGAACAGGCATATCTGAAAGCACCAGTGTTAGCCACTGTACTTGGGAAGGGCTCAGGCTACTGCTTGCTCTGGGCTGTGACTGTGGGGTGCACATAGATATGGTTTAGATATGAGGTGTCCCCAAAAAGCTCATGGGTGAGACAATGCAAGAATTATCAGAAGTGAAATGGTTAGATTATTAGAGGTGTGACCACACCAGTGGGTTAATTCTCTGATACAGATGAACTGTGCAGTAACTGTAGGGAGATAGGGGGTGGCTGGAGGAGGTAGGTCCCTGGGGATGTGACGTTGGGGTTTATATTTTGTCCCTGGTGAGCGGAGCACTCTCTGCTTCCTGCTGCCATGTCTTGAGCTCCTTTCCTCTGCCATGATGTTCTGCCACACCTCAGGCCCAGAGCCACAGGGTCAGGCTGGTCTACCACCAACTGAGTCTCTGAAACTGTGAGCCAAAATAAACTTTTCCTCTGCTAATTGTTCTTGTGGGATCTTTTGTTCACAGCGATGTAAAGCTGACTAAACCACACATCCACCCAAACTAGCCCATGCCATTAGAGTGGGGCTTGAGAATGTGGGCAGACCTGGACTCAAATAACTAAAGCGCTCAGTGACCCACGTGATGATGGAGTAAAGCTGGGGGAACTGCGCATCCCCCATCTCCCCAGTGCTGACGCCAGGCGCAGTTCTCCTAGGCGCACAGTCCTCAAGGATTGACAATTTGATCTGAGTGCTGCTGGTTGAGATCTATTGAGTTAGTAATCACACACACAGCACCTCAAAAGAGTCCTTTAGTGGCTTTATAATGCAGAAACCACAGACGGGTTCAATTTGGCAGTGTTATTAAGCAAATAAATGGATTTTAGATATTTAACTTCTAATCATATGTGAACTTCAGGAAGCTAAATGCTCCAATGACACTGCTAAATACTTCTTTGTTATAAAGCCATGGTTTGACTTTTGAGGCAAAGTTGAGGGCCTAAATTCAACCCCATTAGTTCATATTTTGTCCAAAATGCAGTTTATAATGAAGCCAGCAAATTAGGTCCCTTGACCATAAACCTCACAGAAGGAAAGCAAACAGAGCATGAATCAAAAAAGCTTTAGACAGCAGTTAGCTATTAGTAACATATAAATTAAGTGTAAAATCAAAGATGGAGGTAGTGGTTATGTAACACAGAAACCTGGGTACAAATAGTAGTGGTAATAATAATATAAAATAATCATGTCAGCTCCTTCATTATGTTTTTGACAAATTGCAAGCACAGAAAGTTAGAGTGAGCCCCATTTTTAAATTCAGTGCCACTGTCCTTAACTTGTCCAAGTGTAGTTACAGCCCAAAGTGTGTCAAAACATCACAAGCTTCTCCCAGACCTCAGCTATATTTTTGAACAATGGGGTGAGTCACAGTTAGCCCCAAGTGTGATTCTTATTACCCCTGGCAGTTTGTGTCACCAAACTTGCACAACTCTGCCTGAACCATGTTAATTAAGTTTTGAGTATTGCTATTTAAAGTTATTTAATTCACCCTTAGAGTCACATAGAGGGGGATCCTGGCCTACTGCTTTCAAAAGAGTTTGAAAACTTTACATGAGCCACCATCGTTTTCCTATATGTTTAGAGAAGGCCAAAACACTCTGCCTGGGCTCCACCAAATGTGGGAGTTTTTTTCCCAGTTCCTGTGGTCTATTGGTCAAATTTATATTGACAGATACTCAGAGCATGGATTATTGAAGTAATAGACCACAACAACTCACTATTGTCTACCTCGGAAGCGTCACACCCATTTATAAGGCCGATCTGTTCTGTGTGACTGAAGAGAAAAAGATATAGCATAGAAGACTTTTGAAAAGTCACCTCACAAGCACTGATGATGTTAGTATTATAAAATCATCTGTTGAGAAAACCTGGAGTACTCCAAGAACACTCATGCCTCATAATGGCCTATAAATGTTTTTGTAAGAGTTCCAAAAAAGTGCACAACCAGTACAGTACATTTCTGTTTTCTATTTTTGTGCATTAAAAAAAGAGTAAAAATAGCCAAAAGGACTGATTTTTTTTTTTCCTTTGACAATTTGTGAAAAAAAAAAAAAAAAAAAAAAAAAAAAAGTTCACTCCAAGGCTGAAATTTTGCATGCCAAGTTTTTGCTTGGAACTAATTTTTATGGCTGAGTTAAAAAGCCCCTGAAAAAGGGAGATTTCAAATGGAAATGCTGACACAGCTTTGCCCACAGTGGTAAGAAGGAAGGTGCTATAATGCCTGTTTGTACCTTGTTTGCTTTATTGTTGCCTGAGGAGTCTGGTGGCCTCTCCCTGGGCATTATCCATTGCTCCAATGCATTGGTCTATTCATAGATTCAGGGTATCTGGGGCTTGCCAACGGGTGAACACCAACCCCTTCTTTGAAATGAACCCAGTAACCCACTCTAGAAGAGTACAGACTTATTTACTGACTTTTAATGGATTTCATTATCCCAGAGACTCACTTTCCCTTGGACATTGGGGCAGTAACAACCAACAGAAAGCAGGGAACAGCCAACCTTCCCCCTTAATAGTTCTTTAAATCTTCATTTTCGACAATTGTCTGCTGGTAAAACTAGAAAAGCTAATGATGAGCTGTTTGTGCAGATTAAATGATAATGTAAATTACTTGGACACAAGGATGTATGAGGACCTGAATCAGACTTTGAGTCTGCATCACCAGGAGAGTTTTAAGGTGGATATCTCATGAACTTACTTGGATTTAAACTAGAAAGAATACAGTAGGAAGCTTTTGAGAGAAGCAAGATCCTTTTCATTTCTACCTCCTGAGGGATGCTGTTCAAAAAGCTTTCAGATAAGTAAAAAGGCTGAACTTCAGAATGCTACACACTGCTCATGTTCTAAAACAGCAACAACAAAAAATAATTATTCATCAATGGGAAGAAAACCCATGAAATCTGTGCAAACCACTGGCCAATGTTCTCATAGATTCCATATTATCATTCAAAATTCTTAGGTGTAGAAAGTGAAGCTTTGTGTTATAATGATGTTGCTGAAATAAAGGAGCCCAGTGGGGTCCCTAGACCCAGGATATACTGTGACTTTGGTAGTTATGTTAAAACTACTAAATGACGGCTCACAAAGTGTCACGTTAAAAAAAAAAGGAAAAAAAACTTGCTTCATTTAATTTTTTCCAACAAGTCTTTATTCCATTAAATAAAAGGAAAAAAGGCTTTTCTGAACTTTAGCGTTTTGTAGCTTGGGCTTTATTTCCACCTTAAAATCTTTACCTGGCCATGATCTGTTGTTCCATTACTGGAGGGCAAAAATGGGAGGAATTGTCTGGGCTAAATTGCAATTAGGCAGCCCTGAGTGCGGCTGGCACCAGTTAACTTGGGATATTGGAGTGAAAAGGCCCGTAATCAGCCTTCGGTCATGTAGAACAATGCATAAAATTAAATTGACATTAATGAATAATTGTGTAATGAAAATGGAAGAGGAGAGTTAATTGCATGTTACAGTGAGTGTAATGCCTAGATAACCTTGCATTTAATGCTATTCTTAGCCCTGCTGCCAAGACTGCTACAGAACCTCTCTCAGCAGGAAGTCATTAAAGCTGTGAGTAGATAATGCAGGCTCAGTGAAACCTAAGTGGCAACAATATAACAAGAGTTTCTTTCAGACCTTAGTGTTTTCTGGGGGGGTGGGGGGGGAGGGCATGTTGAGGTAATTTGTACACATCTGAATGAAAACAGGAAACTCAGAGCAATCTATTTGCAGTTTGTCCAGTCCCACAGATTTCCCAACTATTGTAGAGACCAAGGTCAGCTCTTACAATCAAAGACAAGCCTAAACCACTAGGGCTTACAAGGCAATAAGCACCCAGCTGTCTACCAGCTACAACTTAGTTTTGTTAATCACTTAGTCTGCAAAAGGTTTGACCTCAGACTTAAAAGACCAGGGAACATGTCCTGGGGACCAGCTCATGGGCGCACCACCTGCTCAAACAGATAATCATTTCAGGAGCCCTAACAGTCTGGAATACCCACTCTGAAACTTGCATTTAAAGCTCTGTGTACTTTGACCATGGTGAACAGTAAGATCTCTCTAGACATGTGTCTTCAAAGAAGAAAAGATTTCTCAAAACTTGCAAGAAGAAAAGCCACAATATTTTTCTCCCCACTAAAGTTTCTTTTTACTCTGGTTGTTTCTAACTTTCAGGCATTGAGAGGTATTTGGGAGTTTGATTTGTTTTATTTATTTTTTCTGCCTAATCTATGGGCTGTCCAGAGGGAGTCTACTGTAGCAAAAGGGTACTTTTTCAGCCTGAAGGACATGAGGCAAACAGCATGTGGCTCTATTGATCACTGTGGGATTGCCCCTGGCCAGTGGTCCTGGTGGAATGTACATATGGCATGCATGCGGTTAAAAAGACCAGGTAAAAACAGATCCCAGGGAAATGGCTGGAAGGAGTTGGATGAGTTTAAATATCTGTCATTTTCCATGTTTACAAAATATAGTTTTAAACCTCATTTGGAAAACAAAACTCTGATTGCTACCAACAGTAGCCAAGATTTATTCATTGAAAGGGGACTCTCATTCGTTTTCAGTCTCATATTTCTTTTTTGCAAATCTAGGTGTCAGTACATATTTCAACCAAAGTGATTTCTGATTGAGGAATTATTTCATCCTTAGGGCTTCGTTTTGATACTTTTTGATTTGCACAGAAACTTGTTTTTCTTGCATCCTTCAGGATGGGTCTTCACTGTGGCTGGATGAATACCTTTTGCTCCAGTCTTCCACTTGTGCTCCCAGGTTTTCCTGGGCAGGGAGATGAAGAGCCCGCATCAGCAGGACTCAAGCAGTGGGAGATGCTTCTTCCATCAAGAAATTCTCAGAAATACTGAATCTCTGAGAAAAAGATAACCAACTTAGATGGTATAGACCCTGGGTATTGGTGAATTTGTTTAGAACACAGTGCATAACATCAAACACTTGAAATTCTCAGACTAAGAGAATAATGAAGGAGAGAAGCAAGAGGAAAAGAAAGCCAGAAGTCTTTCTATAAAACTCAAACCATTGGCATTTTTTGTTTCCAAGGCTTAATAAATCAGCAGGTTCTGTCCCTTACTTGCTCTGGGATTTCGGCAAATTATTGTCCTCTCTAAGCCCTCACATCTTAGGAACTCACCTAATGGGGCTGTCATGCAGGCCATGTGATAATGCTATGAGGTAAGTGCTGCACAGACACTGCTGTTGTTCATCATCATCCTCATGATTACCATCACCCAGGCTACTATCCCTCCTGATGACAGCGAGACCACACCTATGTCTACACATCTTTCATGCCTACAGTCCTTAAAGCTCTTGTCCAAACCATCTGCCTATCCTGGAGTCTGCCTATACAATTCTTATCTGAAATGAGCGTCCACCTGTCTTACATTTCCTGACTTGTGTGTCTAATCCTGGAAACTTCATTTCACTTTCTTACATGCAGTATGAAGTCTTACTATAACATTCAGCTTGTGTGACTCTTTTAGTTGGAGTAAATAGTAATGCTTGAGGTCAGGCACTGTGAGGTGTGACTGCAGCTTGGGAGACTGAGGCAGGAGAATTGAGAGTTCAGAACCAGCCTCAGCAACTTAGTGAGTCCCTAAGCAATTTAGCGAGACCCTGTCTCTAAATAAAATATAAAAATGGATTGGAGAATGTGTCCCAGTGGTTGAGCGCCTCTGAGTTCAATCCTAGCATGAAAAAAAAATAGTAATGCTTAATATGTTTTTTTTTTAATATGCATTAACTCTAAACTCAAAGAAAAAGATCTTCAAACATGCCAAAAGAAACAGTAGTTGAAAATATGGTTAATTATAAGTTGTACAGAACATAGAATTTTGATAAATTGAATTTCAGATTATATGGGGAAAACTGTTTCGAAGCTTTCTAATAAAGACTTTAGAAATGTATTACTATAAAATTTCTCATCTTAATTAGGACATGTAGTTGTATCAATGCTTATTCAATGAAAAACGACTTTTCCATGTATCTGGCCATCATGCTGAACAATTACAAATACAGGACAGATAGACATGGAAAAAGCATTAGAGACTGCTCTAAGTATATTCTAACTTTTAAAGAGGTCATCGTGAATATGAGTAATTTTTTGTATTGTCTTTTATGGAGGAAATAGATGTGATTTGCTAGAAGAAAGAGGGAATTGTTAATTAAGGGTTACTCTCAGGTAGAATCACTCCAGGGCAGGAGGGTTGGATTTTGCTACATATAGATAAAGAGTTTTGAAAGTTTATTGTTAAAATTAATGAAAGACAATGACCAGAGGAAAGATTTCATTTTTTCCTTGGAAATCCTTTGAGAATAGGAAAGATTTCAAAGAGGTAACATGACTTAGGATACAGAGTTGAGTTTGGGGTTCTGCCATTTCCTAGCACAAAAAAATCTGACCTCAGTGCCCTCATTATCCTGTGTAATGAGTTGTAGGTTCCCAGGGTCTTCTCTAGAACAATATACTGAAAATATTTTACAAAATTAAATGCATATTTATTGTAAATTTACTATGCAGAAAGTATCGTGCTATATTACAGGATACAGAAATGCTAAGTTGGGAGCCAGAGAATAAAACTTGGAGAGGTTTCTAAGTCATAAACTGTTTCCTTCACAAGTGGCCATTCCATCTGAAGTAGGCACATTGAGAAGCAGTGACACCCCATTTCACTGCGTGACTGGGCCGCAAATTTCCCCTTCAGGTCTTCAGAGAGAGAGAGAGCACTCCCTTCCTTCCCTTTTCTGTGACAAATCACAAATTTGCTCTGGACTCCTCTAAGCAGTTGGAAAGCAAATAATTAATCTATATTTGATTAAAAATAACAGTATAATTGCTGATAATAATCATGATAATGAGAACAGTAACAAAAAAAGGAATCCACCTGTGAGTTATTTCAATTTGCACATGAATTTAAACTAAAAATCATCTCAGAAACTAAGCACAGAAAAATATAGTTTAGATATTCTTTAGAAAGAATGCAGACCTGTTAATCTAATCATCTAGACACAGATATGGGAAGATGATGTGGGAAGAAATAAATATATAAAAATTAAGCTTCAGTCTTTCATTCTTCTAACTGATGTTTTGCCAGTATGTTATGGGCTTCATCAGAGAAGGCAAACACATACTTTTGTTTGGACATCAAAGCATTTTTCAACTTCAACTTAGGTAATGAAATAAATGTGTAGTGTCACAGATTCAGGGACTGCTTTGTGTAGCTGGCTGTTTTATCACAACATTATTATTGTTGTTGTTGTTGCAGGGATTGAACCCAGGGGTGCTTAACCACTGAACCACATCCCCACCCTTTTATTTTAATTTTTAGTTTGAGACAGGGTCTCCTTAAGTTGCTTAGGGTCTCACTAAGTTGCTGGGGCTAGCTTTGAACTTGCAATCCTCCTGCCTCAGCCTCCTGGGATTACAGGAGTGCACCACAGTGCTTGGCACAACATTTTTTTTTTAATATCTCTGTAGATTTAAATTTAATATCTAGAAAGAAATTTAGAGAGTCATCAGGAGATTGATTTGCAAACAAGGAGACACCAGTAATGCTCAGCATGGCTTATTCAGAACAAATTCCACTATATTAATCTGATCTTGTTAGACAGAGTGACAGACCTGACAAATGATGGGCTTCAGATATATAAGAGGCAGCAAAGATAAAAATGCATAAGGAAGCCGGGCGCGGTGGCGCACGCCTGTAATCCCAGCACTTTGGGAGGCTGAGGCAGGAGGATCGCGAGTTCAAAGCCAGCCATCAGCAATGGCAAGGCACTTAGCAACTCAGTGAGACCCTGTCTCTAAATAAAATACAAAAAAGGTCTGGGGATGTGACCCAGTGGTTGAGTGCCCGAGTTCAATCCCCAGTACCACCAAAAAAAAAAAAAAAAAAAAAAAAAAAAAAAAAAATGCATAAGGATATGTCAATGACCAGGGTCTATTAAAACTGGCTTCATAGGAACTTATTATAGGCCATGAACACATACTACTTTTCAAAACCATTCTTTCTCTAGCCCCCTTGGAGACTCAGTGGCATCCATAATGTAGACAATATGGGTGTTATTTAAACTGCATGTCATGTCCTCTCTGAGGGTCGGGAGATTAATCTAGTAGGTAACAACTAACATCAAATAGAATTGAATAAAAATAGTAAGGGGTACTTGCAAGTAGTAAGGGTGGATATTGTTTTGTATAACTTTTGTTCCAACTGTGTATGTACGTGTATGTATGTCTCTGTTTAGTGGGACACAATATGAAATGTATTTCTGTGAGTTCAAGTCAAAAACATTCAAAAGCTACTGAACTTGATGGTATCTCTGATTCCATCTTAATCGTTTTCTCCCCTCAGCAAACACTTTTTGCACTTACCTTGTATTTAGAGTCCCTTCTGGCTCTAACATTTCATACCCCAAAGAAAGATCAGGGCAACCAATGAACAGTAAACATATAAAGCTGAAATTATCAATTCGATCGATTAGAATTCTATCTTGTCTATTCTTATAAAAATAAAGCACAGATGAATCATATAAGTAGCTAATTTTCGTAGGTTTACCTATATGTGTTTAGCAATGAAAATGAATAATGTTTATTTAAAATACTTTGGCTCCTACATGCAAACCAAAACAAACAAACAAAAAAACTTATTTGGTGCTCTTCTGAAGAAACAAAACAAAAATGAAACCAGTGCTCTTTTCTTTTTCTTTGTATTGGGGATTGAATCCAGGGGTGCTTAACTACCAAGCCACATCCCCAGCCCTCTTTATTGTTTTGAGACATGGTCTCACTAGTTATTTAGGGCCTCGCTAAGTTGCTGAGGCTAGCTTTGAACTTGTGATCCTCCTGCCTCAGCCTCCCAAGCCGCTGGGATTACAGAAATGCATCACTGTGTCCAGCAAAACCAGTACTCTTTTCTAATACCATGAGGAAAACAGACTGTTTGGACCTTATCAAGTGTTGGTAAGTAAACCCAACTCATGAGTAATTCGAAAAAATTAATTTTTTGCATTATAGGCTTTGGAAACGGAGAGCCCTGTGTGAGATCTAAATGCACTGAAACTCCAAAAATAGGCATGTCTTATCTTTCCTCTGAAGAGCATAGATGCCTTTCTTGTTTTTTTTTTTCCTCCTTCTTATTCTCCTTTCCCTTCTTTCTTCACCCACGATTGAACTTTAGCCATTTTTATATAGTAAAAGCTCTCTGGTGCCTTCTTATAGAGGCACTGAGCCCATCAAGAGGGCCTCGCCCCCTCATGACCTCATCCTTGCTCTATATAAATATCCCCACCTCTAAATGCCATCCTATTGGAGATTAGGCTTCAATATATGAATCTGGGGAGGAGGGGCACAATTCAGTCTATAGTATATGTATTACAAATATCTTCTAATTTCTTTTTTACACAAACTTGTTTTTATAGCAACAAGAGTGTTTTATTATAGATTCTTCTCAGAGTTTTAAAGTTTTGTCTCTACTAGTTTAGTTTTAACCCATCTGGAATTTGTTTTTGTGAACAAAACAGAGATTCAATTTCATTTTTGTCCATATGGATAATTAATAGTGCAAGTACCATTGACTATATGGTCCATACTTCCCTGGGAGCTGCTGGGGAACTTCTGTCACAGCAATGATTCATTACCATTCATTACTTCATCAGACTTCCATGTAAATATGGGTCTGTCTCTGAACCATGCTGGTTGTCCCGGTGCTAGTGAATGGTGTGAGATACTGTAGCGTACATGAAAGGACAAAATCCTCTAGCTTGTTATTCTTCTTCAGAAGAGTCTTAAAATTCTTGGGCCTTTGTTGTTACATGTAAATTTTAGAACCACCTCATCAAGTTCTTCTATAGTTAAATCTGAGAATAACTGAAATTCTTACAATACTGAAATATCCTATCCAAGTTCTAGTCAACCTCTCAATTACCAGATTTTCTATATATCTTTCAAGGGCTAGTGTTATGGTTGGATGTGAGGTGTGCCCCAAAAGGTTATGGAAGCCTTAACCCAATAGTGGATTACTCCCCTGATGGGATTAATTGGTAGCTGAAGGCAGGTAGGGTGTGGCTGGAAGAGGTGGGTCCCTTGGGGAGTGCCTTTCAGGTATATATTTATTATCTGGTAAGTAGAATCTCTCTCTGCTTCCTGATCATCATGTGAGCCACTTTCCTCTGCCACACTCTTCCACCATGATGTTCAGTCTCACCTTGAGCCCTGAGGAATGGAGCCTGCTGTCTATGGACTGAGACTTCTGAAACCATGAGCCCTCAAATAAACTTTTCTTCCTCCTCTACAATTGTTCTGGTCAGGTCATTTAATCACAGCAGCAAAAAACTGACTAGAACAGCTAGGGAGGTAGCTCAGTGGTATAGTGCTTGCCTAGCATGTGTGAGGTCCTAGGTTTAATCCCCATTTTCCCCCAGGCACACACAAAGACAGATCATATAGATCTGTCAATGAAGTTTTAAATTTTTCCCAAGAACGTCTTAACATTTTTTGTTACACTTATTAGTAGGCATCTTATATTTTATGTTCAAATTATAAATGTTTTCTGTTTTGTTGTCCATATGTAGAAATTTCCTGCTAAGCTCTAATATTAATTTCAAATATCTCTATAGACTCTTGTATTTTGCATGTTTTATGTAGAAAGTAATATTTTTTGAGAACAATGAAAGTTCTACTTCTTTTTTCAAATCTTAATTTTATTTCATTTATTTCTTGGAGGGGAGGGGAGATTATTGCACTAAATCGTCCAGGAGAATGTTAAAGAGAACTACTAACAGTGAGGAAGAGTTAGCAACTTCTTCTTCTCCCTGATTTTATCAAATGATTTTTATGCCTCTACTGAAAAAAAAAAATAATAAATAAATTGTTTCATCTCCTATGGAGATGTGTCTATTGCTCAAGTGTCTAAACCTAAATCTTCTTTGCATTCCTTGGATAAATTAAACTTGGCCATCCTAAATTACTCTTTCTCACACACTACTATTGCAGTTTTCTGATAATTTGTTTAGTGTAATCTAACTCATTTATAAATAAAATTGGACTGCAATTTACCTTCTTATTTATTCCTTTCTTGTCTTGATTTTAAAATTAGGTAATACTAATATCATGTAATAGTGATGGAAGACTAGTCCATTTTTTTTTCTGTCTTCTAGAAAAATGTATATAGTTGGAAAAATTTATCCTTTGCATTTTTGCAGAAATTGTCTGTAAAACCACCTGTTTACAGTCTTTTCTCAGTGAGATTTTTAACACTTAATGTGTTAAGAAGGATGATTGTTTGTTCTTTTGTCAGAGTTTGTAATTCAGATTTTTTTAATAATCTGTCTGTTCATTGTTTAAAATTTGTTCACATAAAATTGTTCATATTTTTCTCATTTTAAATCTCTACCACATCTTTGGCTCCCTTTTATCATTATTAATATTGTTTATAAGCATCCTTTCACTTTTTTCAGTCAGTCTTGCCAGAGGTTTTATATTTTGTTAGTCATAATCTTACAGCATTATCATTTGTCTTTATGCACCCTTTATATTAATTATCACTTTTTACATTAACTTTTTTTTTCTCCTACAAATACATTCATTGAACTTATTCTGTTGTTACCATCTAATTCAGGCATTGGCAAACTTCAGAAGGGGCAGGTTGTAACTACTTAAGCCTTTGTGGGCTACACAACGTCTTTTCAACTTCTCAGTGCATGTCATTGTAGCACAGAATTTGTCATAGACAACATGTCTGTACATGAACAGGAATGGCCGTATTCCGATAAAACTTTATTTACAACCATAGGGACAAGGTTCCTCCCTGGGATGGTAGTTTACTGCCTCTTGGCCTAACTTGAATTCTCAATATGTAGTCTGTACAGTATTGTGGAGTCCCTGAGGACTTTTAAAGAGATTTTTAAAAGAAACTTTAAAAGAGCAAAACTGTTTCTATTGCAATGCTAGGATGTTATTTGACTTTTTCACTAAGTTCCATGAAACTGCTATTGCAAAAACAAGGATGGATTAAACTGATGGCACCCTAGAAGAAATCAAGGCAGTGGTCATTATTTCTCACCACTGCACTTAATGTCCTAATGAAACAGTAAAAATTATTATTTTATTACAACTTGATCCTTAATAACACGTCTTTTTAATATTATCAGATGGGCTGAGATTTAGATAAAAAGCATGTATACTATATTTTAAAGTGAGATGATTGTTTCAAAGAAAACTATTAGACTATTAGATTGCAAGCTGAACTAGCTGTTTTCACAAGACACCATTTTTACTTGGTGTCAAATAAACAAGGCAGACAAACTGGATAGTCAGCTTTGTGTATCTGTCAGACATTTTCTCAAAAATGAACAAAGTAAGATTGCCACTTCAAGGCAAACCACTGAAAATATTTATTACCAATATTAAAATTTGAGCTTTCAAATAAAAATAAGAATTTGTATTATATCTGTCACTGTGAGCTTGACAGCTTCCTAATATATAAAGGCCATTTTATGAAATCAGTGGTGACATTAACAAGTGTATATTTTTTTTCTAAGTGGTATAATGAAATATGTCAAAATTCAGGATCTGTGTAACTCAATCCACTGGTATTTTCCAGATGATCAATAAATGATATTACAAAATCCTACATGGGCAAAAAATTCATGCAAAGTGCACAACATACCAAAGGATCTTAATGTAACAGACCATGAAAGATTCATTGATGTGGTTTCAGATTCCACATTGCAACTAACCTTCAAGAGATTACCACTAGTGGAGATTTGGCATAGTATCAAAGAAGAGAATTCTCAATAATATGAAAAGGCTATTTAAAACACTCTGTTTTCCCCAATACAGTCCTCATACACTTCAATCAAACTAACATATCACAGTAGATTGAATGCAAAAGCAGATATTGAGAATCCAGTCCTCTTGTATTAAGTCAGACATTAAAGAGATTTATGATAATGAGAAACAACTCCGTGTTTCTCACTAAATTCTGTTTGGGAAAATAGTCTTCATTAAAACATACAGTTAATATATAATAAGGTTATTATTTTTAAATGAGTTAATAAATGTCCTAAGATTGTAATTTCTAATTCTATGAATATTAATAGTTATAGCTCACATAAGTAAAAGCTTTTGGGGGCTCCTGATAATTTTTAAGAGTATCACATAGTCCTGAGATTTAAATGTGTAAGAACAACTGGTATAGATTATTAAATTGGATACTCATCTCATTAAATTTTTAGCCTTTCTTCTTTTCTAATATAATCTTTTTCAGTTATAAATGTCTGTTTTCAATCATTTCCCCAAAGTTTTGATACATTATATTATCATTATCACTCAGTTACTAGTGTGTATTCTATTTTAATTATTATATTTGCTTTGATTCATGAGAAATGAGAAGTGTGTATTACTAATTTCCAAAAATGTAGAAATTTTAATTTATCTTTGTTATTGACCTTTAATTTAATTGCACTCTGGTAAGAGAATATGATCTGTATGATACCAATTCTCTGAAATGTGGTAAGAGTTGTGAAGATCACATATGTATTGGAATATAATATGAATTGTTTACTTTTCAGGATGGGTTATATAGACACTAACTTAATCATACTTGCTAATAATAAAGCTATATAATAAAGCTATTAAATCTATCTATGTCATTATTAATGTATTATCTGTTGATTTCTCAATAAAGACAGATGTTAAAATCTACTAAAATAGGGATTTTGTCCATTTCTCCTTGTAACTCTAGAATTATTCCTTATCATATTTTATGGTATTTTAACTAGGTCAACCCAAGCTTACACTAGTGATATATTCTTGGGCAATTGAAATTATTATAATTACATAAGTAATCCTTCCAAGTAATGCGTTGTGACTTAGAAATGTATTTTGTTTGTTGTCAATACAGTTACTTCACATTTATTGAGAATAGCATTTGCTTATTATTTTTTCATGCCTTTAATTTCAAATTTTCTGTATCTTAAAACTTTGGTCACATCTTATAACAGCATACCACTAAATCTTATGTTTTATCCAATATGACAAATTCTGTGATTTAATTAGCCCATTTAGCCTATTTGTGTTTATTGTAAGTAGTGATATTTTTAGATTTATTTCTACCATTCTGCTTTTTTATTCTTTTTTCTTATAGTTAATTGAGAACTTATTTTATTATTAGTCTACTTTTTACTGGTTTAAGGTTGTGCATTCTATTTCTGTAATTTAGAAGTCACTCTTGAAATTTCTAAGGCATATGCTAATTTACTGAAGTATAAATTTGATGTCTTATCCTGAATAGTACGAAGGTCTCAGAGCACTTACTTTAACCCACCTCCCTCCTGCTTACATGCCAGTGTTGCCCAGTATTTTAATTCCATCTCCTTTAAAATTCATAAATTAAACTTTATTTTTAAATTAACTTTTATAGACAACATGGTATTAAATTATTTATGAGTTTAATAAATTATTTCTATACCTTTTTATCTCAAATTGCAGCTATTTCTCCTGAGCTCATCTTTATTAAATATATTCGTTAGAAATTCCTTTACTGATTTGTTAATGATAAACACGATGATTAACAAGTTCCTGTTTATCCTAAAAATCCTTTATTTCCTCCTCACTTTTAAAGATATTTTGTTAGGTACACAATGTAGATATGTAGTCTTTTTTTTTTCCACCCGTGGAAGATTTTTTTTCCTTTGTTGTTGTTTTGGTTTTGTTTTGTTTTTGTTTTTGCTTTTGTTTTTTTGGTTTTTTGTGTGTGTGTGTGGGGGGGGGGGGCACCTATTACTGCAAAATCTACTGCCAGTAAAATTGTTATTCATTTGCAGATGATCTTTTCTCTCTGGCTGCTACTAAGATTCCTCTCTTTGTCCCCAGTGATCAGCAGATTCATCCAAATTTATTTAGTTGTGCTGTCTTCTTAGTTGTAGTGTTTTGTTCACTGATGTTTCCTTTGTCTCTGCATTAATCTCTTTTACCAGTTCCAGGAAACTTCAAATTATAAATGACTAGGTTCATACAACTCTTTTGTTGTCTTTTCTCTGTATGACTCTTGCTCCATGTCTATTACAACTTCTTATTCTGTTTTCCATATTTCTTAAATGCTCTTTCATACTTTCTATCTTCCTGTCTTTTTAGATGTGTCACTTTCAATAATTTATTCAGATATGCTTTTCAGTTTACTTCTTTCTCCATTAGTATCTCTCTAATTGCACTAATATTTTTATTCTTAAATATTCAGTATGTGTTTTCTCTCCACCCCCAACTCCTTCAAGGATTTTTACAGTCTCTTGGAAAATTGTCCATTTTTACTCATTTTATTTTCTCAAACATTATATACTTATTTATTTTATATAGTTTACCAATCAACTTAATACCAGGAGTCTTTGAAGGTCTAGATCTTTGTTTATTGTTGCAGTTGATGTTCATTCATGATGGTTATTTCCTTGTATATTTGGAATTTGTTCATTTTTTATTTTAATCATGGGCTCATATTGAAATGATCTTCATCTATGGGAATCATAAATCTCTAAATTGGGGATGCTTTCCTCTAAATAAGGCTTTCATTTGCTTCTGGGGGAAAACTACCAACCAGAGACCATTTAGCCCTATATAAGGGTGCTAGACTAATGTGAAAATACCAAGTTAAGCATTCCCTCTGTAGCTATTGACTTTTTGATATGAAAAAAAAAGGGGCTAGACACTAAAATATTTGAGCAAGTAACTTGCTTACCTCACCTAAGATTTATAAAGGTCACTCTGACTTCACAATGAGAATAGACTACAGGGGAACTGCTAGAAAGGGGCAGGAGAGGTGAAGGCCTAAGCCATGGAGTGGTTATGGTAACTGAACATGGAATTTAAGCTAAGAAGTGAGGCTGAAAATATGGTAGGATCAATGGGTTGGGATCCCACTAGGCTTAAAAGCATGTTGGAGATAAAAGTGGGTATAGGAGTTGCATGGGTAAGAACTGACAGAACATGGAAGGCATGTAAATGAGGTATCCAGGGGTTCTGGTCACTGGTAATGATGAAATCCACACTCCCTGTGGCAGTGAGTGACAGAGGGAGGTTAGAGGTCCACAGTATTGGAGAAGGACAGATCAAGGGCTAGTGAGGCCATCATGTTATAAAGGTTATCTGTTATAAAGCTTGAAGACTTTATCGTTTGCTCCTCCTAGACCCCTGCCATTACTGAACACAGAAACACTGACTCTTTTTTAATATCTTATTGATGAATTCTTTACAGTCACCATATGGAACTGTCCTGCTCAGAATAAAGCCCATATTTTCCTTTTCCTTATGATGTTGAGGTGGATACAAATATGGTGACCCAGCCTTTTAGAGATAGGGATCTCTGATTCCCACACTGAGCCCCAAGACTATAGGCTTGCTTCTAATTTTCCCTTAGGCATTTTCTGCCACCACATCAAATTTACCTGTGGATAGGCATAAGCAAATGATCACCTTTTGGAAGCAATTTTTGTTCTTTTTAAATTGTGTCATACAATTTATTCCATAATTTCCACCTCACAGTTTACTTTCACCTTTATCTGGTTTACCTCATTTCCCAAATCACTAATGAAGGTAAATGAAAAAAAAACATATGAAAACTTACTATTGACTTTGAAGCCCATTATAAAACAAGCTTCCTCTCCCACCCCAAGTCAGATTTTAGTTTACACACATTTTGCTACAGGACAAGCTGTGTACTAAATGTTTTTATATACATTGTCTCGTCAAATCCTCACAGAAATTCTTTGAAGATGTTTTGATAGTCCTATATGAATATTGAAGCTCAGAGAGGTTCATAAATTACACAAGGTCACATAGCTAATAAGGAGCAAAGGCAAGATTCGAACTCAGTCCACTACATCCATGCAAGTGCAGGACCATCTTCAACAGCGACATCTGGTGGCTAAAGGGTGGAATTGTTCTGTTGTCCTTTAGATAGTATAATCCCTCAGCATTCTTGGACAGTTCAGAATTGGATGAACCTAAAAAGTAAAGTACAGAACTTCTCCTTGAAAATAAATGCAAATAGAAACTCAAGCAATTAATTGAAAAATTGAAACTACTATCAATTCTATTGATATTTTATTATACCCTAAACTAGGAAAACAGATTGTTTCATGTAAACACTGATTGTTCTCTCGCTGGATTTTCACAACTGTTTCTTTGTCTCCCTTATTTTCCTCTCTTTTCCAATTTTTCTGCATATATCTACCAAGTTAATCTTCCCAATGTATCAACTTTATCTAAAATGTCTGCAGTGGCTTCTAATTGTTTCCACTCTTTACTCTATCATTTGACCTTCTCCACAATCTGACACCTAATCCTAATGGGATAGAAAGGAATAAGTATTTGTGTATGTTTTTCTTTTAATTTCCTCTTTGATTTTATTTTCTACTATCCCTATTTTAATCCAGGCTTAAATTACATACTTTAAGTTGCACACATCTAAAAGGTACTACTCTGTAAATTTTTCTGTATGTTACCTACCCAAGGAGCAGTTACTGACATTGAATTACAGAATATTATTTTTCAGTCCCTCTAGAGAGCTCCCTCACTCTCCTTCTAGAGAATTCCCCCAAAGGTGACCATTATCACTAGAGTTTGGTTTTGCAACTGTAATATACTAATTTATTTGTGCTGAGGTCCTTCACTCAACATTCTTTTTTCCCCTCAACATAATGAGACATCATTATAGAGTTGTTTGTACCTTTTTGTACTCACAGTTTTTCATCTTGTGAATATACCATAACTTATGTATTTTTCTACTGGTGGTCCAGTGGTTTTCCCTTGTTTGTGCTAATGCAAATAAAACTGCTATGAATGTTCTTATATGTCTTTTTTGTGAACATAAATACTCATTTCTATTAGGTATATTCCTAAAAGTAGAATATCTGGATTATAGGTGTGTGAATGTTAAGCTTCATGAAAACTACCACATAGTTTCCAAAGTAGTTGAAGCAATTTTTACTCCAACCAGCAAAAATACATTAAAATTCTATTTATTCTACATCTTTGCCAACACTTGATATTGCAAGTCCTTTTAGTTTTAGTCAGTCCAATAGGTCTAAAGCAGCATCTCAAATATATGCATGTGTAAACATATACATTGTAAATGCCTTCTCTCAGTCTGTGGCTTGTCTTTTTATTCTCTAAATGGTGTCTTTTGATTTACAGAATTTCTTAATTTTAATGTATTTCAATTTATATAACTTTCATTTTATATAAGTGGGGTTTTTTTAGTGTGTATATGTCTTGTTTAAGGAATCTTTCCCTTCCTCGGGATCATCACAGTATGACTATAGTTGTTTATAGTTTTTCCTAGAATTTTCATTATAGAAAGTTTTATATCTCACTTTCAGATTTATAATCCATTTTAAATTAATTTCACATAGGTGAGATCTCAGTGCCCACTTTTGAATTCTAATCTAGGTAGATTGATAAAGTCATTGCTAATGACTAACTCCTCTGGGGGGGGGGGGAAATACTGGATAACTCTACCTCTTTACCCCTACTTAAAATTCTGTGATTTCTTCTACCAGAGTCCTCAACTAGGATCCCACCTATGATGTGTCTCCTAAGTCTGGAGTGCACTGAGCATACTTGCTTTAGAGTACTTTTTTATGTATGTTACCTTGTTTCTACCTCCACTCACACCTGAAGGTTGGAGTTCCCCACAAAGGTTTGCCAGTGCTCAGCTCCTCATGAGTCTTACAAAAATATGGCATGCTCACTGATTGACATGTGTACTTCTTTCCTGGACCATCATTTGGACCTGCCAAGGTCTGTCTGCTCCTCAACCACTTCTGAGTGATGCCACTGTCTGCTGACAACTGTGTTGGGTTGGAAGGGACAAAATATTGTTTTTTGGTACTGGGGAATGAATCCAGGGGTACTTAACCACTGACCACATCCCCAGCCCTTTTTGTTTTGTTTTGTTTTGTTTTTTTATTTAGAGATAGGGTCTCCCTGAGTTCCTTAGTGCCCCACTAAGTTTCTGAGGCTGGCTTTGAACCCGAGATCCTCCTGCCTCAGCCTTCTGAGCTGCTGGGATTACAGGTATGCACCACCACACCCAGCTGAAGGGGGACAGTTTTTAATTTTATTAAAGTAATATTGTCAGGCTTTGGGGGAAGGCACTTTCCAGGATTATCTGCAACATTTTGTAAATAGTACCTCCTTTTTACATTTCACATTTGTGCTTATTTGTTGACATTTCTCAGTGTTCCTTAATGGCCTAATCAATCTGTTTTATTTTATCATTACTGTGGAAAGTAATGTAACTTTTAGAAGCAGCTTCCTTAAGAAAGAAAAAAAGATTTAAAAAGAAGGGAAAGTATCAAATAGATTTAAAGCTTTCTTCACACTCCCTGTCTCACCCATAGGGAAAGAAAAAAAAATCATCCAGTCTAAATTTGTCATCTGTCTTCTTTAACAGCTATCCCACGTCTGTCCTCTAGAACTGTTGATTTCCATATATGTCAGTGTACCTGCTCAAAATTATTTCTTCTTGCTTTGTGACTTTAACGGGGGTGTCAGTAATTTTGTTTGTTTGCTTTGTCTTTTTTGTGCCCCTCATTTTCAAAAAGTTTAAAAGCAGAATATTACTTCATATATCCTGATTATTATTAGTGGTCTTGCTTGCTTTGTTTCCCGTACGTGGTGCAAACGCCTCTTTTTCAATGTAGCTATTTTATTCCGCTTATTCATTCTGGTTTTTGTCATAATTATCATTTCCTCTTTTTTTAAAAAAAAGAATAGGTATTATGAGAAATTTCTCTAGGGCTCCCTCCCAATTTCCTCACTGCCATCACAGAGCCTCTGTCCCATCAGTCTTGATCGGGCGCGCTGGATATTCTTACTCTTCGCGTTCTTCTTTTCTCAGAGCAATTGTAATCTGCTTTAATTATGGTGGATACTCCAGCAGCCTGCTCTTCTCTTGGGTTTTAGTATTCCCTCCTTCAATACTATCCTTGCTATTCTTTTTTTAATTCCCCCAAATTAGCTCTCTTGAATTCTAATGCCCTGATAGAACTGCTCGCATTCCGGTTATGAACTGGATCCCACCAGGTTTGTGAAATGCTGAGGAGGAGAGGCGTTCTGGTGTCTGCCTCCCTGGGATTGCTCGGCTCCTTCTCAGGCTCCTCTCAGGCCTCAAGCTTTGCTTGCCTCCTCCTGAAATCGCCATGGCAGACCCTTCCCTCACAGAAGGGGAAAACATTGGTTTAGTAGTTGATACCGCCTGTCATTTTTTACTCTAAAATTTTAAAAACTAACTATGCACCTTTAAATATGGCTTTTTAACTGTTCACACTTCCTCAATTCTGCAGCATAATTCGGATGCCCGATTAGTTGGTCTTAAACCTTGGCCAATGCTTGTCACCTTCTGTGCTTTCTCTCTGCTGCAGGCTGGGATTTCATATGGTAAGTAAAGTGCCCAGGCCAATCGGATGTGCTTACCAGGTGACCGGGCCATTCTGCACGGGTACCTGCATGCACACTCACACACATCCCCCACAGAAAAAGTTACCTCTTCTTCCTCCCAAGAGCCGAGCTGTGGCTTTAATCATCTCACTGCAACAAGAAAGAAATATTTATACTACATTTTATGAGGGTAAAGAGTTCAGAGACTCCATATTTATCTCTGAGGGTTAGGGCTTAGGATGTCTGCCCTTGGGTGAGGGAGATACCCCCAGTCAATCCCTGGCTCCTGGTAAATCCATGGTTGGCTCCCAGTCCCCACCCTTATCCTATATCCCCTCTGCTCTCTGGTTATTACTTTATCCATTGGAATGCATTCATTCGACTGCTGTTAAAGAAAACCTAACTTCAACTGACTTAAATAACAGAAAGGAACTTAAGGCCTTCCATGAGTGAAAAATTCAGAAATATGGCACATATGAAGGGAGGCTTATTCCAGTCACCAAACACTGTCACCAAGCACCTCTTTTCTTTGCTCTGCCTTCCAAGGTGCTTATTCATCCTAAAGATGACCCCTACTATGTGCTCAAGTCATGTGACCCACCACCTGGAGCTCCTCCCATCCAAGACGTAAGGAAACCTTATTTCAGCACTGCTGGCGACTCTGGGTGTTCTTCCAGCTAGACCAGCTTTGGTCACAGGGTCCCTCCAGAAACACTTAGGCTAGTGAAGGGACCTATCCATGGGTGTGGCCTGGGTCACGATCTGGAAAGGAGTCTGCTTCCCAAGAAGCACATGTTTCACAAAATGGAAATTATAACTACTAGCAAGGAGCAAGAGGAGGATGCATTCTGAAAACAACATGAACAGGTGAACTACAAAACCCCTGGCTCTATAAAACCCTTGGCCATGTGCTGAGATTACTCCATCTACCTGGCAACACTATTGCAATACTGGCCCTTCCTGATGGCTGCTCTCACCTTAAAAAGAACCTGTATGAGTGTGCACACGCGCGCGCACGTGCACACACACACACAGTAAAAGATACCTTCTGCCTTCTAATAAGAAGGAATTTGGGTGTTTGGCAGGTGACTTAGTCTCTCTGTTTTTATTTCTCCAAGATGGAACATAGTTTTAAGGACATATCCAGTAGATACTAAAAGTTGTTTAATTGTGGGCTCTATTCAGATTTTCTTAAAAATAACTTCCATGTCAACAAAGAGAAAACAATTCCTAAATATTATGGCCAGAATAGAAAGTATCTATGCATAAGGATGGAGACAAATGTTTTGCTGCTACAATGAGCTAACATACTTCTTTGAGATAACAAACATTTAAATGCACATCATTCAAGGAGTTAAGAAGCAGAACTGACCTGTTTGTCTTTGCCTTGGATTGTTAGTCCTTTGAAGTCCAGTTTCAGGAGATGGATCCTCTGGGATCCCTGCCAAAGAAGAAAGAGAAAGTTTGGGTGAGAAGGTGGGATAGGGTCCCTTGAGTCACTCCTCTACAGCGGGATCATTGCTGGGAACACAGATACAAAGTGTAGCCCCAGGGAGTCAATGGATTTGCAACTCTCCTTTCTACCCAACCCCACAGGCCTCCCTCCCTTTCCTTCCACTCTTTCCTCCTTTCTTCCCTCTTTCCTTTTCTCCCCCGTATTTAACTGGCACAGAGTTCAACTTTCCCTTTCTTTTCAACATTACTCTGTCTTACCTCAGCTATTTGGAATCTAGTAAGAGTATGACAATTCAGATCCCAGACTGAGCTGGACTGGGCCTTGGAGACACTTTCCAGGGTCAAGTGAGGTTCAGAAAAGTGAAGGGACTTGGTGGGTCCTCAAGTAAGACTGATTCTAAACTCCTGACTTCAGACTGTGCCCCAGCAGCAATACCTCTGAGCTCCCATTGATGTCACAATTCTTGTTGAAACTTAAGAGATAGGTGACGATGAAAAAACAAAACAAAACATTGTTCAGGATGTCATCTGTGTCTCCCTGTTGATTTTCCAGTTTGGTGTCCATGAGCAAATATATAACTGACAAGAAGCTGTGCATGTTTGCCCAGCATGCAGGAAGGAACACGGGAAATACTCTTTGGTTTTGTGACTTCTCCAAAATCTCTCTTTGGAAGCATTATTGCCAACATTTTACCCTTGTCCAAAAGCTTATTATGAAGTGTTCCTATTGGAGAAACAAGGTTAAGACAAAATGGAAGCAACTAATGGTTTTGAGAAGTTACCTTTGTGCATTTAAAATAATTCAAGATTACTTGCTGATGTCAATTCCGTTCACCTAGTTTCTTTAAATATATACTAATATTGAAAAATTTTCCTTTGATCTCCCATCATATTTCAAAACTCATACTAGCCAAAATGCTTGCTTCTCTGGAATTCTGAATGTCCAGAGAAAAGTAACATTTAGGAATCTGTTTACTTTTATGTCGTGGTACTAAAAATAAAGTGTATTTTTTACCCTTGGTTGGTAACCATGACTGAGTTAGCTAATAAATAAATACTTGTTCTGAATATACTATACTCTTCAGAGTACATTGCTTGAGTATTTAATGAATCACAAGACCAGGTGTGACATACCTTTTGTTAATGATCACTAGCAAATCCTTTGTTAGGTAGTCTCATTTCCAAGGAATCAAGTGTGGTTTTGACATCTTTTAAAGAATCTTAGGTAGAGTCTTGTGACAGAGGTTTGGCCAATATAAAGCTTTCTGGCTTAAAAGAAAAAAAAATCAAATACTTCTGAAAAAAGAAACTGGTGGAATTCCTAAGCTTGACTTAAAAGGAGTGGCAAGTCACAAGATCTTGCTGCCAATTAACCTTGACTCTAAGGCCAGAGGTCAGGTCTGTTCCTAGAGCTTTGTACTCCAGGTGTAGGGCTGGGGGAAAAGGTGACAATTTGGAGGACAATTTACAAGCCAGACATAATCATCTGAAATGTTGATTCTGTGTCATCCTAAGAATTTATGGCAGCCGGAAGGAAAGCAAATATGTTGTGCTAATTCAAGCAGTTACAGCTTCCTTCCCTGTTACTCTGTACAGGAAACTCCTACAGAAGTTGTAAATCTCACCTTTCTGTAGAACTAATGAGATGGTGTCACTATGCAGGGGAATGACCTGGGGGCCCGGTGAGCTAGAGGCAGCCTTAAATGGGCTTCCAAAAGCTTCACCTGGAAACAGAAGAATGAACAGGAAGCCAGAACCAACTCCACCTCAAGGAGGTTGCCCTTCATCGCTGGAGGTGAGGCTGGTACCCACAACTGTGAAAAGGATAATTGGCTAATCTTCACACAGCTGCTTTGTAACAATTACAGCTTAAGCCAGAAACTGCTTTTTGTTATTGTTATTGTTGTTGCTCCTGTTTTGTCTCTCCTCTCTCTCTCTCTCTTTCTCTAATTCACTTATTCAATAAATAATTATTGACCATCTAAACACTATACTAGTTTCTAGGGGAACAAAAATGGTGATACACATTTGAAGGCCAGGAAACAAAGTAGTCATGAACATGAAAGCTAGGCAATGAGACAGGAGCTGTAGGTCAGAAGTAGTAGCCTCCTGACCAGTATTGGGATTTGTAATACATTTGGGGTTCAGAATTCAAACCATGAATCTGAGTGATGCTGTAGACTCCCAAAGTGATTCAACTAAAGACCATGACCTCACAGATACAATACATAGCTAATCACAGAGAAAACGAGCTATCCAGTAAAAGAAATGTCTCTAGACATGGGCCTTTGGCCGAAGCCTTGCTTTTCAAGGTTGCCTTGCCTGTGGTTGAAACTATATTGTAAAACCACTCACAAGATGTAAGCTACTTATTTTACATTGAAATTGAACCCTTGGGCTTCCTTGCACAAATTCTTAATTAATTAATTTCTTCTTTCATTAAGCAATAGATCATAGAGGATGACTTCAGGATAAGTATAGAATGAGACTCCTGGATCAATTATAAGTTATCAACTTGGGATGCCCAGTTCTTTGGTCTCCATGTCCTGTAGCTACCTCACTCTCCCACCCCGCCAACATGCACGATCTCTAATGCTAACTGCTTCTGCTAGACTCAAGTACATTCCTATGGAAAGGTGGACTCCTGAGGAAAATCAGCACAATGTTTTTATACAGGGAAAAGAAAAAATTAGGGATACTGTTGAAGTGTAAATATTGATGTGGGTAGAATTGATGTAGGTTGTAAAAACATATTATCTGTCATTACCTTGACGAGAATAACAGAGCCCCTGGCACACAGAAGATCCTAAACCAATATTGAATGAGTGAAGACGGCAAACATGGACAAGGCTGAGGATGAGTGGAAGAGTTGCTTTGCTGCTTTATTTACTTATTTATTTTCTGCACCACTTAGGTTTTACTGGGACCCTAAAAGGTAAAGTATATGAGTACCTTGGAGCAATATCTCACTTAATAGTGTCAGTTTTATACAAAGGAGGGAACCGAGGTTGAAAGGAAGACTTTCCAAGAGCTTTCCTCAGGCAATACAACTAGTCTGGGCCAAAGCCAGAATTTCAAACACAGGTGTGGATCGATTGCTTTTTTCCTGATATTTATGCTAATCATGCCAACACCTCACCACTTACATATGTCCTGTAGATAAAATGACCTGGTGTCTGAGCACACTTTTCTGCCTTGAGGTTAATGCATAAACAATGAAAAGGAGTGTAGGAAAGAATTGATACCAGTATGTGAGGAAGAAGAAGAAAGAAGGCTTCTTCTAGATAATTGAGGCAAATGACATAGTTCACAAGAAATAAAACATTTCTCCCCCAGATGGTAATGCTAATCTGCACTTTCCTCATCCCTGTATTCCTGTAGAAAGAACTCAGCAAAGAGTGGTTGCTGGTTACCCATTAGTGAAAGATACATTGTTAAAATCCTTGTTCTCAACTATCTTTAATTTTTTTTTTTTTTTTTTTTTTTTTTTTTTTTTTTTTTTTTTTTTTTTTTAGTACCAGGCATTGAACCCAGGGGTGCTCAACCACTAAGCCACATCCCCAGCACTTTTAATTTTTTATTTTGAGACAGGGTCTTGCAAAGTTGCTTAGGGCCTCACTAAGTTGCAAACATAGGCCACCATACATGACAACTGTCTTTAATTCTTAATGGGAATCCTAAGAAATCCCAGGTTTCCTGGAAGCCTGTCAAAAGTAGCAATACTAGGGTTAGAGAACAGACACAGTAGTGAGCTGCATTTACCCTTCGCATACCTTTTCTGGTTCATTATTATCCTATCCTTGCCTTTGAGTGTCCTGTGATGTTTATGTGTTCCACAGATAGACCCAGTTCACCAGTTCCCCTCCTTTACCAGGGGGAGTGAGTGGTTGATGATAGAAGCCCCAATTGAGTTATATTCAAAATATTCATCAACCAATATACATCAGATGCAATTAGAATGGATGAGAGGTATGAATATCTGGAAGGACTGTACAGGGTCTACCTACTGAATATTAGTACTTCCTGAACTCAGATTCAGATTAGTGCTTCTCATTTCTATAGAATGAAGTTTAATCCTGATGTAATAAGACATATGCATGCATGCACAGGCATGCACACATACATGCACATTCACCAGCTTGAACAAATACCTAAATTTTGTCCTTCAAATGGAACAATCACTTTAGGAGGATAATACATTTATTTAATGTGCTGTCATTGCCCAAAATGCTTTTTAAAAATTCTCTTGGAATTGCCTTCAGGGTCAGTTAATGAACCACAAAAGATAATTTGTCTTTCTTTTTTATAGCCACACCTCATTTTTGACAAATTTATAATGCCTACCTTCATTATCCTTAATCAGAAATAACTCTAAATAACTTCTGGCTATTTTCAAAAATCAAGTCCACTCTTAAAAGGCAAAGATTTGTCCTAATTAAATACATGCGAACAAATATGATACAAGCTATGGAGGGAAAAGAATGAAATATCAATTTTTCATGTAAAATTGTTGTTTCTTTCCTTAACTGCAGATATAGCAAAAGTCCCATAAGGAAAAAAACTACATATTCTCTTGTTCAACCTTTTAGCTGTGGTGCCTCTCCCACATTCCTGTCCACAGGAAGCAGCCTGCCCAGAGCCACTTGCTATGCTTTAAATGTTTGTGTCCTTCCAAAATGTATGCTGAAACTAAATCCCAGTGAAGTAGTATTAAGAGGTAGAAATTTTAGGGGGTGATTATGTCAAAGGGCCCTGCTCTCATGAATGAATCTCTTCTTTTATAAAAGGCCCAAGGGACCCAACGAAGTCCTTTTGCTCTTCTGCCTTTCGTCATGTCAGGAAACACTGTTAATCCCCTCTGAAGTACATGTCAGCTTCTAGCCTCCAGAACCATGAGAAATACATTTTTATTCTTTATAAATTATTTGGTCTCAGGTATTTTGTTATAGCAGCACTAATGGACTAAAGATATCTTCTTATCCAGTCTGCCATGTTTTGGATCATGTGACTCGATTCCCCAAACTTCACCTCTCATTTTTACAAATCATTGGACCAGGGTGGATGCCTAATTCCAGATAGACAGTCTGTAAGCTGGCCAGTATATATGGCCTGTTTCCAAAGATAAGCTGAACCATTAGAATCCCAGTTTTGAGATAACAATTAAGAGATAAAAATAATTTTCCAGCCCTATGGGAGCAGAAATTGAAAAGTCATAGTGAATAAGTAGAAGTGGAGAGTAATCAGAGAGAAGCCATGATTGCCAAGTCTAAATCAAAGTTTATGAAAGAATGGAAATTAGGGCAAACAGGAGATTCAAGCCAATAGATACTTAAGAAAAGAGCAGATGAATAAGAAAAAGCAGGGTTGCTTTAGGAGATCACAGTGAACATGCCTAGGTTGCCTCTCCTGCATCAATTCTGTCCTCAGCAACCTCAGTTTTCATTTGGGCAGCCATGTGATTTCCACCCACACTACCATGTTCACCAGAATAAAATAGTGACCCAAGCTAGACCAAAAAGGGCTAATGGGGAAACGATATTCTCTGTAGTAACTGATGCTAGAAAAACTATATTTCTACATGCAAAAGAATGTCATTAGCTCCTTATCTTACACCATATACAAAAGTCAACTCAATATGGATTAAAGGTTTAAACATACTACCTATAACTATGAAACTATTATGACTTCAAAAGCACAGGTAATATCTAGAACTATGAGAAAATAAATTTCTTTTCTTTTTAGCCACCCAAAACCAAAAGTAAAACCTAAAAAGTACAGGTAATAAAAGCAAAAGTAGACAAATGGGATTATATCAAACTAAAAATCTTTGTAGCAATTGAAACAATCAATAAGCTAGAGACAACCCACAGAATGGGAGAAAACATTTGCAAACTATACATCTGATAATGCATTAATATCCAAAATATGTAAGTAACTCAACTCAATAGCAAGAAAAAAAATGACCCAATTTAGAAATAAAAATATAAAAAAACAAATAGGCAAAGGACCAGAATAGATAATCCTCAAAGAAAGGCATACAAATGGCCAATAGGTATATGAAAAAAAAATTCAGAGAAATGCATCTTAAAACCACAATGAAGTATCTCCTCACACATGTTGGAATGGCTACTATCAAAATGACAAAAGATAATGCCATTGAGGATGTGAAGAAAAGGAATTGGTTGCACACAGTTGGTGGCAATGTAGATTAGTACAGCCATTGTGGAAAATAAACAGTGTGGAGGTTTTTCAAAAAATTAGGAGAAATTTTTTAGCTTTATTGCACAGCATGGTAAATATAGTTAATAATGGAGTATTGTACATTTCAAAATTGCTAAGAAAATAAATTTCAAATGTTCTCACCACAAAAATGTTAATTACTTAAGGTGATGGATATGTTCGCTAACTTGACTTAATTATTCCACATTGTATTCATAAGTCATAAGATCACTTTGTATCCCATAAATATATGCAACTGTATATTATCCATTTGCAACAGCAAAATAAAGTTAAAAGAGTAGAACTGCTATATGATCCAACAATTCCACTACTTAACATATATCCAAAGAAAATGAAATCAATATGTTGAAGAAATATCTGCAATCCCATGTTTATTGCAGCATTATTCATAGTAGTCAAGATATGAAATCAACCTGTGTCCATGAATGGATAAATAAAGAAAATGTGGTATACTATGTATATACACAATGGAATTCTATTCAGCCTTCAAAAGGAATAAGTTGTGTTATTTGCAACACATAGATAAATCTTGAAGACATTATATTAAATTAAATAAGCCAGGCACAAAAAGACAAATATGACCTCACGTATATGTAGAATCTAAAAAAGTTGATCTCACTGAAGCTGAGAGTGGAATGGCTGAGAGTTCACTGGAGTAGAGAGTAGGGATGGGGATAGGGACATGTTCATCAAAAGATACAGTTTCTGTTAGACAGGAGGAATATATTTCAGAGATCTATTGCACAATAGGGTGATCATAATTTATAACATTATCTTGTTATACCTGAAAATTGTTAAGAGATCCCAAGTGGTCTCATCACAAAAATATGACAGGTATTTAAGGTAATGGATGTGTTGATTAGCTAATTTAGCCATTCCACAGTAGGCACATACTCAAAACACCATGTTGGATACCATAAGTATGTGTAATTTTTTATTAGTTAAAAATAAGTAAAAATAAATAATATTAGACCAAGGAAAATTATTTAGGGATTTCCTGCAGAAAAATAATTGCATTATAAAAAAATTCATTTAAAAGTTCTATTCTGATTTTTTAAAAATTAGTCACATCTCAAGCAAATATTTATTGAAAGTGTTTTAGAAGCAGAAAGCACTGGTAGGTGCTCCAAATTGGGAGCACCCTACAGTTCACTAATTCTCAGGGCAGCAGTGAGAATCAGAAAGATATTTAAAAGACATTATTTTGCCTCTAAGCAAGGATTATGCTATTGAACTCCAATGCCTTCCATTTACAAATGAAATGACTAATTGTGAACACATACTTGAAAGCATCCCATCCCTATCTCTCAACAACTGTGAAGTCCTGGTATTTGGTGGAGTGGGCAAATGGAGGCCCAGGCTTATCTGCTGTTGTAATTCAATTAGGTAGCAAGAACTAGGAATTTACACATCACTTTTGCTTAGTACCTACCCAGCCTGTGTTTCTTAATCATCTTTTTCTGCTAAAGACTTAAGCCATTCTCCATATCTTAAAAATATGTCAGAACATTATTAGTTGTCTTCCATGATGCTCAAGTTTGAAAGGTCTGAACCCATCAAATTTGGTCATTCATGGTAGACAGCTAGGTGGTACTAGTTCACACAAATAAAAGATGTCAGATGCACTGAGGGTTAGAAACCAAAAGAAATACAAAACCAGAAAGTCCTAGTGGAAGAACCATTCTGTCCATTCTCTTCTTCCTTTTGACTTCAAGGGTTCATCTCATTTCTTACTCTTATTCTTACTAAGAGAATGTAAACTTTTGCAAAATGCATGCTAAGATTCTTAGCCTCTGTGGTATGTTCCCAGCTCATATCCACTGATAACAACCCTTTAAGATTTTTGGTAGAAGATGGCTGATTTAAATGGAAAGCCAAAAACAAAACCACTTAAATCCTCCTCAATGATCCTATGATTATATTTCACACATAGTGCATTTTGTAGACATGATAATCAAAAATCTAGATTCTCTATTTTATGTTTGTTGTAATTTTTACATAGATAAATGCTAATCAAAATACTTTTAAAGCTCTAGAAATATTACATTCTTACTTCTCAGAAACTTTAAGTACCTAGAAAGGGGACTGTTCCATTTTCATTTGAATCCCAAATATTATAGATTTATCTTTCCCTCTTCATAGAAGGACAGACAAATGTCCAATGTACTAGAACATTCCAAATTGGAATGAGATAATCATGTCTTGGTAATAAGGAAATAAATTTAAAGAGAAAGGATATACATTACAAAAAAAAAAAAAAAAAACAAAAAAAAAACTTGGTTTTGGAGTCTCATAGCCTTTCTAATGCAGAGACCTATGAGGGTTATTGCAACAATAGCCTTAACCACAAATGGGAACCTCCCTGTTCCACATCCCCGCATCTTCTGGGACTCAGCCCTAGCCCAATCACTCTGCCCCACACCCCTATTGTCCATACACAACCAGACTTCAGTGGGGAGGGCAACTGAACTCTGAGCATTGATGAAGATCCATTGTCCAATGAAGGAGGCTTCACCGTGAGACAAAAACAGAGGTGGTGGTAATGGGAGGGAAGAGAGGAAGATGTGTCATTTAGAAAAACAAATTCCATTTGAAATGTGCCAGTGGAACAACTATGAAGGAAAACATCTTTCCTCACTTCAATATATCAGTATACTTAAAAATGTAGACCCTGTTGTTCATCTACTAAATACTGCAATAGGTACCCAAGAAGAATATTCATATCCTAGACAACCAACCTTTTTGCATCATGTTCCCTGTATCAGTACAGTGAAATTTTGAAATATGTGATGTTTGGCCATTTGAAGAAAAAGTTAAAATCATAGTCAATGAGATGGATATCATTACCCTAAGTGCATGTATGAAGTCACAAATGGTGTGAATAATCTTTGTATACAACCAGAGATATGTAAAAATGTGCTCTATAAGTATAAGATGAAATGTAATGCATTCTGCTGTCGTTTCTAACAACTTAGAATAAAAAATAAATTAGTTAAAAAGAAAAATTATAGTCAATATTAATATTTATAAAACAACCATATGTTTTTAAGCAATTTTTATTATGCTTTCATATCAAAGTTTTTAGAAAATGGGTAGACTTTCCTCACTGGTCATTTAGTCATTTGAAAAAAATAAAATAAAATAAAAAAGATGAATGAATTTTGTTTTTTCCCTAAGCAACTTGAAAGCTATCCGAATTTGAATTTGATATGCTTTGGATTTTATATGTTGTGGAAAAAAACAAAAATAAATTTAGCTTTGGTATGAAACGGTGTCCAAATTTTGAGGATTTCCCAAATTATATGAACTTTGAAGGCATGGAAAGTTAACAGGATCCAACTTTCATATAAGGTTTATGGTATTTTTTGTTTGGAGTGTTGGTTTCGGGAAGCAGGGCAGGGTGGGGGGCAGGTTTACTCCATGGGAACTGAGCTCAAAGAACTTTTGAACATTAGTGTCTTGCTTTCTGTCTTTGATGTAAACAAGATCTTTATATTGTTGTTGGTTTTTAAATATTATGTTTATGTGACTTGTTTGCCTTTTAGAAACGCTGAAAATGAGACCTGTGAGAAGCATCTGGGTCATGTTCTAGTGGTCTGATTTATTTCTTTGTCCAACTAATCACATCTTGCTCAAAATCACCAAAACTTGACCACCTGAATCACAGGCGATGCTGAGCTTATAATAATCTCTTCTTTTGCTTTATTTTACTCAACAAAAGCATTTAGGACAACTATTTGAAGCATTTTGAAAAAATTTTACTCTCCTAAACTTACCCTGTTCTAAAGTAAATAAATAAATAAATCCATCCATCCATCCATCCAAAGCAAGGGAGAAGGAGGGAATGTATGAGAGCAAATAAAACACTCAGTGTGGAGGTTTTATTGAAAGATCCTTGTGGTATTTTGCTTTTGAAATGTGTTTAGCACAGACTTTAAGGATAGGCAATTTGTTTAAAGAAATGGGTAAAATATTTAAAACCACCACTTTATTTAAACTATTGTGCCTCCTTCAGTAAACATTCAGTACATGATTGAACCCTGTATGAACTTGTGCTTTTGCTGGTTAAATAGAATCTAAGCTTGAAATGAAAGGGGGTAGCTATTGAGAAAGGGACAAAAACTTACATGTGCATTTTTTTTTTTTTTTTTTTGCCCACACACAAGCACTTACCCCCCAAAAATACCAGGCGAGTGGGATTCTTTATTAAAATGCCCCAAGTTTTTTTTTTTTTTGTTTTGTTTTGTTTTGTTTTTTGTTTTTTTCCTCTTGGCCTCAAAGTGCTAAACTGAAAGCAAGCTGTTAACAGAAATGAGTAATTATTGAAGCTCTAACAGGCAGCTTTCATTGAAGTTGATTACAGCAGCCATATAATCACTTTTACGGATGCTGTAATCACAGTAGCAGGGAATGCTTCACTTGGTTCTTATTGTTTTCGCTCAGGGTGGAGGTAGGGGGCCCGTTTCACCACCTCGGTACAATTTCTGCTGCAAAAGAAATCTACACAGCCCTGAATGGAGTTGAGAATCATTTATTCTTTCTTTATTAGCATTTTCTCCTCCCTCACACAAGAGTCTGTTGGAGTCAGGAAATTGCTGTTATTCAATATGCAAGCCAGAGGTTGTAATGACCGCTTGGAAGGGTATGACCAACAATTACAGCCCTTAATGAATTGGAGTAATCTAGTTGAGACTAAACACTAGTCGCAACTCTGAGCTGTCTCTGGTTAAATTAAAAGAACAGCAATGCAAAGGAAGTTAACAAGAATTAATTAGTTAGATCGAACTGAAAACCTACTCATTAGAGATGTTATAGGCAAAGTAAAAGCCTATCTTCAGTGCAATTAGGTAGACAAATGAATTGTACAACTGACTGACTCACACCTGCTAACAGCTAAGGGCTATAGCGCTATGTATGGGATCCACTTTTTCCAGTTCATGCATACTTGCATAGTTTAATGGATCTTACATTCCCTGGTTAGCCTCCATTCCTTCAGATTTTAACTTGGATGTTTAATCTGAGTATGGGCAGTTTCACTGTGGCAGGGTTCTAGCAAATGCTGGCTGAAGAGGGGAAAAATAAGTGCTATGAAACCCCTCAAGAGGGGCTTTCCTGTTTAAAAACAGCCGGAGAAGATTCTCCTGGCCATTTCCAAAGAGAGAAACTGCACCTTAAAGGGTATCTGTTTTCAGATATGTCTGTTTCCTAATTATTCAATCTTAAATCATTAAAAAGACAGTCTATGGTGCCTGCATGTTGGAGGCAGATAAATATTAAAAATAGGAAGGTAACTCTAGAAAGATTTATAGGGCAGTTGTCTTCTTTAAAGCCACAGAAGGTCGGGAGTGAGGGTGCAGGGAGGTTCCCAGGCAAGGAGGTCTGCTTTGCTGGTGGGTGCACAGCAGATAGGGAAAGAGAATCCTTAGCAATCTTCAGCTTTCTGGGAGCTGCTATCACAATTATGCACCCTGTTATTTTTTTCCAGATGTTTCTCTGGTCTTTTTCTACCTATGTGTTTTGGCTTTCTTGCTTTCTTACACAAAGCCCCTGAAAGATTTCACCGCCTGACATATCTGCTTCTGCACTCTAGTTGGGGATGGACATTTAGTTCAAGTGGGAGGAGTAGGCAAAGGAATTCTGGAAGTGGATTCATCTGCTCATATTTATGAGGGAGGCGACAGGCTTGGGGGTGATGTGGTTCTCTGGGAGTGGTGGCGAAGTACAGGAATCAGGAGGCAGAGCTTTATTTTCCAGTTCTGCCCCAGTGTCTCAGGATGAACTTGGAATAACCTCTCTGTGGCCCATATTTTTGCTTTTTAATAGGGGTGATCACCAGGGTTTCTAAAATTTATGGGTCAGTCACAGGGGGAAAATTTCTACTAGTCCCCCCTTTCACCACCTCTTAATCACTTCCCCACTGCCATCAAGTTGCTCTTTTGCAGTGACACCAGAAAGTTGTTTGGGCTCCAGGCTCTTTCAAGTTTCTTTCTTGTCAGTAGGGCAGAGGACAGACCAGGCAAACAGGGGTCCTAACTGCTCCTAAAGTCTTCACTCAACATTTTTGTCCCTGCCAGGGCACCCCCTACTAGTGTGACAAAAGGTAGGAAACAGACTCTGAGATAGCAAAGTGCAAGCAATTGCTAAATGCAATTGGACGAGTGGTCGCCCAGGTCGGGGCCACAGCTTCTACTCACCTTCAGAGAAGGGTGGGGCCGGTTAGATTCACTACTGTGAGTCTCCAGAAGGGAGGGCCATGAGTGTATGAGCTGTAGCCTTCCACTTGCATTATGTTGTGCTAACAACAGTTACAAAACCCAGTGTAACTCAAGGGCCCTCCCAGGCCGCCATAACCTCTAAACCTCCAGAGTGAAAGCCATTGAGTGAAAGTTTCTTTGACATTTCAGCCACTTCTGCTAATACACAATAAGCACACAAGTAATTAGAGAACTAGTTTAGTTTATTTAACACAACTCCTCCTTGCTCTGAGCCAAAGAAAGCCCTTATGATGCTGCCCAATTATAGGTCAGAAATAAATGACTGAGGCAACAATGTGGGGTAAAGGCTGGAGAGAGACAAAGAAAAGAAATGCCCTCTTCAACTAAGAGCAAAGAGAAAGAACCATGAACATACTTACAGGGGTCAGAATACAAAGCAAGCTTGGAAATTTTCCCAGTCTTATTTGAGAGCCAGGCAGCAGGGGCGAGACAGTTGAGAGCATTTGGGGTTCTCACCCCACAGGCAACTTGGCAACCCGTGGGAGAATCTCCTTAAGACAGGAGTGGCATTGTTAGGGGCCCCACCAATGACTCTTTGTCCCATCTTGCCATTTGCCTTTATACAGCTGCTAGACTGCTGATGGCTTTGGCCTTTTCTATAGAGTTCATTGACTTCAACTTATCTAGGTCTTAAACTCCCTTGTGAGTGGATCCCCATTCCCCCAGAGCAGTTGAAGCAAAGATGGCAGCACTTCCATATACCTAAGATAGAGTGTACTGCTCTGTTCTGGCTTATTTATTGGGTTGTATTTGTTTCCTGGGGGCATCTCTAACAAATCACCACAAACCTGCTGGCTTCAAAGAACAGAAATCTATTGTCACAGTCCTAAAAGTTCAAAGGCCTGAATAATGTTTTGAATTAAAGAACATATTCTGGAGACTAGAAGTCCAGGGGGTCTGGTGGAGCATCTTTCCTTGCCTTTCCCAGATTCTTTTGCCTTTTGGCATGCCTTGGCTTGTGGTAACATGTCTGCAATCTCTGTTTCCATCTTCACGTGGCCTTTTTATCCATGAGTTTCTGGGTCTCAATCTCCTTTCTGTTATAAGGGCACCAGCCATTGAATTTAACCTCACCCTAGGTGTTTCAAATCCAGAATGATCTCATCCTGAGATCCTTACCTTAATATCTACATTTGAGTCCTCTCCAAGTAAAGTCAACCTCTAGAGTTCCTGAAAGACATGTCTTTTGAGAGTCACAATGCAACCCTTACAGGATTATAATCAATAATGTTGCTACTTTAATCCAAGGTATCATTTTACTAAGTATATTCTGTCAAGCACTAGCTCATGGAGATTCCTTGGACCAAACAAAAAGAGAAAGGTAAGATGCTCTATAGCCAACTGAGCTTGGAAAAGCTGTACTCCTCTTTGGGGAGTCACGAATCACAGTGGTTCATTAAAGGTTTGAGATGACCTGCAGTTAGGAAGCTGTTTAACTTTGTCAAAGTCATTGTTTTTCCAAACTTAATTGACCAAAAAGAGCTGCTTCTTCTTCTTCTTCTTCTTCTTCTTCTTCTTCTTCTTCTTCTTCTTCTCTTTTTAAGTAACACATTATTAACAATCCATGGAATACACTGGATCCACCAAGTTTCAATTAACAAATAAAAGCCTCGAGCCTCTAGTCTCTATCATCTAGTCTTTCCTTAAGTTTTTCTTTGTATTCAGTAGTAGTCCGTGGCTAGCCTCTTCCACCTCTTGTTTACCAAGCCATAAACAAGACCAATTATAGTGCAAACTCATATCACAGGAATTCAGCCCAACTATAGGACTGGTCTCTTGAAGAAGCACACATTTCAGAAAAACATGCTTTTTAAACTCTTTGCAGGGACTGTTAGTTAGGTCCAATCCCAGCTTTATAAAAAAATTTTTGTTCACAATATTTCCTTTATTTCTTAGTCCAAGGTTTCTTCCCACTTGGTATTTAAACTTTGTGTTATCTGGCATCCTTTCACTTAAAACAGGATTAAATGTCAAGAGGCTAAAGTTCTGATCCTGGTTCTACCAATAAATACCTATTTATAGTGCTTTATGAAAATTACTTACCCTTAAAGTAGAGCCTCAATTCCCTAATCTGAAAAATGGGTTTATTTAGCCTAATAATGTCATGGGATTATTTTGACAATCTCATTTAAAAATAGATGTGAAAATTTTTCATATGCCTTAAAAAACTATTAAATATTTTGTCATTAAGCCGCATTTGGAAAGAAATTTGGGGATATTAGTATTTTCTGAAAGACTTAAGACAGAACCTGCTAAAATAAGAGCACTTGGGTAAAAGTTACACTTGAGTCTATAATGCTCATTAATAATGCTTTAGAAACAGCTAAATCCTTAGTGTGATTTGAGAATTCTAAAATGGTGGTGGAAGGGATTGGGGAATGGCCCAGCTCAGGCCAGACTCTTCATGGACCCCATATTTAGACAGGCTTACATTTGGTTCAGTCTTGTGCTGTCACTGTTTTGAAATGCCTAGTAATTTTTGAACAAGGGAACCTGCATATTCACTTTGCACAGGGCCTCTGAAATTATGTAGCCCATCCTAGGCCAAACCCTTCTTCCCTCATTACCCTGTAAGGAAATTATTGAGAACTTCCAGCTGAAGTTAGGCAACATTCCAACTAAATTGATCCTACAATTTCATTTCTGCAAGTAAAACTTACCAGTAAAGAGCTTCATTCCAGTTCACCAAACACTAAAAACCAACCCTTGGAACTGCTCCAAGTCCTGAGTCCCTTCATATTTTAAGTTTATGCATTTTGAAAAAACCCAGGCCACAAAGCCAGCTCGAACATTTTAAATTATGGGTGTGGCCCAAGTGTTATTTTTAAGCCATTAAATGAATCCTTTCAAAGTTTGAACTTTTACAAAGTTACTTCTGTGCCGAAAGCTTTTTAATGATCAGAAAATGGGAATTTGCAATAAAAATGTTGACATAAGCCCACTCCAGGGGCAGAGTTTCTCTGCTCTCAGCATAGCACGTGGGCAATATGGTAATCAGGGCAGCAACCTGAAACTGACAAGAAGCAGAATCCCTGAGCCGGTTTGGAGGTCAGAGTTTGAGAGTTTGTGAAGCTGGGATGGATTATGTCATTGGACTTCACTGAATGTGCTTGCCAATTCTGTTGGCCAGTTGATTCAGATTGTACTCATTTTATTATATTTACTTCAAGGTGCAAAAGAGAATGCTCTGTAAGCCCTGCTTTCTCAGGATGCTGAACAGATATGCTCTGATGTATAGAAGTTCTCCTTATCTTGGTGGTAGAGTTTGTGGAGTCATTTTTAGGGGTCACTGTGTTTCTCTCTCTCTCTCTTTCTTTCTCAAACTTCCCCTTTTCATTTACTTACTACCTTTATATCTTGAAATTTTGGAATCACTTACATATTTTTTAATGATTTTGCTCTTTAGAAACAGAGTGCTGGGTAATTCCCCCACCTTTGACTTGGCATGGAGGTGAAATGACATTGGTGCTTTTCTTTAGCAGCAATGACAATGGCTTCATTTATGTGGCCCTGCTTGTTGCCAAGCCATCTCAGTTCATACCCCATCCACATCACCGACGATGGCGCATCTCACAACAATACTTGTTAGCAGTGGGACCGATTCAACAGATGGAGTCCAAAGCAGTGTTTACTCAAGTTCTATAAAAATAGTGGTTTAAAAAACACATTGGCAATTTTATGGTAGATTGAAGAAGAAAAAAGAAACTACTTATCATTTAGATTAGTTTTTCCCATAAGATTGTGAAAATGTTAAGGGAGATTAATCTCAGACCAAAAGGAAAAGAAAAAAAAAAAAAAAAGAAAGAAAGAAAGAAATACCTGATATGCGTTAGAAAAAAGTGGATATTTGGATGGAGACCAACTTTAGATACAGAAGCTTGAATATGAGACTTTCATTTAACCAAACTACATTTAAGTAAACTCAATATTTTGGGGGCAGCAACTGGTATTCATGTCATTTGTCAGAGTTAGCTAAGAATCACCATTATCATCACCATTGAGATTTAAGAGACAACTGGAGGACCGTTTAATAGTTTTACTATAAAGTTGGGCCACACTGTGACTCAGAATCTATGCAAGTCCTATGCGTAACCACAAAAATTTACACTAAAAAAAGTAGCACAATTCACAATATCTAGATTGTGGAACCAACCCCGATGCCCATCAGCAGATGAATGGATAAGGAAACTTTGGTATTTATACACAATGAAACACTACTCAGCACTAAAAGAGAATAAAATCATGGCATTTGCAGGTAAATGCATGGAGTTGAAGAAAATAATGTTAAGTGAAGTTAGCCAATCCCAAAAAACCAAAGGTCGAATGATCTCTTTGATATGAAGATACTAACTTATAAAGGCAAGGGAGTGGGGATGAGAGGAATGAAAGAACTTTAAATAGAACAAAGAGGGGGGAGGGGCAAGGGGATAGGAATAATAGCAGACTGAGTTATCCATGATTACCCTAAATTCATGTATGAAGACACAATTGTTGTAAAAATACTTTATATAAAACCAGCAACTTGAAAAATTGTGCTCTTTATATGTAATGAGAAATGAAATGTACTCTGCAAACATGTATAACAAATTAGAATAAAATAAATTAATTAAAAAAAGAATATGTAGCCAGGCGCTGTGGCACACGCCTGTAATCCCAGCACTTTGGGAGGTTGAGGCAGGAGGATCGCGAGTTCAAAGCCAGCCTCAGCAATGGTGAGGCACTTAGTAACTCAGTGAGACCCTGCTTCTAATAAAATACAAAAAGGGCTGGGGATGTGGCCCAGTGGTCTAGTGCCCCTGAGTTCAATCCCCGGTACCAAAAAAAAAAAAAAAAGAATATGTTTCCCCTAGATCCACTGTAAAAAACTAACACATTTGACTAAAATATCAGAAATATCAAAAAATAAATTATCTAGTTCAGATATCCACTGAACTTTCTACAGCACTGGATATGGTCTAAATCTGTGCTCTCCAATATGGTTGCTGTTAGCCACTTGTAGCTAGTAGGCATTTGGAGCAGAGGAATTAAAATTTGAATTTGAATTAACTTTAATTTAAATGATCATATATAGATAGTCTACTGTATTGGGATTCATTGAGTCTAGTCCAACTAGCCCAGAGAGGTTCAGAGCCTGTGCACAGTCTTACATCCACTCAATGAAAAATAAATAGTATAAGAGCACAGGGGCTATACTCAAGCAGTGACACCCAGTTCTAATTCCCCAATGAAGTACAGAGGGACACAAAGTAACGTGAGAAAAATCACAGCAGCATCTTGTATTTTTCATAATGCTCAAATGAGTCATGGAATTTTATTGATGTTATAATTTTCTATGCAATTATTATGTACAACTTCCAAATATACTTTTAAAACGACTAGATAGAAAAGTAAAGAAGTGACAGCTCAATGTTATCTCTCAATTTATTTTCTTTTTTTAATTTTACTGGTCTGAGAAATCTAGTTCCAAAATCTTGAAGTCACGTCTTAAACTCCAGGAAGGAAGCTCATCTGAGTTTAGTGGCGTCTCTTCCAAACATCACAATGTCTCAAAGAGCAGCCATATCTTATACATCTTTCTAAACCTCCACAATGTCTATGAAATTGCTAGACAAATAATAGGCATTGTAGTAATTCCTCACTGAACAGAATTAAGCTTTTAGAATGATGCCCTCTCTTATAATGCAAACATGCAAATTATCTGAGAAGAGCATTTATTTATCTTCAGACATTGACTCAAACTGACTTTACAGTGAGAAGTACTCTAAACATAAACACTTCTGAATTCTTAAAATGCTTTCACCCACATTTTCTCATTTAATCTTAACAATAGTATAAAAGTATAAACCAGAAAATTGCTAGAATTTCTCATGCTGCAGTCAGAAAACAGATTCAGAGAGGTTAGGTCACTTACTCAAAGACTCCCAGGTAGTATTTATGGAAGATGACAGACACAGGGTTCTGAGGGTGTGGCCAGTTATCTTTGTTGTGTATCTCAGAGAGAAAAAGGGAGGAGATGAAAGCTGGGGATAGGACAGCAATGTAACGTCAATAATCTCAAATTTAACAAGCACACATACTGAGCACTTTCAGCATCCTAGTTTCCAGATACTGTAAGGAATAGAAAGATGAGAGATTCAGAACACTGACCCTCAAAGTAATTCAACCGAAAGTCAGGCACTATAGAAAGAGGACAGGGGCTGGTAAGGTGGGGAGAAGAGGAGTAACTAGTGGAAGCGATCAGGACACACAGTGTTCCCCCAAGAAGAAAAGCCAAAGTGATGGGGAGGGATGTCAACCACATGTGCACCCCAAAGCAGGACCACCTTGGATTCTTAAGAGTGGAGAGTGCCAGCAGGGGCCTAGGAGCACCAGTGGAAAATGAACTAACTCTGAAAACCAGCATTCCCTGTTGCCCAAGGCCCCACTTTATTCCTGTTGCTCAGCTGTGCTTGCAAACAATGGAAGCAGCCTGTTTTGCCTCTGCAGACTGGACCCAGATTTGATTGCCCGAGTTGGTAGGAGTCCCCTTCTGGGAGGCTGCTGCTTGGGTGTGGCCCCAGCCACTCCCTAGCTGATTCATGCAGGTTGCCTCCTGTGCTGCCAGCCCACTCAGCGCTGCACCTGCCAAAGCCAAAGCCAGTGTTTCCCTCCAGCCCCAAGCTGAGCAAGCTCCTTGAAGTGTGTATCATGAGCTCCATCAGTGCTGGCTGGTATACGGGCACAACTAGTCCAGTTGTCATATTCTCCAAAATAGCTTCCAAAGAAGATGCCTGGGGATCCTTTCTTAAGTAGGGTGGCAATGAGAAAGAAACCTGAAGGTCAGAGACATAACCAATATTGAGAAGGAAATGGGCAAGAAAAAGTGCCAGAAAGGAAGGCAAGTCAGCCAGGAAGGAGGCAAGGAACAAGAAGCCATAGAATGAATCACAGAGTAATCCAAGAGGTCTTGAGAAAGTGTCTAGACTCACGGGTGGAGTACACCCTCCTCCTGTCCCCAGGCTGCAATGATTAAAAAAAAAAAAAAAAAAAAAAAAAAAAAAAAAAAAAAAAAAAAAACCTCAGAATCAGTGAGATCAGTGAGGTCTTTTGTCTCTAAAACATACTTAGATTCTGGGCACCAGCTCTCTCAGTAGCCAGACTCAATGTTTTATCAAACTAATAGTGAGGACAGGCTTCCTGTCTTCAAAAGAGCCTTGCTTTAATGTTGTGTTTTCTCTGGCTTAGTCACCTGGGGCATTGAGAGACTCTGATAGGTGATCAAACAGACTCCTACTCCAACATTCTTGGGCTCTTCCCAGCACACACTTGACCTTAGCCATGATTTAAATGTTCTTTGAACAAATACTCAATAATTTGTGTCGCTCTTACTTAAAGTTGATGAATACTTCTCTCTTTAGGTCTGTTGTTTATAAAACAACAAAATATAATCACAAACAAGATGATTTCCAAGACAACCAGTGTCAGACATGTAAAGGACTAACAGGTCAATAGTACACAGCTACAACTAAAATGCCCTTGCAGAGACTCTCTGTTTTATATCCCATCTGACTGTTCCCAGAGCATAGCCTATCCCTGGTCCAAGGATGTTTCTCCCCAGGTTTCTTTGGGATTCCATTACCTTATTCCTTATCAAAAGCCAACTTCCCCAAAACTCTATAAGGCACCTAAAGAAAAGAGAGGTGGGCTTTTCTCCTGACCACCATTTGGCTGCCTCTCACCAAGTCTATCTCAACAGAGCCCCATCTTTCTCAAATGTCCTTGCATTCCAAACAAGATGACATTTCTAGTCCCAGCTCCTATGGAACTCTCTTCTAGGTTTCTGTAACTAGCCTCTGACTCCCAGAGACCTGCACTATATGTGTGTGTGTGTATATATATATATACCCGTGATTGAACTCAGGGACACTTTACCAGTGAGCCACATCCCCAGCCCTATTTTATATTTTTTATTTAGAGACAGGGTCTCACTGAGTTGCTTAGTGCCTCACTGTTACGGAGGCTGGCTTTCAACTCGAGATGAGCCTCTGGGATTACAGGCGTGTGCCACCATGCCCGGCTTCTTATGCTTTTATCTAGAACCTAGAGCTAGCCTGTCTTGTGATAGAACCAGAGGCATCTGTTATCTGACCCTAGCCTACCAGCTCTAAGCAGCCAGAGTTGATCAGTTTGCAATTGTTTATTCATGCATGCATTCATTCATTCAAAACTGTTTATTTACCTGTCTCAGACACTCTAGATGCTAGGACAGTAAAAGATAAAATGGAGGGAAAGGAAAAGCCAGCTGTGTGCTCTGTAATCCAGTAGAGAGAAAAAAAGATGAATAAACAGATGCTCGTCATACCAGGTAATTAGTGCTATGATAATAAAAAACACAACCTGCCAAACAAATGTGAAGACCATCCAAGCCATACTCAGACCCTACTCAAGTGAGGCCTATGGAGTTGATATGTCAATGTGAATGGAGTCTCTTCATCCCATAGTATATTTTTATTGGTTTTTTTTTTTTTATATTATACATGACAGTGGAATCTGTTAGATATAATAATAAAAGCATGGAATATATCATGTTCTAGTTGAGACCCCCATACCTGCCCTACCCTTTCCCTTTCCCCACCCCTGCTCCCTTCAGAACATTTAAAAAAATGGTACCTATTTTCTTCCTCTTTAGTTAGGACTGTAACAAAGCACATATGCACCAAATGGTCACACCACTGGTAAATCCATTCCCTGATCCCCCCCAGTGCCCTGACCATGCCGTCCCCTTTCTGAGGCATCACCAGGCTGTCCCTCCACAGACTGATGCCCATCACAGAAGAGACTCCTTAACAAGAAAACGTTGACAGGGATGCTGTTGTTGTCTTTCCATAGTACACTCTGGGAAGTTGGCTAGGGCTGCTCCTGGTCCACCACCACTCAATCACAGAGGGTGCACTGAGACCTTTCAAGGTGGGAGACTCAATGCAAACTTGTATTTGAATTGAAGACCATTTAGAATCTTACCTGATCCATAGACCCCACCTGTGTCCACAAATATAGAACATTTACCCAGACCCAAGACATGCTCACTGAAGAAGATTCCATGTAGCTGGATCAGTTTACCACATGAGAATTGCCTGGTTCTTATAGCAGTGGTTTTCAAATTTTAAATAGGGTCAGAACTACCTGGAAAGTTTGTAAAAATGAAAATTGCTGATTCACTAGCTCTGGGGTAGAGCTCAAGGAATTGGCACTCCTGATAAGTTCCCCCACACTAATACTATTGGTCCAGGGACCACACTTTGAGAACCACTGCTTTATAAAAACCACAGTACAGCTCATTGTCCATATGAACTTCCCATCATTTTTATCATTGTTACATATTAAGTTTCTCTGGACTGTGTAGAACTTTACAGAGTAAATCAAAGAGAAAATAAAATTTGGCAATGACACAATTGCTAAAAGGTTTACAGTTCTATACATCATCCCAACAGCTGTGTTTTGTATTCTGTTCCTTCTCAGTGGATTTGAAAAATCCCATAAACATTCTTAAAGTCTAACTGGCCCCCAATATTTGTATGGTCCTCAGAACCCCCTGTTTCTCATGGTCACCCAGGCCTAAACTATTATTTCCTTTAACTGTTCTTATAGTAAAAGAACACAAATAGCCTTTCTGAAGACTAGCTCAGAACTTCTCAGTCAACATAGACCTCTGAATGAGAATACAGATAAGAGAAGCAAGATATAACATTTCTTCTGGGTATATTGCCCAATTTCCTTTTAGCCCAGAATATTTTTTTCCAGTCTGTGATGAAATTTCCTTATTTTCATGGTTTTATTGAACAAGTTTTTAAAAGTATGTCCTTTCCTCACGAAGCCACCCTTTTGTCTTTCTTCTCTCATGAATGATTTCTCTCTCAGCAAAATTAAAAATAATTAAGAAACTTTATACTTTCACTGGATTAAAGGACTAGAATCATATTTAACTTTTGCATGTGCTTGTTTATTAATTATAGGGTAATTTTTATTTGGATCACGATCTCTCTATCTTCCTACACAACAACGAACATGTACATTTATTGTTATCACTGTTTGCATCAGAGAGCTATTAATCAATCATTAAAAGTTGCTTCATATCGTGCAAAGAAGATTATTAATGTCTCATTGTTGAAAAGCTTACCTAAGCTGATGTTTTCAAAACCAAAACAGTTCATCACATTTGGCATATTTTGGGTTTTGTTTAATATACAAGCCTATCGTGTCCAAATGAAAGTATCAAATGACAAAGATCACACTGGGAATATACTGATGGAGAGATAGATGCACAGAGAATGTGTCTAGTTGAAAGCATCCAAATATATTTTCATTGGCAAGAATCAGTAATGAAGACGTGTATTTAAAAGAGCCTGGTATGGTTTCATTTTCAAATTTATCATTTATACCAAGATATTTCTATTTTTAAAAATCCCTATGAATATTTTTCATTTCCTATTTTGTTGTTTGTTAATAGTTTCAAAGCTTTTCAGCATCTTGGATTGTTCCAGGCGAGAGATATTTCCAAGTTTCAACAATATGCATGATTCAACCTTCTAAGTAAGACTTCTTATTAAAATTTTTTTTTCATCCTTCTGTCTCTTCAGCAGTCTCTCTGTACCTTGAAATCAAAATAAATTAAAATAAAACCTGTGCTGTCCACAGCCTCAGAGGGATCTCATGTAGTCACTGGGGCAGGAGCCTGGCTCTCCAAAGCCCTGGGACAATCCCTTGCTGCACCACATGCTCTGAATTTGTCACTTACATCCTCAGTGCCCCAGTTTTCCTATCAGCAAATGAGGACACTATTATTCCTTTTAAATGTGATGGGAATGAGTCTGTATTGCCAAAATGTTTTCAAATCCTCAGATGAAAACAGGTAACATGGAACCACGTATTTGGCCAGATCTACATTCCCTTGAGCCCAGTGTAAATTAAAGAAATATCTACTCTTGGAGAATCATGAAGGATGGGACCCCAGTCTCTTATTATACTACTTATCCTATAAAAAAGAAAAAAGCCCTTAAGTCTTTGTGTGCTCTTGTTTTTTTATTTTTCCCCACTGGCAAAAACAAAAATGCTGAGGTGAAAAAGTGAAGATTTTATACCCTGCTTAAGATGAAGCACAATAGCACATCATCCTCTGATACTCCATGGGAAATTTTCCAGATCTTCTCTTATGTAAATTTATTAACATGGGAACATAGACTCTTGGAAAGAATTAGGCCGGATAAAGAAGGTCTGGAGAAATTGACAAAAGAAAATCTCAACATTTCCCTGTTGAGAATATTGGGACTGAATATTGGGGCTGAAAAAATATGCTCAAGGGAAGTGAAAATTGGAATGCAAGTAGGCTATTTTAAATACATATATACACATGCATATTTATTCCCACGGAGATAGAGGGAAATAAGAAATTAAGGAAGAGGGGGAAATCTGTGGAAATCTGTTTTCTATGAAGTTTGGGGATAGAAGACTAGGACCTTTGAGAAGCATTTTAATGTTAAACAACATTGGGTTGATTTTCTAAAGGCAATTTGACAGCTGGGAACTGCAAAGATCCAAGATTCCTCACTCACTATCCTCACTGATGATAGACAGTTTATCCTGCAAACCTAAGATTATGATTTAATGAGTAGATATTGTTCTTGTTAACCATTTTTTTCCACAAAAAATATGCATTAAGAAACTTTGGAAACAGAGTAAATATTTAAAGTCATAGGTATTATAGAGGAAGGTAAAGGGAGAAAACATTGATAAAACACAAAGAATTACAAGTTGAAAGAAAAAAATAGCAATTATAGAGTTTCAGTAACATTCTAAATTTTATTTATCATTCATATGTATATACATATATAATATGCATATATATGTATATCAGAAAAATAGGGAAACAAAACAAAGTTAATGAGTCACAGAATGTTACTTGGATGAAAAATTAGGAATTACCTAATTTAATATCTAATTTTGCTGATGAGAAAAAAAATTAAGCCCAGGAAGTGACTTCCCCAGGGTCTCTCAATGGATTAATAAAAAGGGATAAACAATTCAGATTTTATGAATCTGGATCCATAGCTTTTTTTACCATCACGTTAAGGAGCATTCCTTCTAAGAGTCAGAAAACACAACTAAATAAGCTTAGCTATGAAATTTGGGTATGACCACTGTGTTAGTCAGCTTTCCACACTGTAACAAAATGCCTGAGATAAACATAAAGAAGGAAATATTTATTTTTCTCATGGTTTCAGAGATTCCATAATCAGCTGGCTCCATTGCTTTTAGGTCTGTGCAGAAACAAAAACATGATGGAGGAAGGGCAGAGCAAAGGTGCTAACCCCATAGCAGCTGGAAAAGAGAGAAAGAAACAGAGAAACAGCAGAAGAGACCAAGGACAAGATATAGTCCCCAAGGGCACACCCCCAAGAACCCATTCCCCTCAACCAGGTCCTGTCTTCTAAAATTTCTACCACCTCCCAAGGATGCCATTAAATTATGAATCCATCAGTGAACTAATCCATTGATGAGGTTATAGCTCTCATGATCCAGTCACTTCTTAAAAGTCCATCTCTGAACATTTCTAAATTGGGGACCAAGACTTCCAGATTCAAACCATAGCAACCACAAATAGAGGAATGTTCATCCTTAGTTTTTTTCTATTGAAGTTTTTTCATTAAATGGTTCCAGTTAAGTTATTTAAATTGACACAGCTAGAAATTAATATAGTTATCTTTAATAATAATTATGTTCTCCTGGGCACAAATCTGGATGACTTTTCCCATTACCATGTGCCCATATGATTGATTCAAACCAATGAAATGGGAGCAAAAGTGAGGCATGCCAATTCACAATCAGGCTTACAAAAGCCTCCCACTTGCTATTCACCATATTCTTTCCATATTCACTAGCTTGGTGTAAATGAGAACAGTGATCTTAACAATTTTAAGTTGAGGATGTTGGAACCTCAAAATGCAGGGGGTCCAGGCCTCTGAACCTCAACATGGAAGAAGGCCATCTCAGTCAACATGAACACTCAGTTTAGATTTCTTACATAAGAGAAATAAATTCCCTTTATGATGAGCCACTGAGATATAAGAAGTCTGTGCATTATGTCAGTTAATGTTACCTTCACATACAAATTTAAGCACTATATATATATATATATATATATATATATATATACACGTATATATATATATATTTGCAAATGCTTATATTTTGCAAATGCTTATATTTTGCAAATGCTTGTGTGTCTTTCTTCCATCTGTAGTGGACATGTGACATTCTTCATAAAACCTTGATAAAAGCCATAAACTTGTGACATGATCTTTAAAGAGAGCCCAGCATAACATGAAAATAATTTTATTGTTGATGGAAATTAAATACATATTTAAATATAAGACATGGATGATTCAAATAAAAAGGAGTAAAAGTTTTATGATGTGTAGATAGTTTTAACTCAGAGCTGCCGTATGGTTGCCTTGTGCCTTGTATTTCTAATTACATTTACAAGAAAATTTGGTCATCACATTAGGCTTTAATCTGACAGTTTCAAAATCACATAAATTATTGGACTAAGTAAGGGTTTGTGTTATCTGGATGATTTGAAATGATGTGCATTGCAAATGAAAACATGTCATTTGCAAATGCCCATCTGAATAAACAGCTCTATAGTTTCTACAATCAAAGATATTGCAAAGATAAGCCTAAATATAGAAATACAGAGACATATGTGTGACTTCAGACACAGGAGGGTGGATTTTAGTGACATGTGTGAATTGTCTGTTGGAAGCTTTTTTGTTTTCTTGTTCTTACTTTTATCTTCTGCCTTCCCTGTAACAGCTCTGCTGTTGGGATATGAACAGTAGCCACATTTCTCACTCTTAGGGCAGGTTTTCTTTGGGTTCAAGGTACATTCTTCAGGCTTAATAACTGGGGGGATTCTTAACCTAAACCATAAAGTTGTATTATTATCCTATGAGGTCAGAGGCCTTTTGGACTATGCACACTTAACTTCGACCTTAAAGAGATGTTACATATGTAAAACTCTCTACAGAGGGGTCTGAAATTATCCTCAAACTAATCTATGCTGCATCGACAAATTAGAATGGATATTTAGAAAGCACAATGGCAAAATTTCAACTCTATGGCTATTAAACCTGATTCCCCTAAATCCCTGCTGATGGATTTATGTCCCCTGTCTCTGAGGAATCAAAAGCTTCACCAGAGGATAAACTAAAAGAAGCTAAATAAACATCACCAGACTGAATGGATGGCCTATTGCAATTCTGTGTTTACTGAGGTATCTAGTAACAACACAAACTCTGAGAATGAAAAGTGAATCACTGGGTATTACTTCACAGAAGATTGTAATAAATCCTCTGTGGTGTGTTCATGTAGTTATTTTATGACCATAAGAATCACATCATACAAATATACTGTAGAGAATTAGAGTCTTTAGTATTTAGAAGGACAATTTACTTGATGATATAATGTGAGTTTACCTAAATAGAGAAGTTGTCCTTATGTCAAAGGAATGAGAATCTCAAGGACTGAATTTTCAGTGCTTCTGTTCAATATCTCCCAAGAAAGCTCTGATTGGTCCTAACTTGGTCTTCCTTTGCATCATAAGTACCTGTGCAAGTACATTTCAGAAAAGAATGTGACCAAAAAAAAAAAAAAAAATCAAGCTTGTTTGGGGTAGACAATATTACTTTCTCACCCAGAGGTTTATATTTGAAACAAATAAACAAACAAACAAAGCATTTGAAGGCCCAAGTATCTTTGAGGCATACATAACCTATAAAAATTTTTTCTTCTACAAGGGAGTTTCTAAGTTGCCCAAGGTAAAGATATCAGCAATACCATCACCACAGAATTAAATAAACATCCCATAAAGAGTAGTTTGGGTTTTTTGTAATTTTTTTCCTTATTATGGTTCATTGGTTATCCAAGCTGCATTTAGCCAATTTAAAAGAATTAAGAAGCATCGTTGCTTAAACTGGCTTCCCAGAAACTTTATGTCCATTGACATGAACTAGAAAAGTTTTAAACGACTGCATGCAGTGTGCTTTCTGATGCTTAAAAATGGAATCTGTCACAAAAACATGTAGCACCACAATGGTATCTTTGGTTAAAGAGCTGGACCACTGGACTGGACGGCTGCCCACATGGACAGCTATGTGTGACTGATGAAATAACAGCCTTCTCTTTTGTCCGAAGTGTTTATCAGAAGCACAATCTTGGACAGGAGCCTCCTGAAAGTGATGTCAGAGAAGACCCTGAACTCCATTCCCTGTGTCTGGGAATTGTAACATTAAGAACCATGCAGCCAATCCAGCCTGATTCTAAAGAGATGCCTAGCAACTCAAACAGTTTTTTTTTTCCTCATGTGTTAAACATCATCTGGTTCTTCTAAGTCAAACTTTCACAACCAAGTCCACATTCAAAATTGCCCTTTAAGAAAAAGAACATATAAAAATCAGCTAGATTTTTGTATACTAGAAGCATAAAAATAGAAAATCCAATTTTAATATTGCATCTAAAATAACATTAAAGCTGACATACTTAGGAATGAATTTAACAAAAGATGTGCAAGACCACCCACAATATTGCAAATTACAAAATATTGCTGAAGAAAACCAAATGAGTGAAGAGATATATAATATAGTCTTGGGTTTAAAAATTCAATATTTTTATCAACAGTGTTAATATTATTATAATGAATATTAATATTATTAGAATGCCATTTCTCCCCAAATTGATCTAGAGATTCAGTGAAACCACAATCAAATATGTTTTTTATTGGCAAGAAAAAGACTTTTTTCTAGAAACTAACATAGTTAAAATTTATATGAGAAGAGAACTCAGAAGAAATAAAATCACCATAAAAAAAGAGATAAAGGATTACTTGTCTATTGATTTGAATTTTTTCTTCTAATGCTACAATGATTAAGACAGTGTAGTAATGATGGAATAATAGACAAACATATCAATGCAGCAGAATTGGGAGCCCAGAATAGCCCTTTGCATACATGTGGCCAACAGTGTTGACAAAGATGTCAGAACAATTCAGTGAGGGAAAAGAAAGTCTTTCCAAAAATTGGTGGTGAGGCTGGGCAGGTGTCACATGCCTGTAATCCCACAAGCTTGGAAGGCTGAAGCAGGAAGATTGAGAGTTCAAAGCCAGCCTTAGCAATTTAGTGAGGCCCTAGAGCAATTTAGTGAGACCCTGTCTCAAAATTATTAAAAAAAAAAAAAAAAAAAAAAAAAAAAACATAAAAAGGGAATGTGACTTAGTTGTTAAGTGCCCCTGGGTTCAATCCCTGGTACAAAAAAAAAAAAAAAAAAAAAATGTTGGTGGGACATGTGAACAGCCATGTGAACAATGAATATATGCAAACAGTAATTTGAGGTAGATCATACATAAACCATGAAAATTAAAAGTATAAATTTGCTAGAAGAAAATGTAGGAGAATATTTTCATGACCATCATGCCCAGAAAATAATTTTTTAAAGAGGGCCCCAAAATCACTAATCATAAAAGAAAAAATGATAAATTGAACTTCATTAAAAATAAAGGCACCTGCCTATAAGAAAACACTGTTAAGAAAATAGTTTTCTCAATACAGCATGTATGTGTGTGCATGTATGTGTGCACACATGCATGTGTATGTGTTAGGCAAAGGATTTGTAACTGGCATATGTAAAGAATTCCTACAATTTGATAATAAGATAAGCATTCATTTAAAAACAACAGATGAAAAAAGACTTTATCAGACACTATAAAAATCAAGTAAGCACATGAAAACATGTTGAACATCACTAGTCATCAAGAAATACAAATTAAACCTCTGTGAGGTATTCCTTCACACCCACCATAATGGCTAAAATTAAGAAGACAGGCAATATTAAATGTTGGCAAGAATGTGCTATAACTGGAATTCTCATATATTGGTGATGAGAATGTAAAATTTTAGAGTAATTTTAGGGAAATGTTTGGGAGTTCCTATAAAGTTAAACATATACCTATCTAGCAATCTCATTCCTAGGGATTAACCAAAGCAAAATGAAAGCAGATGTATGCAAAAAGACTTGTGCATGAATGTTTATAGACGCTTTACTCATACTCACCAAAAACTGTAAAAACTTAAATGTCATCAAATAGGAGATGGATAAACAAATTGTGGCATGTTTATGCACTATAATATTACTCAGCAATTAAAAGGAATAAACTTCTGATACACACAATATGGATCCATCTTATAGCTATTGAGTCATAAGTCAGACACAAATGAATGTATAGTGTACATTTTGTATGAAGTTTAAGAACAGACAAAATTAATCTATGGTATTAGAAATTGGGACAGTGTTTCCTACGGGGGATGGAATGGATTGGCCAAGAGCATGGAGAGAGTTCTGTTGAACATATTCTATATCTTGATAAGAATGTTTGTTGCTTGTGTGTATATATTTTTCAAAACTCATACAATTGTTCACTTAAATTCCAAAGCATGTACATTTTATCTTAAAAGAAATGTAAAGAAGAAAAATAGTGATAAAAAAGTACACTAGGGGAGACCTGAGCTGCTACAGTCTTTGCAAAATATGCCACTTCTGTCCTCCAAATATTCTCCAGGCTCACTAAGTATTTCTTCTTTGCCTCACTGCCCCTCTCCATTTCCGGAGTCTACCTGGTCTTCAAAGGGTGAACCAGACTGCAAAACATCAAGGTTAGAGAGAAAAAGCCACAAAAAACAAGATAAGTATAAATAAAATGTTTTATTTAACACCGACCCACTCTCACTGCAAATATTCAACATTTTCAGAATTTAGTTAACTGTGGATTGGGGATATAGCTCAATTGGTAGAGTGCTTACCTCATATGCACAAGGCCTGAGGTTCAATCCCCAGCACACACACACACACACACACACACACACACACACACAAAGAAAAAAAAAACAGAATTTAGTTAACTGTGTCTCTTACCAATTGATAACAATTGATGACGACTATGGTGATGATGTCATAATATGTTATAGTGATTTAGGATTAGCAGTGTTCTGATACATGAGAGAATGTATGCCTGAATGCTCTATTAAAATCCACACCCTCTACTTACTTTTTTATTTTCTTCTCTACCTGTTCCAACCTTATGGACTACTTTTATTTTCAGCTTATGAATGAACATTAAAGAGTGATTAGATTATGCATATACTCATATCTAAAAATCAAAAGAATCTCTGTCACTCAGCTTTTACAATCACAAAAATCAATGCTGTTTTACTCCTTGGAATCCAGTTAGTTGGAGTAATACCAGATGATTAGGTATTTCAGGGTTCTTTTTGTTACTCCTTTGTTCATTAATTATGTATTGACCCTGGAGATTGTCTAGATATTGGGGGTTCATAGTAAATAAATCCATAGTTCTTGCTCTAAAAGGCAATCTTATAAGAGAAATTTAAATAATACAATAGGAGATGACAGTGTAAATAAAGGCATATCAAAGTGTTATGGGAGTCTGAATAAAGTAGGTGTTAACTGTGTAAGGACTCTCTTTGGAATGCAGTAAGGTTTAAATAAAGACAATGAAGCAGACAGGAATAGGGTGTCAGAAAGATTCAGAGGCAATGTATTCAAGTCATTCTTAAAGAAAAGCATAATTTATATAAGAGAAGGAACATGTAAGATGGAAATAAGGTTAGTGCAAGAGTATTTTAGGAAAAAAGAACAGGAACAAAACATGGTGGCCTGAACGACAGGGTTGGTCCTTTCTCCAAAAGCACTTGGCAAGTGCACAGTACCCTGGGAGGGGGTTGGACCTGGCCAAGGAGAGAGGCCAGATCACTTTGGACTGAGTATGTCAGGCTAAAGAGTATGACTGAGTGTGCCTGGCTCTGAGCCTCCTCTCCTAGATTAAGAGGAGCTACTGCCAGGACACTGATTTTAAGTAGGGCACTGAGTTGATCATACTAACACTTTTAAAAAGATCATGCTGGGGCTGGAGTGTAGCTCAGTTGGTAGAGCAAGCACTCTCCTAGGATGCACAAGGCCCTGAGTTTGATTCCTAAAACCACAACAAAACAAAACAAACAAACAAACAAAAAAACAGAAAGTTCATGCTAGCCTCCATGTATTGCAGTGGTGCTCAACTATGGCTTATTTGCACTGGGTGAAATGTTTTATATCATATTACTTGCAGTTAATTGGATACAGTTTTGAGTGACACACTTTTTTCACATGTATCAGAGAAAAGATGGTCACTCATTCCTTGATATTCATTCATTCACTTTTACAACCCATACTCTGAGATCCTCCATGTGTCTCTTGCACATCTGCTTCCAACCTTCTCCACCTTGCCTTGTGCCTTGTAAGGCTGATCTTTGGGATCTTTGTGGACTGTAGACCTCACTCTTGTGCTCCTTTGCTTTCTGACTCCCACCCAAGTTAGTCCATGGAGGGGATATGCAAGAAATTGGAGGGCCAGATGATAATGAGGTCAGGATATTTCCCTCCCACTTTCCTTGCTGGGTTGGCTCCCAAAGTAGGTTGCCAGCATCCCTTTGCTGTGGGCCACAGCTCCTATTAGGTTCTGCTCTCATCAGATTTTTGTTGAAATTCCAGCATCTTTCCAGCACTCTCCAGTATTCCCTTCCTTAGCTTAGTCAAAGGGTCCCAGCTGCTATCTCCTGCGGTGCCATGTGACCCTTTTCTTCCTTTTCTTAAGGTGTTCTGTTAACACCTTAGTGAATAACCCCTTTGTGAAGCCTGGAATTGTCCTGTTTAAGTGTGCCTTTTGTTTCTGCAGGGATGCAGATGATACACATGCATTTCTCTGATGCTTTTTGTGAGCCAGGAACTCTTTGGGTCCTAAGACACAGCTCAGGTCTCTTTAGGTCTGTTGAAACCTAAAGCTTAATGTGGAGGAAACATCCAATAAGTACAGACACCATATATTAGATAATATTCAGAGGTGTCATCTTCTGCAAAGAGTGAGCAGTTGTGAACAACAGGGGATGGGTGTAGGGACTGCCTTGTGTCGCGCTTAGCTTAGGACAGGAAGTTCTCTCTGACTAGAGACCTGAACAGAGTTGATGTTGTTTTTCCTATTTAGGTTACACTCCCTCACATTCCTGATATGCTTTCTTGATAGGATGTAGAAAATCAAAATGTAGCTAGTGCTTGGAGACTAGGCAGAACCTGGGCCTCTTTCTTTATTGTTTCAATTACGTCATGTGAACAGGCATGTATTGCAGGATAACTAAGTAAACGGCCATTGCAAAAATCCAGGTACAAGCCATGAGGACCTGGACTAAAGGAGTATCAGTAAGAACAAAGAGGAAGACACAAGATAAATTAAAAATGTCGATCTAAGAGAACTTGATGAACCATCTTTGTTGAGAGTTGCTTTTTCTTAGCAGACGACCGTGGGATGATGGCACTGTTAACTGGGGGCAGGAAACAAATGGAAAAGTGAATTTGGTGGAGAAGATGATAAATTCAGTCTGGAATATAATTGAGTTTGAGTTGCCTGTTTGATATTCCAATGAACATATGCATTTAATGGTTGAAACTATATACATGGTGCTAAGGGGAGAAGTCTAGATCAAGGGTATAAATATACATACATTCATCACCAGCAAATGAGCAGTGATTGATTCTTTAGGAGGAAAGAAGATTGTACAAGGAGTGTGCTTAAATAAAAATGGACCCAAAACAAATTAAATTTTAAATGTCTGAAGAAGAAAGATGAACCAATCAAAGAAAGTGAGAAAAAATGATCTGAGGTGTAAGAAGAAAAGGAGGAAAGATAAGCTCCTCTTCAAAAAAAGAAATTTCAGGAAGAGGGTCTAGTCCAGGATGCTAAAGTTGTGTAGATATTGGGTGAGGTAAACATGAATCAATGTCCATTGAATGGAATAATTGAGAATTTTGGTTTAATTAGCCAGTGTGAATTCAACAGAAATATGGGAATAGAACTTGGCTTAACTTTTAACCTGAAGGAGTAAGAATCTTAAAGAAGTTTCTGCCTATAACTGAAAGAGCCATAGCTATGGAGTCAGAGGAACTGGGTTTGAATTCCTGTCCTATGTCTTTCTCTGTGTAGTTTAAACAAGTCACTTAATCTCTCAGGGTCTAAGATTCTTCCTCAAGTGAAAAACGGAACAAGACCATTTTTGTACCCACTCCATGTTGCTCTGAGAGTCAAATGAATTAGGTATGTCAGTGCATTGTTAACCATAAATTGTATTCTATATAAGATGGGGTATTGCTAAACTAGTAATAGAGGTGGCTCACTTTATGCCATCAGTGATTTCCTAAAAAGTTGCACAAATCAAATAGTACTCAACATTTAAAATTAGTTTGCTATTTAAAGAAACCTACGGTGAATGTTTGGAGAGTGGCAAAGCTTTTTTAATGTGAAGAGTCATTCTGCAAATTTTCTTCTTTTCTTCATTTTTACCTGTATGATTTCTTTAAACCATAAGGTTAGGTCAGAGCCTGCCTTAGGAAATGCAGTACACAAACACGGCAAAGACATAGTGAGTGCCTGGTATAGTTTGGATCTGGAATGTCTCCCAAAGGCTCATGTGTTGAATGCTTGGTCCCCAATGCAGCAATGTTCAGAGGTGGAGCTTTGGGAAAGTGATTGTATCATGGTAACTATAACCTCATCTTTGGATTCATCCATGGATGGATTCAGAATTTGATGGCATTATTGGGAGATGATGTAAACTTTAGAAAGTGGGTCTAATTAGAGAACATAGGTCACTGGGGTGTGTTCTTAAATGGTCTGTTATATCACCAGCCCTTTCTCCTTTCACTCTTTGCTTCTAGCTGCCAGAAGGTAAGCACATTTGATCCACCACACCACTCTACCATGATGCTCTGCCTCACCACAGGCCCATAGCAAAAGAGTCATCTCACCACACACATATTGATACCTCTGAAATCATGAGCCAAAATAAACCTTTCTTCCTTAAGTTGATTTTCCATGGCATTTTGTCATAGCAACAAAAATCTGACCAACAAAATGTCTTCCTAGAGTAGAAACTAATAAAGTGGGATGAGGTGGGTTGAATAATATATATATTGAGGCAGACTTGGAAAAAGAGAAGATACCTAAAACTAAAAGAGAAATAAATTGTTTTTCTTTAAATCATCACATCTACCAAAGTCATAATTGCCCAAAGGGTTTCAAGCCTAAGGGTCATTGGCCTAAGTATATTTGGCTTTGAAACACTCAGGGCCATCATAGGAGACCTAAAACATAAACAAGGGGAAAACATACAGATTAAGGAAAAGAATCATGTTGTAGAATCATAAAGGGACAGCTACAGAAAGGGAAGGAGAATGAAAGAGTAAGAAATAAACAAATGAGATTAGAGAAGAAAGCCATCAATTTTGGAGGTCAGCTAGGATTGGACTCTACCATTTCCCAGTTTTTTGATTTTTAACAAAGATTTAACCATCCTGAGTTTATTTCCTTATTTACTAATATAGATAATCATACATACTTTATGTTGTGAGAATTAAATGAGACCATAAGTGACTAGGAGATTGCCTGGTACACCATTAGTATTCACAAACGAGTAGATGTCACTATCTTTCTTATTAGGGAACTTTGTCGCCCCAGCCTGACTTTGCACACTGAACAGACCGGAATAAAGGAAGTCTTAGGGGAAACAATTTTGCAAGAAGTATTCCTCATAACCATGGCTCTTGGGATATTTGCCTAGCCAGGAGGGTGGACTCATTCAAACATCCCCATGTTCACTTTTTTCTAGTGGCTTTCTCTGCCTTTACTTGAAATTAGCAACTCTTTCCACTGCATCTGGTTTAGAGCTTCTGAATACTGTATGCACTAAAAGCTACATTCATAAACTGCTAAAAATTACCACATTATTTATTCAGAATCGTCAGCTTCCCTGCCTCTGATGACCCCGTATTATCACACTCTGAAATTAGAAACCCTGCATTTGCAATTCGACTGTGTTGGATCTGGGTTTTCACAACATGTAGTTTGCACTGTAATAATACTTATAGATCTTTCATTTTTCTACAGAAATTAATTGCCTAAACCACAATGATTTATAGTCATACTGAACATGATTATTAATTTTCCTGATGATTATACCTGTGGGCGGCAACAAATCTACTTGTGATAGACCTGGCTTTGAATTGCTGCTAAAACTAAAATGTCCATAAGGTAATAACAACTAATTTTTACCTTAATCAACTTACACTTAAAAGAATTTAATATAGGGCACTTGTGCCTTGTGGGGAAACTTGTTTGAAATATAAGGTGCTGAGTTATTTATGAGAATAATTATATATTTGTTACTCTAGTTTGTACTGGGAAATCAGGATCTGAAATGAGCCTGAGATACATTAAAAAATATAATGAACTCAGTGGAGTCGTACATGCTAAAGAACTTTTGCACAAAGGTAAATATATAACAGAGTGCAGCTACTCTGATTATGGAGGGGGGAGACTATTAAAGCTCACTAAACCGAGCTGCCTCTTTTTACCTTCCCTTATCCTGCCAGTGCCTCAAAGTGCTGTCATTATTAACAGGAATGGTAAGGCACTGATACCTAAGAGAACTGTCTCGTCTTTCCTTCCTCATTACTCACCCTAAAATTACTTTCAAAAGGCCTTTCTCTTGTATTCTAATGAGTACAGGTCCCTATTAGCTGCTCATGGTGCAGGAAAGAACGGTGATTCAGTGAAATTGAACCCAGATCATGCAGTCCTGTGTCTGACAAGCACGCCTCACTTCAGTTCATGGTGCCGAGGTGGTTCATTCATTTCTGTGGAAGATTTGTTTCTCCTTATTGGGATACAAGTTACAAAAAGAGATGGCACTGATTATTGGTTGATATGCATACCTTATATAATTCTGTAAGTTCATATCCCAGAAATATTTAAGGCTTTTTCCCTGATTAGTGGCATTATGCAGTTATGCAAATAATCTGTTATATCTGGGCACATTATGCCGTTATGTAAATGATCTATTTCATTTATATTTCCCACAGAGTAATGGGGTAGGGAAGAAATGCTCTCCTGCATTTCCCCTGGTTTTTAATGAGTTGTTCAGACATATTCAGCTGGTGATCAGTCTGGATTTCTGGGCTGGGTGTGAGTTAACCTTTCTTTCCTAACACCACATCTCTAACTTTCCTATTCAATTCAGTAAATATTTATTGGGTGCTTATTGTAGGCAAGGCATCTGTATAGGTGGGGACCCCCAAAAGGGGCTCAGGTCTTGCTTAGGTGGACTCCAGGAAAGATGTTATTTACCTTGTGATCTTCTTCTCTGAACACCTCAACACATGATGAATGTCATTTCCACTCTATTCATATTAGAACTTCTCTGCCAGACTGGAAATGACTTTTTAAGCACTTGTAATTTTTTAAAAACAAGTACAGAAATAATTTTGAATGGCTCATGGAGTGTTGTGCCATGAAATGCACAGAGTAAGCTAAATAATTTAAATACAGACATGACCATAGACAACAGATTACAATATACAAATCTAATTATAATATGGATCTGAGATGAACTAAAGTTCATTTGCACATGGAAACTGAGTTAAATCTAAGTTTGCCTGGTATCTCACTTCTGGTCTCTTCCAGTTTATAGCCTACACGAGTTTAGACCAGATCAGTAATTTCCTTTTATAAAGTCTGATCTGCTAATGGTTGAGGATTTTCAACCTGTGTCAGGAACTGCTCAACATGTATTGATTTACTTAACAAATACTTACTGTGCACCTGCCTGCCCTGGGTCAGGGCACCAGCCCTCTTGAGTCAGGTAGAGTAGAAAGATAAACCCAGGAAACACTTGAGCAAACTGTGCTAGGTGCAAGGAAAGAGAGGCCCTTGTGCTACAAAATGTCCTTGTCAGGGAAGTCAGAGAAAGTTCAAAGTTCAGCTCCCGAGCCTTTTTCAACCACATTTATCTCAAATGATACTTTGATCAACTGCCATACTTACCTGTGCAAGGGCATGCTCCTTGGATATACACTCTATATCATGCTTTCCAGAGTAGTTAGAGTGAATGAAATTCCAGAAGATTCCTCTGGTTTGGAGTTGGGCAATTTCTAGTCTGAAGAACACCCAAAAGCTTTCCAGTTCTGTTTTTAAAAATATATAATTTCATCCTGTGTTGTATTGTCTTTGTTCTTTAAACATTTCATTATCATGTATATGTCCCTTGGATTAGTGCTAAGTACTCATAAAAAAAAAATAAACAAAATGCTATTCAACTCCTCTGGTAAATGGGAGGACCTTGCTGAGGAAGATACGCAAAGAAAAAATAGTTCTTAAAACAAAACTTGTGTCTACAAATTCTCAATAGAATATATTGGTCATTGAGCTGCTTCTGAATATCATTCAATGGCATCTATTATGAATGATAATTGTGTTGTTTCTGGTAATCCTTGCCCTTTCCCTGTAAGAACATCCCTGTCCCTTCTGCTGCCTTGCCACCTGGTACAGCACCTTCACTGGGAGGAGCTAACTCTGCCTAGGGATCAGCCTTGGCCATGTGACCTGCTTTGGCCGAAGGAATGAGAGTTAATGTCAGGTATAAAGAGTTCTCGGGGCCTTCACAACTGTCTCTTTCATCTCTCTCTATTGTTCTTTTCTCTCTATTGGAAGATGGCATATACCACATGGGGGCTGCTACTTCCAATTCTGGATTCTGAAATGAGAGGTCATATGGAACAGAGTAGATTCATAGGAAAAAGAGGCTCTTGTGCTACAAAATGTCCTTGTCAGTGAAGTCAGAGAAAAAGTTCAAAGTTCAACTCCTGAGACTTTTTCAACCACAAGTAAGGTGCAGGCTTGTGTGATGAGAGCCTAATCCCTGGAAGCTGCAAGGGAAAGGGCACCCTGGAATGCAGCCCTAGCCATTGAGGGAGCTAAGGTCCTTGTCCTCCAGGCATTCGGAGTGGACCACTCTTGGGTTCTTGCCTAGGGGTTGAGAAACCCAGAGGGTGTCAGAAACCACAGTGAGTTTGAGGAACTACGATAAGGGTCACACCACACAACACACACACACACACACATACACACACACACACACACACACACATACATACACAAACATACGTGCACACTTCATGTTCTGCATAAAATGAAGACACACTTCCCAACTCCTTTCTCCCTAAAATAGTTTTTAAAGGATCAATACAGTAGATCTGCCAATCCAAGTTAAAAAGAAAAGCAAATAATTCAGTAATCTCTCCTTGATTTAGCAATCTCTGTGCCCCACCCCGCATCTTCTTTTAATTCTAAAATTCAGCAAATAGAATTAGTGACTTCTTGATCATCTTTATATCTACCTCCCAGACAAAGCAAACAATTTGCTTAATTTCTCTGCACATACTCTGGGTGCAGTCTGATCTAGGACTCCAGAGTTGAAATCAAGTATTGTCTTTGCACAAATTTCAGAGGTCTGTCATACAGCCACTCCTTGCTATGTGACTATATAATGTCTGAAGGCCAGTAAGCCATTAGCAACCCAGGCAGAAAACCTGCAAATCACACAGCACAACATTCTGTGAAAGCAGGTGAATTTGATGAATTCACAATAGTTGGTGGGTTCTAATAGCTTTCCTGAATAAAATGACAGGTTTGCAAGCTAAGAATTCCTAGAAGGCATGCATCTTTTGTGGTCCAGTCCATACATTTCTAGAAGGCGCTGATCAACCCAGTTCCAAACTTTTACTAATATTGCATAACACACTTGTTGCTGCTGTAATATTTTTCTCATAATTATTACCACCTATACTTTACTTGCATCCTTAGTGTTCCAAGGAAAATTTTCAAGTTACACTTTAGCATTTTCAGGTTAACCTCTTCAATGAAGCACATGTGGGGGGAAAAGATGAGGAAGGAGTAGAGATAAACTGATAGAAAGGGGGGGGGAATGCAAAAGGGGGATGGAGAGAGGGAAAAAAAGGAAGTAGAAAGAAGGAATAATGAAGAGTAAAGAAAGTAAAGAGATATTGGTTGAGGTACTAGAATCTGGTAGAAAGAGAACATGAGGGGAGAAATGGGGGGAGTTCAGCTGTGCTTTGAGTACATTCTAAAATGTAGAAAAAAGAAAAAAAAAACTAAAGGTGGTGGCAAAGACAATATGGAAATTTGAGTATTTAAAAATGAAAAAGCAAAATGTTAAGGCTTATCATGAAAACGAAAATAAGAGGAAATATCTGAGACATTAGGAACCTAGAAGATTACAATAAGAAGAAAGAAAAAAATGAAAGTGAAAATAAAAAGAGAAAGTTTAAAATAGTCGACGAATACCCACTAGAGGAAATTCTACAAAATGAAAAGCTAGAAAAGCATTGTTCTTTTTTTTGTTTACTATTATCATTACATTTTGTCTTTTTAACTTTTTATTATTGTAAATGGATAGTACCAACAATACCAGTATTGCATACTGTACATCATTCTCTAGGTTATATTACATATATAAATCTGGAACAATATTGGATGAAAACGCACCCAAAAGGGAAAGCACACATAAAAGTCAAAGATAAGCTATAACTTGACAATGTGCACAAAAAGTCATCTCTTCCAAATTATATACCCTTAGCTTTGTAATGCTAACTTTAAATTATGTTTCCCTTTCCTGTGCATTTTCAGACTTGTTTAGCAGAATTGCAAACCAATGTCTTTCTGCTATTTATTTGGAGGAAAATCATCTCTCTCGTTGCAGGTAAATCACTGAGGTGTAGCATCCCACAAATGAACACTTGGACAGGTGCCGATGATCTACCCATTGACAGCAGGTCCTCAACCATCTCCACGTGGACTTACCCTACATCATCAGAAGAGGTGCCCTTCCATCCTGCGCATTGTTTGCTTTGGTACACCATTTACACTCTGGGAATTCTACTGGTTCCTTGGGGAATAAATCTTAAAGAAGAGAAGGATTGAGGCATCAGTACCCTTCACACAAGAAAAATATAAAAGACTTCCTTGCAGTGTTTGTGCTTGGTCTTTGCCTGGCCAGGCTGAAGTTTTCTGTCTTCGAAGTAGGAAGTCTGTTGCAGAAAAGGCTGCTTGCCAGATTTTGTCTAGGCCTCATGGGCCTGAGATTTACTGTTTTTAATCTTTTTTCTGATGGGCATTCTAAATACCTGTTTCATGCAATGTTTAATTTCAGCACAGCAGGTATTAGTGTATCCAAAACTGGGAATAAGCTGCCTGTTTCCTTGCATGGTGAAATGCCTAAAACACCACTAGGTTTTTACTGCATCTAGTCCTTTATCCCCTTAATAGTCAGTGCCTGTTCCTTTAAAAATGGTACTTTTTTGGTCGATTCTCTTGACCATTTCCGAGATGATTTTCTGTAGCTCATCTTCCCCACTGGGAATGTAAAACTCCACATCTGTATCCATTTGGACATTTTTTTGTACTGAGACTGACACAACAGAAAGGTCCTAGAGCTATTTCCCTTTAGCAAGATGACAGCCCGAGGACATCAAAGAAAAAACAATCTCTAAATTTTTCTGCACAGATGTTGATGACACAAAGAGAAATCATCTTCAAAATCATTAGCAACACCCTTAGCAATACCTTTGCTAATATTTACATAATGTAAAGAAATATTTGATCCTTAGTGCTCAATAAAGAATTCACCTCCATGGGATATAACTTGTGAAGTTAATAAAACAATATTCAAATAATTCTCACTACAATTTTTAAAAGATAAAGTAACTGTTTTTAATGACTCCAAGAAGGCAAGTCAAAGTAATTGACCATGTAATTATATAAAAATTACCAAACACACACACACACACACACACACACACACACACACACACCTCAAAGGGAAAAGACAGACATTTATTTTAATATAAGAAAAAAAGTAATTCATCTATGCTAGAAAAGTAAGTAATTCAAGAATGAGAAGTTCCTCAGGTTGAAATAAAAACTATGTCAGTTAACCTTATTTATTAACTATGTATACCTAACAGCCTCTTATAAAATGCCTTCCACATGAAATGTGTGTTTCTCTACCATGAGAGCTCTTCAGTAGCCCTTCTCCAACTCTTACCCTTTTCTGCTTCCCCTAGGGTCCTCTCTGGCTTTTTCTCACTTGGTCCACTTCTGTAATAAATAAATATATGGATAAATTTTTTAAATATGTCAAAAATCTTTAAGATAGAAATCATAGAACTAAATACGCTGGGCAAATCTCAGCAAGTAAAGAGAAGAAATTATTAAGAACAAAGGGCCTGAGCTAGGTGCCATGGCACACCCATGTAATCCCAGCAGCTCAGGAGGCTAAGGGACAGGAGGATCACAAGTTCAAAGCCAGCCTCAGCAAAATCGAGGAGCTAAGCAACTCAGTGAGACCCTGTCTCTAAATAAAATACAAAATAGGGCTGGGGACGTGGCTCAGTGGTCGAGTGCCCCTGAGTTCAATCCCCAGTATCCCCCCAAAAAAGGAACAAAGGGCCCAGATAAAATGTCTAGTCCTCTTCAAGCTCTTCTCCAAATTGCAAGTAGAAGGATCACTCCACAAATCCAATCTGATAGCAATAGTAATAGGAAATCAAATTTGATAATTGTATTGACACTGATAATAGTGTTAATCAGAGACTACATATATTGATTGCTTAGCATGTGCCAGGCATCATCATAAATATTTTCTGTACTGGACTTCCTCTAATCATGTCTGTCCCGTGTGGAAATGTCTTTGATGGCTTCCCATTGCCCTCAGGATAAAGTTCAGACCTTGACAGAAGATATAAAACCTTGCTTAATCTAAACTCTCCTTTAACTTTTTCAGCCTAATTTCCCACTGTGTTATATTCCACAAGCCCAGCCATCAGGGACATCCTTCCATTCTTCTAGGACACTCTGTTCTTTCTCATGTTAGGATCAATCCTCTTTGTTCTGAGGATCTCAACTCCCATATCACTTCCCCTAAAGGGCTTTCCTTCCCCGACACATCCTAGTGAGCTGTCCTTCCTTGTGCCTGCAGCACCTTGCTGCTGTTAGTGTGCTATTTCCATGGGTTATAATTTCCTGACTACATATTCTCCATTAGACCTTATGGACAGAGACCCTGAACACTAAAGCTTGTAGATTGTTCTCAAGAAATATTTATTGAATTAGTGAACGGATTAAAAATTCCTGCAAGGGTGAGGAAGTAGAAGTGATGCTCTTTGTCTGTGATGGAAGCTTACTTCCCCCATAGGACAATAGGATTCATGACGGGAGAAATTCTCCCAGAGAAAGGTTGGGTGTTTCCCCTGTACACAGTGATCTTCAAAATGGATGCACAAGATGATGTTCTGTTATGCAGGAAAAGTATTGGCATATTCACTTCTATTTATATAAAACATAAACCTTATGAGTATTTGATCGACACTCATGCTGTGTAATCTGCAGCCCAGTTGTGCCAGGGCAGTGGAGTAGGTTTGGGAGAGATCAAAGAAAGTGCCCAAAGATAGGTAGGGGATATGATTTATTTGGGGAAAACTTATGAAAGATCAGTGACAGCCCCAAGTAGAGTTCAGAGGCAACAGGCTGACAGCACCTCTGTCCTTCATGGTATTTTGTCAAGCAGTGCTGCCATCCTTCATGGTCCTTTGTCCACTGGCAGCTGGCTGGACAAGTGACATGTATCCTTTCCACAGTGCCCTCAGTTCCCCACTCAAAAGAGGTTTTATATGTTAGGCTGCAGAAGCAGTGACATCAGCAACATTTGCTTGCTTGGTTTGCTTATATGACCAGCATCCCAAGGAGAAACCATCACAGAGTACATGCAAGAAAGTAGCTTTGTACAGATAACACCAACTTGTCCTAGTTTCTGATGTGGGTAAGAGAAAGCCAGTGCCCTTCAAGGTAATATGTATTGACTTTCTGGCCCAAGTTGGCTTTCAGTATTCCCTCAGGGTGGCTAGGTTTTGGGGAACAGAAAAGAGGCATTCGAGGACCTGGTGTTTTATTATACCCCTTTTCTTTAGAGATTATACACATACCCACTCTAATGCATATATCAGATAGCCTTGAATGGGACAGTCACATTTGGATCCTGAGGGCAGTGATTGACATCACACATAACACAAAATTACCGCAGGTTACCTGCACCAGCAAAATGGATTTGTGGAATCTATCATATAATTTTAGTTAGACTAGCTTCGCCAAGTATGCACCTTATATTTTTAAATTGATGCAAAATCTACATGTTGAAATTAATAAGGATTGTAAAAGCTGTAGAGATGGGAGGGAGATAATTCCAGCTACCACATCTACTCTTCCTATCATGAGTTCTTCCATAGTCATGTTACTAATTAAATAAGGACAATATAATTTTATGTGATAAGTCACCTAAAAACAACCTCCTCCACCAATTTAAAGAACTATTACATTCATTATCATCCATGATTTAAGTTTGCTCTGGGTACTGTGTCTTGAGATGTTAACAGATGAGAGTAGTACATACCTGTATACTTCATAAAGATATATGGATACGTACCTGATAAAGGGTGCTCAGTCAAAAGAGCTAAAGGCCATTGGTCTAGAAGGAATGAGCATCTTCCTTCTTCCCAATTCCACTTTCCACCTATCTCCCCCAACACTCCCAAAGCCTGGAGCTTGCTATTCTTCTCGATGTTGCTCTCTGGTCCATCTGTTTCTGTGATGCTGCCCAGTTCTCAAGGATTTCTCATCTAGGACAACCCTCTGTGATATAGAACTGAAGCCACTGGATCAATATAAAGTTGGGGTTTTCAGTCAAAACCATGACAGTGGAGAAATATCTCCATGGATAGTCCCTTAATGCACTTTTTGGTAAAAAAAAAAAAAAAAAAAAAAAAAAAAATATATATATATATATTATATATATATATATATATATATATATATATATATATATACACAGACAGACAGACAGAACTATATATATAACTATATATATATATATATATATATCTCAGCAATTTCTGAATACAATGAAATATAAGCCATGGTACCTGCCCTGGAGGAACTGGTTAAAAAAATTGTGTGCAAACTAATTAATAGTTAGAAAAGATTGACTCATGTACATGTCACTAGTGTCCAATCTTCCTTCTTTCTCCTGATATTAAGACTAGGGAGTAGGATCCTTAAAATGATCTTGTGGCTGGAGGTGAGCACAGGCCCATGAATAGGACCCTGTATCTCCCTACTGTAATATTCACTATTGTCATTGCAAGATGTTTACAAGCTTTTAAACATATTTTTATAACAAAACATATAAATTTCACAAAGGCCAATGCCATCAAATAATGCTTTACATTTTATTCATTCTGGATTGAGACTTCAAGACCTATCAATATATAAGATTTTGATGATTTTACAGGAAATCCTAGAAATGGGAACAATTATCTTGAAGAACATAGACAGTCTCTGAAAGTTATACTCAAGGAGTTTTTTTTTTTTTTTTTTTTTTTTTTTTTTTTTTTTTTTTTTTTTTTTTGGTACTGGGGATTGAACTCAGGGGCACTGGACCACTGGGCCACATCCCCAGCCCTTTTTTGTATTTTAGTTAGAGACAGGGTCTCACTGAGTTGCTAAGTGTCTCGCCATTGCTGAGGCTAGTTTTGAACTTGCAATCCTCCTGCCTCAGCCTCCCAAGTGCTGGGATTACAGGCATGCACCACTGTGCCCAGCTCAAGGAGATTTTTAAGACGCCCTCTCCTAAAATTTGACATGTTAGTGATCTCCTATTCAATGCAACATTCTTTGCTATGAAAATGTTACAAGGAATTCATTCACCATTGTCCTTGTTAGTTGAAAATGAATGCTTATTGATCACAGGTATTGATCTACTACTTTAGATAAAAACAATACTTTTCAAAGTACACTCAAAAGAGTTTAAGGATTGAAGTAAAAATGTAACAGGCTGGTTACTAGGTGATTGATCACAACGGATTTTGCTGCCATAGAACATAACTTACTGTGACACTGCTTATCTGGGCTCTAGAGTCGGCCCTCATTGAACTGTGCATTATGTATGAATGATTGATATGGGTTTGAATATTTTGTTAGATTCACCTTTCAATCCATTTTACATAGCTGACTTACATAAAAGATGAGTCCTACTAAAAATTCTTCAGGAGGAATGTAACAATTATGAATCTAAGTGATCTCTGGTGATTTTGTCTACCTGATAAGGCTAATTCCTGCTTTGTTTAGAATCACTGCACTAAAGTCAAGCCTGGCTCATTTGGGGAGTATTTTTCCAAATGATATATCTTTTTAGTCCATGTCAGAAGTTAAGAAAAAAAATACGGTTTTAAAACCCTGAGAAGGTCAGGGAAAGAGAATAGCCAGGTGTATATGAGCAGAGAGAAACTGCAAAAGATTTGTCTCTTGAGAACTGTAACATTTGAACTTTACATCCTGACCCACCTTAATTCAACCTCATTTATTCATATCACTATAACTAACTAAAATATATATTTTTAACATTTGCAAGGGATTAGATTAAAGCCCGGCAGTGGATATACCATGATATAATGCCTTCTCCATCAGATTCTGGGACATAAATTCATGATCTCTTTGTCCACATAAGAGCAGGGTTTGACAATGTAAAATGACAGCTGTTTTCATCTAGCTTTTCTTCCCAGTCAGTCTATTTCATGCAACAGTCCATCATTAGAGATCATTACTCTATTACCATTGTTAACAAGGAAGAATAAAGCTTACGCCTTCGTCTTTCTTAGATATAATAAGTCTTATGGAACAAGAGTACCCTGAAGGCCCTTCGCTTCTAAAAATGATTAAACTTCATTCAAATCACAGCCTGTAACCCACTTCTGGGCATAGTATCAAAGTCAGCTCCATAGGTGTGATCTAAGGCGGGATACTATTCCTGCCTCAGGTTTTGCACAAGAGTAGTTTGCATGCATTATCCTCAAAGAACAGATTGCCTTTTACCAAAATCCTATGCATTTTGGCACTTGGTGAGTGTCTTAGATGGCATTAACTGTAAAACATTTCTTTTTACATAATTATGGCTTTGTTTGGAGTGTGTGCTAAGATGGTTGTAAAAGTTTTAAATGGGAAGGGCTTGGGGAATAAGAGAAAATCTTTGAGCAAAACTGAAAGCCTGTTGTGAACAATTAAAGTTAAAAATTTCCTGACAGTCTTTCAAAACTTAAAAAAAAAAAAAAACCCTACATGGTTATTTTAATAATTGTTCCCCAAATTATACCATTATTGAAAATGTATAGAAAATACAAGTTGTGATGATTGCAAAACACCTGGAGAATTAGAGCTATTGTTTTCCCAGGCATATTTATGTAGCAATAAGACAATCTTTGTCAATAACTGATAAAAATAAAAGCAGAGAGACCTGGTATTCATTCTAATAATGAGAAATGCTTCCTGGTACTCAGAAAAGGTCTTTGCCTCAGGCATTTTCTCAGATTCCTGAATCCACCATCCTTGCCATGAATGTGTTAATTGACATGCTTGTATAAATTTTAGTAAAGCCATAATATTTTTGCATGGCAACTATTAAAAATATTTTTTCTCTTAATTTCACCAGGGAGGCTGAGACTCTGAATTTTTCCCCCTTGCAGGAGGGAGTAATTTAGATTTTCTTCCATCCCTGTCAGAAGTTGAACAGACGAACAAAACAGATTCTTCAGAGACAATTTTACACAGAGTTACATCCATCCAATTCAATTATAAATTAAATTGACTAACGAACCATAGCTCATTATGGGAATCAATTACTCAGAACTGTCTTTGGACCAAAAATGTGGAAAATAAAAAATAATGGTCATACTTCAATATACCAGATTGTCAACGTTTGAGAGCTCTGTTTTTCTCTAGCTTGGCATAGTCCAACGCCAAAAAGAAATGATAATCATTTGTTTTACTGCTCCTAGAGATGTTCTCGTTTTATGAAGACTAGTTAATTCTTGGTTTTGGTCTCTTTGGGACGAGTACCTCAGGCTTCTCTGAGATGACAGGCCAACCCTGGAGTCACAAACTCGCATGGGGATCTTTCAGATCAACTTATGCAAATGTGTTATTAAAAGGAGCCCTGTTTTAGCCTCTAGTGCCACCCAAGCAATAAGTCAAAAAATCTTGGGAGGTCATGTTGGAAGAATTTCATTAATAAAACGGCTCTAGTAACCAGGCAGGGGAGGTCACAGCTCTCTGGAGTACATTCGGTCCAATTGTTTGGTAAAAGTAAATCCATTGAGAATCCAATGGCTGCCTTATTTACCGTGCAGTACAAGCTGGTGAAGGTAGAGCATCCCAGTAAAGACTCTGAAGTCTTTCTCCTTTTGACATCTACAGCCCAAAATTTCTGTCTATTACAGTGAAAAAAAAAAAAAAAAAAAAAATTGCTCTTTCTGTTTTTGTTTTTGTTGTTGTTGTTGTTTTATTCTTACACATATTGTCTTATTTGATTCTTAGAGTAACATCAGGAAGTAGCCTGAACAAGTATAGGGAAACGTGATGTGCATGAGCACTTGCCGACTTAGGGACATGTCATACAGGGTGCAGAGCTGTTGTCCCCTAACATGCCACGACAAGATGGTCAAAGAGCTGCATAAAGACACTTTCTCTGGAACTGAATCCTGAAGACACCTTAGCTTTACTTTTCCTCTTCCCCTTCCTATTCACTTGCACTTGGAAAGTAAGGAAGAGCAAATGTCTACAGCTCGAGAGCTCACCAAAGGAAATACAATATCTTTAAAAAATATTTTATGTATATTTTTCTCATCCAATGAAGCCAAGAGGAAATTGTTCACTTACAAAAATTTGTGCTGTCCATGAAAATGAATTAATCCACATAAATATATAATTCTACATCATTTTGCTTAGAACCTTATGTTTTAAGATCATCCATTTCTTAAGATGGATTGAATCTGACTTGGTTTCACTAAAACAGTATTGTTTAAAAAAACACCAGGCATAAAAAAAAGAAGTGGCTGGAAATTTTCAAATGTGTTTTTGGCTGATACAGTGAGGAGGGGGACAGCTCCTTCCTAATTTATGTACTTTTTTTTTTTTTTTTTAACCATCAGAACAAGGAAAAGAATAATCACATTTCCCATGTGTTCAACAGGAAGGGAAGAAGGAAAAACAGATCTGTGATGAAAAATATAAGCATCTAATAAAAGGTCTCTTGTAAAAATCTTTTCACTAAATGGGGCCATAGTTCAAGAACTCGAGGTTCAGGGTTCAGAACTAAGTCAAAGATTACATAATGTGCTTTGGATTGAATAACTTAAAAGGGGGGTCGGCTTTTTCTACACTGAATAAACACATTCACTGTTTTAATGGCTTCATTTTTGTTAACAGCTCATGACTTGGGGTCAGGCCTGGTTTTACTGATTCTTTCTCTCACTATCTGGAAGACAGTGGGCAAATCAACTTCCCTAAGCCTCAATTTCTCTAATCATTAAAACTGAAATAATAACTACCTATTTCCTAATATTGTTAAGAAAATCAAATCAGGTAATGCATGCAAAGTACTTAGCACTGTTCCTAGCATATGGTAAGACTCGATACATGTTAACTGTTATTCCTGGCATGGCTATTGCCTTTATCTTTTAATTTCATAATATGCAATAGCACAAATTTAAATCCAAAGGGAAGCTGGGTGTGTTGGTGCTTGCCTGTGATCTCTGCAACTCCAGAGGCTGAGGTAGGAGGATCCCAAGTTTGAGGTTAGTCTCAGCGATTTCATAAGACCCTTGGCAACTTAGAAGGATCCTGTCCTAAACAAAAAGGACTGGGTATGTAGCTCAGTGGTAAAGCCCCTCTGGATTAGATCCAAAGGGCAAAGAAGATGTCTCTTCTTGCACTATTCTCAGGCATTTTAATTAAAACTGAACCATGCCTTGTTTCCCAAATAGTCCTCTTTGAAGTCTATAAGTGATTTCAGGGCTGCTTGCAGATGCTGGAATGGGTACCCAGGGTTGGTGGCTAGGCATACAGAACACTCCTGGGGAGCACGTACTCACTCCCCTCACTCTCTAAGCACCTCCACCACGACCCAGTTTTTGGCTACTTCTTCAAACCAAGAACTGCTCAGAAGGTTACCCCTCAAGCATAGGGCTGTCACAGCAGATGACTGCTAACCGAATGGCAGCTGCCCTATAGGCTATAAACACTCAGGCCTGAGAAATCAGATAAGCATTTCTGATAATTTGTCAGAATTTTGAAGGTATGTTTCTTACAGGCCTAAAGCATGGTCTGAGTGCATTGCATGAATATTTGGCTCTTGAGTCCACATTCAATAGAATATTAGTGTTATCAGAACTAAATACCTTTCTCTTTACTCCTTCATATAGCGATAGGCAAAGAATCCAAGTTTGAGAGGCCAAAATCAGACATGCATTATATTGCAGTAGTTCTTGGCAAAGCTTTCTGCTGTTTTAATTTTAACCAATTAGAAGAGCCAGTCTTCTTTTATTTCAGAAATGTATTAAAAGATATCACATTCAAAGGCTGGATATGCCTGCAATTAATTACTGGTGTCCAGCTAAAGGTCTACCATTAGCTATTGCCATGACAACCTTTAGAAGGCCTTGGCCCACCTGTTGCAAGATAGAAACAGCATTAGGCAGTTGGTTCCTGCACTTGGCCTCCCTCTGGCCTATGGGGAATTCGTACTAATTAGAATTAGTTGTCCTTCTGTAGTCCAGCTCCTGACACAAATTGCATTCTGTAGCTTTTTGTTCCACTTGAGTTCACAGACAAAATAGCCCATGCCATGTTTGAAATGAAGCAAGGCAATATAAAAGGATTTTACGTAATTGGCTAATATACTTTAACATTTTAACTAATATCTTCAGAGTAGTTTCTTGGAAGGTGCATGTTTGTGTTCTTCTCCTTTTACTCAATGATTGTTTATGATCATACAGGATGTAATTTTAATATGACTTGTTTGGGTGTCATTAACCCATTGTCGGGCTCAACTGCATAAAGGACAAAACAAGTGACCTTTAAAAATGATAGTTTGAAATGGCCCCATGGGGATGGTAAAAGGAAATACAAACAACAGAGAGTACAAAAGGACACTTTCTGACATCTCACTGGAGAAAAAGTTTATTGAAAACAGGAGCCCATGGAAGAAGAGCTGAAAGTAAATAGAAAAGACAGAAAAGGAAAGAAATTATTAGGCTGTTGGCATGTGCGGCTTTGCCAGGAAACTCATAGATAAGCCTGTGAGACCAACAGGATTCAGCCACAGGGCCTACAAAGGGAGACTTGAGGAACAACTCAACGTCTCCCAGGTGGAACTAACTCTTTAGATAGCAGGATAACATCAGGGGTGAAGTCAGAGGTGGCACAGGGACTTTATCTGGAGCTGCATCTTAGTATGTAGAGGACCAGAGCCTCAGCAATGGAATGATGTAGTTTAAGAAGTAACCTGTATGGGTCCTTATAATCTCACTGTGGAGTCATTTATAGTTATTTTTAGAAATAATAAACCTCCAAAACACAAATAAAAATAAGTGATCTAAAGAATTCCTGTTAGATTTTTTCACTGGGATGAAGGAGCCTGGAAGCCTCAGTGGGCCCAGAGCAGATTCATTATGCTCTGGAAATAGGACTTGATACTGAGCTCCACCTTCCCTATCTAGGTACCTAAGTTTCCAAGAATTCAGGAGACAGATGGTCTCATCTTTTTTTTTTTTTTTTTTAACTGAACTTCCTCTATAGAATAGGGTTTCTAAGCAAAGTATCTTAATCTTCCCACAAACAAGTAAAATACAGTTTTATTTTTATTAAAAGAGACCCAGTAAGAGCTAAAAGAGTGTTCCTTTCACAATAGATGTGTTCTTAGTTGGAAAAGATTGTTGCAAAACTACCATTTGCTTGTTCATAAAAAAGGAGATGTAAGTAAATGTAAGTAGTTTTAAAATAAAATCTATACACATCCTAAATTCATTCTTTAAGCTTCTGTATCTACCTCATATTGTTCAGAATGGGACTGAGGCCAAGACTGAGTATCTCTCTTCCTTTCTCTGACTTTGAATCTGAATTCTGAAATGATAAGAGGTACTTTAAAATTCTTAAAATAGATGGATTTAGGAATGTCTGAGCCAAGGTAGAGCCTAGTTACTCATAGATAAGCCAGAACAGCCTTCGTGAGTGTATTAAATGCAAAATGTCTAAAATGTGCAAAATGTGCAAGAAAAAATCCCTAAAAAGTCCAAGGAAATTTTAAAGTCTCATTTTAACTGTGAAAATTACCTACCTTTTCAATCTTTGGTGTAGAATTGTAATGTATTATAGAACTACTTGGGGACAACAAGAAAGCCATTCTTTAGAAAACAAGAAACTTCCAGATGAAAATGCCAATGTATTTATCAGGCAACAGGCTTCACCACATTTTCTGTGTGTTGGGAAATTTGAAATTTATTTGTTTGTTTGTAAAAACTCTCTTTTGCCTTGAGCCACTAGGGAGAAAGGGAAAAAATTTTAAAAAAACCTTTTCTTTCTGGCATCCATAACAGATAACATCAGTAATAATAACATAAACGAACGCTAACCACAAAACACAGTACAAACCACATTGCCCCTCCAGTCGAGCAGGCCAGATAAGTTCATTGACTTGGCAGCATGAACAAGCTGAACAATCTGTAGAAAATTTTCATTGCCTTGCCAGAATATAAGATGGGCAACCCTGGAAGAAGTTTCAGGGATCTTGTTGCTCTTGTGCAGAGTTGCTCAGTAAGGACTGAGGTTTCACGGAGAAGATGCAGTGTTGGTTCCTCTCTAATACTCTCTGTTAGTGGTACTGCTTTAGAATTCAAGCCACTTCCTACATCAAGATTCATGCTAGGGATCACGTGTTTTCAAACCATTCAACTCCTCCCTCCCCCCACTCCCTAACATAGGTGAGGAACACCTTCTGTGTTCTCCATGGTAATATGTGTTCACCTCTAGCTTAACTCTTGGCCTTTTTATTGGCCATCTCTCCAATCCATAGGTTTTCTAAGCAAGGGATCTTGATCTTCCTATAAATATCAAGTAATATGTAGAAATTAGTTTTACTAAAAGGGACTAAATAAGAGCTTAGTAAAAAAAAAAAAAATTCCTACCAATGTTTTGTAATCTTCCATCTATATCCCCACCTCTGATGCATGTTATAGGTGTGAGAGCATGGGAAGGCAAAATGTGGGACCCCTAAAACCTGGCACACAATAGGTGCCCGATAGCTGCTTGATGAACAAATGCTTGCATGCATGAATGAATTTCATTATGTTATGACTACCGCGATAAAAACAACTGTTAAACTTGACATACACCTTTACTCCACCTGCCTTGTAAGTCAGGTGGAACAAGGCCATTTTGAGGCTTAGCATTTTAGTGAAGTATTGTGCTTTTGTAAAATACTGCTGACAGTCAACAGAGAAGTTATGTCTATCCAGATGATAAGTTGTTTAAATTAGCAAATAATATCTTTCCTTTCGGTCCTGACAGAGTTAATGGTTCTCTCTCTCATCTAAGCTCTTTTGGATTCTAAAGAAACCAGAAAAGAGATACAGAGCCAGTTTGAAAAGCCCAAGAAAAGAGAGTACAGTGGTAAAGTCAGGGAACTCTGAGGTCTCTGGAAACAGATGGAGATTTGCCTGGAGGACAAAGAAGAAAGGACCTTCATTCCTGGGCTTAACTGTTCATGGTGACCTGAGAATTTTCTTTCACTTCCTTTAGAGTGGGTTTCAACTATGATGTAACATTGAGAGAAACCAAAGCCTGAGCCAAAAGTCACATTTGCAGTAATCCTGGGCTAAGAACTCCTTCACCAGTCACAATGACTTCTTAATTCTTGCTCATAGCATTCCTGGTTCTGGAACACCCTGTGAGTGAAAAGGAAGGGAAAGATGAGACTCCCTGTGATTGGCAGGCCGTTCTGAGGCCTGCTGTCTCTCCACGTAGTTAATCTTTTCAGTATGACCTTTCTTCTCATGTCTTTACTTTTAAGTCACCAAGGCATTTTTCTGAAAAATCGTGTTGCAAAAAGCCCCAAAGCAAGTGTAAAGGAGAGAATAAAATCATTTATCAAAATTGTATAAATCCGTAATTCATAAGAGGCAAGGCAATTTAAGGAGAGAGTTTTCTACCACCGACACTGCTGTCAAAATAGATGTAGGGAAGATAATTATAGTAATTAACAAAATAGTTAATTTTACTTTGTCATGAGATAAAGTTCAGTTTGATTTCTGATTAAGAGAAGATCAAAAAAAAAAAAAAAAAAAAAAAAAAAAAAAAGAGAAGATCAATACCAAATCCTTTTCCTTCATATCTGTTGATGATTATAAATTCAGACTGGGATCCACATCCATTTCTTAACTATTGACTTGCATCGGGAAAACAATATATCAACATTTGGATGCTTTGACTATGACTTTCAGCTTTTTATTCCCAACCTCCAGTTCATGGCTTTCTTGCCTACTCAGCAAATTAAATTGACATTATCTTCTATGAATCCAAACACAAAGAGTTAGGCCCCAGAATATTGTTCAGATGATGGTGTTCACTTTCTTGAAGAGTCCCTGGGCCTGAGCTCTGTTAGATTTTGATCATCCACCAATCACATGATCCATGATCCATCAAATAAGATTCCTCTAGCAAACAAGACTTAGGAGTGATCATTCCTTCCAAGTCAGAGTTTTGTAATCATCCAGCCAGTTGAGGAACTGGTGTTTCATATGACTAATAAGCTTGAAAATGAGGGGGCGTGCGTGTACACATATCTGTCTGTTGGGGAACTCTTGGCATCTGCATAGCCTGCACTGAGGGTCCAAAAACATTATAAATGGTGCAGAAGAAAATACACATGCTGCATTTCTTTAATAATTGAAGCAATTAGATAACCTCGTTCTTGGACGCTTATAGCAGTCCTCATTAAGTTTGACTATGTTTATGAACATTTTGTGCCAACAGTACCTTTAAAACAAAGAAGATAAATGAAAGACTTCAGTGATCAAAACTTGGTGAAGAGGTGAGAAATATGCCAGGGGTCCCACAGTTCTGCATGTGGCTGAGTCTGTACTTCATTACTGGCTGGGTCATGTTGAATAAATTACATAAATTTGTTTTTACTCCATTTCTGTTTTCAAAAAAATTGGGGGTTTTGATAAGATGACCACAGGTCATTTGTAATTCTGACATTCAGTGAGTTCATGATCTTTTCTATAGCTAAGATTGGCAGTGGATAATTTAGGAAAGACAAAGAACTGACTGTGGATCCCTATAAAGAATGCTAGGCTTTCTAATCAGCACCATAGGCAATCTTGTGTTTGTTTCTTTGGTAGGTGGAATAAAAAAGAAAAGGTTTTAAAAGTCACTGTAAATAAGTTAGCTATTACCCACATAACAAATCACACCAAAACTCAGTGGCTCCAAACAAAAGGCATTTTTCTTTTTCATGAGTTTATAGATTAGCTGGACAGTTGGGTGATCTGGGCCAGGCTCAGCATATCTTAACAGGGCATGCTTATTTGTGTTCAGCTGGTGAATTGGCCAAGGGCTGATGGCTCAGGATACCTGAATTGCATGTGTGGCATTTGGCTGGTTGTGAGACAAAGATAACCAACTATGCTAGAGCAGATCTGTTCCTTCTGCTCAAGGAATAAGTTGCAGCCTAAGCTAAAAACTGTCACTGTCACTTTCATCATGTTTTATTGGCCAGAACAAATCACAACACCAGCCCTGATTTCAGGAGTGGGAAAATAGAGATTCTATACTCTTGTTAGAAGGAGACACTGGGCCATGAGGCAAAAGCCCTGGCTGTAGGCAGCAGTGAAGAATCCTGGTCAATTTTGCAATCAGTCTACCACAGTGATAAATAATGTCCTGACAGACTACAGTATGTAGGCATGTCCTCAGCTGTGAGGATACAGAGAGAATCTGGATCCCTTCATCATCTGCAGGAAAGTCCGTCTAGAGTAAGGGAAAGAACCAGACACAGCTAATTAAATTGCAGTGTGATCAATATCATAACCAATGAGTACAAGACCTAGCTATGGAGCAACTTCTGCTCAAGAGACTCTGGGAAATTTTGCCAGATGTGGCAAATTTGAGCCAGGTCTTGTGCAGCGCCTTTTCCCAGTGCCTTGCCTAACTTGGTCCCTGGCCTACAGAAAATATACAATACATATTTGATAAATAAATGAAGAATGAAAAAAAGGGCACTGAGAGAATGAAAAGATCATTTTAAGAACCAGTATAAGATGTGAAAAAAATTTTTAACGTTCATCTCCAAGAATATTTACTTTTTAACCAATATTTACTAAATGGTCACTATATGCTAGATACTAGGAATAAAGAATATGGATGCTTGAGGGAGCTGGAGGGAATATATACCCATATTTACACTCTCCCTATGTCCTACTCACATAATCACCACTGCAGCTACCAACTTTCATGGACAAAATTGGTGTTGACAACATCAGTGAGGACGTGATTCTACTGCATCTGCTGAGCTCAGGTCTCTAGCTCAAACTTTGAGGTACACTCCTTCAATTAGTGTTCAGACCCATAACAATTGTATCAGAAGCTTTCATGTTTAATTCTTTTAAAAGTAAAGTGCCAAAAAAGATACAATCCATAAGTACTGTTATTGGCTGGGATTCCAGTCTGTCTTAGCATACTCTTGAGGTTTAGTGGAAACAGGTTTATGTCCTGGGACATGTACAAGCCCAGGATAGTTTCTGTAGTTCTTGTAAATATGTCAGTGCTCTTCTAAATGGTGTGAGCAGGGCCAAACTCCATTCTTTTAGATCTAGTCCATATTTTTTAAGATTAGTTGTCAAAGATATAATGCCATAAGATGTTTTCAGGGTGTTTGCTGATTCAAGAATCTTTGTCAGTAAGGACCAAAGTCCTAAGCTTATGAAGTCTTATCATATATAACCATAGGAGCCCTTAAAAGCACATATAGAATACAGAGGTTTAAATTATTCAATATCCCCAAGTTTTCCTGCTTGAATTATGTTAGGCTTGTCTTGCCTTCTTTTAAAAGCTGTAGACAGAAGGTCATTCCTATGGGCTAAAATGTAGCTCTCCATTCTTTCTACTTGATTTTATAACACAAATTAGATGTGCACAATATTTAAATAACTAACAGAAGGACAGATAGCCACTGATCAGAATAAGCACACAGAGACCCCCGGTATGCCTGACATTAACCTTTAGTTTTTGAGTGGCAAAGGAGTCTTGGATATGTGGGGTGTTGTGGTGGCCAGCATAGTGTGAGTAATGAGTGTGCTTTGGGGGCTCCTGGCTTCTTCTTTTGACCAATCATCACAATTGGGGCCATGCTATGGAAGCACACACCTCGCACACTTCTGATACCTACCTCTGTGGTTATAACCAATCATGGACGAGCTATATTTTAAGATTGCTGATTTCTCAAATCGGGAGGTATGGCTGACATTTGTCATGTAACAATTGATGAATATTCTTTACTTTTCTTTTAAGTAACACCAACAACCAGTACTTTTTGTAGTAGGGAGGAAACAATACATTTAAGAAGCCCAAGAAGGGTAACAAATAATTACATGGAATCAGCTTGCTACATGAATCCTAAAAGTGAAACAACTGCTAAGCAGATGTAAAAGCAGACCTGGCATTAACAGGATCTGGGGTTAACAGGAATGGCATTCCTCCTTCCATCTCTCCCCCATATCTGTGGGCTCTCCCAGCAAAAACTGTGGTTAACGTGTACCACAGGCTGTCTAGAGGCTTGAGTCCTGGCAGTGCAAACTGTTGTAACGAACTGGAGCAAAACAATCAACGATCCTGTCTGTGGTGCAAGCCCTGGGCTTCATTTCCATGTTGTTGTTTTTCTGGTCTTTAAAGGCAAATTCTTTACAAATGCAGTCAGACTGGAGCTTGATAAACAGAACAAAAGTTATTTTAAACACCATGATGATAATAATTTAATCAAATGTGATTTTCTCTTAATAACTTTATTGGCCCTTTCCATTTGAAAAGTGTCCATGTGAATGGTTTGCTTTTTTAGTTTTTAATGAGCAAGGAGAGAAATAATCCTGCTTATATGAGCAGAAGATTAATAACAATGCCTATTCCCATACTCTTTGTTTCACAGATCAAAGTCAGCCCACCCTGTCATTACAACTGACCCTCCTGAAACTGCAGCCTTCATGGTAAAGCCAAAGGCACTTTTGAGCCAGCTCCTTCCTCTGAACCTTGAGATAGATGTCCACCAGCCAGATCAATGCTAACAACATTTGTGTTGTGCCTAGTTGTTCACAAAACCCTTTCCCTAACATATGTTCCTGTCAACCTTATTGTTCCCGTTTTACAGATGAGACACTGGAGTACAACTAACTTAAACCAGAAGTAAATGGCAACAATGAGACTTGAATCCTGCCCTTCTACCTCCACATCCAAGCTCCCTCCTCTACACCATGGTGGGTAGTGTGTTAATGACCAGCTCAGGCAGTTACACTCCAAGAAGTCCATGCTGTAATTCTGAAAAGAACTGAATCCTTTCATCCCCAAATTCCACCTTCTCATAGTACAGAGCATCTGAAAAAGAAAGCATAAATAAACAAACAAGTCACCATTAAACCTGCAAACCTGCTGGGCGGACAGACTTTGCTAGGATATCAAGTTGGAATGATTCAAATCAGAAAATTTCATTCACTAACACCTAAGGATCCCTCTGAAATCCAAGGGGTTTATGATGGTAGATGAGCCCACTGCTACTTCCTCTTATAAGGGGAATGTTGTTTCCAAAACAGTGTACAAATGCAGGACTAGGGCATCATTAAAGCATTTGTGGATTTTAAAGAACTTTCATTCTGCTGGAACATAAAGCTCATAAAACTAATTGTCCATATTTTATACTTTCCCTTTTATGTAAGACTTGCTTTACCGAAAGCAAAAATTTTAAGCTAACTTGATGCTGTGAAATCCTAACATGGGAGCCACATGCCAAATTAGAAGGACCACAGATTGGTGACATTTGGGTGACAACACCAGAACATGATCTTGAGTCCCTAAACCTGATTAGTAAACAAAAACAGTAGAAGGAATGGGCTGTGGTAGAGGAAGGGAACACAAGGGGATATAGTTGGAATAGATTCCACCCACCTGCCTACGCCCTGAGCCCCCTAAAAACTGCTTTGAAAAAAGAAAAAGGTGACTAGTAAGTTTATTTATGCTTTTTAAAAAGCACTGCCAATCCCAATTTATCAGTTACTGTCTTGTGACAATTTATTCATTGTTCACTGTTAGAAGCCAGAAGTTACATAGAAATGCATGATTGGTGATAGCTTCTCTATTTCAATATGGTATAATAGAGATAACACAGTGCCCAAAAGCTCTGCAGCCGACTTTTTGTCTGCTTTGTCTCTTTTCATTACTCTATCAGAATCTTCATTTAATATAATCCAAAAAAGCAAGGTAATTGCTTCACTTATCGTTATCATCGCTCTCGCATACTTATCGTGTCAAAATTATTTATGTGGATAGGCCAGGTTGATCTTGCTGCATTCAGAAGCTTAAAATTTGAATAACTGTTCTGCCAGTTAGGTTATCAAAATTGCAGCATAAGCAATGAGCTTCTGTTTTCTGGGTGTTGGAGTAGGGAAAGGAGTCACCTCCCAGATGTGCTGGTAAGATGGGGAGCATTGGGTAAGGTGGCTCTCAGAACCAGCCCTTTTGGAGAAAGGAGAAAAAGAAATGACCACAGAACGAAGAAAAGAACTGGAAGATTCATTGTGTAGGTCTATGATGAAGTTAAAAGGGAAATGAAGCCACTTGGACCCTCCTTCCAGTGTTTTCCTTACAACTGTCCTCAGAATGACCAATATAATTATTCTGAAAGGCAAGACCAACAGCTCATCCCAGGTCTTCCTATACCCACACCCCTCCTTTCACAGCTCTGTGCAGATGAGTGTTTCCGTATGCTTTTCTACTTGTTAATCATTTGTCAATTGTCAAGTATTTTGTCGCTTTAAAGGCCTCTTAGGCTAGCGTGAAATGTGGCAGATTTTCAGTCTGGAAGCAAACATTTATTTCTACAAAATAATTTTTGTTAGATAAGCCTTATTTTGCAGCATCTAATTCTCTTTCTTTTATAAATGCTGGTGGTAAAAATAAATTAAAGTATTCATTCTCCACTTAACATCAGGGACTGTGGCTCTATAAGCAGAGAATGAATGGTTAAATAAATGTCAAGTTTAATTCTTTCCAAATTTTGCAAGATTTCTTACTGAGAATTGAGAATCTCAGAACCAATAGGGACTTGCTATCCCACTTTTTCCAGAGTCACTAACTCTCTCTTTAAGTTGTCTGTCTGGGAATGGAAAGTAGCTGAGAAAGTCCTGCTGGTGCAGTGGGACCTCTTCATATTTAGCTAGTCACCCTCACTTTCAGTTGGGGGATGCTGAGAACTGGTGAATGAGCTTCCTGTGATTATTTTAGAATCATCTTGGCAGTGTAATGGGTACATTGTAATATTTTTCACATTCCATGTGGCAGATAATTCTTTTTAGATTTATTTACCTGGATCCTACCACACTAGTAGTTAGGCTCTCATATCAATCAGAAAGATTTATCTGGACTAATTGTCAATTTATTCCTTAATATACAGACAACCTTTGTGGAACTTTAATTTCTTACTTGTGGTGGTTTGCCATGGAGCTTGAACCATGTGAAAGAGCAACTAGATTATATTTATGTTTTTCTTTTATTGATATTTTGGTAAAATTTCTGAAAATGTAGTGAAGAATATATGCTTAAAATTCAGTATCTATATTAATCCTCTGTTAGTTACCAGTATTCCAGATGTTACAACTGGTTAAAACTGGGCCTTATGACCTTTAAAGGTCCTTCCCAACCTGAAATTTGATTCTTCTTTAAGAATCTAGCACAGTGTGAATATCTCTGTAGAAAGGTTTGCCAAGGGGATGTCTGGTGTCTCATGTGCATTGAAATATATGTTAAGTGAATGAATACATGCAAGAGCGAACAAACTTTCTCCTAAACTTCAACTTTCAAAATTCCACATTCACATTCACATTCAACATTCAACAAACATCAGGTGCCTACCACCTAACAGGCCCTGTCTGAGGACTAGCTCATTGCAACATTTACAGAATCTTCTCTTATTGCTTGGTGTCTTACTTTAAACTCCAGCAGCACTGACACTTAGTACCTTGTGTTTTCATTCTGAACAACACATATATCCTGCTTACACTCAAATTGTGAATCTGAAGACTGGGATTGTGTCCTTATGACTTTATTACCTCCAGAATAACTAATGAAGTACCTCATCCACATTAAATATAAATAAATAGCTCATAAGAGAGTGAACTGATGTTCATTGTGTTCAGCTTTATGACCAGCCCATCAACATGCTCCTTTCTCCCTTAGCACACCTTGTCCTTTAACTGTTTTTATGGTTCATGTTTTCATCATCACTCCTTGTAATGCTTCTACGTAAACCAAACTCTGAATAAAGCAGAGGTGGAAATGTTATCGAAAACCTATTGAATCATCATTCAATACTTTTACCAGATGAGTCAAGTAAATTATGTACACTTAAGTGCAGCTCATCTTTAATGCAAGTTCACTACATTGTTTATTCATTAATTTATTTGTTCAGCAAATACGTCTTCACCATATTCCAGACACTGTATAGCTGCTAAGATTGAGGGATGAATAACATACTTTTTCTGCCCTTGAAGAGTTTAAAGTCCAGTAGTGGGGAAAGAATTGTAAACAAATAATTATATAGTTGAAATCTATATTTGCTATTTCTTAGTTGTGTAACCTTGAACAATTCATGTACCTTCTCCAGACCTCAGCTTCCTCAATTGGGTAAATATAGATAATCATATCTAGATTTTGTCCCTGTGATATAGCTGTTATTTCATGGTGCAGCACCTGGTAGGTAATAGACACTCAACTCAGTGTTGGTTGTTCCTGAGTTTAAAACATACAAGAAAGTCAAGGGTTGAATGCATTCTCTCACATGTGGAAGCTTAAGTGAAATAAGGGAAGAAAACGTGGTGTGGGGACAACATGGAAGTGGAAGAAAGATCAGTGGAGTGAAGGAGGGGGGTTGAAAGGGAGCAGAGAAGGACTGGAAAGGGAAGGAGCAGTCAGTCAAATGAGGTTAACGAAGTTATGCTGTGTGCATGTGTGAATGTACCATGGTGAATTCCACCTTCGTGTGTACCTATGAAGTACTAGTTTATAATAAACAGTTGGGAGAAGGCCAGTGGACTAGAGGAAGGGGAATGCTGAGAAGAAGAGCAGAGGTAGGGAGGAGGTACTAGGGACTGAAATGGAAAAAAAATATATATATTCCATGCATGTGTAATCATGTCAAAATGAACCATATTATTATGTATAGCTATAATACACTAATAAAAAATTTACCAAAGAAACACAGAAGACAAAGAAACTGACTCAAAATGTGAGGCAAGAGGGTTTCCCAGGACTGAGACTTGAAGAATGAGTAGAGAATTTGCAAGATAAAATAGATTCCAGTGGTGGAAGCATTAGATACAAGGAGCAGAGGAGTGAAGATCCCATTGAATTACAGAATCAGTGAGTAGTATTGTTTGGGGACACTGAGGGACTCCTGATCTTCTTCTTCCGTTCAACCATTGCCTGATAGTTCTCCACCATTTCAAACTTATGGTGGTCCTTTTTTGCCTTCCTAATTAAAACACCTTAAACCAACGTTTGTTTCATTTTATTTAGTTTGATTTTAGAAGAATGACTTTATCTATGGAAATCTTTTCATTCTATTTTGTTTTCTAGTAAGGCATCCACCTCCATGCTTGTGACAGACAGCCTTCATACCTGTTAAGAAAGGAATTGACATCTGAATAATGACTCTTTTAAATTTAATATCATCCTTGTGTATTATTTGGAGCATCTAGATTAAAACATGTATCTGGCAAAAAGTGGAGAAATGTGGCCAAAATTCAGAAGTCTTAAATTGTCTAGATGCTTAACAAGATATGGATTAAAATCCCAATCAAATGGTAATAACAAATGAATAAAGTCTTATATTTTTTCCACTAGAAGCTGTGACTGGGTTTTGGATCCTTAATGTTCTGTTGATGTGAGACATGAGTCCCTGTTTCCTCTATTCATTACTACCATTACTGCATAAGACTGTCTCAAACTTATCTGGGTTAAGGTAATCAGTATGCACTTCTTTCCCTCTACATAAAAGGTCATTCATTCTCAAACAACTTTTTATTGCCTTTTAAAAATAGGTACTCCATTGGCTTTTCCCCAGTGATCTGGGGTCCTGCCAATCCTCCACAGATCTTCACATGTTATCATTCTTGGCTCTGTGATTACATCAATTATTTTCTTGGCAAATATAAGGTAGAGTTGGTCAAGCCCAACTGACATAAAAATATGTAATGCCCCTAAGTAAATTCTAAGCCAGTTCAAATTCTTCAACTTCAGTTTTTAGCTTAGCCTTTTTTGGTTAGGCACATCTCTATAGTTACTTTGTTTTTGATCATGCTCTTCTATATACATGTGAAACTGCCAAGAGGCTCAGGGAACAATTTAGAATCATGCAAAGCCCTTAACACTATTAAATCCTACTTGATCCATGAAGAATAATTAGCAAGGTCTGGGGAACTTGTATGGGACTTTACCTATTTACAGTTAGGTCCATCTATTTGTGAACAGCCAGATTAGTTTTAGATTTAGTTCAGATAACCCTTCTGAGCAAGGCTAAGAGAGCTATGTAATTTTGTAGTTCAAGAGGATGGACAGAACCACATTCATCTCCTCTCCATTCTAAATTCTCATTGAAAGAAAAATATGTATAAAATAAATAAATCCTTGACATGATTTGAAATAACCCTTTAAAAAATCAGGAGAAAGGGAGTGGCATTAACAAACTACAAAGTTCAATGAAGTCTGGAAAACAAGATGCAGATAGGACTGTATTGTTAGAAAAACTTTGTAAAGTAAAGCACAACCCAAAACACATAGAAAAACCATGTAGTAGAGGTGGGAACCATTTTCCTTAAAAGGTCCCTGAGTCTCCAGGCAGATACAGGCAAAAGTAGCAACAAGGGTCTATAACTAGAAGTCTATCCTTAGAAATATGGCCTAAGTAGCCCCTTTTCTCCCTCCATTTATAGAGTATTCGGCTTATTTGGCAGTTGTGGTGCCCAACCCTGTTCAAGTACTAGAAATAAAAGCCACTTTTCAAGGGCTGGGATTGTGGCTCAGCGGTAGAGCGCTCGCCTAGCACATGCGCAACCCGGGTTCGATCCTCAGCACCACGTAAACATAAATGCATTGCATTGTGTACAACTAAAAGCAAATAAATAAATACTTTAAAAAAAAAAGCCACTTTTCAATAGAGTTTGCTTTTGACACCAATCCTGAAGGCAGCCCTTCCACTTGGGATAGTGGCCTTTTGGGCAAAATGGTCCATTTAATCTCAAAGGACGCCCATACCACCTATCTATGCTAATAAATATAGTTCTTTCTGCACAAAAATTAGTGATTGACCAAAGATTACCAAACATTGAAGGGAAACTAAATATAGAGAGACAAACATGAATAAATATTAAAGCTAAAGAGATTATGTAAGAGATAATGTAAAAAGAGAATATTGGAAATGTCTAATCAGTATTTAAATTCAAAAATATATTGTATTTATAATATAAAAAGAGGTTTCTATGAGTTATTAGAAAAAATAAATTTTTATGCATTAAAACTTGTAAAACAATGATACACAGCATAAGTTCAGAAAGTCCTATATCTATCTGTATATGTGTATTAGGAGGAAACAATAAAACAATGGAAAAATTAAAATAATAGAAGAAATAACAAAAGAAAATAGATGAAAATTTCTTCCAACTAGGAAAAAATTATAACCCGACAATTGCAAACTACACCAAATATCAAGTGGAAAAACTATGCCCTAAATATAGCTTTATAAAATTTTAGAACATCAAGCAAGAAGAGAAAAATCACAAAAACTTTTAGAAAGGAAAAAAAGCATTATTCAAAAAGAAGTCAGCATCAGATTAACATCAGCTTTTTAATCAACATCACAGGATGCCAAAAAAAAAAAGAAAGGAAGGAAGGAAGAAAAGAAATGTTAAACAATGAATTCTATATTAAGTGCAATTTTAGCTGAAGTTTAAGAGAAAAATAAAAGCATTTTTAGACATGAAAGTCATTTCTTGTGACTATTTCTTGTCTGTTTCATAAGGAAAATATTAGGAGTATATATACCAATAATATGAAAAATAATCCAAGAAAAAGGAAGAAAAGGAATCCAAGAACAGTTTAGGCTAAGCCAGAGGTACAATGAAAGGAATCTTAGAATAAGCAGTAGTCCAAGAAAGCAATGAGTACAAATGAGAAGGAAATTAGAAACTTTATGAAAAAGATTGATTTATATTAATTGGAGGATGGGAATATACATGAGAATACAGAAGTAAAAAAAAATTCATGGCGGAATGTGAAGCAAAGTAAAATGTGATATTATTTTGATCAATTGTTTAAATATATGATATAGGTATGTAATTACCAGCAAGCAAAATAAATGGAGAAAAATTTACTAGTATCTGTCTATTCACCATTTTTTGAGCACCTACTATGTGTGTGCTCTAGATCTATAATAATGAATCAGAAAGACTGAACCATGACCCTATCATGAGAGAGATTACTCTCTACCCACATAGACAGACATTAAACAAATAGTTACACATAAATTGCTCAATTATACTTGTATTAAGTGTTGTTAAGGATAAGTGAGAAAATGGGATAGAACTTAAGTCTAGGAAATCAGGTTGCTTTGAGAGGAAAAGCAAGATTAATAAAATTTAACTTCTTGGTACTAATGTTATAGCCACTGGACATTTGGGGAATACCCAGTAAGAGACAGTTGTTCAGGGCAACTAATCTAGCTCCCACTAAGCAAAGTTCTGTCCCTTATTCTTTATAACTCAAGTCATAAATAAAAGTGTTTACAGATTTTCATGGTTTTAAGTTTTCTTAACTTGATAAACTTCCCCCCAGAAATGAATCAAATCACTTAAATTTTTTGAAAAATAATAATATATTGAAAGCTGGCAATCTGCTCTGAGGCTAGGAAAAGATCAATCCACTTTAACATTTGTTAAAAAAAAAAAAAGCACAGTATTTCCAGAACTGTCAAGAACATCAAGTTGTGAAGGAAGTAATTGGATCTCCTGCACTTGAAAACTATTTACTCACCCATTTTCATCAGCATTCACTCACATAAACCAAATGTGGGGAGCCGAAAGCAGATTTTTATTCAACCTGTATCCAAGCTTGATATGGAGAGAGCATGGGAGAACAGAGAGTCCTACAGCATGAGCAGAAGGCTGGCCAAGCAGGGAAACCTGAGTGGAAGAGAAGTTTCAGAGGGCGTGAACACAAGGTAAATATATTAAATAGGAGCTCTTTTATCATTTAATGAAAATGTCATTTCTGGTCCTCTAAACAGTTGGAACTTCTGGCTAGCCACGCCAGGACCGATGTGGTAAATCTAGCAATAGACTGCAGGACCCTAGAACGGGCTACCTCAACTCCAAAGAGCCTGCACTCTTCCTTACATCTATCTACCTGATTCTTAGTTTCATACAATCTGCACACCTACTCTCTAACATTCATACCCATTTTTGGTGCTTCCGGTTTGGCAACCTGTGGAACTCAACCATTTGGGCAGACCAGGAGAGCAGATTGGAACACATTGTTACTGTTTGTTCCTTTGGAGAGTATCATTTAAGGTCGATCCCAAGCTAAAAGATCCATACAAGCAGATTGCTCTGAGTAGCTGACACAGAACAAGTTCGTTCTTGTGTCACGCAAGTGAAGTCAACCAAGTAAGAAGTTTTCTTTCCCACAAATAAGAAAGTTGTATTTCAACCTACTATTGTCTTAAAATGACAGATGTAATAACAGATGCATCTAGGTCTTTTAACATTAACCAAAAAAAATGAACAGATACAGGTACTGTCTCTATGTACTTTCTATTCGCACAAATTTTGCCAACCCCCTAAAAAACTAAAGTTAAGACAATTATTTCAAATGGAGTTAATTATAGATTGACAGAAAGCAGAATTCATTCCTCGATGTTTTGAGCTTGTTCTTCTTTGGGGGGCTAGAGGGCATTTTGTTTCTGTGAAATCATTTTCAGGCTCCTGTTCATGCTCATAGTATCTGCTTTGAAGAATACTTGCTATCTTGTAATAGCTTTTCCAGGATCATGTTAGAAACCTGTACACGGTATGTACTTCATGCCAGGCCACTGTTCAGGTGCTTTACATGTGTTAACACATGTCACCCTCATATAGCCCCAGAAGGCTGGTATTCAGAGAGGTTATGCAACCTGTCCAAGATCAGCCAACTAGGTAGCAGAGCCAAGCAATCCACATCCAAGAGCTCTAATGTGTAAAGCCTGCTTGTAAGTAAATGTCATATTTTTTCTTGACGTTCATTCTTGTTTCATCTATGTTTATCTTGAGACTTGTGATCCTCAAGTGCCAGTGATTCCTCTAGCACTTGAACATTCCCTCCCTTTCCCTTGGCTCCCTCTACCTGTGTTTCTGGCCTGCCTGTCAAATAGTTAATGATCTGTATACAAACACTTACATGAACTAGTGGAGCTCAGCCTTTAAAAGAATCCTAGGGGAATTCTTTAAAGACTCTTTTACAATATGAATAATCATCACTTAATTTATTCATCTGTAAGTTTTGGGTTTCATTTAGTAGATTTTCTTCAGGCAGGGTCAATTACATTGTAATTTTTTAGGTAGGGGTGGGTTATTCTTTCTTTCTTTTCTTTTTTTTTTTTTTTTTTTTTAAGCTCTTCTCAGATGTGTCAGCTTTGCTTTGCCATTTTTTGATACCAAACCCAATTTTTAATGTCCACAACAACCATTTTTCTTTTCGACTTTAAAAAAGTGAAAGATATGTAGAATGAAAACACTTTGTTAGGGAATATTTCTCATGAAATAAATGGAAATTTTAGCCTCTTTTACTAACTTGGAATGCTTATTTATTCAGACACAGGACAATGGAAACAAAATTTAAGTGTCCAGAATATTATTTCTGTCCATTTTAATTTTGTTAGGCCAGACCCAGTTTTCATAGCAGATCAAATTAAACTTTAATATCAACTCCCTTCTCATTTTCTTTTCAAGAAAATTTGCTGTTCTATACTCTGAGATTGTTCTTGATATAACTGCTGCAGTCCCCTCTTTGGCTGAACTACCTGTTCTAAGAGATCCACCTAGCAGTTTAGTTTTCTAAGATTAGAAACAAAAAACAGACTGAACCATATTTTTAAGTACTGTGAGCAAAAATAAAGAGGTTCAATAGGTCAGACATTCCCCAGTTGTCACCAAGTCATGTGATATGTGAATGTTTAATGGTTTTTGTCTCAATTGCTGAACCCCACATTTTGATTTTGAGGACTCACTTCAAGTTTGAGGTTCAAATTTAGCTCTTCTGTTGTAAGATAATAATTTTCCCAATTAGTAGTAAGCAGCAGAGATGACCATTAAATGTAGATATCCTCCCGGTCACTTTCCTCTGAGGTCTCTGAAACACATTTTTCAACCCCTTCCATGTGATTCAGATCATGTTATGGATTTGTTAACTTTGCAATACATTCGATTGAAACATCATAATTCTTTCCATGACAAGAGTGTCTGATGTTACAGACACACAACCAGCAAGGTCAAGAGTTGACAGATGGAAGTTGGACCATGCAATTACTTCTCCCAAACCATTAGAAAGAATGTAACTGAAGAAAGGTGGAACCTAGTCTAAAATACACCCAACAGTGTAAGACACAAAAATAATTGCTTCATATTTAATGAATCTTTGATATGACAACCGATCCAAGAATCTTTGAATTTCTTTTCCCTGGTAAAAGTCAAAACATTTTTGAGGCAGTGGCAGTTTATCTAAATTATTGTTTTTCCTCCATCAGTCCTTAGGCTTAATCTCATTTGCTTTTATGGATATGGTAACCCTTTAGAATAGCTTTTAACCTTTTAAAAGTCTCCTTGACCTGAAGAGCCTAAAAATTTTTAATACAATATTGAATGATAAAAATTGAACAAGCAAGTGCTTTTCTTACTATCAGTCTGCATGCAGCACCCTGGGTCCTAGAGCAGAGTTTCTCCCTGAATTAAAAAAAAAAAAATTAAAATACCTGTATATAGCTTGCTTCTTGCTTCTACCAGAAACCTTCAGCTCTGACCTCTGTTTTATTGGCTCCATTGTTCCTTATGCCCCCACAATATCTTGGCTTCCTCTTTTCCAAAGAAAGAATGTGTTTTATCCAGCAGCACCTCAGCTTCAAAAAGCTCTTACTTCAAGTGTCCAGTGCATCATTCTGGTAAATTTAAGAAATCTTCAGCTTAAGATCGTTTCTTTCAATCATGTATAATGTAGATAACTTCATGACTAAATGTAAGAAACCAAGTCTTTTGTTTGCTTTTATCCACCCCCCTCACCATAGTCTCTGGGGCATTATCTATTTTGTGTTTAGTAAGATGTCGGACAAGAAGATGATCCATGAATATGACTCACTTTTTTTTTTTTTTTAATCTTAAGGTTTGTAGAATTTAATTACAAAATTAAAAGGAGTAAAAGCAAGAAGGCTTTTACATTCCCACCAGCCTGTGAGAAGGGATTGGGGCCCTCCAGGAGAAAGCAAGCCCGGATGGGTGGGTGGGTGGGTGCATGGGAAGAGCTGGGGAAGAGCTGCCTCACTCCCACAGGGCAAGGATCCACACTCCAGCATCCTGAGCCGAGGAAGACCTATTGTTGGGAATGTCAGTCAGCTGACATTTTTGCCTCCTGCTCTCTCTATCTTAGAGAGGGATCTGCATTTTCTAAGCCAGTTGGCAGCATGCACCACAAACAGCAACGCACTGCAGGCCCGCAGTATAGACTGTCACCCTGTGATAAGTGTGCCAGCTCAGTGGCGCAAAGGTTTTCAGATACCCTCCCTTGGGCTATCATTCCAGTAAGCAGCGCCTCCTCCTTCTGCTCCTCCCCTCTCCCTTGCACACACTGAGTGTCAGGCTCTCAAAGCTTACTTCTCAACATAGTTACAATAACCCAGCCCGGCCAGTGATGCTTAAAATTGAACCATGGTTCAGGGGAGCAGTAGGCTCTCCCTGCAAGCACCCTAATGTGTTAAACAGCCATGCCAGGTAGCGCTCTCCCTTCTCAGAAGCAACTATTTAGAGAGACCATCTGTCAATAGAAGTTCGTTTTTTATGCAAGTCCTCTAACCTAGCGTTTGAAGGATAAACAAACTTGTACTTATATAATTTCCTTTAAGGGCAGCATTTCCCTACATGTCAGCTCTCACTGCCTGCTCTGACTGCAGGACTAGAAACGGAACAGGAGGGCAGGTTTTGGAGCCCTGGTGACTGAGCATGCACTTCCAACATGACTGCGTTTGTACAGCTGAGGCTCAACATGTAGGACTCTTTAGGTGGTTGGAATTATTTCATTTGGCACCACAATTTCCTCAAATAATACATATTTTTAGAGAAGCACTGCAAAAGTAAACTCAAACCAATTGGGACATTTATTCTTCAGGTTTAAAATTAATTTCCTGTATTTCTCTGGCTTTAAAAAAAAATTCCTATTGGAACTGCCACCTTATGAGAAGAAAAATCAGAAACTATTTCTTTTGTACCCAGCCCAGTATCAGATGAAATGGAAAAGTGAGGGCTTCCTTAGCGTTAACCCACTGGAACTTTCCAGTTGAGAACTGAGATCTGCAGACTGTTTTAGGTTAAGACCCTGCTTCATTCCATGTTAGGTAATCAGATGTCATTTGGGCAAAATAAATGGGAAGCACTCAAGGAATCAGAAGAGGTGAAAGAGCAGAATCTGGTTTGGATAAAAGTTTAATTCTTCAGTTCCAAGAGGCACAGCCCTTCGAAGATGCTGAGCACAGTCAGACAGGAGTGGCCGAGTAATGAAGATGGATGCATCTTGTTATCAGCAAGCCGTTTACTAGGGCCTGACGTAACCTTAAACATTGCAGATAGCTCAATGGCACTTGCCACTAAACCCCTAATTAATGAATAGCAGTCCCTAAATTAACAATGTGCATTTACAGATGAATTCTGGGCACTCATTAAATGATGTTCAAATACCAGACAGCAACTGTTGGCTTATACCTGCTGGAGTGCTCCATCCAGTGTGTGTTTAGGAGGAGTTTTAACCGGGACTTTCCTGTCTTCTAGGGCTGGAGGCTAGTTGTGGAGCAGAAACCGAAGCTCTCCTCCCCGGGGGTGAGGAGCAAAGAGATGTGAGTGCGGCTCTCAGTGGTGACACCTGTGCCTTCAGTTACATGAGATCAGAAACAGTCCAATATTTAGCTGGTGCTGCCAGTTAAGGTTAATTTTTTAAAAAGTTCAAATTCCAACCAGCTCTGCCAAAGATAGAATAAGACTTTTCAGAGTACAGCCCCATGCTGCACATTCATGAGCTGGCTGGAATGTCCTCTGAGAGTGGGGGTGGAAGGCTCAGACAATGTGTAGATTTGTTTGGCAAAAGCTTGATCCATAAACAAGGGCTCCTGGCGGGGGAGCTCGGGTCTGGCTGCAGTAGGCCTCCTTCTGACTGTCCTCTCCACTGAACCCAATGACCAGAGCCAACCAAAAATGTGTTCCACAGCAAACAGTAGCCCAGTTAATTGTCTAGCACATTCTATTGGGGGTTTCCTCTTGATTTCAAGGAATAAAATGGGGAGCTGAGGACTTGTAATTTAACAAGGTGTAGCCTCCATGTGAGAAGGCGTATATATGGCTATTAAATAATATTATTGCTTTCAACTCTTACTGAAGTAAAATAAAGACAGAAGCCAAGTATGAGTAAGATATTGGAAACTAAATTAAGTGGATAGAAAATTTTTAAACTTCTGTGAGAGGCGGCCATAAGAGAGGTTCTTGCAGCACTAGGTGAGAAGTAGAAATGGATTTCAGGGGAGCTGATGTTCAGAAACATCTCCCTCCAGGTCATTTCTGCTCTGGCTAAAACCCCGGGGTAAGCCTTTCTGTTGTGAGAGGAAAGCATCTGAGGCTTTGACCAGTTGCTTTCTGGACGCATCCATGCTAAAGAAAGTAAAGCTGCCTTCCTGCCAAGGGCACAGGGAAGAGGCTGTGTACCAGCCCAGAATTCCCCCCATGGCAGTGCTGAGATCCATGTATGGTCAAAAGCAAAGGCATTGCCTTGTTTCTATGGACCTTTTCCACATTAGGCTTTTCAAACTTGTATGTGTGTAACTTCGCGGACAGGATACTTCCATAGCTCCACAGAGGCAATATGAGGACAAACCAGATTGCCAAAAAAACCTCTCAGGGCTGGGGTTGTAGCTCAGTGATAGAGTGCTTGCCTACCATGTGTGAGGCACTGGGTTTGATTCTCAGCACCACATATAAATAAATGGATAAAATAAAGGTCCATCCACAACTGAAAACATAGATAAAATTTAAAAAATAAAACTCTCAATTTTAAAATGCCCAGGGTACTTGTGCTGGGGTGGGAGCTTGGGATGGGGGGAGGGTGCTATGTCTATCACCCAAATATCCCTGAGGAATTAATTGGGAGGAATTGAACAGAGTGGGGGGGGGGGGAAACAGGTGTTTCCCTTTTCCCAAGGGCATTTCTCATTTATCATATATCTAGTCAAAAGTTTCTTTTTGAGCAGACTTTATCACATACAGATAGACAGAGGCTGTGTGAAAAAAGCACCCTGAGCAATCATTTTAAGAGCTGCCCTCATTCCACATTGTGTGACTGAATACAAATCCTTTATTCTTCCCAGTTTGAAGATGAGATGGGGATTTAACCTCTGCTTGCCATCATTATCAGTTCACTGAGTTTCTGAGTATAAACCACAAAGCTCCTGAAAATGTAAGTTACTGGATGTTTGCCCTTGCCCCATTCCCCCCACATCCAAAGCAATCCAAATACAGAGCTTACTGGGAGGGGAGAAGATCAATAGAAATGAGTTTCTTATTACAACATTCCCCTGGAGTTCTCAGAACTCTATCCGTGGTTTCTCTAGTCCCAGTGGTCATACAATTAGAGAGGGAAAAAAAAAAGTGGACTTCAGACAATGAAAGAGAATGAGCAAAGGACAGACGCAAATCACAGCATCTTTTTCTGCCTCCATTATAAGCTGCGTAACCCAGCTCATCATAGCATATGTATGGGCTGCATTTCCTCAGGTTTCAAAAGCCTGATGCTTCAGTCAGAAATGTATGTCATAATAAAGCAACAAAAGAGCTGTCCCTTATGTAACCCTCACTGGCAAAATCTCAAGAATCCCTGGCCCATAGCTCTCTGATTCAAGGGGTCCCTGGGGTGTCTCACATGTGTCCCGAATCACTGCAAGTGTCTTCTGCTCCCACCTCATGGCATTTTCTCTACTTTCTCTGTCATTCCTGACTCCCAGAATGACTCTCCAGATGTTAAAATTGACATCAATCCTCTAGCCAGATATTTTCACCCTGACATTGTCTCTTTTAAGAGTCTGACCTTGGCCTAGAGAAGCTTTCTTGGACCTACATAAAAGAAATCCATTCTTTCTCAGTCTAACATTTTATTTAGGATGTTAAAGGCCAGCCATTTGTTCTTGGAGGGTCTTCTCTTTGGGGGAAAAGTCTTCTTCCCCAACCTAATTTAATTCTCCCGTCTGTCCAAAGAGTGTCACCAGCTCATCATACCAGCCTAGGTAGACACATCAGGTCCACCCAAGTTGACTGACCCAGGGCCCTCACTCTGAGATAGTCAAATATACACAGCAGTGTCATTACTATGTATAGGATTATATACTGACCAGGTTAGCCTTATTCTAACACCAGTGCTTATATTGGACTACCTCTTATATTAAGTTAATCCTATCTACTATAATAAACATGCATAAGTGGATCAGATGCAATAGAAGTGTATTTCTTCTATTTATAAAAGGAATAAAGAAAAATCCCACCCCACGTGGGTGTTCTCTAAGTAACAACCTGAGGTTTTAGACTCCCTTCATCTTACAGTTCACTAACTTCAACATTCCTTAGCCTCTTTAACTTGCATTAACATACTACTTACAAAGCACTGGTAAAAGACAGTTGCATGAACCCCTAGATATAACAGGTAGGCAGCTAAAATATAGTTCATGGCTAGGAAATTATTCCCCTGCAATTCTACACTCTGGAAGAGGCAGCCCAAGTGTTGACGTGAGCCAGGCTTCTTTGCCACAGCACTTGACTGATGTGTATATTAACAAAAGAACTCTAGTAGTGTATATTCAATTCCAACTTGCCCTTATTTTGAACTCTTTATGTTTCAGATATAGTATCCCATTTAGTTCTTTCCATGAACCTAAAATGAGGCAGGTCAGGTATTATCACTCTATATTACACAAAAGAGAAAGTTAGGCATCTTAAGAAATGTGGTGAAGGATAAACATGACTTAATAGGATGTCATCACTAGTAATAGCAGAGTAAGGACCTCCAAAAATCTGCTCCTTCATAAAAGCAAAAAGAACACTGGCATAAAGTGTCAAAATCAAAATGTTCAGAACTTTGGAAATGAAGCAAATGGATTGAAACAAATTGAGTAGTGCTTATTTAAGCAAAAACAGCTAAATATTCATAAGAAAAGCAAGTTTTATGATATCACAGCTTGCACTCAGTAGCCTTGAAACCAAATTGCCCCACAATTACTTGGAAAACCAAAAGCTTAATAATCACTGGCGAATTCCTAGAGAACTGAATTATCTGAGCAGTCTCCAGGTAAAGATATGTCTTTATTTGACCTGACTTAGAGTTTGGTTATTATGAGGCTTTTCTCTGAGGGGATGTATCAAAACAATCCATGGCAATTGTGTAACTTTCAAGTTGCCTGAGGCAGCCATAACAGTCAAGACAAATAAGCTAACAAAAAATCTTAAAAGAAAAAGCTGGGGAGTGAGATGTCTAGTAGGGCTTTGAAAATCTCTGGCACTTTCCTGGAAATTCAGAAAGTCATGTGCATGTATATGGCTATACATATGCTAACTTGAGAAGGCCCTACACTCTCACCTCTCCTTAACCCTGGGCCTCAGCAGAGGCAAGAAATGACTCGTTACATACAAGAGGACATTGTTAAGAATAATATCTGACTTTCTATCAGAAACCATGGGTGCCAGAAAGCAGTAGAATGACATATTCAAAGAGCTGACAGACTTATTGAGCAAGAATTCTATATCCAGCAAAACTATCCTTCAAAAATAAAGAAGAAATTAAAATCTTCTCAGATTGAACAAAAAACTGAATTTGTAGCTAACTGACCTGTCCTGAAAGAGATACTAAAGGGAATCCTTCCTGATGAAATGAAAGAGCACTAGATTGTAAATCAATTCATTTGAAGAAATGAGGAGAATTGGTCAAGATAATGACATAAGTAAATACAAAAGACAGTATAAATATATCTTCTGTTTGCATTTTTCTTTTTTTTCTGTAAAATTTAAACGACCACTGTTAAAGCAATTATAACTGCTAATAGGCAAATAATGTATAAGTATGTCATTCGTTAGACAATAATATGACAAGGAGATAATAAAGTTACATTAGAGCAAATTCTATGCATGTTATTGAAATTAAGTTGGTATTAATATAAACTAAATTGTGACAAATTAAATGTTAATTTAACAACAGAGAGACAAAATTTATGAAGCAAATTGATTTTATTCTTTCTTAAGTCTGAATAATATCCATTGTATGGATATAAAACATTTTGTTTACTATATAATGAAATTAATCTTGAAAACTTACTAAGTAAAAGATGTCAGACACAAAAAGCCACATACTGTATGATTCCAATTATATTAGATGTCCTGAATAGGCAACTTCATAGAGATAGGAAGTGGATAAGTGGTTTCAGTGGTTAAAGAGAAGTGGAAATAGGGAGTAATTGCTAACGGGTTTTCTTTGGGGGAAGATGAAAATATTTTTTGTAATTGGAAAGTGATGATGGGTGCCAAAATCCAGTGGATTGTACTCTTTAAAAGGGTAAGTTTTGTGATATGAAAATTTATCCCAATTTCTTAAATTATAATAATTTTTAGCTTACCCATATTTCACACACACACACACACACACACACACACACACACACACAGCCCAAACTTAGGTTAGAAGTCAGTGGAGATTTGGTTATATGTATATCTAACTCTGAGCCTTTTTTTCTGTCATTCTATTCTTTTCCACGTAGAATAAATTTAAAGAAACATTGAAATAGTTCTAAGATTTTTGCAGTTTATTATCTATTGCCCTAGAAAATCTTTATTCTGATTTCATAGTATATTAGTATTCTTTATTGCTGTGTACCAAATTACCATAAACTTAGAGGCTTTAAATAGCACAAATTTATTATCTCACATTTCCCTGGGGTCAGGGGTCCAAGCACTGGGTAGTTGGGACTACTGTTTAGTTCTCACCAGACTGAAACTGAGATGTTGTCCAGAGCTGCAATCCTCATCTGGGGCTCTGAGCCCTCTTACAAGTTCACTGGTTCTTTGTGGAACCCAGTTTCTTAAGGTTACAGGATCATAGGCCCTAGCTCATACTGGCTACCTGCCCTCCCTAAACTTGTGGCCCTTTTGTATCTTCAAGGTTAGCAGGACAGCATTTCTGTTGTTCCTTCGGACTCTGACTTCTAGATTCTCTATTAAATGTTGCACCTAATTGAGTCAGACTTACTCAGGATAATCTTCCTTTTGATTCATTTAAAGACAACTGGTTGGGGACACTGGTCACATCTGAAAAATCTATTCACCTTTGTCCTTCATGAAACAAGAGAGTTAATGTTATGGCATCTTATTCATAGCTGAAGCCCACACTCCAGGAGAGAGGACACTCAGGGTAGGTGTCAATGGTGTAATTACAGAATTCCACTGTTGGAAGTAGGTGCTCCCTATGTGCCAACCAGGTAAGGGCCTTGCTAAGTAAAGAGCATATAGAAGCATGATCACTGTTTGGATGTCATTTGGGGAAACCTGGTCAGGAACTGCACCATCAGAACCAGCCTCTGCTTAAGCACCAGACCTAAAAAGTACTTTCCAAACCTGGTTGCCCAGCAGAATACTGCACTTGGGAATTCTACCCCTTAATTCAATATAGAAAGTACAGTTAACCTTATCTGTGTTCACCCCCTACAACACACACACACACACACACACACACACACACACACCCTACACACCCTTATATTGTTGAGAAATTCCAGATTGGCAGCAAGGTTGAGAACCCTTATCCCCAGACTTTGCAAATCTCAATTAGTTAAAAAGAGACAAAATAGCACTGTGAGTAAATTCTATGCTAGCTTGTAAATAATTAAATTTACATCCATATGTAACTAGTTACCTTGTATAATTCGGTCACTAATTCCTCCTCGCTTTTTATTCACAGGGGAAAAAAACTCCAGCATAGTAAAAGAAATCCATGGTTTAAATCACAGACAACTACGAATTCCTATCTCCACTTCACTTGTAACTCATTTATAAAATCTCTACGGATTACTTAAAATCTGTCTTTGGTTCCTTATCCATAAAGTGGAACTAGCAGGACCTGCCCCACCCACCTCTCAGGCTGTGGTGAATAAAGAGGGCTGGCAAACTTTTCTAAACACATGTCACTGGAGAAGTCGGTCTCGGTTCAGCAGACTCCCTGATTTTTGGACTGCTGTGGTTCCTTGGGTCTGTCTCATGAACATCCTGGGACAGCCAGTCCTCCTGCCCCCATATTTTGGGAAAGGGAGGAAGAAGACTACAAGGAAGCTTCCCATTTTCCCCTGGCTGCCTGCCTTCCCAATATTCAGCCTCCCCTTTGTGGGATCAGATTGATAGAAAAAAAAAAAAAAAAAAAAAAAAAAACCATACATCTGTGCACATTAAAGGTTGTCCGTAGGTGGAGGGGAAAAAAAATGTTCCCTAGAAAATTTTAATATCCTATAACACTCCTCCCCCACATCGCATTACACATAGATTGGGCACGCGTGGCCAATTACGGCATGAAATACCATTCCCGCACCACCATGCCACACTTCCCTCTGCACCCACCCAGTTCCTGTGATTAGTAACCCTCAGAGGCAGCTCCCTGCCACTGGCTCACCCAGCCTCTTGCACTTCACACTCCCCTTCTCCCACCTGCAGGGAGAGGTTAGGGAAGGCAGCACATGTGGTCTGACATGAAATGGAAAGAGAAATACAGAATTCTGCACGAAGACAGTACCATTCACTTTTGAGCAGTCGTTTGCTCAAACTTGCAAATAATTAGACCTGTTTTATCTAGTTGAAAGGATTGTTTGGAGCATACAGTGAGATAATAGATGTCAAGTGCGGTTTGGAGTCTTTTAAGCACTATGTAATGATATGGTTTAAGGGCAAGATCTGAAAGGGGGCTAACTTAAATTAGGAGAGGATAATTCTCATTCTCCCAAAGCGTCTCCCACATACTAGTTGTCATGTTATCATGAATTGGGCAAGTGTAAGTCAACCTATTGAACTATAGGCTTCTTCAGAGCCCAGGTTATCTTGCTGGTTCAGAATTTGGGCTTTTAATAAAACAGGAGCCAAACCTGGAATACAGAGGGGAGCTGCTTATTTGTCTGAAATGGGTAACCCAGAGCCATGGCACCGCATAGGAAGCGAAGCCCCAGGAGATAGAAACTTGTTTGGTAGACTGCTATATCCCTGGCATTTTAGAGCACCGCCTAGCACATAGTAAGCACTCCATAAATATGTGTTGAATAAATGCATGAGTAAATGTTTACTGGCTCAAGTTCAAAAAACTGTAAAATTTTATTCGACAGAGTTAAGTGGCAGTCATTTTCATCTCTAGAAGGAGAGCAAGCAGGGCTCGCTCAAGGCAAATCTCGGAGTCTGTGGGATGCTCACTCTGCATGTCCTTCTCTTACCCTCTCAGGGTGGCTTTCCTGCAGCCTCTCTGTCTCCCTACAGTTCTCTTGTTTTTTCTCACCCCAGCACATTCCGTGCTGTCCTGTGATTGTTCTATGCCTTGGAATCTACCCCAGGCCTCCTTATTCATGATCCCAAATTGCTTTAACTCTCCAGCTTTTCCCATTCACAGTCTTCCCATCAACACGTCCTGCCCTGAGAGGTCATAGCACAAGCTGAGAAATAGCACCCATACCTCAAATAGAGAGTTTAGGTGTTTCTGCATTTTTGTGTCCTGTTTTTCAGCATCTGCTCTTCCAGGACCCCAAAACAACCACAGTATACTCATCACAGCCACATGTGACTTATTTGCCACTATCTTGTTATCTTGTTGGAGGATGTTGTATCAGTCAGAATTCTCCAGAGTCCAGGAGATTTATCATAAGGTACGATGAACCAATGATGTAGTTCCAGTCTGAAATTGAGCAGGTGTGAGACTCCAGAAGAGCCAGAAGAGCCAATGTTTCAGTTCAGTCTTCTGGAAAAAAAACAAATGTTCCAACTCCAACAGTCAGGCAGAAGGAGTTCCATCTTACTCATGGGGAGGTCAGCCTTCTCCTTCTAGTCAGATCTTCAAGTGATTGAATGGGGGCTGTCTGGGCCCATTTTGTACTGCTATAACAGAATACCTGAGACTAGACAATTTATAAAGAACAGAGACTTATTCCTTATCATTCTGGAGGTGGGGAAGTCCAAGATAGAGAGCTGCATCTGGTGAGGTCCTCCTTGCTGCATCAGAACATGGTAGATGCATCACATGGAAAAAAGAAGAAGAGAGAACTGAACTCAATTTGATAACAAACCCACTCCCTTGATAATGACACTTACCCCTTCCCACAGGACCTAATCACTTCTTCAAAGACCCACCTCTCATCATTGTTGCATCAGTGATTAAGTTCCCAGCCCATGAACTTTGGGGCATACATTCAAACCATAGCAAAGCCACCCACATTAGGAAAGAGAATCTGCTTTACCCAGACTGCCAATCTAAATGTTAATTTCATCCAAAAATATTCTCACAGAAACACCCCAGAATAATACTTGTCCAAATATCTGAAACCCTCAGCCCAGTCAAGTTGGTGCATAAAATTGACTATCACAGATACCCACCTACCAACTTAAACTCGAAAATAAGCTTCTCTGAAGTCTTCTACTTCCTTTTTGGAAGTAGAAGGATTTGGAATTGAAGGATCACCCCCCACACACTACCACCACCACTACCAAAAAAAAAAAAAAAAAAAAACTTATGAAAGTGAAGAAGGTCAGTACTCCCAACCTCAACCTCAACCTTATCCCACTTCCTAAGCCTGGATCCCCTCAACTCTATAAGGGAGAGCTGCCACTGCTGGATGCCACATCTTCTCTCTTCATCTCTGCTCAATCCCCATCCAGTCCTACAAATGCTGACCTCAGCTGTGTCTATAATACAAGCATCCTGTTCACTTAGGTTAAATTACCATGGATGTCTAATGACAAGGTGACCCGATAACTGTTATGTGTGTTGTTAAATGTATATCAAATAAATATCATTGCAATTTTTACTTAGTACTAAGCACTGTGGTCATGTTGAAAAGACATGGGATAGATAAATAACCAAGGACTGGAGTTTGAATACTAGCATTTCCACTTACCAGAAATATGAAAATGAACAAAACCCTAAATTCATTGAGCCCTGGTTTTCTGCTCCTTCCCCTTATCTACCTCAAAGCATTGTTGTGGTAAATGAAATAAGGTCTGATCTTGGAATGGAAGTACTGTAACATGCTTTTGCAAATGTTTTATACTGTTACATTATTTTGAGCCCTCACAATTTGTTATTTATATAAGCTTCTCCTTATTACTTAAAGATTAGATTTTTAAAAAGTCTCTGAAAGACAGGAGCCTCAAACACACTCTGCAGTAGATTCCCAGGAATCAACCAGAAAAAATGAGGGAAAGAAACTTCAGATGAGGCAAAAATCAAAGAGCAGGAGTGACCGTGGAATAGCTGTAGCTCACAGGAGCCTTATTGTCCTTGGAGAAGGCATTTCGTTTGCTGTAGCAGGACAGAGATACTGTACTTTAAGAAAGGCCTTCATTTATCATAAAAATGATACTGGGTATCATGCAGACCAGCTGTGAGGCTCTCCAAGGGTGAAAGACACAGGACAAATTGTGTCCAAGTACTGAGGGAGAGAGGGTCACAACTCTTCCAGTGCAGCCGCGTAGCCCATTGGGCAGTGACAACAAAACAGCCCCAACTCAAATGCCAGCAAAGCAAAGGTGGGTGGTGTCAGAAGGCACATACAGGAAAAATTCATATCTCTGCTTTATAATGGATGTTCTCTTGTACTCAAAAAGCTTCAGTGAATTATGAAAGACATTTATCAGACATTAGAAAAATTCCAATGTTGGAAAAAAATTTACCATCATTTATCAGAGGCTTGAAGCTACAATGTATTTTTCATTATGTGATATGGAAACACATGTGCAATGAGTGGGTGGGTGTCTGGTTCAACACCAAAACCACACTGTCCCTCTGGTAATTGGATTCAGCCGAATACAGGCTGGTGCACCCTGGGTCACAGAGCATCTTAAAGCCAGAAATGAAAAAATTTTCCCAAATGGTTCTTAAACCCAACAATGACAACTGAAACTCCCATACCATGTAACATAACCTTTGTTATCTTGTGATGAGAAAAATAGGCTTGAACATAATCCAGTCATATGCACCCCATGTTCAATGTTAGACACAATTGATTCCATCTTATACCTTTTTTCTCCAACAAAAGTCAACAAGGCTTTTCACTCTTAATCACTCTGCTTCTCCTTGGCCTGATAAGTCCTTAATTGTACCTAATTGATCTCAATTTGTACCTCTGAATTGGTAAATCACAACCGAATTCAGAAAGAGAGTGGTGCCGTATGTGTCTCTGTCTCCTCCGGTCCTCCCAGCAGTCTGGTGCAGTGTCAAGAGGACTACTTTTACTTTCTCTTACATAAGGAAAAACTAAGTCAAAGAACGGCTACCAAGGTTTGTCCACCACTTAGTATCAGAACTGATGGGAAAGCCCAGGCGTCAGGGCCCCCCAGTCCAGTGCTCCTCAAAGATGGAAAAGAACGTCTTGGCACTTAAGATTGTGAGACCCTCACAATGGGCTCCTCTGGGACATCTCGTAATTTCCTCTTCAGGAGCTCCTTAAGAACAGCATAAAGGGATATCCAGCTGGAACCATTTACACAAACTGTACAGCCTGGAGGCAGGGGATGGACTTAATGACCCTGGGCTAATCAATTCCTGCTTCCTAACACAAGGAGTGATTGCAAAGTAATGATCCACCAGCCCCAGACAAACATCACAGTTATACATTAAATGAAGTATCTGATTCCTCATTCCATGATAAATGTATGGTTAATCCTGATTCCTGATCCATCATAAATTGCTCTTCTCTTCAGGGTCACTAAGTGACATTTGACTGTGAGTTGTAGAGGAAGTTGAGCTGGAGAGCCTCAGCTGGAGTGGGCGCAATATTGTAGGTATTGTAAGTGTTCGCATTAATCTACTGCCATCTGTCTTTATTTTGCTAACCCACTCAATCGGACACCATAAATGTTAACAGACATAAAAATGCTTTTCTTCAACATTAGGCACACATATCTTCTTGCTTCACCTCCTGAATCTCAGACAACCCTTGATTATCGCAGGCAATGCCACGATGAACCCCCAGCTCCCCAAAGTGGCTCTAAACAGTGATGCCATATGAGGCATTGCTCCAAATCCACAACCAGTATTTGGATTCCATTTCCAGGCTTCAATGCTCCTGTACTTGGCATCAAATTTCTTCCCTTCTTACACAGAAAGATCCAGAATGCAGCCTTTAGCTCATCCTCTAAGAATGTGGATTAGTGGGGTTAGTGGGGTTAAGACAATCACTCTCTCTTCTCCTAAGCAGATTGTGATAGAGGTAGCTACATCCCTACTCCTGGCCCCACCATCCTACAGATCAAAAAACAGAGCAGCCCCTATGTTCTTACTACTATCTGCTTTATGAAAAGGCCATTAATGTGATGACTTGAGTAGAAAAGTTCCATATAAGGGCTTCACCTTATAATTTCTGAGAAATCTGCCATCTCTCTGGGCCATTGAAGACTTCTTTGAAGTCTTTATCATCTTGAGTTTACTTTGGAAATTTCTGAAAGGATCGAAAAATCTTAAGAGTTTTGAATACTCTGAGGATTATGCTGTGACCCTTTATCTGCACTGTAGTGGAGGCTGAGGTATGCTGCCCAAATCCACCCTCAGGGACCAGGACTCATTCCCTCAGCTGCCAGAAGGGTTGAACACCCATGGCTTTTAGCTGAGTTCCTCATAAGATGTTCCCCAGAAAGCCACCCAGTCTAGGACCTCATCCCAGTCTCATGGGCCACCCACAACCTATGATTGATCCATGTATGGGTTTAAAGGTCTAGAGCCCAGCCCCATTTCAAGACAAGTCTGCAAGGCCATCCCAACTCTGGGGACTACCAAGGGACCCTGTGGCCAGGGTCACCCTTTGCTGTGACGGCATCGTTATTTGACTTCTCCCTGTTCCCACTCACGTTCTCTTCCCTCCCCTTCCCTGCAAAGGCAGGACAATTCTCAACAAACCCTCAGAGTCCTCTTCCTGAGGAATCTACCTTACAGCATGGATACTTGAAAGACAAGGAGTTTATGAACCATAATCAAATGCACATCAGTGTGTTGGCTTATTTTTATTCTTCTTCTCAATATGACTGATAATTCTGAGCTTTGGGTGGAAGGGAGACTACATTCTAGAAAATGGGTTTCACATGTGACAAGGGAACATTACTGAGCCAGGTAAAGAATATATAAGCTCTGCTCTTTCAAACATAATTAATTGACAGTATTAAACACTGTATCACTCTGAACCAACTGCCAATTTTTTATCTGTTGAAATGTAGGTCCTTGTGTGAGAGAGGGTAAAAAAGATTGCTGATATGCCACTCACCTGTCTGAGCTTCCTGTCCCCTCTGCAGGTCAGCCATTGAGGTTTCCCTCTCCCACTCTCCTTTACATGTCTTTGGAAACCATATTCTAACTAGTGGAATCAAATCTTATGATTTGTTTATAGCCATAGAAACGAGAAAGAAAGTAAGCCTACCACACTATGACAGGCTCAAGAGGAGTTCCTTGCTTCCTAGCCCACTGGCTGGCATAGCTATTGAGTGAGCCACCAGCCACATTGTAAATGGTGTGAGCTCAGGGGTCTCATGTTCTCTTCCCTGCATTCCTCCAACCTTGCCAGTTCTTCACGTCTCTAGACCTATACTTCTTGTTCTGGTTTTGCAATGCCTGAGATGGTCTCCATTTGTCTCAAAGGATATTAGGAAAAACAAAACTGATTGAAATAGAAGAGTTTTAACTTATTAACTGAAAAACATATATTTTCTTCAAGACCTTTGAAAGGAAGGGAAAGTGATATGAAATCAAGATAACAGCCCTGAGTTACACAACTTTCAAGCTCTTATGAGTCATTTTATGAGTCTGGCCCACAATTACTGTCTGTGTCTATCTGGTTCATTCAGGCATCCAGTGGGAAGGGAGAGAGAGAGACTGCAAGCCAATTCCAGAGGGGTATGCTTTTTAAATCATTAACTGTATCAATGCCCTTTCCTAGATAAAGTGAGAAATACCCAAACAAAATGGTCACTATTTTGCCAAAATACCTACGAAATACTTACTTTTTGGTGGCCATACTATGTTACTTCAGTTTTTATAAATGGTTATTTATAAGCCTATAATTTTAATATCCAAGCATAATGACAAGGTAAAGCACATAATCTGACATAAATGTTGATCCAAAAGGTAGGAGTGTGGTTGTAAGAGAGAGCGGACCGAGGTATAGAGAAGGTAATCATACCATGGTTTGACGTTCTCTATTTTCCAGAGGCTTTTATTGAAGCATTTCTCTCAGTAATGCTGATTTTGCAATTACATAGCAACAAAGCATTTGAAATAACTTTTCTGACACTCTAAGCATAAAAACTTAAACCTAGGTTAGGGGTTTATGGAAAGCAACTTTCTTCAAGTGTTTTCTGCTCAAGTGTTCCGTGCCATTGCACACAACAGGAAAAGTGTATTCCCAGAATCAGGAGAGGCTATGTCTCCACTGGGAAAGAGTTAAACAAAGGGAACAGATTCCAGCCAGTCAGGGACTGAACACTGAAGGAGAGTTTCTTTAGATGATGTAATGCTTGAATCTTGATATCCTTTTGGAAAGGGCTTGTGGTTGAAGTTTCTATAAACCAGACTGAGCTGGAATTTCCTACCATACCAAGAGTCTTCTCTGCCCTCTACACCATTTTCTTAGGTAGGTTTGTTCAAAGAGAGTATATTTTATTATGTTTGGCAAAAAGCACTTTTGAAACTTATTTGCATTTGGGTCCTTCAGCTGTTACTATCCATTGGTCCCTGCGGGCCATTTTATTCCTTACATGGTCATGACGTGGGACTAAGTGCTTAATAGAAAATTCTGAAAGACACCCTCTCATCTCAGTCACCCTCTGACTCAGCGTCGGCTCTTTCCGTTTATCTCCTTTCACAGATCTCCCGAGTGGGGAGGCTTGTAATGAATGAAGACAGAGACCAACACTTTGCGCTCTGTAGCAAGATGGAAAGTTGTTGGGGCCTGCATGGAAGCTATCACTTCATTGTCCCCTTTTCCACCAGGATGCTGTTGGCAACCAAATAAGTGGGACAGTTCCCAATGACAGAAAGTCTGGTGAACTCAGGAAACCCAGCCAAGGCAACTCAGAAACTTTGTTCACTCTCTCGAGAGCTTTTGCTGCTCTCGGTCACTGACAGAGGGAAGCACAGTACACGTGGAAAGACAAGTGGGACGTGCTCTGGCCTTGGTTTTAGGCATGCTTTTAACTTAAATCCTGGAGCTGTCAAGAGTTATATTCAAGAAATGGTAGGAAAGTTGGTGAAGAGCCTCAGCGGCAAAAAATCAGTATATCTTCCAACTAGGCTAAGAAATAACATCCTTTATGCAAACTACTTTTAGATTTAGAATAAATTATTCCTTCTGAAAGAATTAATTCATCATTTACTACGCCATGAAATCAAACATTAAGATCCAATAAGATTTTCCAAATCTTCTGTTTGGAATATACTGAAAAAATACCTATTAGTTTTCAAAAGTAAATGTATGTCCAACATCACGGCACTAAATGAGCTAATAGTTGTGGATGTTCCTTGGAAACATACAACTGTAAAAATAGACATGGCTATTTTTAAGTCCACCAGCTCTTGTTCACCATATGGTTCACCTGTAGGGCAGGTGGCTTCTGAGAGAATAGAACCTCAATTCTTTTGCCCTCTATTTTATCTCTGACCACTAGCACCTGGAACACTACAATGGCTTGATAAAGATTTGCTAAAATGAATTGAAATTTGAATTCACGATATTTATTAAGCACCTAGTATACAGGGCCCAGTGCTGATAGGTGACAGCAAAAAATAAGTGCAGAGACTAGTTTCTGCCTTCTTGAAGAGGGGACTCAGTATAATTAACCCCCAGTACCCTCAACCCAGATTTCAGGGGAAATGGTTGCAACCCCAATGCCCTCTGAGTTGGACAGGCAATGTCAACAAGTGGAAGGAGGCTACTGGTTTTAAGACCATAGGGTGTCATGAAGATAGAGGTACTCTATCTCCCTGACATAGAAGTTCAATCCTTGCTTAAAATTGTAGTTAGTTATTCAATATTACAAATAGTTTGTAATTAATGTACTAACAAAATAGGTCTGTGAAAATGTTGGCAGATTATACAATCATGAAAAGGAATGAAGTTCTAATACATGCTACAACATGGATGAACCTTAATTTTTTATGCTGAGTGAAACAAGCCAGAAAGAAAACAACAAATACTTTTATTATTATTATCATTTTTTTTATACCAAGGATTGAACACAGGGGCACTTAAACACTGCTGAGCCATATCCTCAACCCCTTTTTATATTTTATTTTGAGACAGGATCTTGCTGAGTTGCTTAGGGCCTTGCTAAGTTGCTAAGACTGGCTGTGGACTTGTGATTCTCCTGCCTCAGCTTCCTGAGCCACTGGGATTACAGGCATGTGCCACCATGCCCAGCAGAAAAGAACAAATACTTAAGGATTCCACTTAGAGAAAATATCTAGAATAGGCAAATTCATATAATCAGAAAATATATTAGAGGTTAACAAGGAATGGGGAATTATTACTTAATGATTACAGTGTTTCTGCCTTGACTGATGAAAAGGTTTCAGAAATAGTGATGCTGGTTGCACAACACTGTGAATGTAACTAATGCCATTTAGTTGTACACTTACAACTTGATGAAATGGTAGATTTTATGTCACATAATAATATGCAGAAAATTACTTACCATGATAATATTTTTAGCCTGGTCAGGAGGCTGAGGCAGGAGGATTGCAAGTTCAAGGCCAGCCTCAGTAATTTAGAGAGGCTCTGAGCAACTTGGTGAGATCCTGTCTTTAAATAAAAATAAAGAGCCGGGCGTGGTGGCACATGCCTGTAATCCCAGCACTTGGGAGGCTGAGGCAGGAGGATCGCAAGTTCAAAGCCAGCCTCAGCAATGGCGAGGCACTTAGCAACTCAGTGAGACCCTGTCTCTAAATAAAATACAAAAAAAGTGCTGGGGATGTGGCCCAGTGGTCGAGTGCCCCTGAGTTCAAACCCCGGTACCAAAAAATAAAAATAAAATAAAATACAATAAAAAGGGCTGAAGATGTGGCTCAGTGATTAAGCACCCCTAGGTTCAATTCCCAGTACCAATAATAATAATATTTTTTTAAAAATTCTAGCAGATTCAACCCAATCTGGCTGGCCAGTTGAGATTTTGAATCCTGGCTTGACACTATTCAATAATTATTTGGCAAATAAAGGAAGACATAGCTTTTCCCACCCCCATGATATCCTAGAGTTTAGTGGAAATGACACAATATTTTGATTCACAGAGCTAGGATCTTGCTGTTCACTAGCTCTGTAACCTTGGGTGAATTACTTAATCTCTCCATATCCTCTCCATATCTCAGCTTCACCATTAGTAATATATGGGGAAAAGAATAGGTCCTACGTCCTAGAATTATAGTGAAGATTATACAAAATAATGTTTGTAAAGCTCTTTTTATAGTGACTAGCCCATTATTATTTTATTAACAATTATTAACATTAGACTAATAAGAATATTATTATGACTATTATTAAGAAAACTAGAAAAATAAAGATCTGTTTTGTTGCTAACCTAATGATTTGTGCACTTAACCTGAGGATGGTTGTCATCTTAGAAACTACAGGCCCATCAAGGTAGAGTTTACAGTGATGTTTTCAACAGCATAACCAGTCTAATGACATTACCATCCTACTGAATATCCTTTCATGATTCCCCGTGGGTTTAGTAAGTTTCAAGCCCTACAGCAAAGGCTGAGCTTTTCAACCTTGTGATGGACACTGTAGCATCCCCATCATCCATTCTGTACTTCCCAGCACTGATGAGTGTTTTGCAATCTCTGTGCTTCCAGAGAAGCTGACTCCTTCCTTGGCTTTTAAGAGAGATCATCTGGCCCAGGCCAAGCTAAGCAGGTCATTCCTGCCTCTGCAACACAGTGCATGATACATGTCCAGGAATATGACTACCAATGCTCCAATCGGGAAGAATCTCAAGCCTCCTATTAGGAAGGCTCTACCTAGTTTCTTTCTTTTCTGGGTGGTATGGAAGGTAGGTGTGAGGGTCGGAGCTACTACAGTTCCTTCACAAACTTAGGAGACACGAGTCAATAAGTGGGGCAAAATAGGGCCCAGAAAACGAAAGAAGAATCAAGAGCTCTGATGAAGTTATGACTGGAGCTGTCCTACCACTGGATTTTTCTGTTTATTGAGCCAATAAATTATCTTTATTATTGTAACCAAAAAATCTTAGCTGGTTAAAAAAAAAAAAAAAAAAAAAAAAAAAAGTTAAGTCTCATCTTGCTGTACTGTTCTCCACCCTTCATTTCAACCTAATCTGGTTTCTGTTTAGAACACCCATGAGCTCCACTGATGGCACTGTTGTCACCAAGCACTCTCCCTCCCTGGACTGTTTTGAGCCGGGCATTTTCCTCCTACGTTACACTGCTCGGTTTGCCCGGGTTAATTCCCATTCATCTCTGATGGTTCAGCTCAAACATCATTTTTCCAAGAAAGCCTTCATGGATCTCTCAATCTGGGTCAAGTTCTCTTATCATGGGTACCATAACATTTAATCCTTCTTCATAGACTTACCACCATGATAATTAGATAACTGTCTAATTGTTTGACATCTATCTTTCACACTTGTCTACATTGTTCATGGCAGCTCCACCCCCAGTGCCTAACACAGAGCCTTGTCCATAAACTAAATAGTTAATAAATAAATATTACTTGAATAACTATTCCTTTAATTCCCAAGGCTAATTGTAAAAGCTTTGGTGGAGACCCAAGTAAGACCAAAAACCCCTTATTAGTTGATAAAGGAGGGGTTAAGATAAGAATGAGCTGCTGCTCTCTAGCTGTGGATGAACCACATGCAACAAATACTGGCTAGGCACCCACTCTGTGCCAAACAGGGACTGAGGTACAGAAGGCATCAGCCCTGCCCACCAGGGGCTCTTTACTGGAACTTAATTAGCAGGGCCTAGAGAATACTGCTGCTGTGTAGGATTCCAAGTCACATCTATCACTCATTGCTTTGGTGTTTAGTTCAAGCAGGGTCAAACCTACATTTAGCCTTTCAAAAAAATCTGACTTTTCCAGTGTCCTAAATAGCAGAAAAAGCATAGCTCTCAAGCCTCCCTTTCTTGCAGTTTCCTTTGACTCTGCCTTTAATCTCTAATGCTTGGAGACAAAGAGTATTGGTTGCCTTCAAGCCAATCCTCTTCAGGTATGTGGAAGCATTTTGTAAAATCAACCCTCTGTTCACATTCAAGTTATACTACATCATCGCCCAGGAGCAAGAGATTGCAAGGGCCTAAGAATAAGGCAGGATTCTGGGCGGGAAGTCAGGATGATCCAGAAGCCAGAATCAATTTTAGTTCTGAACCACACAGAACAGGATAGCTGAGTGTCTGCTAACAGAGCCAGGCATTGAATTGTAGAGGCCCCCATTCAAAACCGGGCTCTCCCACTGTCTAGCTTTATGACCTTGTATGTGTTACTATGCTCCCTGAGCCTCAGTTTTCTCATCTATAGATCAGGGATAAAAAGTACTTGCTTCTTAGGAGGAAATGAGTTAAAATATGTGAAACACTTTGCACAGGTCTGACCCACAGAAAGTGCTGGATACATTTTAGCTTATTATTTTTGAATCCTTTGGGAGAAAAGAAGAGATTAGTGCGAGAGCTTCTTTCCCCAGCTCTTGTTTTGAGCTCAGGCTGCTTCATCCAGTGATGACCTGTATTGACTCCATGAGCAGATGCTTCCTTGGAGACTTTCACTGTATTTCCCCCCTGGGCCCACTTTACCCTGAAACAGTAGCATGGACGGGGAGACAGTTTAATGCCATTGCTTTACCTCCTGATAACAGCATTGTTGACATGTCAGCCCTCCATGTCAAAATATTATGACAACCATAATAAGCAAAATAAATTTAAAACGTTTATTGATTTTAAGTGTTATCATTTCCCTCTATGATCAGTGACATATGATGTCAAAGGTGATATATTTAAAGTTTATTTTAAGCAAGATAATTAATGAAATGGGTTTAGAAGTTGAGTACTTAACATATATTATGATGCACTTTGGTGAAAAATCCCCTTAGGTAGGGACGTATCAGCAGAAGCTTCTAAACTTGAGTCTAGCATACAATCCCAGTGACATCCTTTCTACCAGGGTTCCATGTCCACTCACACATGAGACTAGAGAAGAGATGGAAGTATGCTGTTGAAATTGCTCACACCATCCTGATAGAAATCAATAACCAATCTGGCATTCATAAGAAAAACAAAAACTTAAGAGAAGCCAGGCATTGTGGCACATCCCTATAATCCTAGCAGCTGGGGAGGCTGAGGCAGGAGAATCACAAATTCAAAGCCAGCCATAGCAACTTAATGAGACCCTAAGCAACTTAGTGAGATCCTGTCTCAAAATAAAAATAAAAAGGGCTGGGGATTTGGCTCAGTAGTAAAGCACCTCTGGCTCCAATCTCCAGTACCAAAAAAAAAAAAAAAAAAAAAAAACTTAGAAGAATTGGGCTAGTGGAAATTTCCTCTTCGTTTTATCCCAGCTCCTTTACCACGACCTGTCTTCTCTCAGCTGATGGCTCCCTAGGCAGGGATGGAGACTGGGCTGGGGGTTGAAAACAGGTTCAGCCAAGCCACCCTATGGGGTCTACCAGCAGAGAAATAATGTTCTCAAAATCCAGGTGCTAAAGATGAAAGTTCGATGCTATCCCCCAGCAGAGAGTGCCCATTAGCACAACAGCAATGCAGAAAAAGGATGAAGGAAAAAGGGAACAGAGACGTCAATGACAATTAGAGATTTTTCTGACAGGGCCTATGCTAAACGAGTTATAGAGGCAATTACCCTAAAAAATTTGAAGTGGCCATTTGCTTAGTAACCTAGACCGACCTGCCACCCGTGCAGAGATTGCCATAAGCCGGGAATTTATGGTGTTAGAGTGCCGGTTTAGCATAAATTACCTCAGGGAACAGATTTAAACCATTTACGTTTTTAAAAATTATGCAACAACAACAACAACAACAAGATGAGTTTATGCAAACTCAACACCAATTGCAGAACGGGGCCCTCTAAGTCTTTATCTGCAAAGACACGGCCTTCCTCCTCGCCTGTGTGTTTTCTCCCGCTGGATGAAGATTCACAGCATTAATACATAATAACTGTATCTCACTCCATTACAGGTAGTTCAAGGCCGCTCAGCATAAACGATATGCATGGCTTTGTGTCTTCATCTTTAAAACCACCAAATATGTTGGTCGCAGACATATGTTAGCTTTAATGCATCCCCTGCCATAAAAGTGCTGCTTAAGACTAATGAGCAAACGAATGTTTGTTTAAACCTCTTTGTGAAAATCAAACAAGCTTTCAACAGCTATTCTCGTATTTATCGTCAGATGTGAATCATCACTTAGGTGCTGTGCCCTCAACTATTACCAGCTAATGCTCATAGTTCCTCAGCACTAATTCACTTGCTAGAGTTTTTGTTCTGGGTTTTTCTTCTCTGTCCGCCCCCACTTCTTCCTATCTGTCAGAACTTCTCCAGAAAAGCTCTATGTGAGAAGTCCTATATTTTCCCTGGCAGAGCTGACAACACTTGTGCCCATCCTAGCCAGGATGCTGTGTTTAGAAGGGTCATGGCCTCAGCGAGTCTTCCAGCACTGTATTTCACCCAGCACCTATCTGCCCTGGGTCCCGCACTGAGACCCTCCTGAGCAGAGCAGCACAAACCCGGCACTCGCCCTGCCTCTGCCCCCACCCCTCCTCACAAAGTAGCTGTTTTTTTTCAGGCTAGCAGCACCTGAAAAGCTCCCACAAGATTTACCCATTATATTAAATAACAGGTTTTAGAAGCTGGGAACTGTTATTCTAGTGTTGCTGGGTGTCATTAAGGTTGCACGTCTATGCTTGTTTAATTTTTCTTCTGCCATTAAGCAAACTAAATGCTTGGAGGTTTTTTTCTGTCTCAGTGGGGTCCACCCAGAATAGAAAAGAGAATAAGTGTTCCAGGGTTGTGTAACTGGGTTTTTTTGTTGCTTTCATTATGAGGAAGGAATTAAAAATCCCTCCTAGTCAGTACTTAAAATATCAAAGTCATTGTTTAATGCCTTTGAGTCACTGTACAACTAATTCAATTGCACAGTGTAGCGCCATTTCACGGTGTGTGAAACACAGATAGTACATAGAAGTGATTGCAAAGTTGAATAAACACCAAATTAGTTTTAAAAGTCTGCAACTTCCCGGTGGAGTCTTTCAAACTGAAAGACTATTGTCTGACAAAGTCAATGGTGGCCAAAAGGTCGCACTACCTTCTGCTTGTGTCAAGAGTGTCCCCTGACGCAGTGGAATCTGAAGGAGATGCTGTGCCCCGGGAGGCATGAGCACAACTCAACATTAACTTGCCTGCCTGTCACCCAGGAGACAGCGTACCACAACATGGCCCAGTGTGGGCAAGGGAGGGAGGAGCCAGGCTGGTAACAGGAAGGTTGTCCAAATAACACATCCCAGGACAATTTTTAAAAGTTTGATACAGATAAAATGTTATGATTTGGGAATTAGAAAGTCAGAGTAAGGCCCTCAGCTCTATTGCTTTCTGGTCATGAGCCCATTTTTCATTCATTTAACATTTCTGAGCCTCAATTCCTTTTCTAAGCCTACCAGTCAATAATAGGCACTGACTAACGCTCATGTATATTTCAGGTACTGTTTAGTCCCGAGGTCCTAGGGACACAATATCCAATAGGAAAAACTGGCCCTATCTTCAGTGATATTTATTATCCTATTATAAACAATCACAGAAATCCAAGAAAAATAATTATAACAGCTAATACTTATTGATCACTTAGAATGTGCCAGACACTGCACTATGGACAAAAGAAATAACTGAACACAAGCTGCAGTCATTCATTCATTCACCCAACAAATATACTTGAGGACCTACTATGTACCAGAAATGTAACACATAAAAAATTATGTCTTGACTACACAAAACTTTCATTCTCATGGAGGAAGATGGGCAATAAGCCAATAATGGCTTAGTCTCCCACCTTCTTCAAATCCTTGCTCAAATGTCCCTTTCTCAATAGAGTACATGACTTCATCTGCCACCCCACACTCATTCCACTTCATCCTGCTGAGAAGGTTAATTTCTGTGTCAACTTGGCTGGACTATAAGGTGCCCACATATTTTACCCAACATTACTCTGGTGTGTCTAGGGGGGTATTTTTAGTTGTGATTAACATTTAAATCAGTAGAATGAGTAAAAGTTGCCCTCCTGAGGGCATGACCATCATTCAATCAACTGAAGACTTGAGTAGAACAGTACGGCTCTGACTTGCTCTGAGTAGAACTCCTCCTGCCCCACCCACCACCTGAGCTGAGACAGCAGCCCTTTCTTGCCTTAGGACTCAAGCTGAAACACTGGCTCCTCTTGGGCCTAGAGCCTGCTGCCTTTTGCACTGTAACCACACCATCAGCTCTTTTAGTTCCTAAGCCTTTGAAATTAAACTAGAAATACATCATTGACTCTTCTGGATCTCCCGCTCACCAACTGCAGATGTTGGGACTTCTAAGCCACCATAATCATGTGAGTCAATTCCTTATTATTTATATCCTGTTCATTCTGTTTCTCTGCAGAAGTCTAAGCAGGCACACCTCCTCTGTGTCTTTCCTCCATCATGCTTACCTCTTTCCAACACATTAGTTAATTAAGTCTGTAATAATCATTAGTTAATTATTTCCTCCACTAGAATGTAAGTTTCACACACATACACACACACACACACACACACACACAAAAAAAAAAAAAAAAAAACTTGTTCATTTCTAGATCTAAAGCCTCACATCTAATAGGTCCTCAATAAATGTTGGAAGAATAAACAAATAAATATAATATACCAAGTGGAAGTAAGTACTATGAAGAAAATAGAACTAAGTCATGGAGATGCTGGAAGAGAGCAGGACACCTCTTATATGGAGGGTAGTCAGGCTCAGTGGGACAATGGGCATTGTTACTGGGATGGCCATATTATTTATCTTCCAAATCAGGACATCTGCTTTTAGTTAAACTTTTTATTCTGAAAGCCTTGTAGATTCACGTGGAGTTAGAAGAAATAATACAGAAAGATCCCATTTACTCTCCACCAGTTCCCCAAACAGTGACAAACAAACAAACAAACAAATAAAAAAGTATAGTATCACCAGTCACCACCAAGATATAATATTTATACAACCCACAATCTTATTTCTCAATTTAACTTGTACTCAGTTGTGTGTCTAGTTTTGTGCAATTATCCACATGTGTAGATTTCTACATGCACCACCCTGGTCAGAAAACTGACAGTTCCCTGATTACAAGGATTCATTATGTTTCTTTTGTAAAACAATATCCACCTCTGTGCCCCTCACCTTCACCCTTCCCAACCTTGGATGATCAACAATCGGTTGTCTACCTATACTTTTTTGCCAACTTGAACACTTCTGGGAGAAAAGGGGGACACTATTAATAACCATGGCAGCACAACTGACAAATGAGGACTGTCCTTAGCAAAACATGACATGTGGCCTTCTGTTTGTTATAGAACAATAAAAACAACAATGTCTAACCGAGGAGGGATGTTTACAGCCTGCAAGGCACTGCACCAATCCTTGTCCACATTATCACTCTTAAAAGCCCAAAACAACCATACAAGGACAATACTGTTATTACTCAGATTTTGCAGATAAAGAAATGGAAGCAGAGACATTAAGACGCTTGCTCATGGTCCCAAAGCATAAAGCTTTCAGAGCCAGGAATCATAACCTGGTCTGTCTGGCTCCAAAATTTGCCTTTTTAACTCCTGCATATTAAACAAATAATTACAACAACTAATTTATTAAATAATTACAAGTGAGCAAAGTGTTTTGAAGGAGAAGTAGAAAGCACTACTGAAGCATAAAATGGGAATTGGAAAAATATCTACCTCACACAGAATTGTTGTAAGGATTAAAAAATATTAGTTAGAGTGCTTTGTATACCAAAAAAAAAAAAAAAGCCTTTAAAACTTTCAGCATTGTCAACCTATATACCAGGAGAAATGGCCTTATGTGGACATTCATCATCTTATATTTCCAAAATTTAAGAGCAATCTTCTTAAAAGTGCAGTAGCTTCCCATATATTCTTTGGGATACTGACATAGAACACTGGCTTTTAAATTTTTAAAAAAATATAGCTTCCAACTGCAGCCCAAAGGAAGCAACATGGTCTGCAAAACCATAAACTGTATAGCAAGTCCACCCCAGAGGCTGGAGGATCCATCACTGAGGGAAAGAGTCTTATAGATCCAGAATCAAGTGGGATGTCCTTAAAGGTGGGGACGGGAAGGACCACTGGGTAGAGCAGAATGGATCAGAAACAATTATGTCAAATTTCATCTCAAGTTTCTCCAAAGGAGGAGCATTTAGGATCATTTACCTTACCACACATTTAAAAATAAATATTACCTTTAAGAGAATCCTTAATATCTTAATGTGGCAGTGAAAAATCAACACAGCCCAGAGTATAGCTCTTGGACTAAGTTAGGATATTAAAGATAGGGTCTCTTGATAGAGTTGTCTTTAGCTGTCCAGATCTAGACTTCTAGATTTTTTTTCTTTTTTTTTTTTAATTCAAAGTTGTTGTATTTATATTTTATTGAGATCTGATCCTGTGCTGATCTGACAGGTCGGAATGGTGGTGATCATCAGCCCATATGTCAGCTGCCCTTGGTAGGGGTAGCAGGAAAAAGGGTGGAGGTGGTCTAAGGGGCCAGTGAACTCAGCATTGAAACAAACATCGGTCCTGAGCCAAAAGAGTGAGTTTGAGTCCCAGCAGTACCAACACAACAAGGTGGTCCCAGTTTCATTTCCTTATCTATAAAATAAGAATAAAAGTACATTTTGTCAAGATTGTATGAAAATTAAATGAATAAATTGTTTTCTGTATTAATTTTTTCTAAGCCTTATAAAAGTAAAACTTTCTTTCTAAACCTTATAAAAATAAATTTTGAAATAATAAAGTATTTTTTTTAATTTGAGAAATTGGCAAACAGGACACCCTTATCAGGAGAGCTAGGATACAGAGAAGTGGGTGAATGATAGAAGGCTGAAAAACCCACAGGACTCCCTATAGGAAGGCCATGCACAGGAGCCTCAGGCCAATAGCAGGTTTTTAGAGGCTGTTTCGGAGCATCCCAGGACTCTGCCTGGAAGACTACACCCTCAGAAATCTCTGTGCCCCATTTTTCTCCTCAGCAGGATTTTGACCCTGTATTACTATATCCATCTCCAGGCCAGCTCACATTGTTTTTTCTGCTTTCACTCCAGAAGAAGATAGGCAGTGGGGAAAGGTGGGTCAATCTCATTCTAGCCAGATCTCACCCTCCCAGAAGGACCTTCATTCATTCTGAATAGATCACACTGGCTAAAATGAGACTTCCTTTCACACAGTCTAACTCTCACCCTGCCATTTTTGTTTTCAAGGCTCTTTTCACTCCCTGACGTGATTTTGCATGTTGATTTGTTTCTTTATTACTACAATGTACGTGCATGGGGGCAGAAAGGCCTGATATGTTTTGATCATCAACATATTGCCAACACCTAGGAATGTGTGGTGCATACCTGGTGCCCAATAAGTATGTTTTAATAAGTGAATGAATGAATTCCATCCCCAGCTTTACTCTATTAACATTCCCTCATCTTAGCCCCCATGGGCAACTCTAAAAATTCTGCAATTCTGCACATTATTTAAAGCCTTTCTCTATCATTTGAATTTTTCCTTACTCATTTTGGGTTTCCCCAAAAGAAGATCCAGAGACAAGGGCTTGGGTGCCAATAGTTTTATCAGGAATGTAATCCAGGAGTGGAGAGAACAGGGATAATGAGACAGGGAAGGAGGAAGAACCAACCAAGAGTGCCCTAGCTAAGTCACTTTTGTGGACCAGAGGCACTCAGTTCTGCCTTGATTTCCTGAGGGACACATGGAATACCTCCCATAGCATGGAGGACAGGGTATCAATCCATATGCACTGAGCAGTTTGAAAAAAATAGATTAGTCCTTGACTCTGAGAAAGCTTTACTCTGAATGAAAATGAAAACAAGAAATGCTTATGACCTATTTACTGTACCAAAGGGAATTAAATTTTATGGAGTGCCTAACACGAGCTGGGAACTGTGCTAGGAGATTTTTTATATATTTTTTTTTCTTATTTCATTATGACAACAAGAGCTGCCAGATTTAGGAGTCCTTCCATTTAAGTAGGTTCTTCATATACATAATCTCACCAATTGTTACAGTTTAGTAAGAAGAGTTTTTGTCCTCACTTTAAGAGAAGGGAAAAAAAAGTGAGACTCAGGGAGAAGAAATAATTTGCCCTAGGTCATACCACTAATATATACCACATCCTCTGACTCCATAGTCTGTTCTGTATAGAAATATCTATATGAAAAATGCAGGGCTATATACATTTGAGTGAATTACTACCTGACAGAGACAAGAAAAGCTACAAGAACTCAAAGAAGAGAATGCACAGCTTCAGAACTCTAGCTAATGATATTGTATTTTATACTGGGAGTTTGCTAAGAAGTTAGATTGTAGGAACCTCACCAAAGACAGAGACAGAGACAAAGAGGGAACAATGGATATGTTTGTTTGCAGAACTATGATAATCACTTCACTAGGTATGTATTTATCAAAACTGCATGCTGTACTCTTTAAGCAATCAAATGAACAAGCAAAGAAATCACATTCAAAGAAGGGAATGATTTTTTGTGGGCTAGATTTAGTTTTAACAAGATTTCATTAATAAGGTGGATCTTAAGTTTTTAAAAAGTTATAAAAGTGAAAAGAAGAGAGTAGGGGAGAGAAAAGGGAGGACTCCTGACCAAGAGAACAGTTGGAGGGAAGGGATGCACATGGGGCAACTGGCTTCACTGATCCTGAATCTTTCCCTTCCACAAACTCATCCAATATTTTCTTTCATGAGTAGGTAGTGTGCCATGGAGTCACAAACATGAAAGATATAGATTTAGAACATGATCTAGGCCAAACAAAAAAGAAGAAAAAAAACTAAAAAAAAAAAAAAAAATCCAGATAGTTGTCATGAGTCTGAGACCCTAGAACATTAGAAACCCTAAATTTTTTCAGTGTATTTGAAAAGGCATACATTCACTTTGTACAGCCTGACAGCAGTGGAATGCTAATTGCATTTAATTTCCTTGACTTCTAACCCTCCTAACCTGCTGTGCTGCTGGGACAACTGTGTAAATCGAAATATGCTGCATTGTATGGGGAATGTGTGTATCAACTCATTCCAAACTGCTTGGTAATTTTTTAAAACACTGTTCACAATAGTATCTATGCCATTTTTGTCTTTTAGAAGCCTTTCTTCTGAACCATGACACAACTGGTTAACATAAGCATCAAAAACAACACACAATAAAGAATAAACCAGAAAAAAAAAGATTCAGAAATTGATGAGGGAGGCCAAAATATCTGCAACATCCCTCCCACCCCAACTGTTCTAAATGTTCTTCCATTTTCAATAAAAAAAAAAAAAAAAATTGGAATATTGCCTTGGGTCTACTAAATCATTAGCAAATTAAGAACCTGTTTTTAATAACATTTAACTTGTAAATAATGCATTAATTGACTAGCCTGAATGTTAGCTTGAGCATTCGAAACTCTGCTACTAAATTTGTAATGAAAGAAATGTGCTGTAACAGTAGGCTATATGGTGAATAGAACAGATTAAATATGACAGTTGATATTTGTGAAAATGGGGTTATAATTAGAGGACACCTGCAGCTGTTTTCCAACCAAAACAACAGAAATTAAACTTGCATAAAGTGTGTGTGTGTGTGTGTGTGTGTGTGTGTGTGTGTGTATGTGTGTCACATTTGCTATTGGTATGTTTCTTTTGTTCTCCTTGAGTCTCCTGTTGGTTTTTCCCCTTTTTGTCAGGTCATATGTCTAAAGAAGCAACAAGTGACCATTTGCTGGATACACTTTATTGGATCTCTAAGTGATACATCCTGGGGAGAAAAAAAGGGCAAGTCTTTTTTTTTTTTTTTTTTTTTTTTTTTCTTCCCTGTGAGTTAGGAGTTACTAAAAACATGACTGATGACCCAACATATTTCTAACTGCTCAGAATTAGAGGAAGTCATGTGAGAAAGAAGCACTAGGCACCTTACCTGCCTTGCCCCCAACTATCTAGTACAATTTCTGAGATGGAAACATGAAGAATGTGGCACCCCGCCAGCTATACATTATTAAAAATGTATACAGCTGTGGGTCAGGTGGAGAAGTTTCTGGAAGTGGGGATTAAACTAAAGAGAAACTAAATATTTGCAATGACGAATAGTTAACAAAGTGCTGTAAATATACTAATTCATTCTTTCATTCATTCAACAAATGTAGATGAGTACCTTTATAGTGCCTATACTAATCTGACTATAATCCAGATAGTTGTGATGATTCTGAGACCTGGGGTAGACAGCTGAATAAGACAGAATCCTGTGTCCTAAAGGGGCTAACTCTCTGGTTTGGGGGATGTCTCTGTAAACCAAAAGAAAGAGACCATGCAAGTCAAGGAAAGAGATGAAATATTTAGAAGCAAATCTTGGCCCATCCTATCAAATGCAGGAGAGGAGTTAAATAAGATAAAGGCAGAAAAGCTTCCTTTGAATTTGTCAATCAAAGGTCATTAGTGATCTTAGCAAAAACAGTTTTCCTGGAGTGTTGGGGACAGAAACCAGATTACAGTGTGCTACATGTTGAATAAGAGAATGTGGGGAAAGGTAGTGTCAATTTCTCTTTTCAGAAGTCTAACCATGGAAAATGAGGGAGGGAGACAGAAAGTGAGAGTTAGGGAAGAGAGAGGGGGAGAGAGAGAGGAGAGAGAAAAAGAGCAAGCTGGGTTTCCAAAGACCTGAGTAAGTTGCACATGCCAAGTAGCGGTCACGGCCATTGCACAAAGAGAATCTTGGCACATTAACATACATGTGTGCATCTCAGTTACACATATTTTTTTCTATCAGAAGTTGAAATTCTCTTCCAATATTCCAAAATATTAAATTCTCATTTAATATGCTAATTACCCTTCATGTTACAAAGAATTGTGTTAAAGCTTGGATACACATTCAACTCTATTCCATATTATCAAGTTGTAGTTGACTTGGTCAATAATTTACATTTTTCTGCTTGAGAATTTTCACAATTTACTACCTTATTCTAATTAGGTTAGCTTGCACTATATGAAATCATCACCTTTGTGGGTCTAAAACAGATGAATATTGGCAATTTCATGTGGTTCAAACTATAGTAAACAGAGAACAGGGGAAATCATAGCATTTCAATATAATGTTGAATGAAACATAAAGAAAGAAGAAAAAAACAAACGAGATAGCTGGGACAAAGAGTATTGAGTGAGTAAAAAAACAGTAATCTTTTTGTCTGAGTTAGGTATGTGTTCCCAAGGGAAATAATTTTTGAGCATGTAGCTCGATAGTAATAATAACACTTTTAGGGGAGTACGGATGGCTCAGGGGATCAATTGGGATTTAGGGAGTGGGGTTTTTACCGGCAATCTGTCCAATTTAGTCAGACTAACTTGCAATTTTACACAGTTAAACATCTTACAGACCTGAGACCAACGGACCAAAGAAAAACACTCTTACAACTGGGTGTCTGGGTAACTCTTGGCAAATTGTTTATCCCCATTGTAATGTGATGACTCCATCTTTCAGAGGAAGGTGTGGATTATCTGCTCATTCTCAATCCCACGTGAGAAGTTCAGAATTCTAAATCAGAATTAAGAGAGAGAGAGGTAAAGTAATTTTTCCAAACTGCATGCACTAAAAATAAACCAAAGGTAGTCTCAGGGGATGGCTATCCAGACCTCTTCATGGACACTAAATTCACTGTGGTGGGAGGCTGAGATGGACTGGGGGGAAAAAAATTCTCGAAGAAAGAAAAACACCCTAATGAGGGCACCAGTGGTGAGTTTATGGGAACTGAGCTACCACTGGGAATGCATTACCTGAGAGTTCTCTCCAGAGTAGGGTCATTGGACAAATCTATGAGGGGAAGCTCCCACAGCTATACACAATTTGGGCACTGGTTAAGTTCTTGGAATGTCCTTTGTCACCTGTCATTGTCACATACTCATAAACAGGGAAAACTGACTAAAATAAAACTAAAGAATAAATGGCAGCAGACCCTGACTCTGTTTGTGTTAACAGAGGAAACATGAAAACATCTAAACCACCACATCAGGCATCCACATCAGCCATGCTGCCTTCATTGCTGGTCTTGTTTCTCATCTCTGTGAGACCACACCTCTGAGATCACTTGCAACAATGCTTTGCTTCACAAAGGCCTTCAGACCAGGTTCAGAGAGTGGTGAATCATAGACTCAAGACTCATCTACAGCATCTTGAAGACACACCCCAGCTCCTTGTCAAGCTGTAAAAATGCTTTTGCAAAACTAGAAATAGATAGGGAACACTCTGCCTTATCTGGATCTTAGGCTTACTGAGATGCAAGCAGAGTTCTTTCCCCCTGATGTTTATTATTTTTATATTATTATAAAATTGGTCTTGATTGTGCAGATAGGTCTAGATGAGGCTATCTCATCCAGCTGATATAATGTGTTTTGTAAAATTTGACATAGTTGCTTTTACTCTTTTTTTTTTTTTTTTTTTTTTTTTTTTTTTTTGTGGTACCGGGGATTGAACTCAGGGGCACTCGACCACTGGGTCACATCCCCAGCCCTTATTTTTGTATTTTATTTAGAGACAGGGTCTCACTGAGTTGCTAAGTGCCTCGCCATTGCTGAGGCTGGCTTTGAACTCGCGATCCTCCTGCCTCAGCCTCCAAAGTGCTGGGATTACAGGCATGCGCCACCGTGCCCGGCAACTCTTATAATATCTATAATGTATGTGATAAAATACATGACCTGCCTCCATCAAGGCAAGGCATTTTCTAAATTCTAAAGTTAAATAACCACAGAACCATACATAAAATTATGCCAGGAAATTCATACCACATATCTAATCACCTTGAGGTTACCCCAGAGGACTAAATGTCAATCATGGTTGGAAAGAGGTAATTTGCCCCATTGTGTTGCTTCAGTGTGATTTTTTTCCTGCTACTCCTGGAAAGGGTTGTGGCTAATTATATGATTGTTCAAAGTATTGGTTTTGCTCCCAAAAAGAAGCTTATACTTTCTCATCCTATTGACATCAAACTCAGTCATGGTTTGACCAATATGTGAGCAAAAGTGACAGTAGGCATTTCCATGAGCTCCACCATGTGGTTCCCCGACTGCTCATTTCCTTCTGCCCAGAGAATAACAGGACCTACATAAGGACTATACCTTCAGCCTCAATTACAGAATGAAGGTGTGTGAAATGGAGCTGCAAATGACCTCCAACTAACATGTGATAAGAGAAGAAATGACTCCCAATTGTTCAGTCACTGAGAACTGGGGGGGGGGGGGGGGGGGTTGTTACTGGAGAATAACAGAAAAAAGCTGACCAGTACAAAAATAATACAAACCCATCAGGTACAGGCAGTGGATCTGCTCCCTGGAACCCCAACATGACCAATCTGATGGTATCCCAGCAGAGACAAGGAAAGGGACCAGGGAAGATGGGAATGAAGAAGGTAGTAGGAGAAAGAAATCCCAGGGAAATACTGATGGCATTCTAGAAGGGGTTGGGTTCTTTTTTATTTTATTTTATTTTTTAAATTTATTTTTTAGTTGTAGCTATACTCAACACCTTTATTTTTTTATTTTTTAAAAAAAATATTTATTTTTTATTCTAAGTTGTTAGAAATGACAGCAGAATGCATTACATGTTATACTTATAGAGCACATTTTTACATATCTCTGGTTGTATACAAAGTATAGTCACACCGTTCATGACTTCATACATGCACTTAGGGTAATGATATCCATCTCATTCTACCATTTTTTTTTTCTTCTTCACCCTTTTGCCTCCATCCTTCCCCTCCCTCCCCATTTGCCTGCACCTTAGAAGACTTATTCACTTCCAGGATTTTTTTCTTCACCTCTCTGTGGTATAAGGACTATCTCACTCTAAGAACCAGTTTGAAAGGATCAGCCATAGTATCTTCAGGAAACCAAAGAGTTTTATATTATGTTTTGTCAATTCCCTCCCACAATTGTGGTATAGTTCTCTAGTCCATTAACTCTCCTATTTCCCTGAAAACTGTTTCATACCCACTCCTCCCTTCTCAGACTTCCATGTCCTGGGCTTACAGCTTTGATTCCTAGTTCACTGAGAAAAATAACATTATTCAAACTGTACTCAGCCCCCAGCATCACATCTCCCCTCCTACCCCCATCTGTGCCAATTTGCTCAACCTTCTCTCCTAGCATTGTACCTAGTCAAGTCCAAACCATCCACTTGCCGCCAAGTCCTACCCACTCACCTACTGAAGGGCATTGCTCCAGCATTTTCTTTTCTCTCGTCTGCATCCATTTTTTTTCTCTATTTGATCACCCTCATCAACATTCTAGCATATTTTCTCACGTATTTTTAAAAACTCCCTTCCTTCTAGTGACCCTCTAGCTATTCTTCTTTCTCTCAGTATCCTTATAGTAAAACTCATGAAAGCAGTGTCTATCCCCTCTGTCCCCAATCTCTCCCCTCCCAGTCTTCCTCCATTTTACTCCAGTTGGGTTTCACCTGCTCTTTGCTGCAGGAGTTGATCTTAGCCATCAAAGATCCACACTGTGTTAAGCCAGTGCTTATTTCTCAGTCCTCATCTTACTTGACCAATCAGAAACTTTGGACATAACAACTCTTTTCTCTTTTAAACATTTTTCCCCACACACACACACTGGGTTTCTAGACTCTCTGCTTATTTGGTTTTATCCTAACTCCCTGCTCTCTCTTCTTTGTTTCCCTTGATGTTTCTTCCCATCTCTGTGTTTGAGTTCCAGGCTCAGTCCCTGGACCTTGTCTCTTTTCTATCTGCTCTTACTCTATGTGAAAGCTCATCTAACATTATGGCTCTGATAAATTTATATTTGCAGCCTGACTCTCTCCCCTGAAATCCACACCCATGAATCCATGGCACACAATGCAGCATGGATTGGACACCTAACAGGTATCTAATGGTTGACATATCTAAACTAAACACCTACTAGCCCACCACTAGCAACACCAAAATTGCTCCTCCTACAGTTCTTCCCATCTCAGCAATTGGCAATTCTTAGTTCAATTCAAAACTTGAAGTTTCCTTGACTCCTCTTTTCTCATGCCTCTTCACCTAACTATCTAGAAAATCTATTGATGCCACCTTCAAAATATATCCAGAATTCCATTATTTCTCATTGCCTCTCCTGCTACTATTCTAGTCTGAGCCACCATCATCTTTTGCCTGGATTAGTGCAGTAGCACCAAACTGTTCTTCCTTTTTCTCTCCTTGCCCCTCTTTTAGTCTATTTTCTACACAGCAATCAAGTTATTTTATTGAAATATGCCATATGGCACTGTCTTCTCAAAATCTCCCAGAGTCTTTTCTCTGACTCTCTCCTGTCACCCTCCTCTTCATTGACTCCACTCCAGCTATACTGGCTTCCTTCTCATTACTTGACCATATCAGGCATGCTACTATCTAACCAACTTTGCACCTGCTGTTCCCTCTGCTGGACTGCTTTCCTGAGAGCTCTCATTTTCTCTATGAAATAGAAAGCAGAGTCACCATGGCTCACTGGCTTACTTTCTTCCCATCTTCACTCAAGTGAACTCTCCCAAGGCCAGCCTGTTCGACATTGCAACCCACCCAGCATGCTCTATCCACCTCCCCTGCATTGTTCTTCCGCTAAGCACGTGTCATTATCTAACATGTCACATGTGTTACTTAGGTTATTAATTACCTGTATTCCTCAACCTAGAAAGTAAGCTCCATGAGGGAGAGAGCTTTTGTTTACAACCATATCCTCAATACCTAAAAGAAGGCCTGACACTGAAGGCTTAACAAATACTTGTTGAAAGAATAAATCAAGCTTTTTGAAAATTACCTTCTTGATGCCTGGGCTCAATATTATTTTTTATATTGATTTTCTTTCTTGTCTGCTGATTAGTTTTTCAGTCTCCGTAGTCACTCTACCAATTATTATGTTCCAGGTCAAAATTCCGTATACTTGTGGTTTTTCAGTCATTTGTTAATCCTCTCTTCTAATCTACAACAGTACTTCCTTAATGGTTTGATTTGTTTATTGTACTCAGGGTCCCATCATCCTTACTTGGAGTCATAACATAATATTAAAGTTGATACAGGCTTTAGAGCTCATCTAGTTCCACCCTCTCATGAGATACCAAAAGAAACTTTGGTCTAAAGAAGGAGGAATCCTTTCAAGGTTGCACACCTCGTCCCTGGCTTCCAGCCCACCTGCCCTTCTACTGTAACAACCACCCCTCTCCCTCTGGCTTCTGTCAGCAAAACTAGCTTCTGGGGAAAAAAGAAAAGAAAGAAAGAAAGAAAGAAAAACTAGCTTCTGTTCATTTCTTTTCTTGTATTTTTATCTCCCCCTTAGTTATGTCATTTTGATATTTTCATAGATCTGCTTTTATCTCATTTTGCAAGAATATTTGTATAAAATTAAAAGGGCCAATTTCCATATAATTTAAACAAAACCCCTCCAGACTCTCCTAAATCTAATTTTCATTAGATACTCTTAAGGTATATTATGAATAAATATGCAAAGGGGGGTCGTAATTTAAACTCCAGAACAAAAATGTTTCAGAACATGATGAAGATATTACTAACGACCCCTACCTCAAAAGGGTGCTACAAAGATTTAGTGAGAAAATGTACGTTTTCTTGCACAACAAAGACAGAGGAAATACATGCTAGGACACAGGTTCATGTTTTTGAAATGTGAGGGCTGTGGGTGTACCAGAGTTCCAAATGTCCTTGTTGATCCTACACAATTCTGAGACCCAATTTTCTTTCTCAATATAAAAATGTGATGAATTTGTAATGGTCCAATTAGTTATGGTAATTTATTATTCTACTTCCTAGAGCACTTTAGAGTGTACTTTTTGAATACTATTTTTTTTTTAAGAGAGAGAGGCACAACATCCCCCTGAGCCAGTGAATGCCAACAGTTATCATCATCTCCATTTTGTCTGTGATGTAAACTGAAATTCAAAGGTCATTTGCCTCAGCTCAAACACAACTGGGCCATAGGAAATATGGAAACAGAACTTTGAATATCTAACTCTGAATTAGTCCATTGAGTCAGACAACTCTGCAAGTATTAGTGAATAATTTAGAATGAACAATTCAATATTATTTTATACCCATGGACAGACACAATCTGTAACCCATGCCCTAAAATCTGGGTGGACTCCTCTGTTAATATTTGACCCATGGAATAGAGCAGAAGTGAAGCTGGACCAGATTCAAGGTCTAGGACTTACGAACTTGGCAATTTCCAATTCCTACATCTTGGAACACTCTCTCTGAGAACCCTGGATCACTATGTAAGTCCTACTGCATTAAAACCACCCTACTAGGGAGCCCATGTGTAGACACTCCAGTGTCTACAAGCCTGCCATGGTAGTAGTGAGTAAAGCCATCCTGACCCTATTGACAAGCCTATCCACCAGCTGAAGACCATTACATGACCTCAATCAATTGGTCACAGAGCAGAAGAATCACCCAGCTGAACCACACCTGATTGCCAAGTGACAAAATTTGATATAATACAATGGTACTTACTTTTAGCCTAGTTACAGAGTGATCTAGTATGCAGCATTAGATAACAGGACTAGAATTTGATAGCTGGAAGAGAAATGCTGCTATAACAAAAACCTAAAACCACTGACTTTGGAACCAGTGAACAGAAGCTGGAAAGACCTTGAGGATACTGTTCAATAAAGTAGAAGAACTTGAAGGAGATTTTTGGTGACTACTTATAAGATAATACAATATTCACTATAGGAGGATGGAGAAAAAGCGACCCTGATTATGAAATGCCATAAATTTTGGCAATATTGCTGCCTGCAGTAATCTAGATCATAGAAAATATACCTGATGAAGTGATGGATTTGGACAAATTTCAATTTCTGTACAGAAAGCCAAAAGTGCCAAATTTGGGGTATATATGTTATACTATAGATAAATTTTAGCTTAAAATGAACTGTTTATTTTAGTTAAATAGTTATTTCTATTACTTTATTATATTACTACATAGTTACTAGGAGGAAAGGCTGATCTGGTCAAGCAATGTCAGCTGTGGTGAGCAAGATTTCATAAGGTTTATGTGTTTTCCAGTCCCTCCCCTTTTTAATAAGAATGCCTATTGTGTTTATTATACCTCTGCATCAACATTGGATGTTGCAGAAAGGATGCCAAATAACATATTTCTTAGTTCACAAGTTGTGAAGAACCATACTCGAAGAAACATGCCTGAAGAGTCACATTCATATCTGAACTTGAATTGAAAGACAAGATCCTAGATCTTGAGCCTAATCCTGTGCTGCCTGGGTCCTGATGCCATCACTAGATGAGAATCTGTGAGTTCTTCAGAGAGGATGAATGAATTCTCACATGGGGAAGGGACAGTAACACATTAGAAATTGAAACAAATTCTCATACCCCTTCCATTGAGGGATAGGCTATGTATCCCTTCCCCTCAAATCTGGGTGGGCTGCATGATTTGCTATATTCAATAAAATATGGCAGAGGTAATACTGGGATCATAGGACTTAGGCCTTAATAATTGACAACTTCCTTTAAGTTTTCTTGGAACATTGTCTCTAGTGAGCCCTGAGTCTCCAACTATCCTAATACCATGTTGGAGAGGCTATGTGTAGATGTTTTAATTGAAAGTCCCAACCTTCCAGTCATCCCCACCATGTCACTAAGTTTATGAATGAAGCTATCTTGGGGCCTCAAGATCAGTTTTGGAACTGACAGGTGAGTATTACCAAGTGATCTCAGGTAACTCCACATGAAACAGAAGAATTACCTAGTTCAAACATACTAAGCTATTGACAAAAAGAAAAGTAACATATGCTAACATGATATTTTAAACTATTAAGTTTTGGGGTAATTTATTTATATAGCAAGAGAGAACCAGAACACTAACTATATATATAGTAAATGGAGGTAGGCATATTTTTCACAACGGATTATACTTTCTACAGAGGTGATGAATTGACTTTTTGTAAAGAAAATTACATTTCAAATGTGCTAAGGATGCTTTCTGTTTTTCTTATTGATAAAGCATGCAGATAATAATCACTACCGCACTTAGTTCACAGCAATGTTAAGAGGACCAAATGAGATAATGTATGTGAAAGGCATCCGCAAAGCCTTTCCTGCTATGCAAATGTAAGACATTATTAGTACTTTTAAAGAATATTCAAGAGTGAAACTTCTCTTTGCAGTTCCAACAATCACCCAGGTTTTGTCAATTTTATATGTTCATTTCATTACATAATTGATTCTTTTATATACCCAGATATTTATAGGCATATAAAATTGCTGTCCTATAAATGTAGATTATATTCAGTACTGAATTAAAGCAATGTTTGTTCGTAAATTGCAATGATGCTTTTTTTAGCACAATATTGACCTGTAGCAGATATGTTTTTATTCAGATAAATAAGGCACAACTGATATTAGTTGATTCAATCAAGCATGCAACTCTTGGGGGAGGCGGGAGAATGTAGGAAATGGTCAGCTTGAGATAGAAACTCTACCCCTGGGCAGTGTTTCTGCCTCATCTTAGTACTTGAAGAAGAACCCAGTGTGCATAAAAGAGACAGATTGAGGGGTGTTAAAATAGTTTCTTCTGTGACAAAGAACAGTGTTATAAAGGCCCGGAAGTAGAACTGTACATTGCTTCTATTAGGAAAACTGAGACTGTGGAAAACTGGGCTAAAATCTAGCAAGTAATGTTTCATGTTTTAATGAAAGTTCTTCCCTTTCAGAAAATAAATATACAGAGAGAATATCTTTAAAAGGTCCTTTCTTATATTTAGCACCAAAAAGGAAGCTTAATCATGCAAACACACAAGTGCATGTGCACACATACATGCACACACACAGGCACAATGACGCCTTGGTATCACTAGCAGCATTTACCTGTCTTCACACTCAAAAACCTCCTATTTGACTGGCGCATGTGCAATGAATGGCCCAGTACCACAGCTGTGACGTCACAGTGTTCCTCTCTGCCTCGACTTCCCCTATCAATGCCTCCTGGAAACTGGGATCCCTCCTGCAGAGAAGTTAGAATCCAAAAAACCTGATCTCCTTTCTCTATAAGCACTGTCGCCAAGCACATCTCATGTGGGTGGTAAGATGTTGTTCAAAGTATGGTGCTAGTAAGATTTTCAGGGCTTAAGACCTGCTAGAAGGAAGACCAAACTCTGAGGAGAGGAAATTTTAGGCGTAACTAATGCAAACACCTTTCTGCAATAGCATCTTAGATTCAAAGAAAATGCTAAAACCAAAACAAACGAATAAACAAAAATCCTTAAAACTTCTACAATATGGCTAAGACAAGACCCAGTATTCACTGACCAGGGTATAAAAAGGAAAGAAGCACTTAGAACATCATTTTCATTTTACAAAAGAGGAAACCAAGGAATGGAGAGTTTAAAGAGCTCACTCAAGGTCACACAGCTGCGTTTATTGCAAGGCTAGACTCATCTGTTTCCTTAGACTTGACTCCTGAGTCTGACTCCTGAACTACATGCCACTGAATTATACCAGCTTCTGAATGAGGAGGAGGAAATAATGATAGCTGTCATTTATCAAAAAATAAAAGAGTGAAACCTGAGAATTTTTTTCCTTTCTTTTTTTATTTATAATAGTAGTATGTACAGGCAGAACTCCAGTTTCAGCTTCTTAATACTTCCATAACCCCAGGCAGGTCATGGACATCTATGAGTCTCAACTTCTCAACTTTAAGATGGGAATAATTGTAACACTCACTCAGGGGGTTAGAATGACTTTTAATAATCTGACAAGTGACTAGCATTTTAAAGGCCCTCAAAAATGAAAAATTAATTATTAGATTAATTACTACTGGTTAATATCATTAATTAATAGTTGTTAATAGTTAGTATTGGGCACCATTTATGTATTATTTCATTTAACCTTATGACAACCATGAAAAGAAGATATTATACCTATTTTATAGATATAAAAACTGAGGAATCAAACAGATGAGTAAAGATTTGATCCTGGGCCCATTTGATTCCAAATCCTGTGCTGATTCCACACTTCTTCCATCTCCCTCAGTACACCAGCTTATATGCATATCAGCCAAGGCCACAGATAACTTTTTGACAAATCTGTTAACACTTGTCAGCTGCACTGTTGACTTGACCCTTGCTTTTCAAATTCTATTTTATGCTCTAATGCTCAGGAGAAGAAAATATGTAACTTGTATTTAACCTATCTCTCTTGCAAAAAATATTTAACTTACAAATGGTAGTACTTTATGAAAATAGCAAAGATAACTTGATTTAGAGAAAATGAATCTACACTAAGACTCAGGATCCTGGGTTTTTGTTTTATTTTGTTTTTCACAATTCTGCACTGCGAGCTGAGTGTGCTTAGTCCTGTGCCTCTGTATCCTCCTCAGGAAGTAAGACAGAAGCTCCAGGGTTCCTTCTCATTCTAAGGTGCTACTATGTAGTTCCTCACACACATGTGCATGCACTCACATGGATTCGAGAGCCTCCAACCACTGGCTCTTCCCCACTATGGATCCAGCTGCATTGCAATAGCTGAAAGAGCTGTTTCAAAACTCAGATTCTAGGACCTTTGAGATCCTGACTGAGCTGATGAGGCTGAAGCTGGAGGATCTGTTTTGTGAACATTCCCATCTTTCTCAGGTGGGGATCACTACTTCAGACCACTTGTCAGAGTCTGCATAACTACCATGTTCAGAGACCACAGATGACCGAAGCCTGTGTCGAGGCCTCCGTAATGGAACAGACTCCTTGGTGAGGCAGAGCCATAATACATCAAGTTTAACTTTCTTGAGCATACATTATCACATGGTATGTGATGTCATATGGCATGTGATGAGGAAATATATTTTTAAATTATTTAGGAAATATTTAAATTATTTAGGAAATAATTTTAAAATTATTTTCCTATAGAAAAAGGCAAGCTGTCATCATGGTATCAATTTTAAAACTGAATTAAAAGTCTAGAAAGCAATAAGATTTACCCATCTAGTAGGGACATCATATTCAAGCTGAAAATCACCCACAGTTGATAAAAAAAATATATGGTCAATAAGGCCACATGATGTGATCAACACATGAGCATCACACCTGTATCCTGAAAGCCAGGCTTACTGAGCTGTAAGCATGACTTGATTCCCAAGCAATCAATGAAGTTGAACATGAGGGGCTAAATGTTTTTGGAGATATTCCAAAAACAAAGACAACACTACCCAATACAAAGAAATGAATTGTAGCTATTTACCATTGTCAAACCCAACTGAAGTCATACTGGAAAGGATACCACCAGTCAGAAAGGAGTAAGTCATGTTTTAAAGTGTAAATATTACTCAGACCATCATGGTAAACAAATATTTACCAAAAGACCAGTGAAGCTATGTACAAAGGGTTAAAGGTTATGTAGGCACGTGGACCAAACAAAGCAGCAAGTACATGCACATATGTTGTTTGCCAATTTAAAGAGAGTTCCTGTATAATCCTAAGTAATTCTTTGTCAAGTGATAGCTTCAAAATAGGGAAATAACACTGTCTATAGAATGTATGACAATTATTTGATTACAGTATGCAGCCACATTAAACAACTCAGCAGAAAGGGCATGTGAAGAAAGAAGTGAAATGGATCACAACAATATAATCCTTAGAAACACAGAGACACCCTCTAACATAAGCATTGGAAATTCCAAGACCTAGGCACATCAGCCTTTTAGATTTCTCAATACCTCTGCAGTTAGTTATTTGTGTTCTGTACAAAACACACACACGCACACACACACACACACACACATAAGCTTTAGTGATAAACTGGGTCCTACATAGATGCCCAGAAAGTCATATGAAAACTTAGGGAGCAAAGGGAGTACCCATGTTCATGGAAGCTGCTACAGGCTGATTCTCCTCTACCTCCCTCAGGGTACATTTTACAAAGCCTACTAAGCTGAGTTTGGAAACCCCTGACTGGAAGAAAAGCTGCCCTAGTTTCTCATGGCAAAGCTTTTCTAAGCTAATGTCCCACCCAAAAATAAATTATGTTTCTGGACTAAAAAATAATTGACCAGCATCTTTATGTCAATTGGGAAACATTAAAGTATGATGCTGTTTGGTTGTAATTATCCCCTTTATTTTTTATTTATTTGGTGGCTGTGTATTCACTCTTAAAACCAGCCTGTTCTGCATGTTAAATATCAACCTAAGTCCAAAATATTTCACCAGATGGCTTCTTATTAAAACTCAATAAAAGGGAACAGAAGGAAAATCCAGAGCACAGGAGCAGCCAAATAACCCAAAAAAGCTCACCCCGAGTCCCCCTCTAAGACTTAGAATCACATCAGACCATCTTTCCCCAACTCCAGCCCTTTCTGAGTTTACAGAGGCAGGCAGAGAAAGCCTGTATTTTTGTTTAGTTTCTGTTGAAGGTTTTGCTATACATTATCCCCTTTTCTAACTCAAATGCTCCCATCCTCCTCCAGTCACTCCTTCCCCTGAGCTTCAGAGCCCTCTTCCTTTTACCCACTTCTCTCCAGCCCCAAACAACTTCAAGCTTGCTCACTGTCAGAACTGTGGTTAGTAAAATGTATAGCATAGTAACTAGTCTGGGCACAAAGAAACCTGTGTTCTAGGCCCACTCATTCTGCCACTAACTGCTTTGGGGTCCTAGAGCAAATCTTTTAAACTTTCTGAGGCTTCCGTGGCTTCATTACTATAATAATGCGTTTTGACTGAATGATACTGAGTATCTAAAATTCTATAGCAACATTTTCTATAACTTTAGCAACATTGGCTTGCTCCTAAAATTAAGCAAAGCTCTCAGAGTTGTCCTCTGGTGCACAAGTGAGAACAGAATTATTTTTCCAAGAACATAGATGATAAGAAAATGGATATTGCATGCAAACTTCATCATCGTGTGAAATAAAAGGTCAAGAGATTATTTCATTCTTGCCATCATTAGAGGAATATAGGATTACACATGTTAATCAAAATTTCAGACAAACACTCTAATCATAAGTGGAAAAAGAGCAAAGAAAACCTAGTCCATACATCAGAAGAAAGAAAAAGGGCAGTAGCAAAGAAGGAGGAAGAGCATGGGACAAGATAAAGATATAAATGCAAAACTGTTGGCTGTGAAATTAAATAAAAATACATTAACTTCTTTTATTAAAAGGTCAAGATTCTCACTTTGGGTTAAGAAACAAAAGTCAGATCTATTTGGGATTTTTTTAAAATGTACATATGAATTATAAGTAAAAAATTGACAATTGAATAAATTAAAATGTTAATAGCACAAGGAGTAGGCAAAACATACTAGACAAAACAAGACATGCAAATTTAGAGTGCTTAAAAAGTTTAAACTTCATAATAAAAAATATAATAGGTGGGAACCTAGTAACTAATATTCAACTATATAAAGCACACAGTTCTTCAATATGCTGGGAGAATTAAAAACATCTACAATTGAGCTCTTCAAACAGCGCTTTCATTCCTTCATAAATCATGTAGGACTGACATAAAGAAGATATTACAAATAATTTTTAGATAATATAATTCTTATAATTTAAAATTTGTACCCTTCCATGAGTACATATGCTTTTCAAACATCTCTAGAATAATGTTAGAAGTTGATCTTGTATTAGCTCAAAAATAAAATTTTGACAAAATTACACAGAGGAAAAGTAGTCCACATTCTGTAATTATGATGAAATAAACTAGAAAATAGTAACAGGAGTCTGAAAAAAGGACACTGTTCATTTGAAAATTAGAAAACATATATAATAAGTGATTACCAGGACAAAGATAAGATAAAATTATTATTATAAATTGTTTAGAAAATAATAATTACTAGATCATTGCACATCAAATCTTAGAGAACTAGAACTAGAACTATTCAGTGGAAAAAAAGCAGGTTTATATGCTTGCTTTATTAGTGTATAAATAACACAAATAAAAGAATTAATCTTAATTAAATTTAAGATTTTAGAATATAAAAATGCTTGTTTCAAAGTAGAAAGAAATAAAAACCAAAAATCATAAAAGCATTTATCCTGGAATATCTAAGCAAGTTCAGAAAACAAATTTACAGGCAGAGTATTTAAGATAACAAATATATGAAATGAGAAATGATATACATAACTATAGACATAATAGACACTCTAAAAATTAGAAGACAATAACATATACCATTACATTTTTAAAATTCACTGATCTTCTGAAAAAAATACACATGGCTAAAATTAACTCAATAAGTAGGCAACCTAAATAGAACATAGTCAATAGGGGAAAAAATGAAAAAAGAATGAATTTTAATGAAGGTTCAAAGCCAAAATTATTTTATCAGTCTCTGTAAGTTTCTGAGGAATATTTTACACATCATGTATACTGCTGCAGGACAGAAAAAGAAAGTTCACAAATTCCTTTTAGTGTTAACAGAACCATACTAACCTAAAAATTGAATGTATAAATTAGCAATAAGAATGGTAAAAGAGTCTGAGAATTTTTACCCTACTTGTAAGCTAACAAGTTAGTCTGTCAGGTTGATGTGACAGAAGAAATGAAATTTTGGGGTCAGAGACAAAGGATTTTATTGCTCATGGCAACAAAAGCAGCAGGAGCATCAGCATGTATATCAGGACACCTGATCTTCTCACCCATTCTCTGGGAGTGATGTGACATGGACCCAAGTGGGCACCAGCACATGCAGTGGCCTGCATTACAGGAGAGGAACCCTGAGCTTAGGAAGCTCAAATCTTTAAAAATGGGTGATTAGGCATCTGCCCATTGCTCCAGAAGGAGGCATTGTATTTATCACACTGAACAGTAAGCATGCCTGCTATTTGCTCCAGGGGAAGACTTTCTATCCTCAAGGACATAAGCTGATCTGTCCTTGATCAAGAGGAAGAGACCATCTATATCCTTGAATAGATACTCCCAAACCAAGGGCAGTAATGGCCTGTTTACAAGAAACACAGATATACTTTTAGGCAAGTACTATCCTCAAAATGCAAGGATGGTTCAATTTTTGAAAATATAAATAAGACAAAAATGTATAATAAAATTCAGTATCTGGTTGTTCAAAAAGAAAATGTTTTATAAATAGAAATATTTAAGTATCTAATTTAACTATCTACTTTAAATATCTATCTTAAAGTAATAAGAATTAAAATGTTTTACAGTGAAACCCTGCAGGCATTCCCATTAAAATCTGAAACAAAATAAAGATGTCCATTATAACTGTTACTATTTAGCATTATTCTCTATGTCAATGAAATAAAAATGAAATGCATGTAAGAGTTGCAAACAATAAAATTCATTATTTTAAGTGACAGACAGAAAACTCAAGAGGATTAAAGGAAAAAATTAAAAATGAGTCCAATAGAGAAGCCACAAACAATATAAATACTTTTAAAAAATTGCCCATTATGCCAGCAATAACCATTGTTTTAAATGATGTTAAATCATAATTAGCTATTTATGCAAGAATCTATTCCCCATAGCCTCTAAAAATATAAAATAATAGAAGCAATGAGAATGAGAAAGAATGCCACATCCATGAAGATAAATTCAGCACCTTACTGAGAACTCAAAAGAAAATATTAAAAAATTAAAAATCACAGGGCTGGGGTTGTGGCTCAGCGGTAGAGCGCTCGCCTAGCACGTGCGCGGCCCGGGTTCGATCCTCAGCACCATGTAAGAACAAACGCATTGTGTACAATTAAAGTTTTTAAAAAATTAAAAATCACAACGCCTGTAATCCCAGCACTTTGGGAGGCTGAGTCAGGAGGATCACGAGTTCAAAGCCAGCCTCAGCAATGGCGAGGCACTTAGCAACTCAGTGAGACCCTTCTCTAATAAAATACAAAAAAAAAAAAAAAAAAAAAAAATGTGGCCAGTGGTCGAGTGCCCCTGAGTTCAATCCCCTACCACCAAAAATCACATGTTCTTAGATGAGAAAAATAATCTCATAAAGATCTTAAATATTTCCAAATTGAGTTGCAAATGTCATTACCTTCTAATTAAATTCCTGAGTAAGATTTTAGGGCACAGACTTGATAAAATAATTTTAAATATATACATGAAAGAGTATCACAGGATAATAACAAGATTCTAAAAATAAGAGTAATAAGAAGACACTTATCTTTCTAAATATTAAAATGGACCATAAAGCTATAATAAAAACTTCAACATGCAGGTAGAGTGAGACTACAGAAAACTAGCAGACAGTGCAATGGAGAATCATAGAGGCCAAAAATTATCAGTGTATACATCAGAAATCACTGAAGAAAGATGATATTTAGTCAACTGAATTTTTTTCTTCAAAACAAAATAATGACAGCAATTTACAAATTTAGAGTGGCTATTTCCTATCAAATAATTTCTGAAGGGTGAAAGTTATGCTTTTAAAATAAAACCACAGAAATCTCTAGTAAAATATGGATGAAAAACTATTGAATGGTGTTATGGTTTACATATGAAGTGTCGCCCGAAAACTTCCTATGTTAGTGCAGGAATTCTCAGAGATGAAATGATTACATTATGAGAGTTGTAACCTAATCTGTGGATTAATCCACAAATTAATAATTTCAATGAACTAACTGGTGGTAACTACAGGCAGGTGGGGCATGGCTGGAAGAAGTAGGTAACTGGAGGGCTGCCCTTGGGAACTATAATTACTCCTGGTTTCCCTTTCTCTCTCTCTCTCTCTCTCTCTCTCTCTCTCTCTCTCTCTCTCTCTCTCCTCCCCCCCCCCTCTTTCTGTGCCTGTTGCCATAAACTGAGTAGCTTTGCTCTACAACACCTTCCATCCATGATGTTCTGCCTCACCAAAAGCTCAGAACAATGGAGCTGGCTGACCAGACTGAGACCTCTGAAACTATGAGCCCCAAATAATTTTCCCCCTCTAAGTTGTTCTTGTCAGGCATCTCAGTTATAGCAATGAAAAGCGGCCTAACACAGATAGGTTAGGAGCTTCTAAGCACAAAAGCCAAGATAGAATAAGTCATGAAGGAAAATAAGAATAGATTTCATTGCATAAAAATAGAAATCTTTTGTACAACCAAAAAGCCACTATGAATGGTATTAAAATTAAAAGACATTCAATAACTACAATGAAATATTATAAAAGAATGACAGACATAGTCAATAATGGGAGACAGCATCAAGTAGAGCTTACAAAACATTTGTGTGTCATTTACATTATGGAATTAATGATGGAGTAGTGGAGGAAGTCCCAGCTCAATCACTTGCTAGAAGTTTTTATCATGCCTCAATTTACTTATCTATAAAATAGTAATAATAATAACAGCATTTCACAGGACTATTGGAGGAGTTATAGGAGAAACTGCTTCCAGGCACAGAATAAATACTAAGTAATGTTAACTATAGTAATATTTACTGAGGCACTAGGGTATAATTAATGACACATTTTTCAATTGACTCACTGTCTCCTACCATCTATATTATGAACAAGTTGAGAGACAAATGCAGGAATCAAATGGATGAGTCTGGAAACATAGTCCTGAAGGCTGTTTAAACTTGGTTAGAGGAGTAGACCACCCTGTGCCTTCAAGCCTACCCTTCTTCCTCAGAAGTGAACTCCCCCACCACAAAGGCAGACCCACCCTCTGCAGTGCAAGAATATGCCTGAGGGAGTGAGTCTTGCCAGATAAAGAAGCTGGCTGAATATTAGTGACCAAGCAGCAACTCCAAGGAGATAAACCAAAGAGCTTTGGAACTTCATAGGATTGTCGTGGAGAATGACTGAGTTGCTGCCCGTTCCCATTTCAGTCACCGGAGGAGTCACTCTGCCTTAGGCAGGATGTCAGGGAGAGGACCCCATCTATGATAAAGGTAAGTTTCACCTGAGTGTCTCCTTCCTGGTTAGTGAAGGGAGAGACCTCTGGTTCCATGGGAATGTAAGGTAAGAGAGCTAGCTTCCCACACTGCCCCATCTTATTATCTGGAAAAATTTCAATATGAAGAATATGCCTAAGAATACTTGACGGTAATTCAAAATTATGTTTTTTGGAAGAGTGTTTCTTGACTCTAGAAAACTGTCACAAAATAATGTGGAAAGGTGGAGGAAATAGAGTACTATTGTATGTTCATATTTGCAAAGGAAATTTCTGGAAGAAATATGCTAAAATGTTAAAAATGGATTACTTTTGATAGTGGACTTGGGGTGAATTAAGGGATTTCTGCTCTGTTTATTGTTTGTTTTAGAAAGCAGTAAGAATTTGTATTGTCAAAACAAGTAAGAGATACTAGCATAACAAAAGACAAATTAATTATTCTGATAACATGAGACTTCAAGGGCTCTCTATGAAAGGTCAGCTTTTGTGTAGACAACATACCATACAAAACCAAAAGCAGCAAGAATTTGAGACAGGGTTCCAGGGTGCACAGTGAGGAGACATGAAAAGGCAGTTTGCCCATTTCCTTTCCTTGGGAAGGTATGTGTTGTATACAGGTGTAGGACGCATTGTGGGGAAGAATGTTTCTCATAAAGTGAAAGCATCCACTCTCCTAGCTCCTTTTGGGTGATTTTAATTTCTTACAGTTTACTGCAGTTTTGAAATTTTCTACAATTTTTATCATTTTAATATTCAGAAATAAAAGAGAAAAATATGAGTGGTTACCAACCTCTTAAGACAGCTGCAATCCCTCAAACTAATAGGACCTTAATTTAAAAGGATTTAAAGTAACAGTTTACTTCTTGGCACTGGGAGTGTAGAAATGGGTCAGGAAGGGAGTATTTTTTCCCTTTGTTTCTATTTGCACATCTGTATATTTTTACAAGCATGCATTACTTTTGAAATTAAAATATAAGCTATTAAAATTTGCATTTTAAAAAATATTTAAAATATAAACCTCTCCATCAAGCAGCCTAAGAAACAAAGCAAAATGTACTTGTGTGTATCTCAAAGTTTATGGTTGAGTTTAGGACTACTACAATCCACCTAGAAGCTAAGCATTTATATCAGGGCTCTATTTCTGTGAGGTTCAAGGGCACCAAAAGGGCATTATAAATATTAATAAAAACTTCAAAAGCTAAACCACATTTTTATGGAGTTAGGAGCATAAACCGAAAGAATTAATTTGGAAGGGAGAAGGTGGCATTTTTCTCTGGTTGTTTTGTTTTGCTTTTGCTGAGTTCCAATTCTGTCACAAAAAGGAAAAGTGTGAAGCTCGTCGTTTTGAAAATAGGTGACGCTTGAGTCTGTATCAGGCCACCCACAGACAGGCAGCGGGTCAAGCATATTGCTTTCAGCATAGAATTTATGTCTAAATGTCTAGTCCTCCGACCCACCAGGATCTGGGTCATCCATTAGCTGGCACATGTATGTTTGTGCATGTATGTTTTCTATAACCTGACCCCAGATACGAAGAATGCGAAGGTCGAAAACATAACTGCGTAACTGGCCTCTTGAAAATAAACCAAACTGAAGGAGCAGAAAGGATGGGCACTTTCAGAAGGCAGATGCCAGATAGGGGACCCAAGGGGAAATGATTAGAGGGGACAGCCAGCTCTCCCACCTCAGGGCCAGACTGTCCGAGCTGTTGCATTAAAGCTTACTCATCTAAGACCATGTGCTATTTACATACGCCTTTTATCCCAAGAATTTGGAGAACTTTCCAGGCATTTATCTTCACATTATCCCCTGAAAAGCAAGTTGGAGCAAGTGTTATCTTCCTTTTACAGGCTGAGAAACCAAGGCACTGTAAACAGGTCTGAACCCAGGTAAAGAAGGGAGGGCTGCGTATTTTGTAGCACAGAGGAAACCAGGCCAGCACACCAGGGTTGAACTTTACCTTCCAATTCCCAAGGAATCCTTTCCATGATTAGATAGAGCATCAGCAGGTACAGTAAGAAAATGGCTAAATGTTTGAAATTAGGGACTCAGGACAAGTCCCATTGCAGGGCACACAAACAGGGTTTCCTTGACGGCTCATTGCCTAAAATTCCACTAACAGAGAGAGAGAGAGTACTTTCTTTAAGCTAACACACTGCAATTAAAAAAAAATGTATAAAATATAATGCCTCTAGAGGCGTACCATATGTAGCCACTTTCAGACAATAGAATTGCAGTATTAATTAATTAACTAGGTTTGTGTCTAATTATATTGTTAGCTGAATCCTGAATCTCAATGGAAATGGGACATGCAGGACAAACTTATTGATAGAAGGTAGGAATATAAGGTTATGTCCTAACACCTCAAGTCTTTTTTGGAAAGAAGCTGTATATTAATTAATTTAATTAATTAACTAGAAACATAGGGCCAGACCATTTCTGATGGAAGCATAGTAATGTAATGATAAAAGAAATTCCCACTCAGGTCCTACTACTCATCAGCAGCCACATGTCACCAGACAAGCCAACCTCTAAACCTACATTTCTCTTTTGTTCCATGAGAACAATCTGTTCTTATCTTGGTTTGCATTCCCCAAGGGCAAATCGTGAGGTAAAGATTGGGAGCATGTTTGGACAGTTATCCCAGAGAGCACCTAGAGGGAATAAAGACGTGAAATGGGGAAGTAAGGAAAGTCAATCAAAGTGGCTTTGATAAAGGGTTACCACTGTTAGGCAACTGCTTTCAATCCCTTTGAGGACTCTCTGAGAGACTGTGGGAACACACTTTGGATTGTACCACCGTGGGGAGACAAAGTCAGGGGTGTCTCCACAAATTCCCAACCCTGAGAGATTGAGGGTCATTCCTGGGCTGGGGACTCCCCAGCACTTCTAGTTTAGCCCATGACTGGGCTGAGCATCTTTTCATGAGGCAAGGACACATCCTCAGGTCTAGGGACTCAGCTTTCACACAGCCAGCCTGTGGGGAACCTCTGGGGTAAGCAAGGAGATGGAGCCAGCACCAACAGTACTCACTACATTCACAGTCCTTTCATGCAGCTGTTGAGTTTATATAGTCACAGAAAAGAATGTGAATAAAGTGCTTAACATAATATTAGACATGTAATGAAGAGCCGATAAATGGTCATTGTTGTGATTGTGATTTTGCTATTTCCACATTTTTAAAAATTAAGATGGAACTAGATTTACTGTGATGGTGAGGAGCTCAGGGAGCCAGAAAATATACATAGCCAGACGCCCCTGGACAGGTCTGAGAAGCCCTGAGAATTGAGGAAAATAAGACACCTGTGAAGGTATAAGAGGCAAACCTCATGTCCTTCAGAGCTCTGCCTGGGGTTTACCTGCGGAGGAGCCCAGGGGGTCAGTTGGGCCAGATCTCTAATGACAGCCAGAGAGAAGAAAAAGAAGGCTGCGTGAGCTACAACCAGACTCCCATGATATGCGCACACCCCCTGAGTGGAAAATTCCAACCTCTCTAGGAAAAGAAGCATCCAACAAAAAGGGAAGCCACAGTAAAATTTTCTGGTTAGGCTGGGCTGCATCCATCACAGATTCTCTGAAGTTTTGCCTGTGCTTTAGGCCCAATTCAACCAGTATGAATCCCCACAAGTTAACTCCCAGGGAAAACAAGGCTGTTTGAGGAGGGAACTGACACCTTTTGCCAGGCAGTGGGGTCTGTCAGCCCAGTGGTAGTCTTGGGCTGAGGTGGAACATGATGGAGTCAGGTGAACTCCTGTCAGCGGGCACAGCGGCTCACACTGGCCCAACACATCATAATTCCCTTTATGCAGCCCTGGGCTTTCACCACCCTGGTATATGGAACACAGCTTTCAAAAGAAAACGGTTTTGTTTGGCAGGTGGGAAATCATTTCAATTGTGCTATTTTTCTGTTTACTAAAATAAATATAAAGATGCTTTTATTTTCCACAAAGAATTGTTATCGCTATTTGAATCTATGTTGCTTCAAAAACAAACATCTTACTTTTAGTATCAGAGGCAGAGCATTCTGTTCCTCAGAGAAGTGATATTCTTTAGTAGGCTGGTGGAAAACTTGGAGAATACTGAAAGGAAAGACAACTTCCAGAATAAACAAATACGGAAACATTGTCTTCTGACCTCTAATGACTTATTAGTTTCTATGGTAGGGCAGGCATTTAAAAACTGGAACAAGAAGAACAAATCCAAGGTGGTCTAGCACCCCTCAAAGCCCCCAGTTGACTTCATAAGACTGGTCTCTGAGTTGTCCATCTCTCGCTGCCTACACTGAGCTCTACCCTCTTATATGACCAAGTCTAGCCCTGATGAGGAGGTGCTCACTGACACCTGGACCAGATCTCAAATGAACTGAGTCTCCTGCAAAAATTACTGAATTCACTTGCGGTTTCCTTCTATCACCTCACCATTGGAGTATCCACTCCAGCAGGGAACCTTATCTACCATCTGTTTATATCATTGCCTGGCCAAATCTCTCTAGGATTCCTTCTCAGCCCATCTTGTTTTTATCCTTCAACTCTGTAAAACTGAGGCTAAATGATATAATAAAAGGCTCTGGATACATATGCTTTCAGTATTACCTGATTATCTCATTTTTAAAAAAAAAATATCTGTCAACATTATTATTGTTCTCAAAACAAGTGACATATAATGTGTGCTCACACACATCACCTTGTGTCATTCTCAAAACATAACAGGGAGATACCATTATCCCTATTTTCCCTATTTTTACAAAAGAGGACTCCGTTGCTCAGGGAGTTGAGGTAACTTGACCAAACTATCACATAGCTCTGGAATATCAGCCCCAGCAGGCCTCCCAGCCTAGCTCAACCATCTCTGCCTGGCACTGCTATTTTGCCCCACTTAATCAGACTGTGAGCTCCTGGGGTACCAGCTAGCATAGCACCACATGCAGATTTGGTACTAATAAAGTCTATAATCATGGCATCATTCATGCATGTGTCGTACACTATGCGCCTCTGAAGCCCCTTCCACATGCATTCTCTTATTGAATTTGAATGACAGCAATCATGATAGTGATCAGTCAGGCAAAACTCTGCCTTCTCTGCTTAAAAAAGAAAACTTGAAATTCAGCATTCCCTATCCACAAGAACAACCAATAAATTACATCTGCTTAGTTTTGTTCTTTTCTTCTTCTTCTTCTTCTTCTTCTTCTTCTTCTTCTTCTTCTTCTTCTTCTTCTTCTTCTTCTTCTTCTTCTTCTTCCTCTCCCTTCAGGATGCATGTTTCTGCCACACATTTTGTCCACCTTGTTTCTTATTTTACCTCTATAGAAACTGAGTGCTTTTTTCTCTAAGAAAAGTATTCTCCTGATGGGAGTACACACATGTATCAATGGAGGAATAAATGTCCCTCAGTTGAAACCTAGTTATAACCTCCTCATCTGCAGAATGTATAACTCAGCAGTAAGAATTTTCTCTTTGCAGAAAACTGGGGCATAATCAAGGCTTTCAATGGAGGGCAGAAAAGGGAAATCACAGAAAATCAATTCCATATTTTTTAGGTGTGGAATGGAGATAAAGGAAATATCCTCTCAACTATTTTGTGGGCAGAGAGATATGATAAATTTTTTTCCTCTTTAAGACCAGGACCTTTCCTCAGTTCATGGTGTGACCTTGCTGTGCCATTCAGTGGTCTCATCCTGGTCCCCCGCCCAGGAACTGTAAGAATGGAATAGCCAGTGGTGGAGAGCCCCAGGTGAACACTGGGTGAGGCAATCACCCTCACAACACCCCACTCGTTTGCAGCATGATTTCAGCAAGTTATTTAATAAAATTTCTAAGTCAGTTTCCTCACCTGTAAAATGAGAATAATAAATCTACCCAAAAGATTGTTAAGAGAATTAAATAACAATGCAAAGCACATAAAGTGTCTGACAGAAACTCTTAGCAATCTAGAGCTACTGACATGTACAATATCCTTTTTTTAAGCACTTTTTAAAGTTCTGTTTTGCTCAAGAGATGTAAGTATCCTGCAATCTAGTGATGACAAACATGAATATAGATAGTAAATTATAGTAGTAGATGTAAATAATAAACACTCTGTGACACAATAAAAAACAATCTTGGTGACTTAGCACAATAGTTTTGTTTTTCACTAATACCACGGTGTACCTGGTCAGAAATTTTTATGGTCTAATTGTGTCCCCCCAAATCCATAAGTTGAAACCTAATCACAATGTAATAATATTAAGAGGTGGGACCTTTAAGAGATGATCAAGTCACAAAGGCTGAGCCTCATGGATGGGATTGGTGTCCTTGTAAAAGAACTTGAGGGAGTGAGTTCATCCCCTTTCATCTCTTTCACCATGTGAGGACACAGCGTTCATCCCCTCCAAAAGATGTAATGCTAAGGTACCCTCTAGGAAGCAGAGAGCCACCATCACGAGACACTGAACCTGCCAGTGACTTGACCTTGGACTTTCAGCTTCAAGAGCTATGAGGAATAAATTTCTGTTCTTTACAAATTATCACAGCACAAACACACTAAGACAGACACACTTCCGGGCAGCTCTTCTCCAAGTAGTGACTCAAAATCTTCCTCCTGGATAGGGTTTCTTCCATCTTCTTTGTGTCTAACAGTCATTGTTTTCCAACCATTTGGAGAAGGACAGAGGGGACAGAAGTCCATGTGAAACATCTTATGGTCACATCCCCATGTCCAGAACTGAGTTGCTTAACCCCAGCAAAACACAGAGGACTGTGAAATGCTGCTTAGCTGCATGCGTAGGAGAGACAAATCAGATCCTGACAGCATTGGCAGAAGGAATGGACAGGAGAACCATTTCTGTTAATTTTGAAACAAGTAGGACCCATTATTTGGACACACAGACCAAAGAAGAGATCATAATGATTACTTCTACTTTAAAAGCATTTAAACAGAAAACAAGAATGAGGTGACATGAGGCAAAATTGTGACCAGAATAGAAGTTTGATTTTGATATTCCCATCGCTCCTCTCTCCTCTGCTTCCCCTTTTTAATCAGTGTCTTTCTTTGTCTTCTACCCTCCCAGACCCCCAGCATAGAGCCCCAAGCAAGCTGGTCCCTCATAGCACTGCTTCATATTTCAGACAATGATGTCCATTAAAAGAGGCCTTATTTCCTCAGAGCCATATTGTCTGATAGATGACAGCTAATTAATCTGATAAAGTAATTCATGCAGCTCAAATAATAGTTATTGTGGGAATTGTGTTACTAGGCCCAAGTAACCTGTATTTTTAATAGGTTCCTTCCAGAGACAATGCCTTAACCTAAATAAATTGCACTAATGGCAAGAATTGCTCAAATGGAGAGACTCCCGGTCCTCACAGCCAGCTTGAAGAAGACATATGTGGTAGGAGCAGCTCCAATAGCAACATTGAACACCTTGACTTACTTCCATTTTACTGAACATTTGTTTTAATTGGGGCAATGAATTATGTATATTTAAAACATTTTGGTACTAGTTTCAATCATTTAGTCAGAAAGAGTTCTTAGAAAACACTACATATTTAGGAAAGAATTTTTTATAGCTACATAAGATTCCTGATATCATTTACTTTCCTTCCTAAATATGGAAATCCAGTTCACATGAAGAGCAATAAAATGAAATGACTCCATAGGGGTCATTGTAATCATGTTAATTGTGTTCATGGATTAAAATCCTTCCTTGACTATTGATTAGGAAAAAATCATATTTGGGCCACATCTTCCTGAAGACAGGATGTTGTGGTTAGTGGTTTGGGTTTTTGTTTGTTTGTTTGTTTGTTTGTTTGTTTGTTTGTTTCTAGATGTGTGCAAAAGCAAAGATTTCAGTGGGAGTGTCAAAAAAAGTAACTCAGACCCTTTTGGCATGAACTGCTTTCTTTTGAGTAGGTTCATAAAGAAGCTATTTAGGGTTCCTGCATCCTGAGGGTAAGGAACCGAGCTGCCTCTCCTGACGTCACAGGTGGGAAAAACCTGTGTGGAATCCTTCACAGTATAAGGATCACCCTAGAGAAGACCTGCTCCTTTAAGAAATCTAAAACAAGGAGCAGGAGAAAGTAAGGCCTGAAACTGGAACGGACCTATACAAAAGTGCGTGAGGATCCCGACTTCTGGTTCTGCTCTCAGATCTACCTGTTTTCCTTCCTTAATACTTCCCATACCCAGCCAGGCATGGTGGCACATGCCCATAATCCCTGTGATTAAGGAGGCTGAGGCAGAAGAATAGCGAGTTCAAAGCCAGCTTCAGCAACTTAGCAACTCACCTAAGCAACTCAGTGAGACTCTGTCTCTAAATAATATACAAGATAGGGCTGGGGATGTGGTTCTGTGGTTAAGTAACCCTGAGTTCAATATCCAGTACCAAAAAAATTAATTAATTAAATATATATGTGTGTGTGTGTGTGTGTGTGTGTGTGTGTATTTCCCCTACCCTACTAGAATGTTGAATTTTTCATTTACCCTGTGAGTTAAGGATAACCACCTTATTCCAGAGGTTGAGAAGCTAGATGCAGAGAAACACACAAACCTTCTAATATGATACCAAGAAGGTCTACTCATCTGAGATCTAGTCCTCCAGCCCTCTCCAGCATCCCTACTCCACATGCTCCCAGCAGACAGCAATGGGAACATTCATTTCCATGACAGTATTTGTGAAGAGAACACAAACAGTGGAGATAAATATGAGTTCAAGTCTGGCCCTATCCCATTCCAATTATGTGTCTACAAAGTCCCCTGATCTCCTGGCTTTGGTATCCTCTGAAGACGGGGATAACAGGGACTGCACAGAGTAGTTGTGAAGACCGCACAAGCTCAGCATCTAGAAAGCACCAGCACACAGACCACCAATGATTGGCAATTATACTCTCAATATTGTTGCGTAGTGGGCTGGGGTTGTGACTCAGAGGTAGAGCGCTCCCCTAGCATGCACGAGGCGCTGGGTTCGATCCTCAGTACCATATAAAGTAAAATAAAGACATTGGAGCCAGGCATGGTGGTGCACACCTGTAATCCCAGCACTTGGGAGGCTGAGAGAGGAGGATAGCGAGTTCAAAGCCAGCCTCAGCAATGGCAAGGCACTTAGCAACTCAGTGAGACCCTGTCTCTAATAAAATACAGAAAAGGGCTGGGGATGTGGCCCACTGTGCCCCTGAGTTCAATCCCCAGTACCAAAAAATAAAAATAATAAAATAAAGACATTGTGTTTACCTATAGTTAAAAAATAAATATATTAAAAAATTGTTGCCAAGTTTATTGGATTCCTTCCAGAATATAGTTCCCAGGGTGAAGGAACTGGAATATAAGAAATAAGGGTTCTTTCCTCCGTGGGCTTAAAAACCTGGTTGGGAAGATAGACTACATAAAATAGCAGGATAAGAATATATTTTTCAGTAGTGAATGAATGGAATTTAAAATTAGTTCAATCACAAATAACGAGAAGTGGTAATAAGTAGGAAGTATAAGGGGAGTTGAACTGACTCTGGAAGATAGTTCAGGACAGACACCAGAAGATAGGAAGCACTTCGCACATGCTAGTGAAGAGCAATAGCAAGGCTCACATACCTAGCAAGAAACTCTAGGTTTAGCCAAATAACCAGCTAAATGGTGGATTTCAGATTCAATTAACAAGACACACAGCTCTTTGAGGGTTGCTTTTTGATGTTCTGCAATTTACATTTTGCAAAAGTTTTAGCCCCACTTCTTGTAAGTTCAGTCTTGCTACATAAGCCCAGTTAGTGTCACACAGAACATTCTGTGGAAAAATGGCCTAAGAAGCCAATGACTTGGTTTGATATTTGGAGAACCCTCATCATCCAGGTAAACCTCACTAAGTTAACTCCCCATGGTTGCCCCAGCTTCCTCTTATAGGTGTGGGCAAGACGGGTCAAAACTCTCTGCAATGGTCATTTCTATCCTTTTCCTCTGTGGTCTATGACCTCCTCTCACCCTTCTGCACTGATTTCCAGTGGGAGAGTTGGCCTTTATGTACACCCATGTGTATGCACACTCATTGCTGCAGGGCATATCCTGGGCAAGCCATGCTTCTCAGACTTTAACTTTCACTGGGGCATCTTATTAAATGCAGATTGTGGTTCAGTAAGTCTAGTGTGAGGCCCAGCCTGAGGCTCTACATTTCTAACAGGCTCCTGGGTGATGATGGAGACCACACTGACGGCTGCCATTGGATCACTTCCAGGTGCAGTGTCCATGGGGACTGGTTGAGAATCACTGCTTTCTAATGACCAGGCTATTCCAAGTACCTCACAGGTACATCCCACACAGATACACTGGCAGGTAGGCACTCACCCACTCTGTATTCCCAGGGAAGAAACGTCATAACTAGGATAGGGCCCCTTAGAGGTCGGTCAGGAGCTTGCAACTAGTTCACCACAGACCAGGGAGACACCTCATCCCAGAGCACTTATGGGAGCCCCTGCAAAGTCTGCAGAATACCTTTGTTGTAGAAGTCAGAGGATTTTCCCTGCCCCCAGACATCTTAAAACCAGGGGTGACCCTCTCTATGGAAATGTCTGCTGAGTGAGTGAGTAGCTCAGGGCTCAGTGAGTGAAGGCAAAAGAGACAGCAGGAGCTCAGAATTCCCTCACCTGCTTGGTTTTAAGTGATGTCTTTGGAAGCAGGAGATCCCTTGCTGTTTGGGAGCATGGGGGAAGATAATCTTGCGGTTTGTGTGTAGCCAGAAGAAAGCTCTGGAAGTTAAATGCTCCCATGGCTTTCAAGACTCCGAGACAGCAGTGTCTGGTTTTCCCCACTGACATGGTGACACGCTGTGATCCGCCAGCTGCCGGCTGCCCACTGTTGGCATGGGTCACAGTCACCAAGGGCCCCGAGGTAGGGCTGCTTTGTCCTGGGCCCCCCTCCCATGCCCATAACTCTGAAACTACATGACATCTTAACCTTTATAAGAATTTCTTCAAGACAGCATTTAAAAACACCCAAATCTTTCTTGACCTTTACATTTTAGCAGAGTTTTTTTTTTTTTTTTCTTAAATTGATGTTACAATAATTTTTTTAAGCTGTGGCATTTTTAAAGCTACTTCAAGAGGAACTTCACTTTCCCTTACCCATCCTATTTGAGACCAATCATTAATCATGAAGGGAAGGCACCAAGACTCAAACTCAGCTTTATTATGTTTTCCTGTTTGTGACATTTTCTTTCTATCAGCCAGTGGGACGTTCCTACCCTTTTCGTTTATTATCTACAGGTTGTAGCATTTGTTTCCCAGGTTCCAGCCCTCTTTCTTCACCTTCACGCCCTCCTCTGCCACAGCCCAACCTCTAAAAGCTCTTTCTAACTGGGTTTGGAGAGAGTGGCTGAGGCTAGAGGCTTTAACTTGACAAAAATGCAAATACATTTTGTCTTGGGAAAATCAGGCCTTTCTGCCTATAAAAGAACAACTCACTATCATTTAACAATCTTTTTCTTTTTCTCCATAGAGACAAGTCCTGAATAGAGAACATAAGATGATAAACTCATAATTTCATAGTGGTTTAGTTCATAAGTCATAAAATAAAATGAGGACCCATAAGCTACTGGGCTCCTAGTTCTGCATGGCTATAGTCAGAGCTGAGTAGCAGCTGCACCTTGTAGCCAGGAGTTCTCAACCTGGCATTCATGGACATGAACTCGGATGGGAGAAAAGTGCATCTTCATTTTTACTAATGTCTACCTGGAGTTTCGCATTTTATTCAATTATGAATACAGGCAAGAAACTACTGTGGTAGTAGCAGTGCCTTAAAGGGTGTCACCAACAGAAATCACAAATATTTTCATATTGCGTTGTACTAGTGGAGATATCTTTAAAAATTGCTTATATTTATCACTACTTGAAAATATGGTAGTTATTAGTCTGGCTGTTAGATCTTGTTATTTAATGCATTAATAAAGAAGCTCATATATTACTATATCACACATTTGTATGTTTTGTTAATACTTTGATAATTATATTTCAAGGCAATTTTTCCTTTGTAATTATATGTATTTTACATTATGCATTTTAAAAGTATAATTCTGAGATGGGTTTATGGGCTTTACCAGACACCAAAGGGTTTCAAATGAGTAAGAGCCTTCCTATGGAGTTTCCAGTTTGTCAAAATTCCTGAGTCACTCAATTTTGTAACATTCCTAATGCTTACATGTTTTTGAGTTGGTAGAGATGTTTCAGAACACTTTTCCTGTTTCACAAATGATACCATAGCCATTCATTCATTGTATCATTCATTTATTTAAAATATCCTTAAGACCTTTTATTACTCTATAAGCCAAATATTGTGAAACACTATTGAATGAATAAGACAAAGTGCCTCCTTTCAAGATTTGTTCTCTAACAAGAAGCTAATTATTCCTATAAATTCCTTATTAAGTTATAAGCATTCTGTGATGACATTCCCACCACTAGTAAGATCTGTTCCTGAGTATCAAAGAACACTCTAGCCAGCTTTGTGCCAGGTGATGTCAAGGGACAGAAATTTTGCTTCTTTTTTTATCTTCTTTCAGAAATTATGAGCACATTCATCCAATAGCTATTTATTAAGTGCCAATTGGGTAAGTGGGTAAGGGAGATAAGTGGCTTAGATGACTCCCAAATTTTTGATGTGTCCCTGAGTAGGAAATGTTCCTTTTTAGCAAGAGATGGAATGTATGTTCAGAGACAGGGCAAATGATCTGGCAGGGGAAGGAAACTGCTGAACTTGGTCTTGGTGAGTTTGACATTGTATGATTACTGTTGGCAATATTGATCTGAGGCTTGGGGGGAAAGTCTGGTTCAAAAATCTGTGTATTGGAGCCTTCTGTTATAGAAAGTTACTGCAAAAAAAAAGTCCACCAATAAAAATTTCTAGGAAGTCAGAGGAACACTGGCAAAAGGACCTTGGGAATAGTTGGGAAAGACACCAGAGGTGTCTTTAAATAAAGCAGGACTTCAAGAGCAGATTTTCAAAGGTCATGCCTATTAAAGGGAAGACAACTACTTAATGATCCAGGCACACAATTTAAAGGGACAGGCATAACTAAACCAAGAAAGCACATTTGAAAAAGACAGCATTCCAAACACATGGCTTCTGAGTGAGGAAGAAAGTGCAAAAATAGGAAAGAAGAAAAGGGAAAGGGAAAGGGGAAAAAAAGATCCCTTGGCATTTGGATAGTGATGCAGAAAAAAAGAAAAATGTAATTTTCTGCAAGAAAAAATAGATCAACAAAATTGGAGGACTCAAAATTCCCCCTCCATCACTACCACCTAAAAAAAAAAAAAAAAAAACTACTAAAGCACCTGAACTTTACTAGATTTACAGAAAAGGTATAATTTAACAGACCATGTAAAACATGCCAATACAACAAAACAACAGAAGAGTGAAATATTTTTCAAAGGCAACTGCAGAATGAATTTTCATACAAATGAATGGAGGAAAATCCAACCCCTCCCCAAAGAGCATGAAGCAGAAAGAAAATTCAAGTTTACTTTTCAAATTGAATTAAATATACTGTAGCCGATATTTGCAGATAGGAGAAACCAGCTCAAATTAGAAATTCAAACACTAAGAAGAGAAAAGGACAAAAAAACAGGGAGAAGAGAAAAAATAGTTGACTGAACTGAAGAAAGAAGTGGGAAAAAAAAGACAATATTATCTCAGAAATGAAGAACTTACAAGTTGCTGAAGGAAAACAGACTCAAATGAAAATTTAATAAGGAACATGGAAAAAAGGCAGTAAAACAACCAAGAGAATTAAAACAACATAAAGGAAGATATACTGTGGATCAGACAAAAACTACTGGAAATAAGACAGGCAAAGCAATTAAAAAAAAAAAAAAAATGTTTGTGTTATCTTATTTAAAGGAGAAGGAGAGGAAGAAGAAGAAGAAGAAGAAGAAGAAAAAGAGGAGGGGAAGAAGGGGGAGGAGGAAGAGGAAGAGGAAAGAAGAGAACGACAAATGAAACAAAACTACTCATTAAAATTATAATCCAAAATTTTTCAGAAATAAGAAAGAGCTAAATTTATACTTCGAAAAGTTTCACTAGATACCTGAGAAAATCAACCTAGAATGATCAAATGAAACATATCTTAGTACACTATTAGATTTAAAAACAATGATAAAATTTTAAGGCCTCCAAGATAAAAAAAAATAATAATAATAATTTATATTGGCAAACAAATTCAATTGGCATCAGAGTTTGAAAAACCAACATACAAAGAAGGTAACTTTTTTTTAAAAAAAGCTCAATGAAAGAAATTATAAGCAAAATATTTTTATAAATATAATTATAAAGCCAAGCTATCCTTTAAATATCAAATCACAATATATAGGAACTTTTGGAATTCTACACCTACAAACCATACTTCAAGACTCTTCTACAGAATGAGCTTCAGCCAACCAAAAGATGACAGGGAAAATGTCAACCAAAGGACAGATAGTGAGCATTTAAAAATACATGAATTTATATGTAATGCCAAAATAAGATGGAATTGGGTGCAAAAGGCTAAAATATAGTTGTTCTGTCTTATGATGAAGTAGAAATATTGCAACTAAAAAGTACAAGTAGAGGGAATGAAAAGTGGACATATCTGCTCTGCTATACAGGCATAAAGAAAAATTAAAGGATCAAAATTTTGATTTGGGGGAAATGATAACAAAATAAGTAAACCACTAGCTAAATTGGATCAAAAAAAAGGGGGATGTACAAAATAAGAACGTAAAATACTATTGAAACAGAAGAAGATTTTTTTAAATATGAGTCTAACTTATAGATCTCTATGCAAATAAATCTAAAAATCTAGATGAAATGAATAATTTTCTAAATAAAACATATCAAACTCACTAGGGTTAGAAATCACAACAACTTCCATATTAAAAATAGAAAAAGTTATTAAGGAACTCCTTCTCAAAAAGTAATAATAATTACCAGGCAAATTAAGGAACTTCTTCTAAATAATAATAATAATAATTACCAGGTAATAGTCATAGGAGAATATTACCAAACCTTCAAGTATGAGCTGGTTCCATACAGTGCACCAGAAATTCAAAATGAAAGAAAAGAAAAAGTTCTTTTTATGAAGCAAATACAATATTCATATTGAAACAGATAAAGGCAATACCAAGAGATAAAACTATAATGCAACACTATTCATGAATATCAATGCAAAATTTTTAAACAAACTATTGGCAAATACAATCCATGGCTTTGGCAGCCAATATAAGCCTACCACAATCCATGCTCTGGCACCCAAACATTCACATCTATCCTACATACAAAGTACATTTCTTCCCATCCCCAAATCCACAAAGCTCTCAACCCTTTATAGCATCAACCCAAGCCTAAAATGTCATCAGCTGAAGAGTCCCAAATCTTATCATCCAAATTACTCAAATCAGGTATATGGGAGACTCTGGGCTTGATCTATCCTGGATCAAAATTTCTGTCTATCTGTAGATCTGTGAAACTAGAAAATAATTATCTGCTTCTAAAATACAATGGTGAGACAGGAACAAGATAGTAGTGATAGACATTCTCATTACAAACGGGAGAAAATAGAATGAAGAAAGTGGTCATCGGTCCAAAGCAATTTCAAAGTCCAGCAGAGAAAACTCCTTAAAGATTTAAAGCCTGGGAATAATCTCCTGTTGCTCAAGTACCCACCCTCTATACCTGCTGCTTTGTCTTCTGCCTATGGATCCAGCCTCAGAGTCATCCTTTGTCTTGAGAGTTAGCACATGATTGTAGCTGAGTGATTTTATCAACCTGTTTCTTGACTACACGATTTTTTTTTAGTCCAACAGCTTTCTTTTATTTTCTTCTGTCCATGTCCCTTCAGTACAAGCTAACATTATTTCTACTACCACCATAGCCTCAAAAATCTCATGAATCTTTTTCTTGCTTGCCTTAGACATTTACACCATGAGACAAGAGGGTCTTCCACAGATCTCTCCTGGATAATATCATCTTTGTTCCTTGATTCTGCTGGGATAATTGAGTGGATCCATGAGTCACACACCTAAATCTCTTCAGTCCTAGCAAAATGTTCTCTAACTAATATTTGACCTTATCTCCCGAGCACACTGAACCTCCTCATTTTAACAACATTTGCAATCTGGTTATGACAAGGATTTCCCAAATCAAATGCTGACTCTTTAACATTTTCCCCCTCCATTATCTCTTTCTTCTGATATTTTACCAAAAGCAGCAAGAAGAAATCAAGCTTTGCCTTTAAAATCTTGTTTAGAAATCTCAGCTACATATCCAAGTTCTGGAGGTAAGAATTCTGAAATCAATGTATCAGCAGGACCACACACCCTTCATTGACTCTGGAGGAGAATTTATTGTTTGCCTCTTCCACCTTCTGTCCACCTTCTGGTGACTAACATTCCTTGGCTTGTGGCTACATTACTCCAGTCTCTGCCTCCATCTTCATGTTACCTTCTCCTTATGGGTACATCTAATTTTGTCTACCTCTCTCTTATGAAAACACTTGTGATAGGATTTAGAGCCTACATGGCTAATCCAGGATAATCTCCTGATTTTGCAATCCTTAATTTAATCATATCTGCAAAACTTTATTATGTGGGTTAATAGTTACAGGTTCCCAGGATCAAAACCCAATGTCATTGGGTGGTGCATTATTCAGCTTGCTGTATATAATAATATCTAAATGGGGGCGGGGCAGAGATCACATAACCATCTCAAAAGAAAAAATATTGAGAAAGCATTTGACAAAATGTAATATACATTGATGGCAGTACTACTCCCACATTTAGGAAATGATGAGTAATTTTTCAACATGGTGATTAGTCCTAAAATTCTGATCTATTTAATGGAGAAATAGTAGAGACGATTTACATCAAGATCAGGAGCAAAACACAAATGCCCACTATCTCTGCTACTGTAGAGATATTAGCCAGTGCAATTAGACAAGAGAAGTTAATCAGAGACAGAAGACTGACTAAAGAAGAAGTAAAACTATGTATATTTGTAGATAGTGTGATAAGGGACTTGGCAAACCCCTAGAAATCAATAATAAAAGGGATTCAAATGATAAAAGAACTGACTGAAGGAGCAAGATGTAAAATTAACACAAAAATCAATAGGTTTCATATAAATAAACAATAAACAGGAAATATAATGGTAGAGAAAACCCACTACACAGCATCAAAGCATAGTAAATACTTAAAAATAAATGTAACAGTAGCTGTGAAACTTATATATGGAAAATTTTAATCATGAAAGACATTAATAAAGATTTGAACAAATAGAAAGACATACCCTGTTCTTGGATTAAAATAAGAGCATTATAAAATTCAGTTCTCCCTAAGTTATTTTTTAAGTTTAATGAAATTCCAAACAAATGCCAACAATGCATTTTCTAGAGCTAGATTATTTAGTACTAAAGTTTACATTTAAAAATGTAAAGATGATGTAGAAAAACACTGAAAAAGAAAAGCTGTGTGTGGTGACTAATCTCACCAGAACTTAAAACTTTCTGTAAAGTCTTGATAATTAAAACATTGTGGAGCTAGAATGTGAACAGAGAAATAAAGAAACAGACAAATCATGGAATACAAAAGTACAAATAAGACATAAATACAAATAAAAATTTAGTATATGACTAAAGTAGCATCTCAAATCACTGCAGTAAAGGTAAACTTATTAATAAGTAGTCCAGAAAAACTAGGTAGTCATTTGGAAAAAAAGTTCAAATTAGATTCATACCTCACATTTGCATTAGAATAAACTCCAAGTGTATTAAGGATCTAATAGCATCACTGAGTTATTCTTTAGTGGGTACAATGGAGAAACCACCAGCCACCAACTTCCCAAAGTGATTCAGGTAAACATCACCAGTGATAAGACAAAGGAACATCATGATGAGTCCCTTAATGAGGTGCCCTGGAAAAAGAATGTGGGATCATTTCTGTGGTGCTCCTGCCAAAGCAACAGAACCTCCTTCAATCATAAAAACATATTAGACAAGCCTAAATCAAAGGTTCTACCAAACTGCTAATCAGTACCCTTCATGGAGTGCCAAAGTTGTGAAGGACAAGGAGACTGTGGAACTGTCACAGATGGGAGGCACCTAGGGAGAATTAACAACTAAATGCAATGTGTTTGGACAGGCTCCTGGGAGAGGAAAATGGTATCTGCTGGGCAATTAGTGAATTTTTTCACCAGGTCTGTAGCTTAGTTAATAATATTATATCAATGTTAATTTCCTAGTCTTGATAATTATATTATAATGAAGGGAATGATTAAATATAAATGGAAGCAGGGTGAGGGATAAAAAGAAACTTCTATATTTGCAACTTTTCGTAAGTCTAAAATTAGTTTGGGAAAAAAAACATGTTGTTTTAAAACCATAAATAAATAAATAAAATGGATCTCTTGACTTCTATTAAGGGTTTTCTGGAAACCTCCCTCTTTCCACAACTCTGCTATAAAAGTTTCAAAACATTTCTAAAACCACTTACTACCATTCTTAACGCTGGCAGTGATCAGGAGAGCAGCCTCACAGGTTGCCAAATTAGTGAGGAGGACAAAGCTAGAAGGGGCGGCTGAGGAAGTGGAGCATCTGAGGGAGAGATTTTCAATGACCTCTTTTGTGTTGCTAAATTTATTCATATCCTGGAATGGGCTACAACCATCACAAGGACACAAAGATTGTCAGGTAAATTCAAGGGCTTTTTCAAAATGCATCTAACCACCTCCTGTCCAAAACATTCGAGCTTAACCTTCTTCCTGAAAATGCAATCTGCTCTTTACAACCTGCCCGCATAGCAGACTCTGAGACCTAGATCGCTACAGGAGCAGAACCATCACCTTGTCCTGATTCGATAGGTTCTTGTTACATTATCAGCTGGAGATCCTAGGGGTATGTGGAGATGTGCCTGCTCGTGGCTGAAAGACTTCATGCACAACTTATGTCCTTCACACAACTTTGTCCTTAAAAGCTATTTTTGGAATCCATTTCAATTCTGTTTCCCCAACGAAGGTATTAGGAGATGACTTGTTTTTGCATATTAGAAGTAAAAGAATGAGACAGAGACCTCCAAATGCTTGAGGTGCTCACAACAAAACCTGAGCAGTACAGACAACGCCAGACCTAGTATGTGCATGCAGCTTCTGTGCCTTCGAGCTTTGGTCCAGGGGACTGTGCTGCTTAGCAAAGGTGTGTGAGAACAGTGACCACAGGGAATGCAGTTGCCACAGACAAGCTATTCCCTGCAAGTAAAGTGACACACTGTGCTTGCTTGGCTCCTTATACTTTTCAAAGCCCTCTTCACACATTGTGTTTAATTTGATCCTCAAACCCCACTGTATCCTGGATGGGATGATATTTCCTTTCAATAACAACATCACACCATCCAACATACAGCCCCTTTACCGCATTGCCTGATTTAGATCTCACTCAAAAAAAAAATATATATATATATATATATGTATATATATATATATATATACACACATATATATGCACACACACACACACACACACACACACACACACACACACATATACATTACGTAGTGTAATCTCTATTTTCTAAATAACTGAGGTTCAGATATTGATTGGTCCAAAGTCACCCTGCCAGTGAGAGAGGAAGACAGAATTTAGGGACAAATTTTCTGACTCACCATCTAGTCATCTCCCTCCCACTAGGCCACAGCTGCATAGCAAATAAGGACCAAGTAGAGTTTCTGAGTAGGACTTCAACAGCAAGCCCATGTGTGACGTCATCCTGAAGGGACTCTCACGGGGTCGCTCTGCTCAGCTGCTTGTCCATCACTGCAATCCCAGTGGAACTAAGAAACAGACCTAGACACAAGGCACACAAGGAAGACCAGCGCCTGAGTTATCTGTAGGGATCTCCGTGGATCCTCAAGAACCAGTCCAAGGACATTAGAAGAGCCAGCTGTGTAGGAAGGCAATGCACTAATTCAACAATTAAAACTCTGAAAAAAGTCATTAGATATTTGAGATAGGAGACGCTCAGGCATAGGATGGCTCCTGTTATGTAAAAAATGTCATCGAACCGGCTCTCTATCCTTTACTTCTCCCCCCAGCATATCTTACAGATGTGACCTTTTCCCTGCTGACCCCAGGAAAACTGGGTTTTATAACCTAACAGGATTCAAGACTCATGTGTCACCCTTCAGCATTCAGCTAGGTTCCTTGGTGTCCCAGAGCCTGCTGGTGAACTTACGATATCAAAAAAGAATCAAGAAACTGAAGGTGGCCTGCAGGAATTTATGAGCTGGATGTGCAGACAATTACGTACTTCTAGTTCCTGGCTCACCTGGGCGTGGGGGGAACCTCTGGCCATTCCCCTAACAGCCCCACAGGTCAGTTGTACAAAGTACACTACTCTGGCAGCTGTCACTTTGCTTACAGTGACATCAGTGACGTGATTGATTCTGTCACCAGCGACCTGCACTCTGGAAGGTGCCCCAGGTGCGGCCATCATGTGCAGGTGACCATGTCCTCCGTGTGCCTTCTTCCCTGAGCTTGGGGATTTGTGTTTCGCCCCTGTTCGTTTCTATTTGGGGAAATTTCACATGTGCAGAGCAACATCCTGATGGATGGTGCAGTGGGAGCTCACAGGATCCCGGAGCTGAAGGTCACGAGGCAAAGAGACCCAAACCGAGAAACTCAGGGATGTTTGGGCCCGAACTTGTAAATCCAAACAATCTCACAGTTATGAAATGGAAAGTTTGTGGGGAAAAACAAATGCTTTGGTTATTACAGTGTTACTACATTCATAAAATATATTTCATTGGGGGGAGTTTACACAGGGGGTAATGAGATTTTTGCTTTATACATTATTTATAACCGCTTAATCCAGGTACTGTGGGTTATTTTTTTATTCCTTCGTTTTCACAGCTACAAAACACTTCAGTATTTCTAATTTATTTCTGCTTACAATACAGATGTTCTCAATTGTGTTTCTAACTACATTTCAACCGTTATGATCGCGTTTATTTGTTTGTGTCAGCACACATGCAGGGGTTTGAATGTGCAGAACACAATGGTAAGGCTTCCAGAAGCCTGGGAAAAGGCCTCTTGTGCTTTCGTTATCAACAAATTTAAGTGTGTGCGCGGCACTATCTTTATCATCGGTGGATTTCATCTTCGGGTGATCCCCTGCCGTTGGGTAGGCAGGGTGACAGCCCACGCTCCATGCAGGAAGGTTGCATGCCTTGAAACGGCACTTTCAGGTTGGCCATTTGGAAGCAACATTTGGAGAACATTTGGGTTATGTCCTCTAACTGAATTTCCAAGCTGTTGGTATCGGACTAAAGAAAATGCAGTCTGCACAGAATACTAAGAAACGAGAGTGTAAGAGCCTTGAAGGTCATGTGTAAATATTGACATTTTAATTTTATTTAGCATACCAAACTGGGGCTCCACATTGCTTATCTTGCCATAAAAACTCCTCACCCACTTGCACTGTCCCGCAGATTGTTGGGGAGAGATCTGATCGGAGGAGCCGTGGGTGCTCTTCCTTGCCTTTGCTAACAAGGCTGAGTTTTGTTTGTGCAAAATCTGAATCAGAGGGGCGTTCCTCCCCTCCCATCCCCACCATGGACTGATGCGCCTGATTAGATAACAGAAATTTGTGGGCTGAATGTGCATGTAATGACATGAAAGCCAAGATGCACAAACCGTCGGGGGAAACAGCCTCCCTCACGCTCACAAGTCAAGTCAGGTGTCTAAAACTAAAGTTATTTGGGGAACCAATAACTAGCTAATTTATCCAGAACACCCGTGTGTGTGTCCTCAGCAGCAGCATGAGCAAGAAATGTCCTCCGGCTCTGTACCCTTCTCACAAACCAGGACTACACCTGCAGAGCTTATTTTAATCAGGTCCCAATTCTGAAGGTGAGATGCCGGTAACAGCCAGTCTGCCAGCCAACAGCAGTGGTTAGGACTCCCCACGCACCTAACAACTTCTCCAAGATAGTTGAGCACTGACCTGCAACGACATTATTTCCCGTGCCAAAGCAAAGAGCCCTGCTTATGTAGAATAGCCTGGCAGCTTGGTAATGTGCCAGAGACTCCCGTCCCTCCAGTGAGGTCACTAGAATCATTTTTCCCCCTGGATCACTTGATTGAAATGCAGGTCCAGCAGAAACCAGGGGCCGGTGAGTTAAACACTGCGGAACAGGGCCACCTCAAATGGTCTTTGCCCTAAAAGGTATTTTTGTTTTTTTGTTTTTTTAAGTACAAAGAAGAAAATCAAATGCAAAAGCCAAATGACCTTTTAATGTTTCATAACTCAAACTCTGATGTACCTTAAAAATGGGGAAATGGTATAAAAGACTGACACTATTTTCTGCCCTCCCCACTTACGTTCGAAAGGTGCTCCTCAAACCTTAATGATCTGGCCTCTATGCCCAAATAAATGTCATGATTTACAACTCACACTTTTGGTTGCAATGCCAGTCACCCTTTTCTACTCCAACTTTGGAAGCTTTGTCCAGTTCAACAACAGAAATAGATTCTGTTTAATACACTAGATTAAAGCAACTCTCAAACACTGTCATTTTGTTTTTAAGCAGTACTGAATGGGCTGAGGTTTCCAGTCAAAATTTTCCCCTCCTCCATGTTCTTTGTGCTGTCCTCACCCCCTTAGGAAACCTCCTGTTCATTCTCAGATGAACTTGCAAGGTTCTTCCAGTTCCCGTAATCCATTAGCCACTGGAAAAAGAAACTGCTAACCACCTTTATGTACTGTACTGGCCTTCATGGGTAAGTTTTGTGTTTTGCACAAATCATGAGAATTTCCATTTTAAGAGAAGCAAAGAAAGACAAAAGAATGAATCATTACAGATGGAATGTCAGACACCACAGCACCTGAAGAAAGCATAATTTGGGGCCAGGGCGTATACGTATTCTGAGCATCCTTACAGTGGACGAACCATCAAGTCAGTACCCATGAGGCAGACTTGATGGATTTCAGGACAGGACCCTGTCCCCCTCCATTCCCAACACACACACCCCTTCCCACCATGATGTTTTAGCCACAGTGTGCAATAGCCCTACCTACATACTCAGAACTTAATGTATTCGCCGGGTGTGGTGGCCCACGCCTGTAATCCCAGCACTTGGGAGGTTGAGGCAGGAAGATCGCGAGATCAAAGCCAGCCTCAGCAATGGCGAGGCACTTAGCAACTCAGTGAGACCCTGTCTCTGATAAAATACAAAAAAGGGGGGGGGGGGCTGGGAATATGGCCCAGTGATTGAGTGCCCCTGAGTTCAATCCCCAGTACTGAAAAAAAAAAACTTAATGTATTCACCAGAAACTCACCTAACAGAATCCAGTTGTCCTGGCTATTCTCAAGATGCAACTGCCTGTTCATATATCCCTCCCCCACAAAAAGGAGTAGTGGTTAAAAAAAAATCTGAAATGGATAAAAAGCATGCTAGCGATTCTCTGGCACCTTTAAGTTAAAGTGGCATAATTCACTGTTTTTTTTTTTTTTTTTATAAAGAAATTGGTTTCTCTGATTAGCAGTGATTTTGTTTTGACCTAAAGTCTACAGTACCTTCTTCCAGGGTGGTCTCTTCCAGTTGTTCATACTTGAGCCTACAGGGGTGGGAGGGGAGATGGAGAAGACTTTTTATTTGAAGTTGTGAAGTGATGGTTTTTATCGAGTTCAATGTCATAAATTTTAAAGGAAGAGGATACTTCCTAGTGAGCTGTAGTTCTTTACTAGATAGAAATTGTTCCTAATTCTTTGCAGATAAAGCATTCACTAAGACAGAGGTGTTGTCCCAAGTCACAAAGAATACTGTGATTGACTATCATAAACTTTGACAGCTAGTTTCAGACTGATGTCCTGAAACAGGAGAGGGGAACACAGACATCCTAAAAGGCCACTGAGATGACCGCCATTTTCAAAATTGTTATTAAAAGTAATAAGCTAATAAGAACAGTAAACTTAGGCTTTCTTTACTAGATTCATAAATAATCCCTGCAAAAAGGGGGGAAAATGTTTTTACTTTCTGTAAAGTTTGAAATCAATGGCCATCAGGCATCATTTTTCAGGCATGTAGCCTAGTGGATAGGGTATGTCAATTAGCGTGCCCATCAGAAGTACCTGGAGAGTTATGTGGGCTTGGGGTTTTGCTTTTTGTTTTGTTTTGTTTTGTTTTGTTGGTTGGTTGGTTATTTTCAAAATCTGCAGTGGTACCTCCCCGCAAACCTATACCAAAATCAAATTTTATAGTTTGTGTCTAAGAAATACGAACCTTGAAAAATTCCCCAAGTAAATTCTGAGATTGACACCTAATACCGTGACACTAGTAAGACCTCTTAACTCTACCTTTGAGTGCTGTAACGATTGATCAGTCTGCAGGTCTGAAACCTATGCCTTTTTAATTTGGTTCATGGGGACACAAAAGGAGAGAGAGTTTAAATGCTAGAGAAAACGTCAACAAAAGTGAATACAAGATTAAAGGATTTGGAGGCCAAAATAAAAGAAGCAAAGAACAGTTGTCATCCCTGGTCTCTGTTCTCTCTTCCTTCTTTTTTCAGGGTTGTTCACAGGCCCATCTTCCTAGACCAGCTCTGTAAGCATCTTTGTTCAATGGTTCTCTTCTTTCACCCTGAATAATTGGCTAAATGATCTCCCTTGTCTCCTTAGCTTCAACCTATACACATTTGGCTCCTATATTAGTTTGTTGGGGCTGCCATAACAAAGTGCCACAGACATTGTGGCTTAACCACCAGAAATTGATTTTCTCACAGTTCTAGTCTAGAAATCCCAGCCAAGGTGCTGAAAGAACTGGCGTGTTCTGAGGCCTCACTCCCTGCTTTCACCCTGTGTCTGGCCTCTGTTTCATGCACACGCTTCTGAAATCTCTTCATCTGCTTATAAACACACAATCCTATAGGACTGGGACTCACCCTAACAACTCATTTTAACTTGTTACCTTTTTAAAGACCACCTATAAAGTAGAAACTGGATGGACACTTGTTCGGTCTTCTAGCATGAGCCTCCAAGGTCCCTTTTCCTTCTTTAATGTGATGATTTAATGAAGTAATGTGAATTTATAAAGATCAAATCAAGATAATCAAAATAAAGTAGAAAATCTGATGTGTCTACAATGTGTCTACAAACCTAGCAAAATCAGATACAAGAAAAAAGTTTAAATCTTAAAATCATTCCCTCTGGTTTAGTTAGTTTTTGCAGCACTATGACCAAAAGATCTGACAACTTTGAGGAGGAAAAGTTCATTTGGGCTCATGATTTCAGAGGTTCAGTCCACAGTTGGCAGACTTGATAGTTCTGGGCCCAAAATGAAACAGAACATCATGGTGGATGAGCACGGTGGAAAAAAGCGCTCAGAACATGGCACCAGGAAGCAGAGAGAGCTCTGCTCACCAAGGACCAAATATAAACAAACCCCAAAGGCATGTCCTAGTGATGTCCTTTCTCCAGCCACACTCTACCTGCCTATAGTTATTTCCCAGTTAATCCATATCAGTGTCCTAATCCATTGATTAAGTTATGCCTCTTATAATCTGATCATTTCAATTCTGAATATTCTTACATTGTGTCACACATGAATTTGGGGGGAAACACCTCATCGCTAAACCGTAACATCCTTCCTGGAGCAATACATTGGCAAGCAACATAGAAGACAGGTGTGAACATATCAAAAATGCTGAGGCCCTGGCCCCAGGTAAACCAACTCAGAAGTGTCTTTCCTAGGATAAAAGTGTCATTTAGCAAATAAATATCCATCACAGCTTAAGTGGAGGTCTTTCCAAAAGAATCACAAAGGTCAGAGCCCTGATGATCTGACATTAACAAATCTGTGTCAAGCCCTGCCTCACATGGTATGTGCCTGAAAGTCACTTAGGAGGCCATCTAATCACATGTGTGAACTTCAACAGACTAGGAATTAGAAGACCTGACTCCAGGTCCAATTCTTCTGGGTACTAGTTATCTGACCTAAGGTAAATCATTGTCTTCTCTGAGACCCAATTTCCTCATCTATGAAACAGCAATAATGTTGCCTATCCTAGCAGCAAGCTATAAAACTTGACAAGATGATGTGCTTTAACTATGAATTTGCTGTGAATGTAGCCACACAATTTAATTTATTTAACTATAAATCATGAAGCACTTTTCAAATGTATAGTGTTATACTTTCACTATGTTTTTCTATTTGCCTGAGACAACTGCCAATAGTGTACGCTATAAATATAAGTGTTCTCACTATTAGATGGGACATGAAAGACTTTTAGGGATGCTCTTTGACAATCCTATTCACTCCAAAAGATGCAGGCTTACTAGTCATACTGAGAAAAATAGTCCAGGAGAGACATTCATAGTCCAAAATTCTGTCAGAATATGGCAGATACCATATGTGAAGAAATCCCATTCTTTAGGTATGTGGTCTTAAGTTTCTCTGAAAAAAAAAATGCGGTTCCAACATTCACTGAACAGTAGCTCTAACAAAGATACTTATTGAAAATAAAGACTCTACCACCCTGGGAGCCCACCAACCCTGACTCTATCATTGATCATGTGTTTCAGTAGGACAACACTCTAAAAAACACTTTCCTAGAGGGAGAATTCAGACCTTCAGAGGAAGAATCCCATGCCTCATGCAACACTGTGAAGGTTTTGCAATGTTTAGCAGGCTGGGGTTCTGTAGACAGTACACAGGGATGACTGGGGGTTTTCGTTAGGGTTCCTCTCCATAATCTCCATCTACCTAATTCCAAAATACGTCAAAATAGACACTCAAGCTAGGTAAAAACTGAGTGCTTGTTAGGCAAAGTATCTTCAAGGCAAGGACCTTGATCTTCCACGTGCCATCCTCTAGTCCTCTGTCTAGAAGTTAGGGATTTGCCAACTGCTTCAAAGCATGAAGCCCACACAGTGTGATCCATGTCAAGTCCTGCTGAGCTATGTGGGAGCTGGCATGTGAGAACTGCCTCAGCTTTTAAGGGCAGCGCTCTTGACACATCAAGCTTAGATGAAACGGAGAGTGTTTGCAGCTCATCCACCCTACCCAACCCACCATCCCTTCTACCAGTTCACAGACGAATGAGTGGAACAGCCAGAAACCAAAGCTGGAAGGTAACTATAAAGACCCAAGTCCTGAGTAAGAAACAGAGATATTTGTAGGAAACTTTGGAATTTTGTTCCCTTCCTGCACCCCACTAATTACTGTTACTAAGCAACAGGACCAGCTTTTTCAGGTCATTATCACCTGCTGCTAACATACTGGACTCCCCTGCTGCATCTCCACATCATGCCCAATCATATAAGCATGGCCACACATAGTCTGTGGTTCTGCACTGATAGCAAGTCCCACCCAGGTCAAGGAAAATACTCTAATCAGTGAGGAAGAACTAATATCATGTGATACTTTTTGGCAAACTCCTGTATTCCTTACTATTTCTGTCTTTACTAGGAAGTGTATTTGTAATCTGATCCGTATATGTTGAACTCTCTTTCATAATATTTTTGTAGGAATCAATACAGTGTAGCCAAATTGGTGCCAATAGGTTACATTCTTTATTTGTCATTATTGAGGTTTTTCATTTCTTCATTGAAAAAATATTGGTTTATATCATGCCATTTGACTCAGGGTTCAAATGCTTTCAAAGAAACTGATTTCTTAAAATGCATCCTTGAAAGCCTAACAGTCTAACAGTTGGGAAATCTAAGCCAAGACAATATGGCAGAGTAAAGATGGATAAGATGGGAAGGGCTAGGGATAAGCAAGGACAAGGATAGTAAGTATACAGAGATGCTAGCCAATCAAATCCAGAAAAGTAAATGGAGCAACCAGTAATCAAAGGTAAGCAAGCACATTTTGATTTAAATTTTTAAAAGTAGCCCAATATCCCGATATTTTTCCCATTTAAAAACAAATTGTAGGTATTCAAGGAAAATGTATGCTTGTGTGCATATAGTGGAACGTTAAGAAAAGAGTTCCATTTCAATTTTGGAGCCTCATAAGCAATCATCCTTATCATCTTTTCATCTGTACAAGGTTTCACAGTCTACAAAGCACTTTCAAAAACATTATTTATTCATCCAACAAACATTTATTGAATTCCTGCTTTTCACCAAGCACCGTGCTGGACATTAGAGATACAAATGTAAAGAGATAATGCTTACCTTTAAGAAGTCCATAAAAGCAATCTCTTACCCTGAGCAAATTTAAGGAAAAGAAAAGTCTTAGCAAAGAACAGAGTGGGGGCTGGGATTGTGGCTCAGAGTAAAGCCTAGCATGTGTGAGGCACTGGATTCTATCCTCAGCACCACTTTAAAAAATAAATAAATAAAGATATTGTGTCCACCTACAAGTAAAAAAATAAATATTAATAAAAATAACAGAATGGGACAAGGGTTTTTCTAGGATTCCAAAATCTCAGTAATGACAGAAAAGAAAAAAAGATCATAAACTTTCCCATATGTTGAGAATGGCTTCCTCTATTTCTCCTTCATTAGACTCTATTGCTAAGCATTTGATCTCATCTATCAGTTCAAAGGAGCATCTCTCCTAAACCTTTTGAAAAGTTCCTAGTGATGCCCTAAGAGCTTTAGACATGACACTTCCATACTCTTGGACTGAGAGGGAGTAGTGTTCTTTCTCCTAAATAATAACAGGTTAGCATTAGAGTTACAAATAAATCTTTAGTCTATTAACTGAAAAAATCAATTAAGGATCACCCATGATGTGTCATGCACCATGACTGGAATTACAAATTATAAGTAAAACCATGCCTCTGGCCACAAGGAGCCAAGCAGGAGAGAAATACATACAAAAAGCCAAGTAAAGCGTAAAGCAAATGCTCTGGAAGACTGAAAAGGGTTGTGTCCTCCGCGAGATTTATTTCACTCAATAAATTTTTTTCACTCACTAAATTTGCCACTAATGTCCACACTGGGCTCTGCACAGTGAGATGAGAGTCTGAAACAGCTGTCATTATCTAGGCCCTGTGTGCTGCTTGTATTCAAATTCCTCAAAATTCTAGAACAGGTTAGGAACATGTGTCCTTTGGACCACATGGAAAATAAGCCAGCCTAATTTCACTTAGAAAAGACCTCACATTAGGTTAATCTTATTACGATGGGAATGTTGGATAAATTAAGTAGATGCGATAGTGAATGCTGACTTGAAGTATTCTGAGAAGGTCTCAAGACTTTCTGCTAGTCAAGACAAAAAAAAATAATTTGTACCAAATGATACCACCCAAGGTGAATTCATAATGTTAACTGCAACATCCTAAGGGTGCTGGCCACTCTGGAGGACAGTTTCTAAAGACTTCCCTGAGGATGTGCCCTTAGCTCTGTGTTGCCCAAACATGATACACAACAATTTAGATGAAGGAGTGGAAATTGTGCCCTATGGAAACTCCAAAGAATTAGAAAAAAAAACTCAAAATATGGCAAATAACTGGCACTGTGCCTGGTCCATGAAAAATATGTTTTGGAAAGTTTCTAGAATGAATACACGCATGAATTGCACAGGTTTGAAAAAGGAGATACCATTAGGAAGATCACATGTAATGGGATTGACTTAAGATCCAGCACCAAAGTCTAAAAACAAAATACCAAAGCACAGAAGAGGGGGTAAGATTGTACTAAGCAGTTTGATCGTGGCAGTCATCCCCCTCCTCCCCCATCATCAGAAGAACTCACTGCTCTAATCTTAGATTATATCCATTGAAGTATAAACCCTAGAACAAAGGAGATAATAGCCTACTTTGCACTATCAGGCCATATCTGGAATGTTTTGTTCCATTCTGGATGTTATACACTGAACAAGAAGAGAAATAGAATGGTGAATAGGCTTAACATCATGCCATGTGAGAAATAATTTATTACGTGTGATTATCATAAAAAGAACTGAGTGCCAAGTGCTTTGCAGGCATTTTCTCTTTGAGTTCTCACAACTTTATGCCTGTGAGGCAAGTACTATTATTATCCCCATTTTCCAAATAAGAAAATAAAGTCTGAGACAGGCAAGGCAATTTGCCCCAAGTCAGATAGTGGAGAGGTGGGGTGGGGGAGGGCAGTCATGAAACCCAACAAGCTTCCCTGGTTCTGGGACCTGTGCACTTCAGAAAAGGAGACAAATATTGGAAAGACTGGCATGTGGAAATGGACTGAAGCACATGCATCTTGGCTTTGAGAGGGAGCACTAGAACCAAACAATAGAAGTTACTGGGAAAATTGGCTCATTATATGAAAAAAAAATGTATAATTCTTTTAGGTGTCTCACACAGATTCCCTCCCAGGCTTTTCCACTCCATTTCAAATCAAATTGACTATTTCCTTGAATGAGGGTGATTATATTAATTGCAGAGTTTTCTATTTTCTATCTACCAGGGCTCACAGTTCAGATTTTTAAGGTGGTGTCTTTGTGTTGGCCACATTTCTTTTTTGTCTGCCCGTATTTCTGTTCCTAATAACTACTGCACAGATCTGAGTAATGCAGGTATTCAAGATGTTTAGCTTTGACTTTACGAAATACATCAGCTGTGGCTGCCCTTGAAAGCCAGGAATGGCTCCTTCCTGTAGTGCCACCTTGAAGCCAGAATGGGAGATTTACAAGTCACCTAGGTTTTGAAAAGAAGCGATCCATTTCCAAGTTGCAATCTACTTGAAATAATCTCCCAATTACATGGAAGTAATTTACTGTATATTTACTTTCTGCATTGGACTATCAAATATCTCTTGCTTTTACCCCCAGGGGCAGCAGCTGGGAATAAAACTTCTCCTACCTGCCTTGCTGGGGCCTTATTATTTAACTCTTTCGTTGCCTACTTATGAGTGGGGAAAGTTTTCACTGACTGATGACTCAAGTTCCCTCCAGCCCTAAAATATATTATTGCTATATTAATCTTATTTACTTTAGATGCAATCTATTTTCAAGACTGCTTATTATTTTTAGTACAAATTCTTTCTACAGCACTGAGGCTGACCTACATCAAATTAAGCAGTTGAAAGCAAAATATTTAAGTAACAAGTTCCCCCATGCACTGCCAAACAAATTAATGGATGTGGTGTTTTCTACTGGCTCAGGGAGAACTCTAGTGCTAAAACTAGAGACCCTGTCATCTGGGTAAAGAATCACTTTTCCCCACACCAGTAGAGGCTCTCAGAACACAGAGAGGGATGTCCTTTCCTTCCTAATTCCCTGTCCTGGAGTAGCCCTCCAAATCTCAGTGCTTCCTCTTGTTTAACTTCTTATGGAAAGAAGAAAAAAATCTTTTAAAAAATTAATCTTGGCCACTCCAGAATCATGGATGAATCTGAAATTTTTTGTCTGTTTTTTTTTTTTTTTAATAGTAGATTTTATATTGTAAAGTTGCTTTAGATTTGTAAAAAAAAAAAAAAAAAAAAAAAAAAAAAGTTGAGCAGAAGGTACAGAGGGATCCCCTCTTCCACTTCACCCACCATGCTCACTCCCCAAGTTTCTGCCATTATTAGCAATCTCGCACCCAGCATAACTTTTCAACAGGGCAGTCCAGGTTTGCTCTTCTTAAGTTCCCTGACCTTCAGATGACAAAGGATGAGGTCAAGGCCTTCCCTGTCCCAAAGAGAACTCCCTCCATCAGTTGCTGGGACCAGCCGCTCTCCTAGTAGGAACTACCAGCCACAGCAGGAACCTGGCCCAGAGGCAACCTTCCCTAAAAACAAGCCAGACAGAGGCGCGGACAGGGAGCAGGCAGCAGGAATGGGCTCTGGCAAGAGCCTGAGGACAGCAAGTTTCAACAGGGTACTTTTGAAGAGACTGTTGGCTACATTATCTTATTTAATTACAGTGGGATAATCCTTACACGGGTAAACTATTTATTAAAAACAAGGCCGTGCGGCAATTCGGTAATCGTTGGCGGTGCTGTTATCGGGGAGAGTGGCCCCCATAAACAGCTCTGTCGGGGTGTGCTGTACTGGGAAAGGCCTCTTTCTGGTGCCTGGCCCTTTTCCTGCATCAGCTTTTAATTGCTAATGAATTAAACTTTCCGAGGAGATAAGAATAATGTTGTTTTGTTTGCACGCAGACTGCATGACTAACAAGGACGATATAAATAAAACCCTTCCAAGCTTTATCTGCGGGTGGACGAGCAGTGCCTGTGTTCCACTGAAGCCTGGGATGGTTCCCACACGAGATTAGGTTGTTATTGCGGAAGCTGAGGCTTGCATACTGTTAAAAGCCCGAGCTAATATGTTCACTTAAGACATTATGCCTAATTATGCTATTTGTCAGTAGGGGAACCTGTTCCCCAAACCTTAAACCATCCTGATGCACGGGTGTGGGTCTGAGCTCTGTAAATATACCAAGTGGACTCTGTAGGATTCTGAGCTAACTATGCTCCATAATGTTTATGAAAACAGGCAAGGTCCAGGCCTATGCCTTCTGTACCCCCAGGATGGTGTGTATTTCTACTTGGTCCTGTAGCTGTCACAACAAGGGTGAGGAGAAATGCTTGTGCTTTTATTTTTTGGAATCTTACTGTTAAAAAAAAAAAATCTCCTATCAAATACTCAGTTTTCTGTCCATCAAGTTGTTTGTTCCTAGGGAGGGGGGTGTTTATAGATTAGGTTTGTTCAGAGTTCAAAGAAGGAATGCCTTTGTGACCAGGATAAATAGCTGAAGTCTAGAGTTTGAGTCATGATTTGGGCTCCCCACCCTGGCTTTGGGAGAGTCCTATGGCTGTGGTTTGTGTTCCTTGTCTACAAGTGGGTGTGGTACACTGTGATATAACACCAACCATTGTTTTGGCTGTATGTTGAGTGCAAGAGTCCTCTGATAATAGAAAACCACTCAAAATGGCCAGGAGTATGTGTGTGTGTGTGTGTGTGTGTGTGTGTGTGTGTGTGTGTGTGTGTAAGGAAGAAGGTCAACTCAACCAGGGTAGAAATTATTGTATAAGAATCACCCACCACTAGTCAAATCATTTAAAAAACTAATCTGACTAATCAGAGATGGAAGTCATACACCAGGCCTCGGGAAATCTCATGGTGAACTCAATCAAGTGCATCATTTCATAGCTCAAACTTTTCCTGTGGCTTCCAGGAGGAATCCCTGTCTCTAGCAGTTTATGAGGCAGTTGTTCAGCCCCAGCACATCTGGACTCTGACTCCAACAGGCAGAAGCTTGTCTGCCCAGCCAGCCTCACCTTTCTCCCCAGCCCCTTTTCAAATACTTAAAAGCATGCTGAATGTCCCTCTTATCATTTTACACTCAATATAATCACTTAAGCTCATTTTTTTAAAGTTTCACCTTGCCTAAAATCAAGCTAATTATTCCCTAGACAACATCCTTTCCCCTGTATGCTATACTTCTTGCTACAGGACTCTAGGTCTCCCTTTTCCCTCACATAGATTCCTACCCAGGTGGTGTTGCTCCCACCCTCTCACATCCCATTCTTTATTCCTCCCTGTTCTCACTTTTACCAGAGCATGTGCTCACCCCCTCAGTTTTCCTAGACTTCCACTGTTCGATCCATTCCTAACTACTATGTTTATCTAATTTATAAACTCAATTAAAAACTCTGTGTGTGTGTGTGTGTGTGTGTGTGTGTGTGTGTGTGTAGTGCTGTGGACTGAACCCAGCAGCACTCTACCATTGAGCTACATCCCTGTGCACACCTCCCCTTTTTAATTTAATTTTGACACAGGGTCTCACTAAGTTGCCCAGGCTGGCCTTGAACTCGTGATCCTCCTGCCTGAGTCTCCTGAGTTGCTGAGATTACAGGTGCATCATCACACCCAGCTCAACCAGGAACATCTTAAGTCATTTCTGGTTGAACATGTTTCCTGCCTCTGTGCCAATCTAGCTGTCATTTTTTCCTATTATCTATTATTCAGCCTTTCATCCAGTATCTGTCTGTCCATCTTTCCATGCATTTTACAAATATTTATTTAGCACCTAATAGGCACCATGTACTGCTTTAAGCATTGGGAATTTTAAAAACTGACTAGGATACAGTCCCTGTTCTCAAGCTCACAGTGAAAGATGAACATGAATGTGTCATATGGTAATGACCCAATGTGGTAAAAGCAACAAGAGGAGCACAGAGGATCAATCCAGAGCAGTGATGGAGGAAGAATCAGGGCAGCCATCTCCTCCCCAGCAGGCTAGCCTCTCCCCTGCAACCTAACATCATGCCTTTGCATGCATCTTCCCATGTTCCACACCTGAAACATCCTTTCTATCCAAATCTTGTCCATTTTATAAGATCATAATCCCTCAGGTTTTCAGTACTCATCTCCAAACACTACAAACCTCTTTCTTTGGGAAATTCTGGACTTACCATTCATTGAGCCCAACTTAGGAATTGTTTCACATGCGTTACTTTGCTTTCTCAAATAGAGTGCAACCACTAAGTTGAGGGGAGATGGCTGTGTCTCAGTACTTCATTGGTATTCCTCACAGTGTGGAACACAGGCGATTGATTGAAAAACATCAGATGGAAAAAAAAATCAGATGGACAACTGATACCTAGAGTTTCCTGACCATCTTCCCCTTCTTTTATTAACATGAGTGACACAGCCTCTATACATGGTAGGCACTTAATAAAAGAAAGACAGTGTGAGATACAAGAAAGCATAAGAACTGTAAAGTCAAACAGACTCAAGTTTAAATCACCATTCAATGACCCTGCTTGTTAAGTCTTGGGCAAGTTTAGCTTTACTGAGCTTCAAGTTCCTTAAATGAAAAGTGAGAATTACTAAATATAAACTTTACTTCTATTTAGGGGATACTTCAGGAGTCTGTGATAGAAAATGCCTAGCTCAGTGCTTGGCACATATTAAGGGACCAAAACACACTTGATTCTGAGTCTCCCTCTACTCTCCCTCTTTTCTCCATTCCCACCCCTTCATGGCAGACAAAATTTGGCAACAAGCAACAGAGATATTTAAAACGTTAACACCTATATGCTTTTAGTTGCAAAACAGAGGTCTAAAGCTTTACTCAGACATATAGCCTCTTGAAGACATAGGTTTGCTCATCATGCCTGGCTTATCCTGGGGAAAACACTGGTGTATGTATTATTTATTCTTATTATGTGGGCATAAATGCAATAAGAATTTTTGCAAAGTTTCAGCTCTATAGCTCTCAAAAACATGGGGCACACTGCATTTGAGACTACCCTTTATTCAGTCAGATTGAATGTGAGACTCAAGGAAATCTCTGTGTACTCTTCTCCCCATGGGAAGGGTTAAACATTCCCACTACAAAAGGACTCGGTGTTCTAACTCTAAATGTCATGGGAACGTGGCCTGGAAAAGCTGAGGGCCATTGCATTATACAATTACCTATTTACTAGAGACAGTATATTTAATAACTAATCATCTAATCTAATAATACTGAAGAATATCAGACTCAAAGGTCAAGTGTTTAAGATTAGGGAGAAAGCAGCCTCCAAAGTACATTTCAAAGAGCCTCACAGATCAACAAGTCAGCCTTCGATCCTACCACGCCACCACCACTCCCAGGCTATTAGGGGGCTCAGAAATGTCACTATCTTTCAAACTCAGGATATCTATTATATCCATGCTACTCACAGGGGTTTTATTCCATGAGGTCTCTTAGACCTCAATTTAAGAATATTATTTCACCTCATAGATGGCATATTAGTTCTATGGGGAAAAAATGTTATACTAGGAACCTTTTGATACACTCTTCAAAAATATTTTGTATTTTGAATTGACACATAGTAATTGTACATGTTTGTGGGTACAGTGAGACATTTTAATACATGTGTACAATATGCAATGGTCAGATCAGGGTAAATGGTTGATGCGCTCTCAATGAGAGTGTTCACCCAAGTTGTCATTTTACTTTGGGGCTTTCTTGTGTTGACAAGTTCTGTGTGCTTCCATTTGTGGTTTCACTTCTGCACCTCTTCCTCAGAGACCTAAGTGATCCTCATTCCTAGCGAAGCTCATGGTACAAATTCTTCATGTTTTCAGTTCCTAGAAAAATCTCATATGGAAAAGTCACACTTTGTTTCTCACTTTGGAAAGCCTGGATGGACACTCCTCCCTGTTCTTTAACAGAGAAAAACTCTTGTCACAGTTCAAATTCCCTAGCTGAATCCTTTGAAGAATCACATGTAGTGTTGACTCTCCCTAATATCTGCTAAAGCAAACTTGGCTGGCAAGATATTTATTTTTATTGCAGGTATTTTAGTCATTTTGCTTAATATTTTCATAAATTGCTCTCACTCTAGTGGCTTCACATTTTGGTACTTTGCTCTCCATTTCTCAGAGTAGAACATCTTTGAAGAAAGTTCTAGATATCTGCAGTTTGTCTAGAAAAAAATAAAACCACAAAACCCTGTAACTGTCAGGATAGAATGGGCTATACTGACATAACAAATTTTTAAAAAATATTCATTTTTTAGTTGTAGTTGGACACAATACCTTTATTTTATTTATTTATTTTTATGTGTTGCTGAGGATTGAACCCAGTGCCTCACACATGCTAGGCGAGCGCTATACCGCTAAGCCATAACCCCAGCCCCTGACACAACAAATTAACCCTAAAATCCCAGTAGGTTATCAAAAACAAAGGTTTATTTTTTGTTCCAATATATGCTTATTATGGGATAGTGAGAAGCTCTGCTCAAATGGCTACTCTGGCACCCAGGCCAAGCTCCACACAGTTTCTCAGAGACCCAAGCTGAAGATCATGCTATTTGGCCATGTCCCTGCAACAGAAAGGAGATGGTGGATTTTATCAGCACTCTTGTATGCCTAGGCCAGGAATGAAGATCATCCCACTTCAGCATATAACCCATTGTCTGGAATGAGTCAAAATTCTCCAAAGCACCAGTCTCCTCGGTGTGTAGAAATAAGAGAACCAGGACTGTCCAGCACAAACACTAACCACCACCACGTCCACACAAAGACTTCAAGTGGAGTGACGCCTACAGGAGAGGTTGGACATGGAGGAAATCTCTAAGCCTGGCCCCCAGTGGATTCGAATAACCAAAACAGAATTAAAATGCTGACTGCGTGCATTTGTTGAGATGAATGTGAATTCTCCTGCCGCTCTTAAATTCTTGATTTTTGAAAAAATAATTTAACATTTTTGTCAAGGATTTTCACTTTAGGAAATAAAAGAACTTCCAAGGAGGAAGGTTGATAATAATTTAAAAGTTTAAGGTCCGTTACCACTTGGTTCACATTGAATTCCCTAGCAAATCCAAGTTACTGAGTGGGAGCGTGTGATCTTTAGTTTACTTCTTTGCATCAGTTCCTTGGCTTGCTTCTGCCTGTTCAAAACATAAATTCATACTCAAAATAGTGCCTAGTGCAGTGTCTGACATTTATGTAGATGCAAAGCATATGTACCAACGCTCAGGAATAACAAGCAAATGAGTGCAAAATTAGAAGCATTTATACCAAGTATTTATACAAATTTCTAGACTTAAACTCAATACCACCATAATAAAATCCAAAATCAGTGTTTCTTAACTACTGCCTATGATAAGTATGAAAGGGCAGTATGGATTGCAACAAAAGAATAACTAAGAAAAAGAACAGACACTTTTTTCTTTTCCTGCAATTTCGAATCTGTCCCCATTCTCCTCCACATTTGCAAAATCTTATGATACACTTTTCATTCTTCAAGGAAGCAATGTCACCCAAACCTCATACTTAGGAACACAACTCTGCTATTTTTCATTGCCTGTTTGAGGGTAGGACTCCACCAACCTTCTTTGGAACATGATGCTTTATGGAATAGAATTGTGAATGTACAGCATCTCTTGCAGAAGAAAATGCTGGCCAGAGTGTGCAGTGAGATTCCTCTATCTTGAAAGAACCTGACTTATAACTCAGCCATTCTCTGCCACTTACATAAGAGCAAAGCCGTATCAAAAAAGCAGTCAAAATGGGACTATAAGTTGACCATTACCAGAGTGGCTAGAGGCCTTCTGATTGGATATTTCCTTTGGCAGGAAAATAAATAATAATGTAACATGCGTGCTGAGAACTTCTTTATTCCAGGCTAAGTGCTGATCACAATCCATGTATGACAGTTCTCCAAAGTGGGGTTATATACCCAGGATTTGTGCCTGATGGAAAGAAAATACTAGGGTAGCTATTTCTGATTATTTGGTAATCTTTTAAATTTCTTTTTTATGTATTTTATTTTTTGGTACTGGGTATATAACCCAGGGGCATGCTTTATCACTGAGCCACATCCCCAGCCCTTTTTATTTTTTATTTTGAGACAGAGCCTCACTAAGTTGCTGGTTTTGAACTTGTGTTTCTCCTGCCTCAACCTCCTGAGTCACTGGGATTACAGGCATGTGTCACTGTGCCCAGCTGTATATTTTATTATTTGGTACCTGTATGAAATGAATAGGTACTGTACTCACACACATATATTGAGAGTACAAATGATAGTTTGTTCATTTTGTTTTGTTTTTTTTAACTGATGAGACAGGATCATCATCATCATTATTAATCTCATTTACAAAAAAGGAAACTGAGGCTTAAGGAGGTTAAAATGACACGCCTAAAGTGTCAAAGCTGGTAAATGGCAAAGCTGGAACTCCAAGTGTCTGATTCTAAAGTCTATATAATCTGGCATGATCATTAAAGGAATTCCTTGTGTTCAAAGACTGGTGCTTGAGAACTAAGCTCATTCGTGCCTGCAGAAATGCCAACCTCTGGGGTAGAAGAAACTCCATACTTTGATCATCTTCCACACTGAATTAGGAGGAAATGCAGAAGAAAAGAAACTGAGGGGACCAAAGCCAGACAGTCACTAGGTAGTCAATGCAAAAGAATCTAAAGAAAGTAAAAATCAAAGGGAAATGCCACAATGTTTGGTGGGATACCCTATTCCTCACCCATCCTCTTAATTCCTCTCTGCAGAAATCAGTCTCCTGGTTCAGGCGATCCATTGTTTAAACATGCAGTAATGGACACGTCCAGATTCCTAGCACTAGGGAGTTCAGAAGCAATCAACATGGATTGAGACACTTAGAGCCTTGTCTTTGCTGATTGAGCACTGAGGGGTATGGATCCCCATGTGGTCCTTAAAAGCTACACCCACAGGAGAAGCATTTTACATTGTTCAAAATACTTGGAGCTATGGTTGTTATCTTCAATTTTCTTAACTAGTAATGAGTGATCCTCATAAGTGTTAAACCAAAAAGCACTACACTCTGTAGGACATTCATTATAGAAGGCTTTGAAGCTTAGGAAGAAGGTAGGAGTTTAGAGGGGGAAAAAAATTTTAAACAACTCTATATTGGAACATATTTTTTTTAAAAAAATAAGTGCAATGGAATTCTTTAGAGATAACCAAGTTTCTCTGGGTATCTTTGAGGCAAAGATAAAGATTTAATTTTTTTAAATCACTATTGAACCTCTTTGTGCAGCGTTTGCATAAGTTCTCGAACACTGGGACTATTTTCATGGATATTTCTTGTCTAGGAGATTCCTGCTTTCTGGAAACAGTAACCAGGTGTTTTGTAGAAAGCCACTTTATCACCTCCCCCTGAAGATGCTTTGTTTGCGTTAATGATCTAAAAACTGGTGTTTCTTGCTTGGTGTTAGGTGATCTGTGGCTCCAAATGTGAAAAGAAAAAGCAGAGCCTTTCTTTTTTAGTTAATTACTCTAAGATTGTGAAAGTGCTACCCAGATTTTCCAAGTGTCTTGAAATCTGGAAATCCCTCTACAAAACCTCAACGATCTAGTGGTTGATGACCCCACTGTAGGAATGACCACAAAAAAAAAAAAAAAAAAAAAAGTGATTCACCAACACACGCCAGATTCCAGTGAGAAGGCTTTCTACGTTTCAGAAGTCTGACTCTTCTCTAACCACACTTGCCACCTTGCCAGCCAGGAACAGGAAGACCAAAAATCAGCACAAAGATATAGAAAGCTGAGGTCTGTCAGAACTACAGAAATAGCACGGCTGCCCATAGGGAACACAGTTTTCACTCCTCTGAGAGTTGACTGTGAAAGAGAAACAACTCTGCCCAGCTTTTAAGGGTTTCCCCTCCAAATATTTCTATCTGAAAATTATAGTAAATCAATTAATCTGTTTTTTTCCTCCCTCCCACTCCCTCCCCTCTCCTTATTTCTCAAGGACCCCTGAGTTCTTCAATTCCTGAGTACCTAGGGCAGTTCAGGTTACTGCATTATGATTTTCATTGTTGTTCTCAAATTCCATAGTAACTTTTCCATCCATTTGCAGGGAACATGGATCCTTGATCATGTTTGAGTTTCAAAGAGGAAGAGCTCCCACTAGTTTGGATTGCCCACAGTCCTCGAGTCACGTGGCACAGACATGTCAGTGCTGATGGCAAAGTTCAGGATGTAACCATGTCTGCCAATGTAATCATTTACCACGAACTGCCACTTATCCTAATCTCATGTGCTGAATACTGTCTCTACCAAGAAGACGTCAAGGATTGGGTTTTAGTAAATTTTGTTAGAAATGAAATGTTTCCATTGTTGGGGAGAGATATATATAGATATATCTCCAATATATATATTCTTCAAAGCCCTAAGGCCAATCTTACAGTAGTTGAAGAGATTACAGTCCAGAACCTCTGGCTCATGCTGGTGGCTTTTCTCACTGCCTCTCTGTCCCCTACCAGTCCCCCAAAGGACTTCACATCCCTTCTGATCCACCTCCAGTTTTCATTTTTCTGTGATTTTTTTAATTCGTCTATGTCTCTGTTTCAAGGACTACACACAGACACTTAGGAAAAGAAGATCTCTCTGCGGGAATCCCGTGGTGGCAGCTAGTGAACTGGCCTCACCCCCAACCACACACTCTGTTTCTGTCCCTTCCCTTACTTCCCAGACACCTGATGTATTACTGGAGAAGCAAATACAACAAGGCCAAGATGTCTTCATTTCCCCGTCAGAGCCAGGCCTCAACTACAACCTGATTGAGGCCCTGGATGTGCACGGCCAGCCGCTCAGAACCCCTGTCAACAGCTGTGGCCAACAGGGCTGAGGTGGGAATGGGAGGCGGTGGAAGACAGCTAGGGCCGAGCCTGCAGCTCTGTGTGTGACTGTAGCAGAGAGAGAGGCTGGGCCCGCAGAAACCCCGGCAGCAAGGGAAAAACAGATTGACTCTCAGTGACTCATTTAGCTCCTGGATTGGACAGATCTCTCCCCTGCTGGCGATTTGGCTCTGCATCAATAGTTCGGATACCAGGCTGAATAGCTTAAAATAATTAGGGGGAAAAAATCTGCAAAACTGCTAGCCATCCAACTCTTCACTCTGCTGAAAGACACAGGACAAACGACATCTAGGTTATTAAATATGAAGTCACTGGATTTGCTGCCCATTTGGTCCAAAAGCAGAAAACTGGATAAAACTCAAATTTATAATTCAGCGTAGATGGCCTGTTTGTCCTTGAGGCAATCCATGAATTTTGGCCGGGCAGGCACTGTGACATGTGGAAATAATGTGGGGGGGAAAGGGGGGATGAACAATGTTTGATTTCGACCCCACTCAGCTTCCACCCCCTGGGGAAAAAAAATGAAAATGTCAATAAAGAGTGTGAATGTGAAGAGAAATGGAATCTGAGCCCAGAGTTTAGTAGCTGGCAGTTTAAACTTTATATACTTTAGGCCGACAGGCGGCTGGATTTCCTGTACTTTACATCCAGTGTACAAAAACAGAAGCAACAGGCTCATTTGGTATCAGTAAAGGTCAGTTAAAATTATAGAGACATCCTTTGGAGCAAATCCCCAGTCTTGTATTTGCATATTTATGAACTAGAGATTATGACAGGCCATTCCATTTATTAGAGCAGTGCTGCTATAGTTAATAGTCTGTCAGCATTTCCATTATAAACCCCGTTTTTCAGTGTTTTAATATCTCAGCTGTTAGAAATCACATCAGGCTGAAAAGTGGTCTTCAGCCTCTCGGGGCCCACACGGGGTGAGCGGCTGCTGTTGGTGGTGATGGGGCTTTGGAGGCAACAAAGGCATTTAAATCAAGCCAACGATTTTTACACTGGACATTAACAGTAAATATAAAATCAGGGATTCTGAGAAGGGTGGTTGAATTCTTCTCCTGCCCCACCACCCCCAAATTATCTTTCTTCTGTCTTGTCATCCTTATCCAAATCAAGACTTTCATTCTCTGTTTAAGACTGGCTGGGATTTTAAGGCAAAGATTCAAAGTTTTGATTTAGCAAAGTAGTCTCCTTCCTCTCATTGCAAGTGAAGGGAGGGGTGGCATCAAAGAAAAGTAGAGAAGCTGAAGATTTTCATTCATTCCTAAGGAATTGGCTCACACAATTATGGAGGCTGGCAGGGTAGGCTGGCAGGCTGGACACCCAGGAGGATCTGATGTTGTAGTTCCAGTCCAAAGGAAGCCTGCCAGCGGAATCCCCTCTTCCTAGGAGGAGGTCAGTGTTTAATTTAAGGCCTTCAACTGATTAGATGAGGCCCACCAACATGATGGCACCTAAAATTAACCATCACAGAGGGGTCATCTGCCTCACTCAAAATTGACTGGTTTAAACGTTAATCTCATCTAAGCAATGCCTTCATAGCAACATCCAGACATGTTTGAGCAAGTGTCCGAGTACAGCGGCCTAGCCAAGTGACACATAAAATTAACTATTCACAGACATGAACCATAGCGTATTGTAAGTGCTCCTATATGTCAAGTCTGGGTTTGACTCTGGTGGCACAAAATTCAAGATATGATCCTTGTCCTCAAGGACCTTTAGTCTAATATCTCACTGGCACTGAGTTTCCACAACAAAATACCAGAATCCATAGTTGGTTCCATCCTTTCCTTTCTCTCCTCAATGCCCAAGCTGCACCCTACACTGAGTCTTATTGGTGGGTGCTTCTTCCAAGCGAAGGGACAGGTGTCCAGGGTCTCCTTATCACTCAGGAACACAGCCTGTTTGTTCCACACCAAATGGTCATAATTTTGACCTGACAGTAAGCTGCCAGATAATTCAGTGATGCATAAAGCTCCCTTAGGATTTGAGGGGGAAAAAAATAGAAAATAAGGAAAGAGGAAGCAGGTTGCCTTCTCATTAATAAGTCATTCATTAAAAAAAAAAAAAAAATGAGTATTGACTCCTACCGTATGGTTCCCTGATCACTCCAGGAAGAGCCACACAAGGGATTCTTCAACTGGATGATGTCCACGGGGCAAAATCCCCACACCATTGGTGCTTGTCAGCATTCCCCCATATAAAGACACACCAGCCCAAAGCCCTTGTCAGAAGAGCACAGGAATCCCCACAAGGAATCCCCAGAGACCAGCTGTCCCAGCTCACCAGCTGTCTCTGACTTTAGAAACTGCAGTAAATATTAGAATCCTCCTGTCCTCTCCTCTCGTTTTCTTCTTGGAGTTGGTGAGCTTCACTTTACTCAGAATGTGTCACATCCTGGACATACAGAATAAGTTTTCCAAGTAGACAATTTCCCCACTGTATCGCTCAATCTTACTTCATTAAAAACACATGCAAATACACAAATTACAGGTGTTGCTACTGTTACTTGATGGCTGGAAAAAAAAAAAAAAAAAAAAAAAGAAGAGCTGTTAGATGAGAAGGCCTGAATGTGTCAATTCCATCGCTGAGAGTGTCACCTGATATCAGGAGAGGCAGCATACCAACCAAAGGACTGTTGCCCTCAGTGCCTATGAGCCTGGCTCTGTTTCACTTCTACCATTGAGATTACACGCCAATGGACAGCAGTTACGTAACTGCTTTCAGCAGCATCACTGAATGGGAAGAACAATTACGTAATGAGGCGCACACCAGGATGTGTGTAATTGTGCAATAGCAGTGTGCCTCACTGGGGTAGGCTTGTCGCCAATAACCACCTAGTCATGCTATTATATTACAAGAACACATGCCCTGAGGCATGGTGCAGTTATTCTGAGGACTCCTGAAGGAATATTGACTGACCAAAGAGAATCTCAACTTTAGAAACAAGAAAATAAATAATTTTCAAAAGTCTGATAGTGATTCCAAACATAACAGAAAAATTATACCTAACAAAGCCTACAGCATAAAGGTATTGTGCTAGGATTCACTCATGTCACCACGAGATTTAAGAAGACAGAATACCAACTAGAAAGAAACAGAAGCCAGACTTCAGGTGACATGGTGCCCTGTCCATAGCTGGCCAGAGTCCTGACTAAAGTGGAACCATTTCTCAGTCAAGAAAAGCCTGAGTAATTTTAGGACCTCTAGTCCCCATATAGACACTCCAAAGGCTTTTAAACTTGACACACTTTGAACTTCCTTCCTGATGTTCTGATAGTCATCAAATAAAAAATATAATCTAGAAATGTGAGAGGATGATGAGGCTTGGTTTTACAGTTGAAATTCCTCGTTGCTGCTTTCCTCAATGTTAAAGTGTGCGCTAGGAAAAAGGTCCCACACCTTGTTACTACAACACACACTCTGATACCTAACGCTTCTGTATGTGCAAACTCATCACATTCCCATCTCTCCTACTCTTTTTACTCATTTGAAAGGGAAAAAACCTCTTGTGTCCATAAGGAAGTACGAGACAGGGGGACTGGAGAGGGACATTTTTGCAATTTATAAGATATTAGATGGCCATTTCTTATACGAGGTTATACCCACTTCATAAACAACACAAGTTATCATATCAAGGTAAATATAAATACACATGTGCAATATGCTTCAAATCCACAATGGATTTAAAAAAAAATTTTTTTAGTTGTAGATGGACACAATATCTTTATTATTTATTTTTATGTGGTGCTGAGGATCGAACCCAGGGCCTCACACCTGTGAGGCAAACACTCTACCACTGAGCTACAGCCCCAGACCCACAATGTACTTTTCTTGTTGTGCTATTAGAACCTTGTATAGAAGTTTTAATAGTCATTGTCATGGACTGAATTTTGTCCCCACCACACACCCCAAATTCATATGTTGAAGTCCCAACATCTCAGAATGTAACTATATTAGGAGATGAAGTCTTTAAAGGGGTAATAAGTTAATAAGAGATTAATTGGGTGGGCCCTAGTCCAATGGGAGGGAATTTGGACACACAGAGTGACCCTGGACAAGGATGACCATGTGAGGACATAGCAAGAAGGTGGCCACCTGCAAACCAAGGAAAGAGGCCTCAGAAAAAAACAAATCTGAAGATACCTTGATCTTGGAGAGAGAAAATGGATGTTTTAAGCTACCCAATCTGTAGTATTTGGTTGTCACTAGAGAAAAACAATACAGTTACCGATTTATTAATTCAACATTTTCTGGACAACACCATTTAAGTAATGAGAATAGAATGGTTAGCAACACAAAGTCCATGTTGTCTTGGGGCTTACAACTACCAAACAATTATTTTGACAGTGCATGCATAGGAAAGGCACCAGATAAAGGCATGGTTTGGAATCTAGAATGTGTGTGGCATTTTCAAAATGCCATTTTAAGCTGATTTTAAATATTTTCAGTGATCTTACAGGATATCAACTGAATATTTCAGTCACCTTAAAAACCAAAAGTATTCAATGATTCAACAAATGGAGTGCAAATAATGACTTCATCTAAACCCAATCTGAATCCCCATTGAGTTAAGTTTGAGCAAACAGAATTATGGGTACCTCTTTGTAGGCTGGGGCTCTCTCCCACTTCAATTATGCACATATCTTCCCAACACCTATTTAGTAATCTCATACAAGTCATTTGAAGTCAGCCACAGTGGTGTCATTTATATCACAGACATTGTGAAAGGATACACATCAAGTCTCTTCTCCTCCAGAGCCTGTTGTTAAGCCTTTCCAGCACACCACCAGGCAGGAAAGGGTCTCTGTTAATAGGGCAGCTCCAGGGCATTTAGAAAGCCAACTCATGACAGAGAATATTACAGGAGTAAAGATAGATATAAAAAATTTAATGCAAGAATCTAATATAATAAGCTAGAGGGGTGGTTCTCAAACTTGTTGGCCTGTGTCCAAACCACCCAGAGATGGAAGTGGAGCCAGAGATTTGCATTTCCAGCAAGTTCCCACAAAATACTACTACGTTAGATTACCAGTACGGCTATTTCTCTCGCCACTAGTCTAGCTCTTATACGTGCCACCTGGTTGGGAAAGGGTAGAGTGGCTTGGCAGGTGTGGCTAATTCCATTGGATTGGCAGGTCTTGGTAAAGGAAATCAATGGCCCTGTGTAAATAAACTCTAAACTGCAGCCCAGTGAAATGCTCCCTGGGGACCCACAAGGGGCTCACAGACCAGGAGGCAACACAGCCCAACATTGCCCCCAACATGGAAAATACATATGCCACACACCTTCATTTAGCCCTGACTGTATTTTTATCATGCCTGTGTAGAAGGCAATTTGACCAAAACAGTTTGAGTCAGCATCTACAGGAAGATACAATCTTGGAGTCACAGTAAATTATTTGCTTGGAATGCAGGACCCCATTAAGACACCGAGTGTCATTATTTATATTTGGGTTGCCACAGGCAAACGATTCCCAAGAAACAAAACTACAAGCCACAAAGATGGAGAGAGTCAACATGACACTGGTGAGGTGGGTATGCGACTTTGTGATCCCTCTAAATAAGGGTGATGAAATAATTTCATTGTGTTCATATTTCTTAACCTCTATAATGTTGAAGACCTAAAATTTGGTTGCAAATAGATTGGCAATTTTTTAAATTGCATTCCAAAGAAACGTATAAAAACTGCATGCTGGTTGAAGTTTAGCACTTTTATAACTATTAGAATTAGGCAGTTACTGAATACCGGTGATAACACTGTCAGAAATGAAAAATCATAGATAATTAATAAGAAATTGTTCAAAGCTATGATTCTTGCCAAACAAAACATAAGTGAGATCGAAAATAATTTTCATTGACAAAGCATGTGCCTGTTGGGCATTCTAGAGAAATGTGATGGGAATAAACTTGAATGAACTTTTAAAAGAGTTTTTACTTGTTGGGTCAGATCTTCCTAATAAATCCCTCAGTGTCAAAATGTTTGTTCTTTTGAGCTGCTTTGAATATGCCCCCTCATAAACTATGCTGTGTGAATCTGAGGACTACATTGTAAGTGAGCACACAGATACTCAAAAGTATTGGGCTATAATTCTGAATAGTCTTCTGTTCACCCATCTCCTTTGTAAGAATTTTAACTAAGGAAGGGAGGAAGGAAGAAAGGGAGGGAGGGAGGAAGGAAGGAAGGAAGGAAGGAAGGAAGGAAGGAAGGAAGGAAGGAAGGAAGGAAAGAAGGAAGTTGACCTCAAAAGCAAACACAGGGACCACTGACATGGACATATCATGTTGTCTACATTTCCTGAAGAAGCTGTGTATGGGCTTCACTGCCCTTGTGTGATAATCTAGAAATCAGGAAGAATTTTTAAATGTATTTTATTGTAGTAAAGATCTAACAAAAGTAAAATATTACAAATATTAATAGTACATTAGTTGTAAGTTTAAACAAAAATATGATACTCTTTCTTCCGATCACAAATTTTCCAAAAATTTTTAAAGAATATAGTCTGGGTGTGGTGTAGGCCATAGGCTGAGGCAGGAAGACCTCAAGTTCAAGGTCAGCCTCAACAACTTAGCTAGGCTCTTAGTAATTCAGCCAGACCCTGTCTTAAGATAAAAAAAATTTAAAAGGGCTGGAGATGTAGCTCAGTGGTAAAATGCCCCTGGGTTCAATCCCCAGTACAAAAAAAAAAAATAAGATAAAAAAAGTAAGAGCATAAGATATGGTAAAGAAATGATAAAATGGTTGAACTCTCAAATACAGTTTGTAGAAGTACAAATGAATAGGAATTCTTTGGAGAACTTGGCAGTATTTATCAAAAGCTGTCCTATAAAGCAGCAGAGTGTATACGATTTCAGCCCAGACTCTAGGCTCAGAGAGGTTGAGTTCCAATCTGGCCCTATCACTTAGAGCTATGAGACCTCAAGAAAGTTACTTAACTTCCTGGAGCCCAAGTTTATCATCTGAAAATTGAGATAATAATAGTTTATACCTTGAGGGGTTGTTTTGGGAATGTTTGTCAAGCACTTCCAATTGAGTCAGCCTATAGAAAGCACCATGTAATCTAAAACCCCAATTCCGGGAAAACATTCTATAAAACTTCTAGACAAATGTCTAACTTCAAGGCGACACAGCTTCTCACAGTCCATAAATGGAAACTAACTCTAGATGTCCATCACTGAGAAAATATGTAAATAAATGATGGTGTATCTCTGTATTTGAATAGTTTACAACCCTTTAAAGAATGAGGTAGAGCTACATGTATCCCAACAAAAGAATACTGAAATGATAAAACAGTATTCTGGTATCATCCTGTTATTGTAAAAGCAACAGTCTCTCTCTGTGTGTGTGTGTGTGCTCCTGTGTGCATGGGTGTGCACAGGCGTGTGCTTGTGTGTCTGAGAAGACACATATATGCCTACTTACCAATCAGCACCTCCAAGGAGTGACTTTAGAGCTGGGGAGAAGGGACTTTCGATTGTTACTTACATCATCTGAACCTTTGAAAATGAACTCAACTCACTTTTATTATTCAAAAAGATTTTCAACCATCAGTGTGGGTACAGTTTAAATAAGTATTCTCTTCCCCCACACCTCTCTCTCTCTTTTAAGATTCAGAGTCACAGCCATGAAGTAGATGCCACTGTTATCATTGACATACATGACCAGCCAGGAAATGAGATTGTATGAATAGTCTATTTAATTAAATGTTTTGGCCACTGAGATCTATGTGAGCACAAAACGTGGAATCATTTAGGAAACAAGCTTTCGTTGTATACTAAATAGGGGGTAATGAGATTCGGTCAGTCTGAGAGATTTAGGCCTACCCAATCCTGAAGAAAAACAGGCCTGAAATATTTCCAATGTGAAATGATATTAAAAAATCACATTTCAAACTGTGAAGCCAAACAAGCCAGTTATTTTAGTTTATTGTCTTAGGGAACACACAGTGCTGTTCTCAAAGGACAAGCAAGAGGAGAGTTAGCATTCTCAGCACCTGGTACTTTGATCTAGTGTCAATACTTCGATTTGCCAAATTATCTTTTAAGATATTGCCTGACTGAAGTGCTTCTGCAATGAAAGCAACTCCATGTTCATCCATGGAATCAGAGAATGTTGAAGTTGAAAGAGGGACTGAGGTATAGCTCAGAGGTGGAGCACATGCCTCCCATGTGCAAGGCCCTGGGTTCCATCTCCAGTATGCAAAAGATAATTGAAAAATAAAAACAAAATTAAAAAAGGTCTTGGAGATCATCGAGGCCAGTGTTCTCATTTCATTGAAGAGTTCAGGAAAGGTCATGGGACTTTGTAAAAACAAAACCAAAGAACAGCTCATGTCAACTGACCACCAGTTTGACACAAGTTGTGTGTGTGTGTGTGTGTGTGTGTGAGAGAGAGAGAGAGAGAGAGAGAGAGAGAGAGAGAGAGAGAGAGATACTGGAGAGTGAAGCCAATGAGGCTCTACCAATGACATATATCCCCAACCCTTCTTTTTATTACTTTTTTCTCTTTTTATACCAGGGATTAAACCCAGGGGCACTTAACCACCAAGCCACATCCCAGCTCTTTTTAAATTTTATTTAGAAACTATTTGCTAAGTTGTTTAGGGCCTTGCTAAATTGCTAAGCTGGCTTTAAATTTATAATCCACCTGCCTCAGCCTCACAAGCTGTTGGTATTACCACCATGCAGCTCTATTTACTTATTTTTTATTTTGAGGCAAGTTCTCACCACGTTGCCCAGGATGGCCTTGAACTTGCAATCCTTCTGCCTCATCTTCCTGAGTAGCTGCAATTATAGGCACGCTCCATGGCACAGGCCTGGTGTGTCTTCTAATACTCAGATTTCCTAGCATTTTTTATGTTTTAATGTAATGCATAAAATCATGTACATGAGGGAGGAAGTAGGGAACTTTGATAGATGGTTCTAAGTAACAATTAGAAGCAAAAAGCTCTGGGGTCCTATTGCACAGTATGGTGACTATAGATGATGATTATGTGCTCTGTATATTTCAAAAAGCTAGAAGAAAGAATTTTGAAAGCTTTCCCCACGAAGAGTTGATAAATGTTTAAGGAGATAAAAATGTTTACCCTAATTTAAACAATGACATAATACGTACATGTACCTAACATTACATGGCATCCCATTTACATGTCTAACTTCTATGTTTTTATGTATTATTTTTTTAAAAAGCAGGCTCAGTCTGATAATAACTATCAAAAGAGACTGCCAAAATCCTAAATTTGTCATGAGTTAATTTAAATCTGGTCTAACAGACATGCTTTTGAAATAAAAATAAAATCTACATCTTGAGATAAAAACTATTAAAGCTAGTTTATCTAGCCCGATAAACTATTACCACTATTAGGAACTTTGGCTACTATAGTTCTTAATCTCCTAGTAAAATTTATGTCTTTCAGATTGCAACCAGTTCCATGGTTAAGAAAATAGCAATAGAAGGATTCCAACCCATCCCAACAACTGAGACCAGTCTTTTCTCTGACCCCAGGCAGAGACTTTAGATCGGCAGCTAGGCAGGGTCATTGCCCCTTGCCAGCTTGAAGCAGCCATAGAAGACACATCTTTGCCCTTCATCCACCTTCAGAATAAGGAACCACAAGTCTATGGGGAGGGAATGAGATAGGAATTTGGGGATGCTGAAAAGGAAAGATAGACTGAGTCTCAAAAGAGAAGCCCCCACAAGCCATTGGAATGCAGGAAATGCAATGCAAAAAAGCATTCCTGAGGTTGTAACCTCCACCAGAATCCTTGACCCATGCCCTTGCCTGCAAAAAGTAACCTGAGGACAATACACAAGTGCTGGAAAACTGGAAAAAATTGTGTAGCTCTACCCTGGCTCCATCTCCACTCCAGCCACTTGCCACTGTCTCCTCCAAAAATATGAACACTCTAGACCCACAGATTGCTTTCTCTCCCTCTAGAGATGGTCTGCATTTTCGCTTGAATGTGTATTCCTTGTTTCACTCTAAAAGTTTCTCACTCTCAAGATGGACAACATTCTCCCTTAAACGTGTATTTTTTTATTTCACCCCAAAAAAAGTCTCTTTCCTGAGAGAGATCACATTCTCCCTTGAATGCATAATGTATGTCTGCTTTCCTAAATAATCTGCCTGTGTCTATTAAAATAAAAAAGAAAAAAGTTCATGCACATGGAAAAAATAAACATATATGCATAAAATATAATCTAGAACACATATGTTCCAAGAGAAAAGTTCCCTTCCTCTCCCTGAACTCCAAGTTCCAGCTCTTTTCCTTTGATATAATCACTGTTAGCAGTTCCTCCGATAATCTTTCAGAGATACTCTATGAATTCTAAGCAATGTGTGTATGTATGTATGTATGTGTGCATGTATATAGCATATTATATACACCATCAAGTTTCTTGTTTATTTTTTGTTCAAATACATCATCGAAACTTCCATATCTACACACATAAATCTCCCATTCCTTTTAATGGTTGCATATGTTACATTGCATAATATATCAAAATTTATTTAATCGGTCCCTGTTGATAGATATTTAAAGCATTTATGATTTTTTGTATTACAAACATGTAACCACCAATGAATATCCCCATAGACACATCTTTGAGCACTCAGGCAAGTATACAGAGTATACATCAGATAAAAAATAATTTAGTTCAAGGGTACTTACATTCTTACGTTTTACAAGCATTACAAATTTTTCTCCAAAGAGGTGTATTGATTTACACTTCCACTAAGAAAATGAAGAAGCTGCATTTACTTTTATCATGCATAGTCATTATTTAAAGTTTTATTTAAGAGGGGTACAGTGGCTCACACCTGTAACCCCAGCTACTAGGGAGGCTGAGGCAGGAGGATGGCAAATTTAAGACCTCAGCAACTTAGCCAGACCCTGTCTCAAAATAAGAAAAAAGTGGAACGGGGGCAGGGACTAAACTGAGAATGTAGCTCAATGGTAAAATGCTTGCCTATCAAGTACCCGGAGCTAAATCATCAATTTTTTAAAATTCTTTTAAAATGTTTTTTATTTTTGTGTTTTTCTTCAACTTGTAAATTATAAGTTCCTTGGAGACAAAAGGAATAAATTACACAACTTTATTCCAAAGCCCATAGCCATTCATACAGTCATTCACTCAACAATATTGACTGACAGAACTGTGCTAAAGACAAAAATAGAGTTCTACTTCCTATAATGGTACACTAGTTCTTTAAGATTAAATTCCTTGCTAGGAAAAAATAAAATAAAATTGGACAAAACATTAGTTTAAGTTCAAATATTCCAAAAGCACCAGAGTTAACCAAAGAATGAAAAGTGCCCAGTCAAACTCTGGGAGAAAACAGAAGTCTTATATTCAAATCTATTTTGCCCAAATAACATTTGCCTATCTGGAGAAATTATTGTGAAACAGTATTTGTTTTTGGGAATTCTTTCAGGACAAAGAGAACAAGACTCAAGGATGAGAGTCCACCAAGAGGACTCAGACATTACCACTTTAATGAAGAACACAATAAGGGTTAGGGTAAACCAAAAGTAAACCAGCCCTCTAAAAACTGCAGTCAGCTTTTCATCAACTGGCTCATTTAGGAAATGAGCCTTGAACTTGGATTAAGATAGTTTTCCAATGGTAGTCTCTCTAGATACCTGGCAGAAACCTATTAAAATATTCTATTATAGGAGTTACTATCATCTTATGTCTCAAAGTATTCCTAAAATATTTTATAAAATACACTATACATCACCCAGTGAAAATGAAGCACACAGGAAACAAGACACCATGAGCAAGAACCAGTCAAAACAACAAAGCCTTCAATATATAGGAATTATGTAAAGTCAACTATAAAACACTATACTAATACTAGATAAAATAGACTTTAAATAATGACTTGATTACCAAATAAAAAGGAAAAGCCAAGTCTAAACATTCAAAAAGACACTGAGCAGAAAGAGGGAGGATTAATATATTTTTGAAAAGGAAAAATAAAAATATAATCACAAATTAAGAATTAGATGAGTTTAATGGCATATTAGATATAGCTGAAGAGAGAATTATTTAACAGGAAAATAAACTTTCTATAATGTAACACAAAAACACAAAAATGGCATAAGGATAAGAGAGGATATATGGAAAAGTCTAGTATATGTTTAATTGAAAAGTTAGAAACAAAAGTGAGAGAAATGGGGCAAAGGAAATATTTACATTTTTATGGCTAAAATGGCAGAATTTTTCAGAATAGATTCACAAGACTCAAGAATCACACACACACAAAAAAAAAAGAACTTATGACCAAACATATCATTATGATATTTCAGAAAACTAAGAGTAAAAATCTTAAAAGTAGTTATATAAGAAAGACAAATTTATTTCTCCAAAGGAATGATAAATTTCTAAAGTAAAAAAGTGAAAACCAAGGAAAGATGGAATAGAGTTTCAATATTCCTAGGAAAAATACAAACTGTCATGGAATTTCATACCCAAAAAAATATCCTTCAAGCATGAAAGGAAAATACAGATATTTTGAGAGAAAAACTGAAATGACTCACAGCCAACAGAGTAGGCTCAAGGATCAGAGATGTATAAAGAATTAAGAACTAAAAAAGTGGTAAATATGTGGGAAAATATAAACATTGGCTTTAAAATCTATAATATTAATTTAGATTTCCAAATTTTAAAAAAAATGTAGAATTAAAATTCACGACTACATGTTGCCAACTATAAATTTGGAGGGGGAGGAGAAAGTGAGAAATGCAGTTAAATTATTCTAAGATCTTTGTATTCATTTTAGAAAAGAGTAAAAATATTGATTAACATCAGACTTTGCTAAGCAAAGGGTGGCATGTTGTAATTTTTGGAATAACCACAAAAAGAAGAGAATACATGATGTCTAGAGAAAGAAAAAGTAGAAGGTATAAGAAAAAAAATAAGTCCAAAAAAAAGTTAAGAAATGTGAGAAAAAGAAGCCAGATCTGGTAGATTTTTTTTAAAAAAGCATACAATAAGATGGTTAATTTTTAACATATATATGTCAGTAATCACATTAAGTATAAATGGATTAAATGATACAGTTAAAACACAAGGACTGTTAGAATAGATATTTAAAAAGTTAAATCAAATTAAATGTCATTAACAGGGGACATGCTTAAAATATGAAAATACAGAAACATGGAAAATGAAAGGACGAAAAAAATAAAATAAACCATACAAACAGCAAAAGAAAGAAGGTATCACTATGCTAATATTAGACAAAATAGACTTTAAATAATGACTTGATTACCAAAGTTTTATATTGGGGAGGAAACATACCAATATAAATAAAACAGGGCTCCTCATCTACAGTAATTTTTTAAAAGTGAGACAGACATGTGTGAAATGCTTTGATGGTACAGAAACAGAAAAGATGTTGTATTAATTATGCCTGACAGTTGAAGATGGCTCTTTAGAGGAGCTCACATTTCATCAGAATGTTGATGTATTAAGTTATCAGGTGGTTCTGAGAGAGGGGCAGACATTCCATGCAAATATGCACAAAGCAAGAGTTTGTAGGTATCAGTTGAAGGTATTGCTAAGAATAGTGTGGACCAAAGAAGCAGGTGCTTTATCCATCTGGTAGGTATGGTGATACTATAAAGTACTTCCCAGACCCCTCCTTTCTTCCTGAAGGCTTTTATTGTTCCAGCTGTGACATGTGCTACCTGCTGAGGGTAAAAAAGAAACCAGCCTTGCTTGATTATGGTTCCTCCCTGAGGGGAGCCTATGTGTTGTAATTGGCCAGTGCAATGGCTCAAAAGCCTGGCCCCCTTGTCACAACTCAAGACAGCTATGGAAAAGGCCCCTGCTCCAGAGTTCCCAGTGGGATCTTCTGAGGCCTTTGTTACAGCAACATTACCATTCATTTCCTTCTCTCCAAACCTGCTTCCCTCAAGCCTCATAGGTATTGCTGAAAGCTCTCATCACCAAACCTGCCTGGCCATCTCCAGAGTCTGTTCCTCAGGAAACCTGATGCACCATAATACCTAAGGTGGAAAAAACCTGAGGATCCTGACTCCCAGCCCTGTGTTTTCCCCCAAAACTGGGCTAATGGTGGGTGGAATTTATGTGACCATCCCTGGGACCAAGAGGCTAAACAGGTTACTGCTGGTATTTTTCAGCTGCTTTGTCTATGTTTCCCCTAATTCTATCTCAAACTAAATTACAATTCTACTGAGGACAAAACTACCCTGTCATGCATACTGTCCTGCAGGCAGAGGAGAAACATAGTTCTAGAGAGGGAAGGCCTGCTCATTGAATATCTATAGCTGCAGATTATTTTCTACATACTTCAGGGTGATTAAAGGACCAGTCCCTGCTCCCTTACCTGCTCAGTGGCAGAGCTGACATCTGAACTTAGCATCAGATATTGTTCCATCTCTACAGTTGCCCGCCTAAGGCAGGAGCATATTTAAAGTGACCTAAATCAAACAGTGAAGAATGCAAAAGGAGACAAATTGAGACTGTTCCCTAACATCAATCAGATCTTGCTCAGCCTGGCATGGGGATCTTGTCAGGGGTGTCTTTTAGCCCACCCTGCTCTCAGCCCTGAGACTGGGCTATATTGAAGACTTTCAGCTCCCTTTTGCTCTTATTTCTTGGTAAACTCATGTTTCATGTGGCTTATGTCACTGACAACATTTTTTTCTAAAGATTTTTGTTGAAATTTGATTCTATGGATGGGCTGGACAAGTCTTTTCATAGTTTAGTAACAGTTTAGACAAAGAGAGTTCTTGATACCAAGATATTGGTATCGACAATTCCCCTTTTTCCCCATTACTCCCTCACACCCCCTCCCAAGAACTGAGGCAGAGTTGGGACTCTGAGACCAGCCCCAGGCCCACTTGTTGTGTGTGGCAAGGTTTGGGAAATGAAAACCAGAGGCATCTCAAAGAGGATTCTGTTTGGGCTCTGGGGCAGGGCCTGGGCACCCTGCCAGAGCAGCTGGGAACTCTGGTTAGGCACTTTGATGCAAATGCCCAGCTGGGCCCTGTTCATTCTTTATTTACCCCACAGGGTATCCACAGGGTATTTGTTCTCTGTAACACTGGAACACATGGAGACCATCATCCTCCTGCAGTATACACTGAGCGCTAACAACATGCCAGACTATGGACCCAGGCTGGATGTTTACCATCCAGGTAAAGAACAAGGTCTTTGCAGTTAGAAAACCCTGAGTCTGAATCCCAGCTCGAAGACTGAGAGGAGTGGGAAGTTCCTCAATCTACGAGCCTCAGGAAACTCACCTATTTAACAGGATAAAACCTACTCTAGTGATGGGAAGCTTAATGAAGTAATGAATATAAAGATATTAGCTGGGTGCGGTAGCACACACCTGTAATCCCAGCATTTTGGAAGGCCTAGGCATGGGATCACAGGTTCAAAGCCAGCCTGAGCAACTTAGTGAGGCCCTAAACAACTTAGCAAGATCTTGTCTCAAAATTAAAAAATAAAAATATCTGGGAGTGCGGCTCAGTGGTTAAGCACTCCTGAGTTCAATCCCTGGTACAAAAAATAAAATAAAATAAAATAAAGATATTAACACAATGCTTGGCTCATTGTAAGTGGCTTATTAATTGTAATTGTTATAGCCAAAGAAACTTCCTGCTGCTCACACCGGCAGACAATGCTTTACAGGCACTCTCTGTTCTGCTCTTCCTCCTTTAAAGCTTGTGTTTGGTTGGTAGTACCCTACTGTGGGATAAACAGCATCATTTATTATAGAAATATTAAAGTGACCTTGTGCTTAAGCTCTTTTCGTGCCCTTTTTCCTTAACTGTCCACATCTCTACTGATGAAGTTCACACACCAACCAAACACAGATGTTTTTGAAAGTCTATTCTCTTGAGAAAAGTAAAATAAGGGTTGTGAGAAATGTTAACATTATTTTTATCATAAGAGGATTTTTCCTGAATTAGCCAATATGTGCCTGAATTCTCTATGGAGGTTGGTAGGAGAAGTCCAAGTCTTAGTGTGGCATTGAGCCCACCAACTTCATCCTGACCTTCTGCACTGAGCAGAGGGGTTGAACGTGACTGCTGCAGAAACCACCTCAAAATGCTCTGGTGTGAAGCAGAGCATGAGTAAAGATGCTCATAATTGCTGGGTGAGATGAATTGATACCCCTGACTGTCTCAGGGCACTCTATATCTTCCAAATATACTTCAGTAATAATGCTGATGATGGCAAGCAGCACCTTTGTTGTATTTCATTTATTTTTACCCCAAATTATGGAGACAAAAAGAATTTACTGACTGCTTGGGTTTTCTGACTAATTGGGGTAACTCTAAGTTATAGCCATTAGGAGATTTAAATATAGCTCTTCTTGAGCAATACTCTTTATTGGATCCCCTGTTATCCTTTAAATATCTTGGTGTGCAAGTAGATAAAATTAGAAAGAATTTGTTTGCTTTAAATTACCAACCTCTGCTTGATAAAACTATTAGCGATTTAGCTAATTGGACGGCTCTTCCATTATCATTAATTGGCAGAGTTAATACTATTAAAATGGTTGTTTTATCTAAATGTTTGTATTTATTTCAATGTTTTCCCATCAAGCTACCTAAAAATGCTCTAAAGCTTTGAATTCTGCAATTAGTTTTGTTTTATAGGCTACAAACAGAATTAATATTAATCTTAGAGCTACCAACTACTCTGGGGTGGGGTGTGGGGGAGCCAAAGGATTAATTCATCTTTCTCAAAAGGTAGGTGAATGTTGGACTTCCTTGAGTGGGCTCTGTCTATTTTTCATGGATATCCTCAGTAAGAAGCACCAAAGTCCAAAAGAAATTACAGAGAGATTCATGTTGATGTTCTTAAACTAGTAAAAACTTTACAAGAGGACTTTATGTCCCACTCATATATGTAATCGATCACACATTCATTCATTTAGCAAGTATTTATTGTGAATCTCTTTAAGTGCACCAATCACTACATGGGACATTGTAGAAGATTTCAAGAGTGAATAAAATGCAGTCCTGGCATCAGAAAGTTTAAATATTGAGGGTGAAAAGGAAACAAGTAACTACAGGTAATGTGATAAGTGCTAGAACAGGGTAATGACTAGTATGCTGGGACAGCCCAACAGGTGTTGCTAAATCTGCCTGGGGGATCAAGAAAGGCTTTCCAGAGAAGCTGACATCTGAGCCAAATGTTGAAGGATGAGTTTCTTACATTGCCTGTCCAAGGTTTAAAAGACCACTTCTAGTGTTTTTGTTTTGAATGATGATGCAACCTTATTTGTGGGACATTTAAAATGGTCCACTCAGCTAAAAACCGACCACTTACTCGTTGGTGGATCGGGGAAATTCTGTAGACATATCAGAACTCCAGCCACAAATTTAACTAAGGATTTCAGGATCTCTTTGAATGTCAAGATTGGGACGTGTGAGCACCAGTGATGGCACAGGTTCATAAAATTCTAGGTGGTTAGAAAACGATCCCCAAAGCGTTAATTACTATGTTAATGGTAACCAGGAGAAAGGTCTCCAGCAATGTGCCAATAGGGGCTCTCTTTGGCAGTATGCTTTTCCCAGTTTTTAATACTTTGGATAAGGACATAGAGATATACTCAATTTGTAGATGATATAAATTGAAGATAAAGACAGTCAATAGGCTGGTAGATCAATCAAGAATTTATAAATACCTTAAGAGGCTAGAATAAAGAATCAAAGTCAATAACATAAAAGTACGTAGGAAAAAGTAACATCCTTCCCAACTTTTTCTCACTTGCTGAAGCATTGGCAGGGAAGCCGTGGCTTATTAGGGCATCATGGGTCAACAGAAAACACTTCAGATACAGAGTCAAAGCCCCAAATTTAAACCTCACTTGACTGAATGCAAGAAAGGCAATTTCAAGTATTACCTTTAACTTTTCTGAGCCTCGGGTTTTCCAACTTTATGGATTGAACATTTGTGTTTCCTCCACCAAATTCACGTGTTGAAATCTAATCCCCAATGTGATATCTTAGGAGGGGGGCCTCTGGAAGGTCATGAGGCTGCAGCCCTCATGAATGGGATGAATGCCAGAGTGCTAGTTTACTCTTTCTGCCATTTCTTCTCTACCAATGAGAAGTTGGCAGTTTGTAACCTGGAAGAGGTCTCTCACCAGAATCCAATGTGCTGGTGCTCTGATCTTGGATTTCCAACCTCCAGGACCATGAGAAGCAAATTTCTGTTATTTGTAAGGTCCTTTCTTACAGCAGCCTAAGACATCATCCAGAAATTAAAATAATAATAAAAGTTTACAGAGATGCTATGAGAATTAGGGGTGTAGAAAGAACTGTGTAAACAATCTCAACTTTATCTTTTTATAATACTTTTTATAATACTTTATAATTTATCTTTTTATAATATTCATGGTAATGATAATAAAAAACAATAGCTTGTTTAGAGTCCTGAGATCTTAGTTAAATTCTAACACAGAATAAATTAATAATATGATGTGGGTTTCAAAATGGTCAGTATACAGTATTACTAGGACAAGAGTGTCAGAACTATATCTCCACTAGATTTGCTTAGAACCTGTCTGATGTCCTGGCTCAATTCTAGTCACTGTGGTAGAGCTCATAGCTGAAGTAGAGTTTGACACATGGAAGGTACTCGATATTTGTGGATTATATTAATTTTAATAAAGATGTTGTAGCATATCTGATGTCAGATAAAGAATATTCTAAGAATATGGAAACCACAAAAATGTTTTTAAAAGTGGAAACATTTTGTATGAAAATGAGTTGATTTATGGGTCATCACAAGTGAAGGAATGGGTTAAGTATGTGGCCCGTCATAGTCAGGAGGCAGTTGTGTAGGGTCAGGGGAACAGGCATGACATTAGCAGAGCATCATCTGCAAGCTGCACATTTGAAAGAATTCTTCTGTTGCTCTGGAGGACAAACTGGGATGAGAGGGTAAAGGTTACAGGAAGTCATAATTTGGCCCAATAATTGGAAGTAATAGCTAAATTTAGGAACCCTCCAACATGGGAATAAGCTGGTTTTTGAGTCAGAATATTTAAGCAGAATGTTCTGGAAGAGATTTCTGAGATGTAGGAGAGAAGACTAGGTCACTGATTTCCAAGTCTGCTCTGGTATTGCCTGTGAAGCTTGTTTGAAATGTAGATACATAAGATGGAATTAGAATCTAAGGGCATGATACCCACTAACCAGCCTTCTGTATTTTTAACAATCTCTACAGATAATTCTGACACATAGGACACACGGGGCTGAGAATCAGTAGAACAGGTCTGTTTAAACCTTCCCTGATGATAAAAATACCACACCTTTCAAATAAATATAGTTTCCCAGTCTCATTCTTAGAGGTTCAAATTCAATTGGAATGGAAGAAGAATCAGGAATTACCATCATACAGAGAATCCAAAAAGCATTGGACTAGATAGATAATCTCTAATACTTTCCCAGCTTCTAAGATTCTGAAGAACTGATCCAACTGTAGCTGTTCATTGGTTCTGAATAAGAGTTTTAATATATTTGAATTATGATAATCAAGCCTTAAGTAAAAATATGTACATCTGTAGTTTGCCATGATATTCTTCATGTGGTGTTTCTAAAGAATCAAATACATTTTTAAATAAACTAAATAGCAATAAACATGTTGACTTCCCAATTGGCGGCAGTTTACTATTTTGGCTGATTCAAAAAAATAAATATACGTACACATGTATGCAAATAGCAAGGAATCGTTTCAGTTAAAGAGTTACTCAGTATAAACACACTTTAAGGCTTTGATGAATTAACAGTTGAATATGATATAGTCAGACCAACATTTTATAAATCTTCAGTTTAAACATACTCTGTTCTCTGTGAATGTGTAAGTCACTAGAGTTTCATTCTAGACACATTCTCTTTTCTCATCTAATATTTTCCCTAAAATAGAGGTGAGAACGTATATAAGTGTTTGAGTGCTGATATGCCATCACACCCAGCACTGTTCATTAGTTTTTGATAGTCACACCTGAATCAGTTAAAAAACAATGCTCTACCTCAGCGACACAAAGTCCAGATGTTCAGGTCCTCTCTTCCTTCTTCAACTTCTTGTAGTTTAGTATCAAAAGTAAAGCTTTCTGTGCATTTTTTTGAGAAAGTGGCTAGGCAAAGGATGGAGAGGAAGTTATTACAAATCAGCTACCATGTGATTTTTTTTGCATTTAAGCTTTTCTTGCAAAATTCAGTTCCTTCCAGAGGAAGGCAGCTCAGGCAAGCAGCTGCAACCCCAGACCTGTTTTCACCTACCTGGGGTAGGTGATGCTCTGAGGGACTGATAGTCTTGCATACTCAGCTTATGAGATATAGGTTAAAGATAAAGATGGTGAGAGATAAGCAGACAAGAACAAAGGAAGAATGCTGAGTTTCAGGACACCCTCCATGACTCAGAGAATGGAGCACAAGCCCTGCCTTTAACTTAACCCTTTGTTCTTGTAAAGGAAGTGTTCAGTTTCAAGATTCTTTAGCTGATAAAAGTAGTTTCTATTCCAAAAATGGTGAGGGCAGAGGGGGCAAATCAAATTATTTGGGGGAGAATAGAGTCATATTATTTGATGGAGCCAGTGAAATTATCAGAGGAAACATTTTGCATGATTCTTTCTCAAAATGTGTTCTAGGAGAGTGTACTAGGTCAAAAGAGACAAATTAACAGGGAAATTATTCTTATCATCAAAAATGTTTTACTCTAATCATCAAACAAATGCTTTGGTTTAAGGACAAATTCAGTAAGCAAATCTTCCTCCCAAAATGTGCACATAATTCAGATCTCTCCCTACAAAGGCCATCACTTCTCATCCCACCAACCCTTACCAGGTGACAAAGTTTGCAGATTATCTTTTATAACGCCTGCAAATTCCCTCAAAAGGGCTGGGGTTGAGGCTCAGCGGTAGAGCGCTCGCCTAGCACGTGCGCGGCCCGGGTTCGATCCTCAGCACCATGTAAAAATAAAGGCATTGTGTACAACTAAAAACAAATAAATAAATATTTTTTAAAACCCCTCAAGAACAGAGCTGGAGAATCCATGCTATTCCCCAAAGAAACTAAGCTTCTCCAACTTGCAGAAGGAGAAACAGCCTATAAGCAACAGAGGAGAAAAGTCTCATTACTGCTTCTTCCTCTGAGTGGTGAAAGGAGGGAGATGGTGAGAGAAGGCATTAGAGGGAGATTCATGGGAGTAAGCCCAGCCTGCTGCCCCCAGCCAGCCAGAGGAAGGGGCCATGTGGCCACCCCTGCCCCTCACAATTGCTCTGAACCATCAACCACTCTGAGAAGAGCTGGGGCCTCTCTCTAGTCTTCACATGAGCTGTCTCAAGACAGCACCCAGAAACACGTCCTCCTGGGGAAGTTCAACCAAACTGGTCAGCCATTGGTTTTGCATTCACTTGCCTCGTTCACCCAAGCCATCTGGCCTCCACAATTCAGCACACATTTTTTGAGCCTTTACTATGTGCCAGACTCCTTGAAAGGAAAGTAGCACACACATAGGTATTTGGTCTCTGCCTCCCTTAGCCTACCTGCACAGGATAACACAGTTCATAATCAGTTCATAATAAACACTTCAGATTAGCCATGACCTTTGCCAAGGATGAGTGGATGTGAAAGCAAAGTTGGGTTTCAGTGCACCAGGTATGACTGGAGAGGCTTTTTCTGCCTCTATGGTGGCAACAATAACCTGCATTTGTACAAAACTGTAGAGTTTACCAAATCTTCTCATATACATGATCTCATTACTCAGAGTTGGCTTTTCTCAAGCAATTTACAGATGAGAAATTTACAACTTATGAGGCCAAGAAGAAGTAAGTTTACACTGTACTAAGAGATGTTATAAAATAATATTATTCAATAGCCCATATAAAAAAATAGGACTGGCTTCCCATTATAATATGATACACTTTTAGAAGGAACTGTAAGTGCTTCCAAAATATAACTTAAATTACCCCCACAGGCTAAGGTTTGGAAAGAAGAAGACGCCAAGCATCATGAGCATATCTTGCTAGTGGCAGGGGAGTTAAGTCACAGCCTTCTCATAGTGCCAGGCAGGAAGACAACACGACCCAGTGTCTCATCTGGAACATCCACTGTGGTAAGGACCCTGCAGACAGAGTTGAACATGCATTCTAGTGACTTCCACATCAGAGCATAAGTCAAAGACCCCAGGAAAGTTCCCCAGCCATGCAACTCATTGGGCAAATGACTTACCAACTCGGATTTAAATACCATGCCTGGATGGGGATGGAGATTAATCAAAATGTCTTTTAGTAAATATAACTTTGCTAAAAAGTGTGGGAGCTGAGGAGTTATTACTTTACACGCACCCATCTAAAAAAACTATGCTGTATTTGCTGGATATGCCAAGATTTGATGAGGCCTTCAGGGCTAGGAAACCAGCCCACGCACATTGAAATGGGTTGGAGCTCCTCAGATGAAAGACATCTCTATAAGACATGTGGATGTGTATTTGATAATCTTTGACATATGTTTAATATTTAGATTTCCAAGATTACTCATGTTAATATCCGCTGCACATCTTACTTTTTTGCCTTTTGTGCACACTGGGAGATGTGGGTTTGGACACATTTCAAGCCAGATTTGTTCCTGTTGCTTTATTGCTGCTAACCACGGGGTCACTAAAATGGGAAAATCATCTGCTTCTTCCTCTACTGAACTTTGAATTCAAAACTTACAATTAAAAAAAAAAAAAAAAGGAGGAAAGAAACATGCAAATGAATAATGAGTGCATTGAAAATAAATGTGTGGTTCTGGGCCCCATTTAATTTTTCTTAAATGACAGTGTTGTTAATGCTATGAAATATTTTCTCTGATAAATGTGAGTTAGCTAATTTGCATGAATGGCTAGTCTGTCATTTTTTTTTTTTAGTCTGTTGAGTTATGGGCTTTAAAAAATGGGTTCTTTTCTGTATGGCTTTTAATACATTGTTATTATATGTGGTCACTAAGCTTTCAAAAGCACATTGAAAACATAGGTTTCATTTCTTTAAAAAAAAAAAGTAGAAATTAATTTTGAAGAAGTAATTTGTGTAATAATGAAGTTCTCCAGATTAATGTATTTATAAGAAAAAAAACTATTTACACATTTTCAGTATTCCTTTTTAAAAAAGAAAAAAAAAGCCTATTTTCTGTCAAAGTCTTGTTCACAGAAAACTTGAAACATTCTAGGGTCTTCCTCCATACTTAAGCTTTGGTAATTTTTCACAACTGGAAAAAAAAAAAAAAAAAAAAAAAAAAAAGTGTTCTCCAAAACCTCCCTGTGCACCTGAGCTAAGTAAACTAAGAGCTTAAGAAAGGTCATTTGATTCTGAACCTTGAATTTCGTTACATTCATGCAAGTTCAATAACAGCACAAATAGTACCTTGAGAGAGGTTTCAATGGTCTTAACTGAAATAGATCAGGTAAAAAGAGAATGGGTGTGCCAAGGAAGGGGGAAGTTCCAACCATTTCACCCCAACCATCTTCTTTTTATTGTCTAACTGGTTTTAAATTAAATTCAGGAGCCCTTGAAACCTTAAGGCAGATGCCTGTGCCTCAAAATTGGCCTACTACTCATCAACAACAACGTTCCCCAATATGCACCTGTGGCTAAAGAAACATGAATGAAGTTGTAACCCATGAGGCAATTACTTCAGAGTCATGAGCTTTAGAAAAGAGTGTGCTGTGACTCCGGGAGTGCCATCTCAGCAATCATCACAGTGTAAGGCACTAATGAATAGAGCTCACTGACTGCCTTGGCTCGTAAGTGACAGGACACTAAGATGGAGGAATGTTGGGCCTGATTTAAATCCACCAGGCATGGTAAAGTAGAGGTGGGCTGGTGAGGCAGAATGGCCATAGCCTAAAATTTTGCATCAGCACAAAATGGATAGGCCTTGGACACTAGAGTGTAGAAACCTGAATTCAATCCCCATTGGGCACTATCTGCTCTCTTGCCTCCTCTGAGCGGTTTTTCCTAGCAGGGAGTAAGTTGCTTACATCAGCACTTGTTATTAATGTATTTATAAAACGGGGGTAATAAGGCCCACTTTATAGCACTATTTTGATTAGAACACTCATAAATCCAAACAAAATACATGGCATTTAGGTAGCTGCTACTCTTCCTATTATTGTGTCATTACCATTAGAATTATTTTTTATTACAATGTAAACATTAACCAGAGCAAGGATGGTGTCTGCTCATGTCAGTGGTGCGTCCCCAGCACCAAGAACAACATAGAACAGGTTGCTCAACGCTGACTGATTCAGATCGTATCCAATGTTTGTGTGTTTAAGTGTAAGTCCTTCATTTCAAAACAAATTGAGTTAACTAAGGCATCCTGTGAACACTGTGAATACTGTGGTTGTGTGGCCAGTTCAGAGTAGAAGTAGATGAAGAGCAGCTCTGGAATCACTAGATCTGAGAGGTTCAGAGGCTCTGTAACTTAATGGGACATTTTCTGAGCTTCATTCTATTTTTCTATGAAATGAGTAATAAACTATAGTATGGCTTATTTACTCCTATTACATTGTTTTGAGGGTCAAGCGGTATAACACAGATGTATCTAATATTGAAGAATGTTCAGTGTTCTACAAATGTTACTTAAAATAGCATGTATCTCCAATCCACCAATGCACTTAAATACCTTATTGGTCTCTAGACAAATGTAACTGTGTAAACCTAGACCAGGGGTCAGCAAACATCAGTCCTCAGACCAAACCCAGCCTATGATCTAAAAAATGTTTTTTTGACTTCTAGATATCAGAAAAGAATCTAAACAAAAATAATATTTAATGACACACCTGCCACATCTACAATATTTACTAACTTTACATAAAAAGTTGCCAGCCCCTAACTCGGTGTTTACATTAATGGTATCTTTAGGTTCCTTCAGGATTAATCCTTAAAGCAGGTAGAAAGCACACACAATCAGCACTATCCAAGGAGCAAGAAGAGCAGGCCCTGAGAAGCAGGCCTGGGTGTGCCCCCTAGCCTCATGAACTCCCTCCAGTCCCAGGCTGAAAGGGGCCCCTCTTTGTCTGCTCTGCCTGTCTGAAGCCCAAAACTGCTTGTGATTTCTCTGTGACAGAGGTCAACATATCCTGTATTCACCTCTTTATTCTTAGTACCTATCTCTTAGGTATCTCTGATGTACTTGTATGAGTGAATGAATTAATTAGTTCAATTATCCAGTCCTCTGCTCTTCAAGGGCCAGGTTAAACCTTCAGAAACAACTCCAATCCAGAGATCTCCTTTGTGTCCTAGAGCCTCATGCCTTCCCTGGCCCAAGGAAGACAAAACATAATGCAGGGTCTTTAGTACTCTTTTTTTTTTTTTTTTTTTCTTTTTGCAGGTACCAGGAATTAAACTCAGGAGCACTCAACCACTGAGCCACACCCCCAGTTCTTTTTTATATTTTTATTTACAGACAGGGTCTCACTGAGTTGCTTAGCACCTCGCTGTTGCTGAGGCTGGCTTTGAACTCGTGGTCCTCCTGCTGTAGCCTCCTGAGATGCTGTGATTACAGGCGTGCGCCACTGTGCCTGGCTCAGGTTGCCCCACACTCCATTAATAATTGTCCAGTTGACTTATTCCTTATGTATTTAGATGTTGGTTCTTCTAAATAAACTTCCCAAGTGTCAGATCCAGTGTGGCTCCTGGCCTCCACACCTGACTTCCTTTTAAAAATCCAGCACAGGAATCTATCTGCGCTTTCAGCAAAACTTATTAAGCCACTCTAACCCCAAGGTCCCGGTATGGAGGCCCTCTCACTGCTGGTCTGCCTGGGACTATATCCTCTCTGAGTTCAGGCCTGCTACCTTGAGGCTAAGGTCCAGCCTTTGCCCAGATTTTGGACACTGGCGTTCAGCCTTGTTCCTCCATTTCTGGGCCCCAGTCATGGTCATTTGAGTTCAAGCCTTGCTCTCGCCTGGCCTCTTGCCATAGGGTGGAGTCCCCTCTTTCATCGCCAGCCTACTTCCAGAGCTGCATGGTCTGCCCTCCGCCCCTTACTGTGGACAGTCTCAGGCCTGCCTGACCTTTCAGGCAAGTGCTCTCGGGTCCCCACTCTTGGTGTGGCCTGGACACTCACCTCCTCATCTTGGACCATATTTGCATTTATTTCCCAGGACAATAACCTCCAGGATATCAGACTTTATCCACTCTCTTAAGCCACCAGGCCAAGTTAGGCCAAAATCTGAGATGTGGAAGAATATATGACTCATGCCCATCTGGTGCTTGAACACTGTGGCTTGTCAGCAAGGAGTCATTGGTTGATCTAGCATAAAAACTAGGATAAAAGTTGGTCACTTATAAGGTATCTTATCTATTTCTTATATTTCCAGTTCTGTGATTCTCACCCCATCAGACCCAACATCTTTTATAACAAATACTTTATAATACCCCCTATACAATACTGAACATATATATGTGTATTATATATTATGACATACATAATATATATGTGAACATATATACATACATGTGTATATATATATAAAATCCACATAGATATTTTAAAACCTTGATATAATGTCCCAAATGTAATATAAAGGAGAGAAAAGGAAATTAATTCATAATAAAATGTGTATTTAAATTAGTGCATTTGGGAGGTGTAATGACATGGTCAAATGCTTGCCTCTATATGTGGAATCATAGCCATAAATGCCACTGAAATATCAGAGCAGCATTGCTTCTGGTGATGTGATTTTCTCATTGTCCAATTCCTGGCAAAGTTCTGAACAAAACAAAATTCAGTCCTCCCCTAATTTACATGTTAGTTGTGAATTCATGGAAAATTTAGTGTATTAAAATTGGGCAACAAATGTGTAAATTGGAGTTAGATTTTAGGCTTAGATAATTATAGACAGGCTCACCTATGTGAATGCCTAGCAGGACATTCTAAAGTCATGTGGTGTGTGGCGCTAAAGGTCGTGTGGGGCTGTCATGTGAATGGAAGATGTGCAGCATTCCTGGCTTCCACCCAGTTTAGTGACATCTGGAAAACGCTGCCAGGAATTCCCAAAGCACTCCATAGGAGGCAGCATAACCTCCATTGAGAACTGTTAGTCTTTCTCATGGATTCAAACTGTCCTGCATACAGAACCCCTCTCAGGTGGGGCAGCTCTTCTGACTTGAGACACCTAGGTGAGGAGTTGTATTGAGGGCTTGTTTTAGGGTGTTGATACATCCCAGACCCAAGGCTAAGGTTGGATAAGGCCAATACCTAATCTTGAGGTATAATATACTGAGAAGAGTTTTAGTTGTACAGTGGAAATACTGCAGATTCCCACTATTCAATTAATTAGATTTACCCCTGAGCGTGGTAGTGCATACCTGTAATCCCAGAAACTTGGGAGGTTGAGGCAGGAGGATCACAAGTTCCAGGCCAACCTCAGCAACTTAAGGAAATGCTGTCTCAAAATTAATAATTAATAAAAATAATAACAACAATGATAATAAGGGCAGGGGATGTAGCTCTAATAGAGCCCCTCTGAGCTTGATTCCCAGTACCTCCAGAAAAAAAAATACATTAGCATTTCCTTACTCCACTCACTCTCCACATCATATACTTACTCATTTTGCTCTTTAAATCCAGGGAATGTAAGGGTTGAGAGTAAATCTGTCCCTCTGCATACAGCATTCAGACTTATCTTGATGTTCTATTTCTTGTCTCTCAGTCCCACCATTTCCTTCCCATCCCTCTGCAGTTCCACACACATGCGTAGCAACACCCCAACACCAGGCCCTCTTTCCCTAACATTTACAAGTTTAGAACTAACCTTCCTACTTCAGTGTGTGCCACCTCCAAGCCTGCAGAATTTCCCTGTAATCTATGTAGCTAGACTGTTGCCCCATTGCACGCATCCCACTTCGCTTTCGGAAGGAGCCCAGAGTGATCTCCCAGGGCACACCTCTCCTGTGAGGTGCAACCTGACACCCCTGAATATATGCTATGTCCTTTCCTCTGCAGCACCTACCTTCTGTTTCTGTAAAATGTACATGGCATCTCCTCCATCTTTTTGGTCTTTTCTCTTGCTTCCACATGGAATGACTTTTCTCCTTCCTTTCACCTATTCAAGTCTTAACAACTGTTCAGAACCAACTTAAACACCACCTCCTCCAGGAAGCCTCAAAGAACGTTCTCTCCTGGGCTGGGGTTGTAGCTCAGTGGTTGAGCGCTTGCCTTGCATGTGTGAGGCACTGGGTTCAATCCTCAGCACCACATAAATAAATAAATAAATAAATAATAAATGAATAAAGATATTGTGTCCATCTACAATTAAAAATATATTAAAAAGAAGTTCTTTCCCTTAAGGTCATGTGCCCTTTTCATGGTGAGCCTTGCTTTAACTTGAAGACAAAGGTCATTTTGAGATTCTTTTCTGTCAGTAGTGGCACCTAGAAAACTCTAACAGCAACATAATTTCCCAGCATATTCTTGTAGTTTTCATGAACTAAAAATAAATAAATAAATAAATAAAAGAGGAGATGGTAGACTGATCCCATATCTGAAATATTTGGAGAGAGGATTCCCTGGCTTCCCCTTCAGACTCACGTCCTTTCCACTCAACTAACATAGAATTCCCCTGGGAAACCCACTGGCTCAGGAACACGCACCCCTCTTTCTCCTGCAACATTAATGTATTGAAAGCAGACATATAACTTCATGGTGGCTCTGAAAACATTAACTAAGACAATAATAAATTAACACAATAGTCAACTAATAGCACTGTGATGCTTTCATGTATGAATTGGAATGTGAACACTGAGATTTTCATTTCATGGTTGAAAAATACATGAGTTGACCCAAATACTAATTTCTGCATTTCTGTCATTTACATATCATGGGTCAGTAATCATTTCTTGCCTAAATGGCTTTCCAAATGAAAAGCTGTAATATTGTAATGGTTTATCATATTTACAAACATCGCATTGTGCTACCCACTTGGTGCTCTGGATTCGCAAACAAGCAGATAGCACTCCCCAGAAAGGCAGGAGCAGTGCTTCAGCAGAGTGAGCAAGTTCCCTGAGGAGGGACCCATTTGTTTGCCTTCCTCAATGTTCCTGAGCCCAGGAACTTCAACTCCACTGGGACCACTTCCAGCCACCTCTTTTCTCCTGTGTGCTATTTGGTCAGCAGGGCCAGGGATAGGCTCTGCCTGTGTTACAGGGATCCTGCTCCTCTCTGGGGCCGAAAAATCTAGCTGCTTTGAAAATGTCTCTTTAGGAGGAACTGGCAAGGGAGTTAAATGTGATATTTGGGAAGGGTAATGCAACCTGATGTTTTTTTATTACACTTCCAAACAACATCAAGTGAAGTGTCTGAGGTGATCTTTCCTCTCATTTTAATGCTAGGATAAAACAAATCAGTACATGACTTAACTAGTCTTTCTTTTAAACCACATCCTTGTCACTGGACTTCTTCACAGTGCCCTGAGTTAACTGCTACTTTAGTAATCTCACTCTTGTCGTGGGTTACTACATCTCCTGAAAATCTGTGTTTTTAAAGGATAATAGGGCTAGAGCCACAGATTAACCAGGAAGCTGGTATAACAATTACACCCGCCATACTAGGCTTAGTGTACACATCTACCTTGTTCTTTGATTATAACTCGGGGTTGAATGTCAACAGCAAGCACTTGTGGGGACAGTTGCCTCTCTGCATTCACACAGGCACACACAGCTCCAGGTGCTCTCTGACATCCCCTTTCCAGGGCTCCTGGAGCTCCTACTTTGGCACAGACTCCTAAAAGGAAACTAAAGCAATAGTGTTGAGGTCATTTATTAGGCTCTCCTGTGAATTTGGTTTCAGGACTAGAAAGGAGCACCATAGTTGTGTGATTTATAAAATCCCTCTCTCATCTACATTTCCTTTTTTGTTTTTTCAGGGTGATGTCCAAAAATGAGTTCGTTAAAAATTGACCTGTCACAGTCTCCCCCGTCACCTGTGAGTCTTAGAATAAAGGCACAGAAACAATAACATGGGCCACAGAAGGTTGGGGTGATTCACTGTTGGAAATTTCTCCTTCAGATTCTCGGGGGGGGGGGGGGGGGGAAAAAGTGTTACCTATCTGAGAATGAACTCTCTCTCTTCGTCTCCTTCCCTCCCTGATCCTTATGTTTTCAAAAGGTTAAGGCTATGTATATATCTCTGTGTGTGTCTGTCTGTGTGTCTCTGTGTATGTCTGTGTGTGTATGTGTGTGTATCTGTGTATGTGTCTCTGTGTGTGTGTCTGTATGCATGTGTCTCTGTGTGTGTGTGTGTATTTGTGTGTGTGTGGTAAGCAGAGCAGGCAAAAAGGGAGGGGAGTGGAAAATGATTGTTATCATCCCAAAGTCTTTTTCTCTAGCTGGCTGCAGCTCTGTTTATGAAATGCCATAACAAAAGTGAGCTCACGCCTGTGTGCTTCTATCTTGCAAGGTTCCTGGGTGCCAGATGGGCACTTTGTGACTGTATGAGCGTGGATTATTTCATTTCCTGCATCTGGGACTCCAAATGGCTGCCCGGAATGCCACAGGAGAGAGGCACCGCTTTTCAGCTGGGGGAACCTACCTTCGCCAGGGAGCCCAGTGGAGCAGAGGGGACAAGGCTGGGAGTTCCCAAGCAAAATCTGAAAGTTCATGCACACCAAAGCCATGAGAAAACCTTCAAAGCCCAGAACAAGATAGAAATTAACAACAACTAATAATGTATGCCAGCTGCAGCTTCTTTCTTTCTTTTTTAAAGGACAAAGGAATGAACAAATGAAAACAACCCGTAAGCATTGGCCTAGGAAAATGTTTGGGAACAATGTTTCATTTCAGCTTTGATATTCTGTTGTGATCTCCTAGTCAAACACCTCTAGGTAATTGCTAGTGGTACAGATAAGTGAATCGGATGGTCTCAAGGATACTGGCATACACCACAGTCTCTAGGCTTCTTAATCACTTTATTTTAACTAATGGAATAGGGTATGTTGGTGTGAAATAATAGTGAGGACATTTAATTTTCCCAAGTACTGTACCAAAATAGAATGTACGGAGAGGCAGCATACTTCATGGGGTTCAGAGGAAGCCAGTGCACAGAGCAGCCATCCAAACCTAAGATTCTTAGGTTTATTGTTGAAGACCTTCACCATCACCACCAGTCCTACCGCTCACAAAGAGTTATCCAAATCACTCAGTTTGTCTTGTGGGGGAAAGAAATTTTTAACGAGAATATGTGACTTAATGTTTTAAAATATCTGACAGTTGACTTAACTGTTTTGCATAAGATATTTACAAACCACAGCAGATTATGGGGGGGGGGGGGGGGGGGCATGCATTTTCATATCCTGCTTGGTTTAAAGCAGCAATTTTCTGCAAGGACAACAGAGAAAAAAAAAAACATGCTTTACACTGCTTATATTAATTACATTTTTTCATTACCCGTCATGTTTTCTGCAGGCTTGTGTATTATTACTGCAAAATGTAATGAAATAGAAAAGGAAAAAAGAATGGACTTCTGGGAAATTTTCCAATTCTTGAAATGCAATGTTAATTGAGAGCTATTTTTAGGGCTGCACAGATAGTGCAGGACCCAGTGCCATCAGTACTAACGGGTCCAGTCCAGGTGCAGCCTCCCCAGTGACAGCCCCAGCTCTCTGCTGCTGAAGAGCCCCAAAACCTCCATCTCACTTGATGCCAAGTCTACTTAAGGGCATGGAAGGATTTCCACAGATGAGCTACTCACAAAGGGAATGGAAGAAAGAAGAGGGTAGAACCCTTTCAAAGCTCAGACCCCACTGGTGATAGCTCATGGTTCCCAGCCCATCTTTATTTGTTACCCTGTCCCCCAGCCCACAACCCCAGAATGAAAGACAAATGATTTAGTATTTAGGAAATTGGTGACACAAAATGAAACGGTTTCCAAAGCCCAAAGTGCTCCTGGAATGGGAACAAGCAAGATCCTTTGTCAAGAACCTTCTCCAGCTAGAAAATGACAAGGTCTTAGCCTTGAGTATGTCCTACCAAGGACTAGAGAGAAGTTTATGGACAACCAGGAACCCATGAATTAGAGAAATATCATTTCTTTTATTACCAAACTGAACAGACCACAGAACTAATTTGCTGTGATTAGTCTGTATGTGACCCTCCAAATCTTTTTATTTAATACATATATTTTTTAGTTGTAGATGGACACAGTACCTTTATTTTATTTACTTTTATGTGGTGCTGAGGATCGAACCCAGTGCCTCATGCATGCTAGGTGATCACTCTACCACTGAGCTACAACTGCAGCCCCTGACCCTCCAATCTTCCAAAGCCCTTCTGTATCACTTCTGTGCCCCAGAATTCCACTTCCTGATGTAGTGGTGGAACCAACCCTGTTAGTGACAGGACAGACACATAGTAACCATGTTCACGGGGACCATGTTCTCAGCATGGCTTCAAGAAACTCAGAAACTCTGAGTTCATTTGGAAACTCCACGTCTCAACCTACGACAAAGAACTTTCATTCCCACCAAGTGTCCTAGCCACCCCTAGACATTAAACTCTTATAAATTCATTCTTCTAAAAACAATTTAAACAACTACTAAGCCCCCTAAAATTCCTATAATTCTTACAGTTGCTTCTACTTTCACAAAATAAACACAAATGCCCATAAAAGTCAAGCCAAAACTTGCTTTACACTAGCATACTTAGAAATCCACTTCACCCGCTTATGCATAACAAGAAAGAACAATGGGAAATGCTTTGCAGCCATGGTCTTCCCGGGTTTTGAGGCTGTGCCTCACTGGCCTATCCCAGCTGCTCTGGGCTGTCCTTCCAGGGTCAGTGCCATGGGCCTGCTCTCAAGTCAGTCTATTGTGACTACTCTCCTGCAATGTTGCCATCAGATGTGAGTTGGATGTCTGCCCCGAGACTATTGCTTTAGCCCTGACTGACACATTCTTCAGGAAAAAATGTGTAATAGAGAAATTCCTACATTCTAGGAGTTTCTTTCAGTAGCAAAATCAATTGCAAGTCCAAGTGGTAAAAATTAGTGGTACATAGAGTCAGTAGGCGAAATGAAAGCAGTGCATGTGAACCAAACATAACATTGATGGGTAGAGGGAAGCATGTATCCACTCTCCCCATTGCCTAGATTCAAGCTAAGAAGATTAATCCAGATCATTCTTGTTTAGCCTGGCCCATGCTTCTTAGTGTTCAAGGCTGGGCAAATCAGCTGATACATATTCCTGGTTTGGGCCTGCAGATCATCACTCAGGTGACATTGGGCGCTATTTTAACCAATTGGCAGCTCCAAGCTACTTCCTTTCTTGTTCACCTGCTTACTCCAGATTTTGCCTCTTTGGACTTCTGTGTTTGTTTTAATTGCCTAGTGAAGCTCATTTGTACACCCCTAATATGTAGAGCATGACCCTGAAAAAAAAAAAATGCAGCCCACTCAACTCCCTGGCTGAGAAGGTCTTTCCGGTAACCTTCACACCTATCCCCACTTTACTTGCCAGCTGAAACTGCCTAGAGGCACCCAGTTTTCTTATAATAAAATGCTACAATCTCTTACCTCTTTCTTTCTCATGTCCAATCCCTTTCCCCATAGGTAATCATTTTTAATAATTTTGGTTTATCTGTTTTATAATATTCTGGTGCTTACCAGCTTACCATCTTAATTCTAACAGAGTTCTATCTCTGCTTTTCTTTGTGCCAACTTTAAACATTAACTATTCACTCCCTGGTATGAATGATATTTAATTCTCTTAAAATTTCTCCTCCTTTACTCTACTTTCCTTTTCCCAATTGCTAATACTTAGGTTCCTTTATTGGTTACCTTTGTGATGTTAAATAATATATCCAATATCTATTTCTTGTTTCATCAATGTATCCATGTTAGACAAATATATTATTTTCCTATCTTTCCTTCTTCTTCTATACCCCTATTCCATATGCTAGTATCTAGCTACTCTGTGTCAGTCAATGTTTCATTGCTGTGATCAAAACACCTGACAAAAATACTTAGAGGAGGAAAAGTTTATTTTGAGCTCATGGTTTCAGAGATTTAGCCCATGGTTAGCCAACTCCATTTCTCTCATGATAGCAGAACATCATGGTGGAGGGATGTGGTAGAGGGAAGGTGCTCCATTCATAGTGGCCAGGAAGAAGAGAGTAGGGAAAGGGCTACAAGGAACATGAACCTTTATAGGTCACACCTCCAATGACCCACTTCCTCTAGCCATGCCTACCTACTTATAGTTACCACCTAGCTGGTCCATTCTGATGGACTGATTAGGTTACAGCTCTTATAATCCAGTCATTTTGTCTCTGAATATTCCTGCATTAACATAAGAGCTATTGGAGGACAATTCATGTCCAAACCATGACAAGCTCATTTACATTTACATTATCAAAACTTATGTTCATCTCATAATCATAATTAGCCATCTGTGGGTTTGACTCCAATGATAAATAATCTATAAATCTAAAAATGGTTCATATAATTATATAAATCACTTCATGAACCAATCTTTTCTTTTCTGTCACATCCTTCCAGGTGTCTCCTAATTTCTGCTCCATCTTGATAACTAACTTCTTAGCCAACCAGCTGTCATCCAGAACCCACTCTCTCTGCCCTTCTGGGTTAGAATTACTGTTTCTTACATCACACGCCTCCCTCTTTCACGGATTTTTTTTCACGTTACTGGTCATCACCATCAATTATCTTCAGATGTCTAAACTGTAATTTCTACACATTTGATATGTTTTTACCTCTCTTTTGACTTTGACTGGTGTTTGACTGGGCATATAATTCCATTATCAAAATTACTTTCCCTCAGGACTCTGACAGCATTGTTCCATTGTCTTCTAGTGTCCAATGTTGCAAACGAGAGGTAAAAAACTGTTCTGATTTTCACTCCCCAGAAGGTTAATCTGCTTTTTCCCCCTCCTTTTTTTTTTTTTTTTTTTTTTCTTTTCAAGTACCAGGGATTGAACCCAGGGGCACTTAACCACTAAGCCACATCCCCAGCCCTTTTTTTGTATTTTATTTAGAGTCAGGGTCTCACTGAGTTGCTTAGGGTCCCACTGAGTTGCTGAGGCTGGCTATGAACTCATGATTCTCTTTGTCTCAGCCTCCTGAGATGCTGGGATTGCAGGTGTGAACCACTGCACCTGAGATTTTTTTCCCCTCCTGTAAAATCTTTTTTATGAATTTCTCTTTTTCTAGGAAAGCTAGATTTTCATAGGTATGGGCCTATGTATTGATAAAATCTGGGTTTAGGGTACTTAATAGAAAGACCTGCTTCTTTTTACCTTCCCTAATAGAAGTTAGGAAACAGAAGACACATTTTGGCTTCTGAAACTCAAGTTGATATTAGGAAAGGAATAAATCATAATCACTTTTTTTTTTTTTTTTTTTTTTTTTTGGTACCAGGGATTGAACTCAGGGGCACTCGACCACTGGGCTGCATCCCCAGCCCTTTTTTTTTTTTTTAATTTTATTAGAGACAGGGTCTCACTGAGTTGTCAAGTGCCTCGCCATTGCTGAGGCTGGCTTTGAACTCGTGATCCTCCTGCCTCAGCCTCTCAAGTGCTGGGATTACAGACATGTGCCATTGCACCCGGCTGTAATCACTTTCTAATACTATTTTCTTGGATCCAAAAAATTGAACTTAGAGTGTGGAGTTCAAATATGTATAACCAAGTCAATAAACATATCCTCTAGGGACAAAGTCAGAGTCACTAATTTTATAATTTAAATAATAAGGTCCTCAAAGGCTAAAAAGATGTTACCCTTTCCTCATTCATGAGATTAAAGAAAGAGGCTACTTCAGGAAGAAAGAGAATGACTAAATTTTTTTTCAAAATTTTTTATTTATAGTAGTAGTATGTAATATAGTTCATACTATACATATAGAGCCTCTTTTTACACAAAACAGTTTGTATACAAAGTATATTCGTAGCATTCAAGTATTCAATCATGTATTTAGAATAATGATATCCATCTTATTCAACCACTTTTTCTCCCCCCTTCCCCCTTGCCCCCTCCCTTGCCCTCCCCTCCCTTTGACCATTATAGTGTTCCTCTAATCCTCCTATGTACCCCGACCCAACAATACTGTGAACCGGCCTCCTTATATCAGAGGAAACATTCGGTATTTGAATTTTTTAGATTGACTGATTTCACTTAACATTATATTCTTCAACTTCATCCATTTACCAGCGAATGCCATTATTTTATTCTCTTTTATTGCTGAGTAAAATTCCATTGTGTATATAAACCACATTTTCTTTATCCACTCGTCAACCGAGGGACATCTAGGTTGGTTCCACAACCTAGCTATTGTGAATTGTGCTGCTATAAACATTGAAGTGGCTGTGTCACTGTAATATGCTGTTTTTAAGTCCTTTGGGAATAGACCCAGAAGTGGGATGGCTGGGTCATAGGGTGGTTCCATTCCCATTTTCCCAAGAAATCTCCATACTGCTTTCCATAACGGTTGTACCATTTTGCAGTCCCACCAGCAATGTATGAGTGTGCCTTTTTCCCTACATCCTCTCCAACATTTATTGTTGTTTGTGTTCTTGATAACTGCCATTCTGATTGGAGTAAAATGAAATCTTAGAGTAGTTTTTATTTGCATTTCTCTAATTGCCAGCGATGTTGAGCATTTTTTCATGTATTTGTTGATTAATCGTGTATCTTCTTCTGAGAAGTGTCTTTTCAATTCCTTAGCCCATTTATTGATTGGGCTATTTGTTTTTTTGGTGGCAAGTTTTTTGAGTTCTTTATATATTCTAGAAATTAGTGCTCTATCCAATGTGCATGTATTAAATATTTGTTCCCACTTAGTTGGCTCTCTATTCGCCTCACTGATTGTTTCTTTTGCTGAGAAGAAGCTTTGTAGCTTAAATCTATCCCATTCATTAATTCTTGGTATTAATTCTTGCGCTGCCGGATTCTTATTAAGGAACTTGGAGCCTAATCCGACATGTTGGAAATTGTAGCTTACTTTTTCTTCTATTAGGTGTATTGTCTCTGGTCTAATTTCTAAGTCCTTGATCCACTTTGAATTGAATTTTGTGCATGGTGAGAGATACAGGTTTAATTTCATTTTGTTGCATATGGATTTCCAGTTTTCCCAGCACCATTTGTTGAAGAGGCTATCCTTTCTCCACTGTACATTTTTGGCACCTTTGTCTAATATAAGATAGCTCAAATTATATGTATTAGTCTCTGTGTCCTTAATTCTGTACCATTGGTCTAAAAGTCTGTTTTGGTGCCAATACCATGCTGTTTTTGTTACTATTGCTCTATAGTATAATTTAAAATCTGGTATGGTGATGCCACCTGCTTCACTTTTCTTGCTCAGGATTGCTTTAGCTATTCTGGGTCTCTTATTTTTTCAGATGAATTTCATGACTGCTTTTTCTATTTCTTTCAGAAATGTCATTAGGATTTTGATTGGAATTGCATTAAATCTGTATAGTGCTTTTGGTAGTATGGACATTTTGACAATATTAATTCTATCTATCTGAGAACAAGGTAAGTCTTTCCATCTTCTGAGGTCTTCTACGATTTCTTTCTTTAGTGTTCTATAGTTTTCATTGTAGAGGTTCTTCACCTCTTTTGTTAAGTTGATTCCCAGGTATTTTTTGTTTTGATGCTATTGTAAATGGAGTAGTTTTCATCATTTCCCTTTCAGAGGCTTTGTCACTGATGTACAAAAATGCCTTTGACTTATGGGTATTGATTTTGTATCCTGCTACTTTGCCGAATTCATTTACTAGTTGTAAAAGTTTTCTGGTAGAGTTTTTTGGGTCTTCTAGGTATATTATCATGTCATCAGCAAATAGTGCTAATGTGAGCTCTTCTTTTCCTATCTGGATCCCTTTAATTTCTTTCGTCTGTCTAATTGCTCTGGCCAGAGTTTCAAATACTATGTTAAATAGCAGTGGTCAGAGGGGGCATCCCTGTCTTGTTCCAGTTTTCAGAGGGAATGCTTTCAATTTTTCTCCATTTAAGATAATGTTAGCTTGAGGTTTTGCATAGATAGCTTTTATAATGTTGAGATATGTTCCTGTTATTCCTAATTTTTCTAGAGCTTTGAACATAAAGGGGTGTTGTATTTTGTCAAATGCTTTTTCTGCATCTATTAATGATCATATGGTTTTTATCTTTAAGTCTATTGATGTGATGTATTATGTTTATTACTTTCCAAATGTTGAACCAACCTTGCATCCCTGGGATAATCCACACTTGATCATGGTGCACTATCTTTTTGATATGTTTTTGTATCTGATTTGCCAGAATTTTGTTGAGGATTTTTGCATCTATGTTCATTAAAGATATTGGCCTGAAGTTTTCTTTTTTGGCTGTGTTTTTGCCTGGCTTTGGAATTAATGTGATATTGGCCTCATAGAAAGAGTCTGGAAGAGCGCCCTCTTTTTCTATTTCTTGAAATAATTTGAAGAGCATCGGTATTAGTTCTTCTTTGAAGGTCTTGTAGAACTCAGCTGTAAACCCATCAGGACCTGGACTTTTTCTTGTTGGTAGTTTTTTGATAGCATCTTCTATTTCTTCACTTGAAATTGATTTAATTGATTTATTTAAATTGTGTATAGTCTCCAGTTCCAGTTTGGGCAATTCATACGACTCTAGAAATCTGTCCGTGCTTTCAATATTTTCTATTTTATTAGATTACAAGTTTTTGAAGTAATTTCTAATTATCTCCTGTATATCTGAGGTGTTTGTTGTGATATTTCCTTTTTCATCATGGATGTTAGTAATTTTAGTTTTTTCTCTTCTTCTTTTTGATAGCATCGCAAGGGGTCTGTCAATTTTATTTATTTTTTCAAAGAACCAACTTTTGGTTCTGTCAATTCTTTGAATTGTTTCTTTAGTTTCAATTTCATTAATTTCAACTCTGATTTTAATTATTTCCTGTCTTCTACTGCTCTGAGTGTTGATCTGTTCCTCTTTTTCTAGTGCTTTGAGGTGTGATGTTAAGTCATTTATTTGTTGTTGTTTCTTTCTTTTAATGAAGGAATTCAATACAATGAATTTTCCTCTTACCACTGCCTTCATAGTGTCCCAGAGATTTCTATACAATGTATCTGTGTTCTCATCTACCTCTAGAAATTTTTTAACCTCCTCCTTGATGTCTTCTTCAACCCCTTGTTCATTTAGTAGCATGTTGTTTAGCTTCCAGCTGTTGGAGTAGGGTTTTTTTTATTTCTTGTTTTATCATTGATTTCCAATTTCATCCCATTATGATCTGATAGAATGCAAGGTAGTATTTCTATTTTTTTATATTTGCTGAGAGTTGCCTTGTGACATAATATATGGTCAATTTTGGAGAAGGAGCCATGTGCTGCTGAGAAGAAAGTGTATTCGCTTACTGAGGGATGAAATATTATATATATATATATATATATATACACACACACACACACACACACACACACACACACACACTGTTAGGTCTAAGTTATTAATTGTTTTAACAAGGCCTAAAGTTTCTTTATTAGCTTTTGTTTGGATGATCTATCCATTGGTGAGAGAGGTGTGTTGAAGTCCCCTGGAATAACTGTGTTGTGGTCTATTTTACTCTTGAACTTGAGAAGTGTTTGTTTGATGAATGTTGGTGCTCCATTATTTGGGGCATATAGATTTATAATTGTTATATCCTGATGATGAATGGTTCCCTTAAGTAGTAAGAAATATCCATCTTTGTCCCTTTTGATTAGCTTTGGCTTGAAGTCTACCTTATTTGATATGAGAATGGAAACCCCTGCTTGCTTCCACAGCCCATATGAGTGATGACTTTTCCCAGCCTTTCACCTTCAATCACTTGATGTCCTTTTCTATGAGGTGTGTTTCTTGGAGACAGCAAATTGTTGGGTCATTTCTTTTAATCCAGTCTGACAATCTGTGTCTTTTGAATGGTGAGTTTAGGCCATTAACATCCAGGTTTATTATTGAGATGTGATTCTTATTTCCATCCATTTTTAATTGTATTATGGTATTTAACTTAATTTGGATTCTCCTCTGATTGGTAATTCCTTTAGTTTACTATCTCCCTTTGTTGATTTTCATTGTTATTTTTCTCTTCTTCTTCGTGGAAAATTTTGCCCAAGATGTTCAGGAGTGCTGGCTTTCGAGTTGTGAAATCTTTTAACTTTTGTTTGTCATGGAAGGTTTTTATTTCATCTTCAAATCTAAAGCTCAATTTTGCTGGATATAAGATTTTTGGTTGACATCCCTTTTCTTTCAGAGCTTGAAATACGCTATCCCAGGATCTTCTAGCTTTTAAAGTCTGGGTTGAAAAATCTGAGCATAGTCTGATCGGTTTCCCCCTATGTGTAATCTGCTTCCTTTCTCTTGTAGCTTTTAATATTCTCTCCTTGCCTAGCATATTAGGCAATTTCATTATAATGTGCCTTGGTGTGGATCTGTTGTGGTTTTGTACGTTTGGTGTTCGGTAAGCCTCTAGTACTTGGTTTTGCCATTCATTCCTCATCATGTTTGGAAAATTTTCTGCTATTATTTCATTGAATAAATTACTCATTCCTTTGGTTTGAAACTCTGCACCTTCTTCAACACCAATCACTCTTAAGTTTGGTCTTTTTATGCTGTCCCATAATTCCTGAATGTTCTGTTCTTGTTTTCTTACTACTTTTGCCATGTCCTCTAGGTTTTTCTCCAGGATATATATTTTGTCTTCATTATCTGAGGTCCTTTCTTCCAGGTGATCTAATCTGTTGGTGATGCTTTCAATTGAGCATTTAGTTTGGTTTATTTCTTCTTTCATTTCCAGAATTTCTGTTTGGTTTCTCTTTAGAATCTCTATCTCCCTATTGAAGTAATCTTTTGCTTCCTGTATTTGTTTTTGGAGTTCTTTGTCAAAATGCTCTTTTACCGCCTGTATTTGCCTCTCATCTCATTTGTTAGTTCATTCTTAAGATCCATAAACATTTGGAATATGTAATTTCTAAATTCCGTCTCTGGCATTTGACCAACTGTGCTTGCCATGGAATCTACGGAGGGGGTATGTTGATTGGTTTCAGCCACTTTCTTCCCTTACTTCTTCATAATGCTTGTGTGTCTATTCTTTTAGCACTGTGGGACCTTGCCTATTTCGATTTCACCTTATAGCCTTATGTTTCTCCTGTGGTACAATGCTGTCAGATCCCCTTATAAATACCTACACTTTAAGATCTAACACTTTCTTTACAGCAAATCCCAGTTTGATCACAATGTACAGATTTAGTTAACTCAGGTATTGTTTCCAATTTACTCTGTATGCTTGTGTTTGGGTTTACAGTTTCAGTATTGGACACAGAGATGATATGTTTAGGAAGAAGGAAGTAAGGTTATTGAGATGTTCTTTCGTAGGAAGTATGAAAATAGAATTCTATGGAAGTGGTTTAATATCAGCAGATGGGAGAGGAAAGAGAATGGAGTGAGCAATTTAGAGGGAAGACTGATTTATATATAAACCAAACTTATTTAGCCTTTGAGAGAAGAAAAATAAAGAAAGATAGAAAAGAAAAAATAAAAAGGAACAATAAAAGATAACAAAGACGTAAGAATTAGTGTAAGAGAGGAGAGAGAACGTGAGTCAAGAAAATAGAGAGTAAACTATATATAACACCGCTTTGCTATATATTTCAATTGCCCCAGATCTAGAAGTCCCAATTTCTGCGTATAACTTGTTTTCGCCTCTGATGAGTACGCAATGACAGGGTGTAAATAGAGAAGATGAGGGCAGAAGAGACTCAAGTGAGAAGGGAAGAAAAGAAAGAGGAACACAAACAAACAAATAAGCACACTATCAAACAGAACAAAAACAAAACAAAAAATAAACAAACAAACAAAAAAAAAAAAAAATAACAGAGTCGAACCCAGGAACAAGTCTCAATTAAACAGGACCCTGGGAAGCCCTTCTTTTTTTCCCCTTCCAGTTTAAGCCAGTTGTCCTGGATCACACCCAGACAGGCACAGAGCACCAATTAGTCTGCACCTTTGGCCAGCGGCAGATCGGCACAGAGGAAGAATGGCTGGGGACGTGGGGGGTGGTGGTGTCAGCATGTGAATGGCACCAGGAAAGGGTTCATCCAAAAGGCATTCCCCACGCCCACCCCCAGTTATAGCTCTTGAGGTTGCTGCTCTGGCCTCAGACAGGCCCTTCTCTGCTGGCTGCCCACACACGTCTCACCCAGGTGGGTGCTGTTCTCCGGGCCCTGGACCGATCCTTGGATGCCTGCAGCTGTTTTTTTTCCTTGTTTCTTTGTCCCGGTCAGCCGCGGCTTTCCTCCAAAATAGCGGTGCTTTCCCCGGTCTCAACAGCAGTACCCCAGACCTGTGTGTCACTCCGAGGCTTGTAGGTCCCGTCTGGCAATTTACATGGAAAAAGTCTATGAGGCTGCTGCTCGTGACTAGCTTTCCCTTTATTCTGCGCCGTTCGAGGCCATGTTCTGTATTTCCCTTACTGCAATGTTACCACGGCAGCTTGCGCCGCTAATGCTGGTTCGGTTGTGGGCCGCTTGCATCGGCAGTCTGGAGTTCGGAGTTCGTTAAATTTCACCATCTAGATGTGCATGGATGTCTCAGCTCCCTCCCAGTTGCAGGAGTATTGCTAGGAACGCGTTCAAACTTCCCGCTAAGCCTCTTTCAGGGACAGTCTCTCGAGAGCACCTCTGTGCTGTCCACCATCTTTCCGCTCCCTCTAAATTTTTTTATATTTTCTTAGATTTACCAAAAACTCGAAGAAAATAGAGACTGATGAATAAAATTAAAATAGTTTAAGGAAGAAAGAGCTTAAAGAAGTGTTTCTTTGTATAGATCTTTTCAGGAGTACTTTATCATATAGAAAATAAATCTGAGTTTTAGAACATAAAGACATGAAAAGAAATTTTGGTTTTGCCATTTTCAAGTTATGTGAAACTGATTGTGCAAATTGCTTAAACTCAATGTTGGTTTTCTTCCTTACTTACCCCCAACTCTTTGGTTCAACACTGAGGTTTAAGGAGTTATAAATGTTCTGTATCCAGTGTACCATGACAGGGTACAAAGGAAACATTTCTAAATGTAACAAGATGTTAACTTCGAAGTTTTGATTGATGCATCAAGATACAATGGATGTTGCATTCCAAAGGAAGTCTTAGGCCATATGCAGAATTTCCAAAAAAGAGAAACAGAAGAACCAGTTGCATAATCCTTGAAATCTGTCACTCGCATTGAAGCTATAAATGGGTCCACAAAAAATAAATTGAGGAAACACTTTGTGAGAAAATTTTTAGAAAAGAACTTTTGGGATTCTGGGACTCCAATCCCCCCGAGGAAGGTCAGTGGAGCTCTTGAAATTTAATATGCCTCTTCAGCCATTGGGGAACAGGATGCCAGTACCAAAATTATATCTAAAGAAGGTAAAATGACCCTTGGAAACAAGGTAATAAACTATGCTCAGAGAGCAACTACTCAACAAGCTTAGTGACTGTCACTAAGAATTTGATGTAGAAGGCTCAAGATCATTCTAAAAGAGATCTGACTAAGAGGGTGGTTTGATACTCTAAGGAAACACCTGAGAATATAATTAAAACACTAATATCTTGAACTGTATCACACTTATTCACACACTTCCTTTTTTAAGTCTATATTGCTCTACTTGCCAGAGCAAACTTCATGATTCTACATATACAATACATCTACAGCAGTTTTAGGTTATCATCTAATTAAAAACAGTAGTTGCTATGAACTACTTTGTGTTTCCCCAAAATTAGTATGGTAAAGCTTGAGCCTCCATGTGACTATATTTGGAGATAAGACTTATAGGAGATAATCAAGGTTAAAAGAGGTGTGAGGACACAGGGAAAAGGTGGCCTTCTGCAAAACCAGGAAGACAGATGTCAGCCATGGTGCCACCCTGACCCTGAAATTCCAGACTCTAAAACCATGAGAAAATTAATTTCTGTTGTTTAAGCCCCAGTCTGTGGCATTTTACTATGGTAGCCCTCCCTAAAGACTATGCAGAAACAGATCCAGAAAAACAAGTCCCTTTCTCCTTTCAGCAATGGTAAAAAATCGCCATTTTTACCATTTCAATAAGTCTTCAAGCCTGCAGAAAAGCACGCTGACTTGGCTAGCCTCTATAAAAAGTAAATTTCAAACCTCATAGAATCACTTCAAAATAAGGATAGCATGGCAATGGAATAGAGGAGGAAAATAACAAGTAAATACGGTACTTGGTGTCCAAAGCTGGCCATTCATCAAGATGTGTCAACAACACCAAACTTAAGTTTGATGAGTTCAATATTTTCAAGACTAGCAGAACTTCTTGTGACCTGTATAATTGAGCAGAACTTCTTGGTTAAGATGGGCCTGGGGCTGAACTTCAGCTCTTAAGGCTAAATTTCTTCATTCCATAGTTCTTCCAGGTCACTGTCAAAACCATTGGTAATTTTACACTGCAGTGATCTGTGCCTTTTCCTGGCCTGAGGATAAATAGAAAACTTAACAGTTCTGAGAGCTGTTGACACCATGTAGTCGGAAATACAATCAGAAAATGTGAAAGGAAACCCTTGAAGGACATGAATGAAGGATGTGGACATTTGCACATGGAAACTCCCCATGTCATGATGACTTTGCTCCCCAGCTCTCCCCAGCCATAGACAAGCGGAGGTCAGAGAGGGTGGGGGGGTGACATGGGAGGTTTTAACAGATTGCAGTACTCCTCCCAAGAAGTACTCCTTGCAAAATACTCCTCACAAAGCTCTCTGAACAACAATTTTCTGGTAATCACGAAACTCTAGGGTGCTCTAGAAGGTGATGATGATGATATAAGGGATGCTTGCAGAAGGATTGTGGGAAATCTAGTTCTCCCCAATCGCTACAAAATTTGATTGTTTGTTAGCTCTTCTGTTTGACAAAAAAAAAAAAAAAAAAAAAAAAAAACCTTGCTGCATTAAAAACCACCAATGAATGAACAAAAAGTCACTTTATGAGTAAATAAACAAGATGGGATGTGTTCTCTGAACCCTACGGTTGGGCCTTTGGTCTGATAATGGGACAGAATATCTGAGCTGAGGACAAATAGAATAACTTATGATCTCCTTCAATGTGAACAATATTGAAAAGGGGAAAACTGGAGGTAGAGGGAAAGTGAGACGTGAATCCCTGCTTTGAAACATGCACAGACACCCAAAGGCTCACATCTAAGCACCACTGCAGCTCTGGGCCCTGCTCAGGCAGGCAAAACAACACCGTTAGCCCCAGAGTCTTTTCCTCTTTAAGGACAATGGAAGACATCGTTTTTAGGTTTTCCTCTCACAAACACAAGAGTTTCATAATGCTTTTCCTCTTATTTGCCAGGGATAGATGTAGACAGCTTCATTCCCAATTTAATTACTGTTCACTCAATATAAATGTCATTCTTTCATTCAGTCCCTTTTACTCACTCACTACACAAACATGAGGCACTGATCTAGGTACGAGAAATTCACAGATAATTAAGCCAGAGCCCTAGTCCATGGAAAAACAAGGAATGTAAAACGTGCTATATGTGAAGGCAATAACAGAATGGGCACATGATGTAGTGACAGCAGAAAAGACAGGGTGATTAAATAGAAGGGACAGGATCAAGACCCAGAGTATTCTGGTAAATAATGACCTTGAAAGAAGAACAAAAGGGTCTAAAGTTTTCCTTCATTCACGGACTATGTATGTTCCTGTCTGAGCCCTCATCCTGATGTCAATAAGGTTTTCCTCCAAGCACTGGGATTCAGACGCAGTGAGTCTCAGGGCCAGGAAAAGAAGCTGTATAAGCTGTTTTGCAAAGTTGGATAAATTGACAGTGGAACAATGAGCAGTAGCCTTTGACAAGTCCTCATGTTCTGCTCAAGTGCGAGGAAACGCTGGTTGGTGGGGAACAGTCCACCTGCCGAGGAGCCTATCCTGGAGGTGGAGATGCTGTCCAAGAGCACCTCTGGGCTTGGCACTCTGAACTCTGCACCACCACATGCAGAGCCATGGACAAGATTTTCATGTAGCAGCTAAAATGGGATGATTAAGAGGCAGCATAAGGCATATGGATCCTGTCCTAGTATTATGTTCTCTGAAGATAATGATGATGAAGGAAATGATGAATGAGCTATGATATTCCTATAAAAACGCTCCTGTCCTCTCTCGCCTGCTTTTCTTTTCCTATTCTCTCTCCTGTCTCCAAACCCATTTCTCTAACTCTTTGATGATCTAACACATTTCCTTGTACAGACAATCTGAAAATGTCCTCCACAGCACTCCTGGGCCACCTAAAGCCCGTCTGCCTTGCTAATGACGAGACCGATCCCAGCTGACATAAGCCATTTTTAACATGGAGTTTTTTGATGGTTCTGTGTTTTGTTCTGATGATTGTTAGCTCTTTTGGTTCATTGGTGTTGGAAATAAATCATATCTAACCTCTTTTTGTACTAAAATTAACTGTCTCCTTGGACTGATTATCTTGCCCTTGGTCTCTGAGGAGTTGCACCCACAGGATCTCCAACGTGCTTGGAAGCCCAAGAGGTTTGTTGAAGTTATGTGTGGGGAGAGCAAGGCCAGCTTTCCCAGGCTCCGACCAAGCGAGCTTGGCTCCTTCTGAAAACAACAGAGTTCTCTAGCAACGTTCAGAAACTAAAGTATAAAAAAAAAAAAAAAAAAAGAAACAGAATCCCTTCCACAAGTCTATGTAGCAAAGGCTCTGACAGAATAGGAAACTAGGGCATTTTAGTATGAATTTGCCCATTCTTATGTTTACCAAGTCAGTGAAGCAAAATGTGTTTGGCTCTCTGGATATATATGTTCCACATCCACTGATTCAACAAACCACAGATCAAATATATTTGGGTGGGGGGGACAGAGGAGGACTGCATCTGTACTAAATGTGTACAGACTTTCTTATAGTTACTTTTCCCAAACAATATTGTATAACAACGATTTATACAACATCTGCATTGTATTGGGTATTTGGGTAATCTAGAGATGATTTAAAGTGTAGGGGAGGGAGGATGTATATAGGCACATGCAAATACTATGCCATTTTGTTATAAGGGACTTGAGCATCCACAGATTGGGTATAAGTGGGGAATCCTGGAACATAAGGACATGGACACTGAGGAACAGCTGTGTTGTAATTCCCCTTTGGAACTTATTGGCAACATGCTTTTCCTGGTAGAATTGTGTTTCTTGAAGAAGGAAGAGTTAGCACAGTTGTAGAACAAATTATTTTTAAAAATCATAACCATTTTTAAGGTACAAAACTTTGTTACAATTTAAAGCATCAGCAAAGTTTTTTTTTTTTTTTTTTTTTTTTTTTTTTCCCTCTCCAATAGTAGAGGAGGTGATGCTCAGAGGGGAAAAAAAAATAGTGGCCTCAGCAGGGGAAGAACTGGTGCATTGAAGGGAGTGGGACAAGCATCCCTTATAACAAAAAGAGCCAGCAGCCACACACCCTTTTGGAGGCAAGGATGACCACATGCTGACCTGAAATGGTTCTCTCCCCATTTCTTTTTTTTTTTTTTTTTTAATTTTTTAACTTATTTATTTGTTTTAGTTGTACACAATGCCTTTATTTTTACATGGTGCTGAGGATCAAACCCAGGCTGTGCACGTGCTAGGCGAGCTCTCTACCACTGAGCCACAATCCCAGCCCCTCTCCCCATTTCTTACACCGTTTAGATGCTCTGGACCTCTGGATTTCACCCTAGTTCATTCTCTCTCTCTGCAATTCCTTGCTTCTAAATGTGGGTGCTGAAATTAAAATCAGTATAGTCAAAATCTGAGGACCATTAAAGATTTTTTAAAAACTTGTTTCACTTCCTGATTTCCTGATTCCTATTAAGTCTATTACACATATGTATATAAGACCCGCACTGTGACTATGACCCCACCCAGCCGGCACAGTCTTCTGATTCAATACTGCCTTCATCATGACCCTCTCCTGCAGGAAAAGTCATGAATGCCTCCTATGAACAATATCCCAATTGCTTCTTTATGATTCTATCATTCAGCCTTGGTGTTAAGGGGCCTCTACCCACATTCAGGTCTCAAACTGCTACAGGAAGCCTCAACTCCTGCCATGTTTGTCTTCCAAAGTCATCGAGCCCATTAAGACCCCTGTTCTTTGTTCATGCTGTGCCTCCAGCTTGAATGCCTCATTCTTCTCCCCATTTATTTAAACATTTCCCACTTATCATTATTTAGTTCAAGACACATCTTGTCTATGAAGCCTCTGTGACAATCAAATCCACAGTAGTCACATCTTCCCCTGAGCCTGGATGGCAATTAGAGTCTGTACCAGTCTTCTGGCACATGGCATTTCCATGTATTACCATTAGGCCAGCAGACACTTGGAGTACCTTCTATCTCCCCTGTAATAGGCTATGTAATATTTTCTAATTGCAAAAGTATAAGTAAGATATAATAAATTTGAAGAAGGGGGTGAAAAAGACGGGGAAAAAAAAACCCGATGAACAAGCAGGCTCAAGAGAAGAAATCAAGAAAAGAGATGTGAAGATGTACTACACCAAGGAAGAACAACCCCATTATTAAGTTGTTACACATCAGCTCCAAGCCTGCTCTTTTATTCTCTTCCTTGTGATGCTGCAAACATCATTTTTGCTTTGCTAGCCAGCTTCCTGTCAGGTTCTGTTAATAGAGCACCAGCAGAAGACTGAAAGGCTAGAAGAGGAAGACAGGACTTGCTCTTTCCTGTCTGCTACCTATTTGCTTCCTGTGGGCTTCCTGTGTGTTTGCAGTTCCTGTGATAGTCACTTCAGCAATACATCTTCACCCCTTCTATGGCCATTCCCTCTGGTAGCAGCAGCAGAATTCAGTTTGCAGCTTTCCAAATTTGTGAAACAAGCCTCATTGAGCACCCAACACCCCCTTGTCCTCAGGCCCCTCTGCATACCAGCCAGCGCCTCTTCCTCAGAGTCCAGGTCCCAGCCTTTTTCTGACTTAGACATACCAACATCAGCCATTCTTCTCTTCAGAGGTCTGACTTTCACCTCCGTGGGGCTCCTCCTTGAAGTCTCTATTTTTTTAACATCTACTTTCTCTTCCCTTTGTTCTCACAGCCTTAAAGGCAATAGATGCTTCCTACTTCCATGATAATTCTGCTTCTTTTTCAGTTACCCAGGTCACACTTTTTTAGATTAAGCTCCCTATTTAACAACTGAGATGGTTTCTACTCCTGACTGGACCTGGGGTGATACAAAAAGTATCTGTTAGGAACATAGATTAAAATAATGCAAAGCAGTATCACTAAGAAGCCAATAGGTAGATTGATTATTAAAACAATCCAAAATAAGAAGGGAAAAGAGAATGAGAGGGATAGAATTCAGAGGGAACAAACTAAGTCAAATGATATCACTAATTATATCAAATATCAATGGACTAAATGGCCCAATAAAAAATACAGAAACTGTGAGAATAGGTTTCTCAATGCAAAACTTCACAATATTCTATCTACCAAAGACTCACTTTAAATATGATGACACACATAGGTTGAAAGTAAATGACTAAAAAAAAAGATGTGCAATGCAAACAAAAAGCATAAAGACTAGAGTGGCTATATTAAAAAAAGAGAGAAGAGACTTCAAGGCAGAAGATGAACACAGACATTTCATAATGATTAAAGAATAAATTAATCAGCAAGACTCGACGATGATGCATTTGTATGTGTCTAATAACAGCTTCAAAGACATGAAGCAAACATAGACAGAATTAAAGGGGGAAATACACAATTCTACAATTACAGTAGGAAATATAAATATCCCTCTCTTTCATAAATCAAATGTTTTATTTATTTATTTTTATAATTTGGATCTAGAATTTTCCCAAAAGGTCATGTGTTGAAAGCATAGTCCCCAATGCAGCAAGGTTCAGAGGTGGGGTTTTTAGGCAATGACTGGATTATGAGAGCTCTGGCCTCATCAGTAGATTAATCCACTTGATGGATTAATCCATTGATAGTTGAATGGACTGGGAGTGTGTGTAAGCTGCCTGGTACCGTAAACCGGGATAAAAACTCTCGGAGGCAGAGTTAAGCTTTTACTACTTTTACTTCTACTTTCTTAGAGCTTAGAGAGGGAAAGAAAGATTTTTCTTCTTAGCTTAGAGTAGAGTAGCTTAGAGTAAAGAAAGATAGAGCTTAGCTTTTCTTCTTAGCTTAGAGTAGAGTAGCTTAAAGAAAGATAGAGCTTAGCTTAGAGAAAGACTAGAGCTTCTTTCTTCTCTCTTCTTTCTTCCTTCTTCTGTCTTCTGTCTTCTGTCTTCCTCGGGAGCCTCGGCCTTACTCTGACCAGCCATTACTTCTTCTATCTGGTTTCTCTTCTGTAACCGCTCTGCCTACGTTCTGGCCGCTCTGATTCTTTTCTCCGACCCGAACTCTTCTTCTGACCGACCGAGCTACTGCACAACTGACTGAATGAATTCTCCGTTCTCCTAACTCGGACCGCTTTCACCCGGTTATATACCTTCAGGTTTGCGGGTGCCTACAGGTGCGTCACATACATATCAGGTGGAACCCATGGCTTCCAGCTAGCTACAACAGCCCTTCCTAATTAGGGCTCCTTCAAGTGTGCCCTTGAAGGTTGTTCTTCCTGGTGCCTTCCTCCTTCCCCACTTCTGCTTCCCAGCTGCCATGAGGTAAGCAGCTTTCCTTCGCTACATACTTCTCCATGACGTTCTGCATCACCTCAGACCCAAAGGAATACAACTGACCAACCATGGACTGAATCCCCTGAAACCTTGAGCCAAAATAAATCTTTGTTCTTCTAAGTTGTTCTTGTCAGATATTTTGGTTACACTGACAAAAAGCTGGCTAACCCATATTATATTTTATTTTCCTTTATGGTACTGGGACTCAAATCCACATGTGCTAGGCAAGCACTCTACCACTGAGCTACATTCCCACCCCAAACAACTAGATTTTAGAAACCACTGCATACATATAGGAGGCAAATAACATAACTAACCTAACCTAGTTGATACTTATAGATATTTGTAGAATCTTACATGCAATACTTTCTTTTCAAGTGCAACAGTATATTCACCAAGATAAAAAATTTCAGGCCATAAAACAAGTCCAAGTAAAGTTAAAAGAATTGAAAACCATTATAAGGGAGAAGGTTTAAACAACTGATGAAGTTTGAACTCAATTTCAGGAAGTAAATGGTAACAATGACACCAGCACCAATATTTCTAAGACATCTCCCCCACTGCCCTGACCCCTTTAAAAAACTTCACCCCAAAGTACATTACTGTAAACGTTTGGAATACCAGAGATATAGGATTAAGAAGCATATCACAAAAACTTCCAGATGGGGAAAATTAGGCCCCTTACAAAGAAACCAATCCAACTGGCATCAGGCTCATTGAGAGCAATACCAGATGTTGGAAGAGTAGAGCAAAGTCATCAAAACTTTCTATTCCCAGCTTCTTGTCTTGTGGAGGTAAAATGAAGACATGTTATACATGCAAAATCTAAAATGCTCTCATGTTTTAGAGAGTTATTAGGAAATATGCTTCAACCAAACAAGAAATAAATTAAGAAAAATAAAGGCGTGGAATCCAGAAAACACATGAGGAGAGAGGCAACAGCAACAAATAATGACATCTGTGCCATCTCCCAAGAAAGAAAGAAGTCCATACTGAAGCAGGAGGGAGAATGTCTGGGACTTCTCTAGAAACCTGGAGCTGCTCAATATGAGTCAATGGACAACCTTTTTATTGGATTATAGTACAGAGACTGGAACATTTGGGAAATTAATCATAACTATATAGAAAGGAAGCATTGAAAATGAGGCAATTATTAGCTCTAGGAGAAATAGAGGGGGCAATACAAGGAAGAAAGCAAGATTTTATTGTTAGTTAGCTGATCCTCGAACAGTATCTGCATGTGCATAACAAAGAAACTAAAATTGTTTTATATACACAAATATGTGAAAGGGGAAATAAGAGTAATGGAAGAGTTAAATTCATATTTATTATGGAAAACCACAGTCATGCATTGCTTAATGATGGGGATATGTTCCAAGAAATACATCATTAGGCGATTTCCTTGTGCTAACATCAGAGGGTACTTACACAAACATAGATGGCACAGGTCGATCTCTTGACATGGCCTCTTGATGCAAATCAAGAGACAACCCCTCATGTAAAGTGATGGTAAGGTTTTGGTGGAAGCATTATCTTGGACTTACTGAGCAAGTTAGAATGTTCCTTCTCTATTTTGTGTGAATGTTTGTGGTTTTCTTGATTAGTATTGTTAAAGTTTCTACTTTTTATTAGACTTTTAAGGACAGATTTTATAGATTTGTGTTGTTTAAATTTTTCTCCAAATTATTATCAGTTGTGATTAATATTTCCTTCTTTCTGCCTTTCTCTCTAAAACTTATTTGCCCTTTTTTTCTGATGTAAACTTAGATCACTGATTTTTTTTCAGACAATTTTCTGTTCTAAAATTTTAATTTAAGGCTTTCATTCACTCTAAAGGTACTTCATGTACTTTATCACTTTGACATGCAATTTTTATATTACCATTTGTTTATTTTGTTTATGGTTTTCTTCTTTTTGTTCATTGGTTATTTAGAAAGTAAAATGGTTAAATAACCACACCAAAGAGAGAGAGAGAGAGAGATACAAGGTAAATGACACATATGAGGCGCTACCAGTGTAACATGCCATGCTGTTTTACAATATACATTTTTAATAATTATAAGGCATACTCTATAAAGTAATAATAAAAAGTATAGTGGAAAAAATATATAAACCAATAACAGTTATTTGTCATGACTAAGTACTATATATTGGACATAATTGTATGTGCTATGCTCTTCTATATCTGGAGCACAGTAGGTCTATTTACATCAGCATCACCACAAACACATCATCAGAGCACTGCACTTTATAATGGCTGTGATATCGAGAGGAAAGAGGAAATGCTGAGTTCCATTATAATCTTATGGAACCACAGTGGTGAATGCAGTCCATCATTGGTCAAAATGCTGTTATGCAGTACATGACTCTACCATAAAATATTCCTAAAACTTATCAGTCAAGAAATAAGCATGCTATTTTGGTTAAATGAGTTAACAGCACTTAGAACAGTGACTATTGCACAGTAAGTAATGTTAGCTATTATTAGAAATCTGAATTTAAACATCAAGAGAAGCAGCTAGAATTGTAAGTGGTTATCTCTTGGGCAGAGGATTCAGGATGAGAAGGAAAACTATTCTGGTTCATTACAAGCTTTTTAGTGCTACATTACTTTTAAAATAATATACTTGAATTGTGCTTGTAAAAATAAAACTTAAATTAATGGTAAAATAGCTATATTATAGAATAAAACATAAACATAAAAATGTTAAGGCATTGTAAATAAGGAAGTAAAAAGTAATTTATAAGAATGGTGAATATAAATTTTAAGGAACAAAGTATGTATTATAAAAAAGACACATTAAAATTCATCATACACTATTAGTGAAGTTACAAAATAAAATTTTAAAAATTATCATTATGATTAAAAATAGAAACATACTCCATAAGCACACAAAGAAACACAAAATCAGAAAGGTCTCCCTTTAAAAAAAAATTTAAAAAGAGATAGACTGATGGGAAACCAGGGTGTTAAGAGAAAACTAAAGGTGAATATATAATACATAACATGAATACAAACCTCCCATGTGAAATCAGAAGTCAGGATAATGCTTTGTAGCCATTAATGTTGCCAAAATATAACTCCATCCATCAGACAAAAATTACAGTTGAAAAGAAGTCAATAACTTACCCATCAATAGGATTATGCAATAAGTTCTTATAATACAGCAGGACTCCAGTCTACACTGCATTTATAGGAAAGGCCTAGAATTGCATCAAATGTGTAGGGTGGTAGACCAACCCACAGCTCTAAGTGTTGATAAGACAGTCTATAAAACTTGAGCAAGAGCAAGCATGAAATCATTCTCATAAGAAGGTCATCAAGACCCAAGAAAATAAAAAGATGAATTAACTAATAAAACCATAATGTGTGTTTTCCAAACCCAAATCAAGGAGAAAGCATTAGTAAAGCAAAAAGCTGAAAATTAAACCCAAGAAAATAGAGATAATTGAGCACTATAAAAAGAACTTTAAAATAGGTTTTTTATCCTCAAAGAAATGAAAGAAGAAAGATCATCTATAAAATAAGACCATAAGATAAGAAAATAAAAACCTTTTGAAGATTTAAAATATTTATAAAGTAAAAAAAAAAAAAAAACAGATAAGTTAAAAAGGCTAAACATAATTAAAACTGGTAGAGAGAACCAAAAAGTCACTCAGAAAGTTGCATTAAAAAGATATATATCTAGGGATGAAAAGAAGAAAAAATTAGAGACATGGAGAAATGATTAAAAAGTTCCAACTTGTATCTGGTAGTAGTTTTGAGAGAATGTTGGGGGATAAGGAAGTGTAGAGAGATAGCAACTGGAAAATTTCCAGAACTGAAAGAGTCATTAGTTCTGAAAAGGAGAAAGCCCATTCCATGCCAAGAAGGACAAAGTTTTAAAAAACCCATACCCAGATACATCATAGTACAAGTGCAGAGTATAAGAATTAAAGGAAAAATAAAACAATCAGAGGGAAAATAAAGATAACCTATAAGTGAATGATAATCATATTGACAGCTGATTTCTCATTAGTAACAATGGCTATAAGAAATTTGTGCAGAAATTTTCAAAGCACCAAAGAAAAATTGTTGAATCTAGAATTCTACACAAACTACCATTCAACAGGTTAGTTTGAGAAAATCATTGACCGTAGTTTCTCCCTTGAAAAACAAAACAAGACCAAAATCTACTAAGTATGTATTCAGCAAGGAAAAAAAAAAAACTCAAAGGAAGAAGCAAATGTATAGGGGGGAAATTATAAAACATGTTAGTAAATTTAAATAAGTACTGATTATAAATAATACTACAAATAATTCCTGTCTTAAGAAACAGGTAGAACTCTGATACCAGATAATTCTAATATAGGATTGATAGATGGTCATTCATATAAGAGTTGAAATTCTAGCTAGAGAATGATAGACATACAGACAACTTTAAGCTTTGATAGAAAAAAAAAAGTAAATTCAATATGTATGTAAAATTTATTAAAATCAGTAAAAGGATAAAAATAGTAAGTTCTAAACAAATTAGAGAAGAAAAAGAAAAAAGAAAACTCTGTCAACCCTACCCATAGTGAGAAAGAAGAAAAACAGAGAAAGAGAAAAGCATGGTAAACACAAAACACAAAATAAGGTTTCAGAATCAGAAATGAGTTTTAAAATATCAATAAACACTTTAACTGTATTTTAAGAAAGAAACCAAGTCAGAGTTTCTGAGACAAGGTTGAACTATCAAGAAATATGTTTGGAAACAACCAAAGGAAAAACTGAGGGATTCAGGAGAAAGACTCTCTTTAAGTACCAAAATATAATAAAGAGAGTGAGGAAGCAGGAATAGGGTTGACACTTGAGGGCTAGAGTGAGTCATCAAAGATTTGGGGTCAAAATAATAGACATTGATGGTAGCTCAAATAAAGGGTAGTCTACTTATAGATGATACAGGAATGAATTTTCAAGAGAAAATATGACTAGCCAATGGTCAGTCAGCAGATAAACTCACTGGATTCTGGTGTCCACCTTCTGTTCAAATATTTACATCAGGACTGGAGCAGGGGATGGTTATATGCTCAAGAATAGAGCTACCCAGAGTATAACTCTCAGAGCACGTTAGATAGGCCCACCAAACCCATCTTCTACAAACAGTAATAGCCTAAAATAGTGTGTAACCAGAAATGTGAAAGGCAGTTTATTAGAGTGTCAATACTGAGGATTTAACTTAAAAATGAACTAGGTGATAAGTGGAACTAACAACCATGGTCATTCATTCCATTTTTCTCCAGCCAGTTAAAAAAAAAAAAAAATGGATGAAGTTGAAGACTGGAGAGAGAGGGGCATATTAAAAAGGTTGATGAGAGAAACCACCACAAGATTCTACCTAGGATGGAAAATAAAGCTCAGAAAGTGTCAAGTAATGGAATCTCCCTGAGGCTGGGTGGGAGCAGACTTTGTGGGAAGGAAGGAAAGGACAAAGTAGAAAGGTAAGAGATACTGACAAAGAACAGGAATGTAATGGCTAGAGGCTCCAGGGAGGTGTAGTTCTGAGTATAACCAGAAGAAAAAGGTTGTCCAGAGTGAGATAGAATGAAAGCTCTTAGGGCAAAGGAAGCCAAAGGACTGAGTATCAGCAGTGGTGACAGGAGACAGGTGGAGAGGGCCCGCTGGCTGAGAGGTTAGGGAAGATAATGTAATCAGAGGTCATGGAAATGATGTGGAGAACACTGACCCAAAACCAATTCCTGAGCACAGGGCACGTTAAAGAGAATTAAAGCCTACTTAAAATTGATCAGTGAGTCCTATGGCTTTCAGAATGAAATTCTACCTCCTCAGCATGTAAGATCTTTATGGCCCTTCATCTCTACCTCGTCTCCCACCAGTAAGCCACCCAGCCCTTCACTCTTCTACTGAACTACTTTCTTCTATCCATCTGCACATGCTCACTCTCAACCTGGAATTTCCTTTCCCAACATCTTTCCCCAGCTGACTCCTACTTTGCTTTCAGAGTGAAGCCCAAGAGTCCTCTCTTCTGGAAATCCTTCCCTGAGTTGAGCCTCAGTCTTCTGCCCCTCTCCTTCCTGACCCCCAGCCTGTTCCCATTGTACTCTAGGAGCCTCTGTCAGCACATTTACCTCTGTGAAGTTCCTAAAGGGTAGGTGCTACATCTTACACATTGTGGGGCCCCAGTGCATAGTGGGGCTCCCACCACACAACAGCTTCTTGGTACATAATTCTTTAGTATATGCTTGAATTTCAAGGGATTCAAAAGAAGCTGTGTCATCTCACCATCTAGATGAGAAATCAAAGAAACAATAAAGATCAACAAGTGACGTTCAATAAAGTATAGAATCACTGTGGTACAATACAAATCGTCAGGAGGGGCACTCAGGGAATATGGGCTGCTGGGAAGGACATTACATTGACTGATGAGACTCAGATGACATAAGACAGAAAAGAACTCACTAGAGATGTTTGTCCCTGGGTTACAAGGATCAGAGAGACAAGGAACTGAGAGGCCACCAACATTTGGCTGTCCACCAAACATTATCTCATGTCATCTGCACTCTAGATCTTTGAGATGGAAATTTACATCTCCATTTTACTGGAAATCCTGCAATAGGGTTCACAGTGGAAAGTCGTGGTAATTATGTGGAAATTTCTTCCCTGGAATAGTGAGATCAACTGATTATGTCAAGTGTGGGCTTTCTTGAGCAGAAAGTTTATTCAAAGTCTAACATGGTTCTTCTAAGGCCCTTTTACACTTAGTGTGTGCTTTGGACTTATTAGGAGTCAGTATGTATTTGTTGATTGCATGAAAGAACGAATGAATGAATAGGTTGGTGAATAAATGAAAGCTGAGTGCCTGCAGAAGGATAAGGCACTTTAAGTACTTAATATGAATTGTTTCATTTCACCCTCACAATCTCCGTGATTATCCACCATGTTACAGATGATTAAGAAGAGGCTAAGAAGGTCTTAAAAATTGACCCAAGGTTGCACAGCTTATAAATGACAGAGCGAAAATTCTCCCAGGTCTTTGTGCCTCCCAGTGTGTGCCCTTAACTATTCTGCTACATGCCTCTCAATTAACAGATTCCTCTGAATTAATGGGTTTCTCTGGAAATCTTGGCTTTCCCATATGAAGATAGATGGTCCCTGATGTCCCGGCACTATGAAAAAAGAATGAAACATGGGGAGTTGTCGGTGATTAGTTCAAAATACAGCACATCTAAAAATATACTGGCTTTACTTTAGATATTTGTCCAACAGGGGTGGAACATCTTTAATTAGTGTAACAGGACAATAGGAATTAAATTGGCTTGGTCACAAGATTTTTACAGGATGACACTGATGGTATTACTATCCAACTTCAAAGATTTGGAAAGATGTTCCTGCTAACACTGGAGAATAGAAACCTGTTTTTCATCAACTAGGCTGGCCTGACAAATTAAGTCTGTGGAGTCATTAGATTAAGATAAGAGCTTATCTCCTAGGCTGACATTTATTCCAGGGTTTTTATACTGCTCAGCTAGTAATTAGTGCTGTTGAATTTTTAACACTGCTTTGTCCAGTCATTCAAAAATTCTAGAGGAATATGTGCATCTCCTGTGTATGTTTTTGGTTATTAAAAATAGAAGAGGAATGCAAGTAAAGTACTTTAGAAGGTTTGAATAATTCTTCCAAAAGTTATTTTGTGGTGAAACATGCAGCTTAATGACTTATTTGCAGAAGAAGGGAGCAGTTCTCCCAAATTGATAAATGTTGAATAAGGAATTGCCTGTACTATGGGATCTATAATTTATTTTGAGGCATACATATTATAGGTTTATTATGTTCCAGTAGAATCATTAAAGCTATGATCACATGCAGTAATGGTTTCCTGCTGTTTCACACCCCCAGTTCAGCAAACATACTATAGATTCAGGCAACAGTTCAAAGTTTTTTTGTTTTTTGGTTTTTTGGTTTGTGTGTGTGTGTGTGTGTGTGTGTGTGTGTGTGTGTGTGTGTGTTTCCCCTAGTTTCTTTCCTATGGCTATGAAGTCTTATTTTTCCAGTTTTCTTGCAGTTACAATAACAACTTGATTGCTATAGGATAAACTAATATATTAAGCCTGCACATGTGACTTGACAGTCTGTCAAACAAACAATGCTCACATTTCTAAGACGCTTGGTTTGAAAAATGCCAATTTCTATGTTGAAATACTAATTAGTAATCAGATGGGTAAGAACCCTATTTTAAGAAAGTTCATCACTTGGATAAAGTTGCATCCTGTTAATATTACTATCACATCATTTATTTTGTCTGTAGTGTGGACATCTCTCATCACTCAACATATTGCATTTGCCACTTTTAGGAAAGTGTGGCCAAGAGAATTCCACAGGGACAAGTGATAGATCTGACTCTACTGGTTCACTTTTGCATCACCCAAAGGAAGACTCAATGAAAACCCTGCTGTACTTGAGATACCCATTTGGAAGATAGGTTCTCTTTGATTAAAACGTGATCATTGCAGGTTTATAATTAGGCGTATGCCAGAGCCCCTGCTCATCAGCCTGAGAGTGGGATGGGTGCAGACCCTCTCCACACTGCATACCCTGTACAAGTCAACTTTCCCACAGAGCTTGTGAAATCCCCCATGTTCTTTATGATGCATGGCCATTTTACATCTCACCACAGTTAAACTTCACTCCACTCTCAGCATCCCTGTAATGCAGCAGAGTGAAAAGAACAGGCTTCACTTGACCACTTTAAGACATCATTGAACCTCAGTTTCCCTAGCTGAAATATAAGAATTTTGCTCAGAGTAATCTTTAAATATACCTCCAGGTTTCTCAATCTCAGGTCTGCGATCTTACCTCCAGGGAAGGAGTATGAGAAGTCTGAAAGGACAAAAAAGACGATAATAGAAGACCATATCACTGAGTTTAGATTCATCTGAGGAACTTGTCAAATTAAGTTTGAATAGTAGTATAGAAACTTTGAAACTATCTGATTATACTTTGCCATAGAATCGAGGTCAGAGTGTATTTGTTGAATGAATTAATGATTAAATAGATGGCATGGAATATTGGAATCTGGAGTCAGACACACCTGAGTTCAGTTCTTAACTCTGCCACATATTTGCTTTGTGACCTTGGAAAATACTTAAACCTCCCTGAATCTTCTCTTCCATCAGTGAATCTAGCATAATAACAAACCCAGCCCATGATTGACAAGATAAACAAAAAGCTACATGAGCACATAGTAGGTGCTCCAAAGAACACTTGTCTTCATTTTCTTTGAGCCCTGTTTGGTTTTGTTTTTATTCTCTGGTTCTACTTAATTTATGTTGCGAAAATATCACCATCCAGCTCTTACCAACTACTATCAACACATTTGGTGTATGTTACTATTATCTTTTCATGTGTATTGACAAAGGAAGAAGAGAGAGAGCACAAAGCTCCCTTCCAACTCCCCCTGGGTAATCAGGCCAGGGAAGGTAGGCGTCATTCAGCGTGTTTACAATGTACTCCATCTCAGTACTCAGCCTTCCTTAACTCATCCACCCCCACCCCCAGCTTTCTGAAGAGCAACATGTAATTAGAGCACTAACGAGGTCATTTAGCAGAAACCATGGGTAGGGAGTAATGAATGTGCTATCAGGCTCGGAGAACAGCTTGGGCAAAAATCCAAACAGTCCATGTTCAACTCTGATGAGCCGACCTAAACTTGGAAAACAGAGCTTGGAAAAAGGTTAATAATAGGACACTAAAGATGAAAGTCTCCTCTCCCAAGATACCCAAAGCAATGTTTTGAGCACAGGCTTTCAGAGCTGGTCCCCGGCAGATAGTGGCTTGGAATGGTGAAAATCTCCATGACACCTTACACCTAGCAAGATGACTTGGATGCTTCAGGGTCATCCTAAGGATCTGTGGGATACAAACCTGGGAGGGACTTCAGAGATCGAGATCATCTAAGTCAACCTCATTTTACAGATGAACTTGGAGCACTCCAGTGATCTGAAGTCACTCCACCAGCCAATCAGAAAGAGATCCAGACTTCGTACCAAGGCCTCCCAATTACCAAGGTGGCACTTGATTCACTAGCTTATGCTGTCCCTTTACCTCTGAGGAGGACATTAGACCTTTTGGACAGTGTGCAATAAGACTTTAAGTGCATCCAGTTTTACTTGGACCAATTTTAGAGTAATTAGGTGCCAGAAAAATTAACCCAAACATCTACCAGTTTGCATTTGGAATTAGCATTTTTAATGGAGTTATAGCTGCTAACAATGCTGTGGCTTTCAACTGTATAGAAAAGAAAGTCAAGGAAGAGAAACCAAGGCCTCCAAGCCCCTGGCCCAGCTGACTTCCCAGCTGGAGCCATACCCACCCTCAGCCCACCCCTATCAGTTCATAGGATTGTAGCCCAGATCTATACAAGGGCCATGTGCTGCTGGTGAATGGGTCCAATAAGAGACCACAAACTGTATTCCTCTTCTCTTTACAGTTTATAGATGTTGTTGAAATGAATAAAATTAAAATTAATGCTAAAGCATTTTAAGAGGAACATATGACCATATTGGGGGGGGTGGGCATGAAGATTTTTGACAATCAAAAAAGGGATGTGTGTGGTCACAAAGATGGGAAACGTCTATTCTAGTCCCTCCCCCCAAGATATTAGAGATGGATCCCTATATATATGCTTCTCATAGCATCAGTTAAAAAAAAAAAAAAAAAAAAAAAAACTATTGTAAATGCTTCTAAGCAGAAAAAGAGGGAACTTAGTCACTATCAATATTTCAAGTATTAAAATCCACAGGATGGATTTGTTCCAGCAAAAACTTCATTTCAACAAGCATTTATTAAGTACTCAGCACAAATACAAGGCTGTTTGGGACAAAAAATCAGGTTGTTTACATTGAGAAACTGACCATTCCTTCAGCAGGTCCAACACACTTACAAAGTTATTAAAGAACAGTTGTAGGGAAACATGAAAAATCCTAGGAGTTTCCTATTTCCTCTTTTTTTTTTTTTTTTTTTTTTTATTTCATTTGAAACGATGACTGAAGAGTGTGCCTCTGGAACCCTGAGGTGTTTATTTGCTCTTTTGATGTGTATAGCGCCTCCCTAGGGGCCCTCTGCATGGACCCTCCCCCACACAAGGGGTCCCCCACGGGCTTTCCCCAAGATCCCTATACCTGTTTCCTGAGCATCCTATTTTCCTCACACCCAAAGCCCTTTGTTCATCTGGAGCCAACAGGAAGCTGGGGGAAATTGCCTGACAGGATAGCAAGTCTCCAAGCCCAGGATGGCCCAGGAGGGAGTTCTGATTCCCTTAACAGTCTTCCTTGCTTGACTTTGAAAACAATGTCATGATAAGAGAGATCTCTCTTCAAAGCTCCAGATTATCTACTAATTCTGGTCTCAAAACAAAAGAGAGTAGAACACATTTTCAGGACCAGTTGTTTAAAATTAAGGGTTTGCCAAGAATCTTTTCTTTCTTCCACCCCGCCAATCAGAACTTGATGATGTTAGTGTGGACGCAGCATGCTGAATTGGAACACAGATGTTGGGGATTTGAATCCAGGTTCAAATTTGAGCTTAGCAATGTCATAGCTGTGTGGCCTTATGCAAGTTGCTTAATTTCTCTGAACCCCAGCCTCCTCTCTGGAAAAATAGCAATGCAATAAGACAGAGCAGATAAGATTACTCTGAAGACTAAATGAGACAAACAATGACATGAGACACCTGACACACAGTATGTGCTCAGTGAATTTTTCTTATTATGTTTTCAGAGCAAAGTTCCAACACTCTCTTTCAGGAGAGAAAAATAAAACAAGCCACTCTGTCAGGATGCAACAGCTGGTGCTGGGAATGGATGTGACCACATCAGGGGGAAGAGCCACCCATCCTCCGAGTCAAATGTACTTTATGGATATAGCAATTTGCATCTTGTCAAATGTTCCCTAACATTTTGCAAAAATTCCCCAAATGTCAAATTAGTGAGTAATCTGTACAGTACTGCAGATCTTGTTATCCTCTGACTGATTCATAACATATTTTGGGTGTCCCAGACTCCAGTCCAAGTAAATGTTAGTAAATAAGGAAAATCGCATCCCCCCTCACCAGCTCTGAAATCAGAACCACTTCTCCTTGCAAAGCAGGAACATAAGCCCTGAGGCCCAGGAAGCCTGGCAGTTGACTAGGCTTTCCTGATCAGTACCTACATCGCCTTGACCATGTGCCCAGTCTCATGTGTAGCCGGGCTGGGGCTACTCTTTTGTACTCCCTGCTAGCCACTTGGCTTCATATACCTTTCCTTACTTAGTCTTCTCAAAAGTCCTTTTTAATTATAAAAGGTGTAGTGCTTCACGGGGGAGACCACTTTTGGGGACAACCTGTTTGTATAAGTGGGTTTTTAATGCTTTGCAGTCCTCCTCACAACCCCCGTGGTATAGGTACAATGATTTAACCCCGTTTTACAGATGAGGAAACTGAGGCTCAAAGACATTAAGTCACACTACCCCCAGATGGGGTACAGCCTCTGGGTGGTGGCAGAACTGGGGTTTCAAATTGAGTTTTGCTTATATAACCCTAGGCCAGACCACTGGGTTACAACTTATCAGAGGCTAAAGAAGTCCTGCTGAGGTAGTTTCTTGTTTTGTCTGGCCATGCGTTGAGAGAGATTGAGATCTTAGAAGGACCCTAAGCCAAAAACGTCCCAGGGGTCTACTCCAGAATGTTCTTTAGTGGCCATTCCCTCAGCACATGATTCTGACTGAATGGGAAGGACTTTTCTCAAAACTGGACGGAGGCTGGCCTGATAATGCCTCTCTATTTTGCTCTTGATGTTTGTTTTCCTCTCACTTGAAGAAAACTGAAACAAATCCAAGTTGCTGAAGCTACAAAATATGTATTTATATGCTCTTTATGATGGGTGCCTAAACCTTGTTTTTTTCACTCTGTTAACTTTTCAGAAACTATTAAGAAGAGCGACAAGAGGCTTTGAGGGGACAGGAGAGCGAGGGTGGGGAGGAGGGGGCAGGCTGACTGCTCAGCAGAGCACTTTTCACAGAGGTCTCCATTGGCCAGGCCTCCCTCTGTGTCTCTCTGGGGCTGGGAACAGGTATTCAGGTACTCAGTTTTGAAGACAACAGAAGAGTCCCAGTTTCACATGTTACTGTTACATCAGGACCATAATGACAATTCTCAGGAAAGGTTTGGATTTAGTAGCTGGAAATCAGGAGAGGCTAGGTGGAATTAACTGTACATTCTTGCTTTCCAAACACAGTGTTATGGTTTGGATGTGAGGTGTCCCCCAAAAGCTCACATGTAAGACAATGCAAGAAGGTTCAGAGGAGAAATGATTGGGTTGTGAGAGTCTTAGTTCAATCAGTGAATTAACCCGCTGATAGGGATTAACCAGTTGGTAAGTGAAGGCAGGTGGGGCGTGGCTAGAGAAAGTGGGCATTGGGGGCGTGGCTTTGGGGTATATATTTGTATCTGGCAAGTGGAGTCTCTCTCTCTGCTTCCTGATCACCATGTGCGCTGCGTCCCTCTGCCACACTCTACCGCCATGATGTTTTGCCTCATCTGGAGCCCAGAGGAATGGAGCCAGCCTCCTATGGACTAAGACCTCTGAAATCATGAGTCCCTAAACAAACCTTTTCTTCTCTACAATTGTGCTGGTTGGGTCCTTTAGTCACAGCAGCAAAAAAGCTGACTAAAAAACACACATGCACTGGAAAACTGAGATTATTGCTATCGCCTTTACAAAAGAACTCTACTTTCTT